>CM021100.1:396190024-396671584 GCA_007115665.2 Sequoiadendron giganteum | reverse complement strand
AATGTCTTTGGCTCAAGTTTTAGCCCCAAGATGCATACACTTGCCATTTGGTCTATGGCACCAAACATGGGGAAGCCTGAAGTCATAAAATCTATGGAAAATGAGATTGGAGCAGTACTTACCAGGAGGGCAAGGAAAATGACTACTACTATAGTTGCACAATTGACAATGCATGCTGCAATGTTGACTATAGACACTGCTCAGATTATAGACGCTAACTATAAGAAGTTGTTGGATAGATACAACAAACTAATGGATGAACATAATAAGGTGCTTGCTACAACACAAAAGGATCTTCCATCTCCAACAAGTTCCACCTTAGAGTTATCTACATAGGATAGAGAGACCCTATCATTTAGAATTCAAAATTGGAATCAAGATTTAAATTCACAAAAGGAGAATACAAAGAAAGCCAAACTAGAGACAATTAAAGTGGAAAATGACATTTTTGAGGATGTGTTGAGACATAGAGTGGACAAATTGGTCAATAGAGCTGATGATGTGTGGGATACCTACAAGAACATCCATGAGGCTAACATCAAACATTTGCAGGTTCAGAGGGCTTTTCAAATTGAGTGGAGAAAATGGAATTATAGGGTAGGAACACTGAAGGAGATGATGTCCAAGATGCAGGAAGATCCTGAAGCCCCTACTCATATTATTCAAATATTACAGGCCATTTATTTGAGTAATGAAATAACAACCTTCCATGGGAAGTTAGGAATGCAAGTCCAAAACAAATTGAGAATGTTGAGGGATATGGAAGGGCACAGTATGCCTAAAATATTAGATGAAAAGGGTGAGTTGATGGAGTTTTCCAAATGGAAGCATGAGTTGGGAGAGTGGCTTCCATAGGCTAAGATGATGTTAACTGTAATTGATGACTCCATGTTGAACCCCCACATTGATAACATGGTTGGAGTTGAAATGAGGATGTATTTATTTGTTAAAGAACTGAGAGAATTAATTAATGCAAGGTACACTCAGCAAGTGCAAAAGTGCAGACCTTGCTGGACATGAGATGGCCCACTAAAGATGAGTATAACACATGGTTATAGAGGTTCACTGAATGAGCCTATGTTAGGAACATGATGACAAACCTAATGAATAATGGATAGGAGAGAAACAATGCATAGCCTAGAAATAGTATAGATTAGGCTTTTGTTGAAGTATTGCAAAATATCATTCTCTCCCTATCAGGAAGATTGGTGGCATAAATGTTGATTTGGATGGGTCAGTCTTCCTTCCTTTTATTGCTCTTTATGCTTTAGCATTTTGCTAACTGGACATGCATGTGGATAACATTTTGGCTCATGAGGAAGATATTATGATGCTATTGTAATGAGTGAAAGATTCCTTTTGGAAGGCAGGTGTATCTTCCTTTGTAAATGAAAATAAGTTTTGTCTTATGTGTTTTCCCCCTACTTTGCAAAGTGCAATATAACTGTCTGGGGAATTTTGAAATTAAAATTGAAATATATGTCAAATGAAAGTGTGACTTAAATTATAATTTGGCTTGATGCTTGTTGCTCCCATGTTTCTATAAATGGGAATTCAAGGCCAATTACATAGGTCTTTTGATGGTTAAGCAATTTTGAGCTCATGTATGAGTAATTTTAGTAATTTCAAGCTCACAGAGAAATAGATTAGTGTTGAGTCTTAGGAATGCATTCAGATCTGTAATAGGGTTAATGGTTTTACAATAGCAATGGTGTATGAATGATAATTTCACATCTTGGATTAGTTTCTCTTCTTTGTAATTGTGTTTTGTGAATTATGAATAAAGGGATCAAGGTTCATTTATTCATCTTCAATCACTTTGGTTGCATGTGTGATTTCATTTTTGCTTTAGTTCAAAGAGCTAAGTGCTTAAATGAGATCATAGATTTGTAAGTGAAATTCAAGGATTGTTAAGAAATTTCTACTTTTGGATACGTCGAGTTGATATATTGCAAAGCATTATATTAATGGTCCTTAAATACTTGTTTCCATTGCTAATGTTTTATAGTTTATTGCATATGTGAGTCCATAGACCTTAGATAAAGCACTAGTCCATTTATTTGGTTATCTTTGATGTTAGTGAGCCTGCCCGTACTTGACAAAGAACACAAATATAAATTACATTTTTTGACACAGCTGTAATTGCAGTATAGTGGTATGAAGTACTGCTCATTCCTTGTTGTAGGTACAATTCGTTAAAGGGTCAACCAAATCCTTAAAGAATTTTGTCTATTTGTGTCTAATAGGAATGTATCTATTTGTTTCAATTTTCATGATAAAATGGCACAAGAGTATCATATAGACATTGCCAGGATCACCCTTATGGGTTTCACAGATCCCGAAGAGCAGAGGTCTAGTCTAGCAAGCTAGTACCTATTCATTGGCCAATCCTCACCATTGTTTACCATTGAGTTGTGGTGAATTCATAGATAGTGAAAGACTAAGTTTGGTTCTAAAAAAATAACCAATAGGGCCTCCAGACCATCATTAATATTTTTATGATTATACAATGATGGTAGTTCCTTCAGATCAGTGATATGACATTTGGCACTATTCCTCCTCATAAATCCCATTCCTTGAACTGTGTGATATATCAGTGTTGTGTTGATGGTGTGATTGTTGTAAAACCATATATATTATTCGTATGCATTAATTGTTGGCATTTTCATGATAAAAGGAAATGAATGATTGCTTAAGATGTAAATTCATTATCTTGTGAAAGGATTGACTAATTTTTCAAAGTAATGATGATTGAAGTGACAATGTCTATGTATAGTGTAGTGCTTAAAAATATTATAAGTGATAGATCAAGTAATGTGAAATGGATATCTATAATATTGTTGTGTATCATGGATGGATAGTCTTTCGAGTAGACAGTTAAATTGTAAAGTTGCCTAATATTTTAGAATACCTTGGATGATAAAATTTTCTATTGTCATACTTGGGAAATTTTGCATAAGATACTATTTACAAGTTCTTGTTGCTTGTGTTTACCATCGATTTTAGGGACTTCTAGGAGGAAGTCCAATCTTAGGTTGGCGAATGTAAGACCCTATCCCATGTTTCCTTTTTGATCCTATTAGTTGTTGATATTTTATATGCTATATTCTATGCTATTTTATGCTGGATAGTAAGCATGAGTGATGGTTGTTGCTACACCATGAAGATGTTCATATTCTTGATTACTCCTATCTACAGTTGTTGTGAATTCTTGTGATAGTCAAGTGAGTTCCATTATTTTTCCATGTAAATATGCAATGATCAAGAAGCTAAGTTATTGGTAATATTATTATGTATATTAAGTGGATTACATTATGTTAGGTGATTACATATCATAGATGTGAGTGGGTGTGATTATGAAGATAATTATTGATATTCAATGTTATTTATAGTGGTATTCATTATAAGTTAAATATTCTATTGACATCAGTGGTGATATTTTGATAACAAATAGTATTCAATCAATTGTTCCTTGACTCTATAATAGGTATAATACAAGTAAGGAGTGTTACTGTGTAAACTAGTGGATCTAATTTTCTAGTTGATTATTATTCTTGGAATTTTTAATTCATAAGTCATTTTTTAAATTATTATTAATCATGAGTAATACTGACACATTTTCTTGGTTGAGTAAACATGTTTAAAAATTTGGTCAAGGTTGATAGGGGGGTCACATAGCTACTTCATTTATTGTATCCTTGTGAAATATTAGATTTGTCATGGGATTGTGATTTAACCTTGTTTTGTGTGGTATGGGTTGTGTGTTTATGAGAGTTGTTTTATTAGTCCCTTGAGTCACTTAATTAATATGGTCACTTATTTTATGTGTTATGAAGTCCTTATGTGGTCTTAATTATTTAAAACTATCCTAGGTGATAGGTTTATGGTGTAGGGGTATTTTTATTTTATAAAACCATTTTAATAAAATCTAAAACCCACTCTAATTACTCACTTATAAAAACTGTCAAAATTGGGAGTTGAAAGGGTTATTGGGAAGTTGAAAAGGAGGTTGCCTTTTCCCCTTCCATTTATTCTTTCTATTTGTGTGGAGGAGGAGGTTTTCCTCTCTTTTTCTTTTTGGGATTTTTCTTGAGTTCATGTTTGGTTTTCATTCTTCATTTTGATTTCTTTCCATGTTTGTGAAAAAGGAGGAGCAATGGAAGAGAGTGCTTAGAGAGAGTTTTCCTCAAGTTCAATAGAAAACTTTCTTGGTTAGGTCTAACCTTTTAGTTATCAATCTTTATCGATTTGTAATGAGCTTGTTGTCATATTAGTCTTGCTTATAAAAAAATCTATGTGAAATTTAATGTTGAGTCTCTTGTGTGGTTGTAAGTAGTATGTTGGAGTTGGCATTTGTTGATTCTTCCACCTTGTTTAGTTTAATTTCATTTATACCCTTTTGTGTGTTAAAATAAAGAAATATGAATGCAAGATTTTGTGATGTGCAAAGTATATAATGTGTAAACTTTTCTAGGAACCCTTGTGATCAGTGGCTTTAATGTGTTAAGTTTAGTAATTTGAATGTTATATGTTACACTTTGGTGGTGGATCCTATGTGGAAAGTATTTTGTGGAAGTGTTATGTGACCCTAGCTCGGGGGTGGATGGAATCTCCATCCTATGGTTGGGTGGAGTGCCCATTGGCCAATATTATTTTTTTCTTACTTATGGATATTTGTATTTCAGGTACATGTGCTAAAACAGAAGGGTTATCTTGGGACTTTCAACCTATGGATTTCAAGAGAGAAGCATATTGGTCTTGTGAGGGTTTCTAAAGTTATTAATAAACTATGAATATTTTGTCATTTAGAGTTAAATTATGGTTGAAGGTATTATACTATAGTTGTTTAAATCGAATAGGAAGGAAAAAGGTTAGTTGATTTTATCTTGGAGGATTATAGAATTCAAAGGATAAGATTAACTTAGAAAAGCCAAGTTTTGATGATATATTTTGTGTATAGAAAGTTGTTATGTAAATTTTTAATACATACGTTTTCCAGCTATGTTTAATTTTATTTGAGTAAATTATCTAATCCATATTATAGGGTATTTATGCTATATAAATAATCAATAAAAATTTTGAAAAACAATATCAAAGACTCATCTTATCCCACTTAATTAATCAATTGTTGAGATTACAATATTTCTACCCCTATCCCAAACAATTATTTGTTTAAAAGTAGTTTCACATATTTAATCATAAGATCTATTAAAAATGCCATTGAAATATATAATTTAATGGGTTTTTCAATTATTAATCCCAAAAAAAAATATTCAAAAATTCAATTAACCTAGATCACCAATTATGATTTATTAAGATAACATTGACATGCTTATTCACAAAAAAAATCTTTCATAAAATAGTCTTACAAATATGTTCACACAAAATGAAAGAAAAAGATCTAGATGATAAAATTTAAAGGGTTTCTATAGATCCAATATTTGTAGAACATATCAGAAAATTAGAGAAACTGAGAAAACCTAATAAAACTTATGATTAAAACATTACCATCTCCTACTTTAAAACTAGAACAACAAATTGAGTGAAACCAAGTGAGGTAGTCCTAATATTAATACAAATTTTCTCAAAGATTATGTTACTATGGATATTAAATGCTAACCTATCAATAATATGTTTCATATTTTTGTGTCATTTAGATGAATATAAAAGATGCTATCAATTAGTGTAAAGTTGGAACAATAATGTTTGACTTTAAAAAGGAAAAAAATATTCATTTAGAGCACACAAGACTTCAACATTATTTTTATTAATTTATAACATTAGACAAGTTTTTAACTAAGTAATTTATCTTTAGTTATTCTATTTAATTACTTAATTCTCTTATTTAGTTGCCTTGTATTTTAATAGCTTAATCTTGGGAAGGGTATTACATAGGTATCAGAGCACTAGGATGTCATGCTTTGGGAGCTCTGGGGAAAACGGTAGAAAAAAAATGAGCATAGACATGAGAATAGTACTTTGATTTCATTCCAAGTAAGGCAAGTTGAGTGAATCCTCAAATTGGTGAACAAAATATAAATGGGTATGTAAATCCGCTTAACAAAGTTGAATTAAAGGTATTTAACTCTAAATCCCAACAAATTGATTTACATATTATATCTCTATATCCTTGTTGTCATTACAAATATAATAGATAGTAATTCATAAATTGATCGATCTCCCTTTGATCACTAAGACAAATTTTCAGCTTGTTCTTCCTCAACTAAATACTGATTTGAAATGATTTGTTCATTTTTCCTAATAATTTATTCAATTATAGCTTGTGCTTCGAATAATGATGTAGACTTATCGATTATAAATTCTTGTCCTTGTTTGAGACTTCCCTAGCTTGGTCCTTTTCTATGATCGCCTCTTCAAGTTTAGAAATAATGTGCGCTTTTCTACTAATGTTTCAATAGTTTCATTTTCTTTAGGCAATTTCAAAACTCTCTTCAAAGGATATTGTTGACCTTTACTTAGAATGCAAAATTGCAAGGTACTATACACTTTTACTAGAGTTGAGTCCTAGTAGATGTTTAAATTTTTGGAATAGTGCAAAATGCTTTAATTATAATTGCTTTTGTAAGAAGTTGAAGAAACTCATTTTGGATTGAAGAATGATATAGATTCATATTAAGGAAAAATCATAAGCTATCATGAAGTTGTTAATGTTAAGTAGGATAATAGTACATGTTGTGATATCCTTGGTCAAAGTATTATCAATTACTAGTTGTGAATTCGATATTGATGAGTTCCTTAATTATTTATTGATCTTATTATTCTAATTCAAACAATATTATACGAGAAAAGTAGGATATAGATGTTTGTGTGCAAATTATAACTATTGAAATTGATATAAGTACATATCGTTCATTATCTCCTTTGCGTAAGAAATTTGACCTTTAGAGATTAATTAGATAGATATTAGCCTCAACTAGAGGTGGCATTTGATATAAGAGTAGAAGATGTGTAATGTTGGTATATTTCACAATTAGTGACCAAAATTAGGAAAGATCTTAGTACAATTTTCTTCCAAGAATTTGTTACTAAATTACATAAATCTGGTACTATAAAGCTTTATAATATTGATTGAAAAGTGATGATGAATACTAACAATTTGGATTCTGGCAAGTTGTCTTCAATTGAAGGATGGTTGTATGATGTAGTCACAGAATAATAAGATCCCTTGAATAGTTTTGCGCAATATCGCTTTAATCAAGTATGAGCATCTTGCAATAAATATTTTTGTCTAGGAATATGTAAAGCATCTATCATTGAAAAACTAACAATATCTTTCTTCATATGATCCACAATATTAAATGATGTAACACTAACGTTTTATTGTCCTTTGGGAACAAAAACTTCAATTTGTGACAATGAAGGTTGAGATTAAGCCTTTGGCTATTCTTTAGCAACTATAGCTTGGCCTCTTGGTAAAATATGAACGTTTTAAGAAGTGGAAGGCTGAAACTGACCCTGTTGGGTTGTAGAAGTCTAACTTTTATCTTTACCAACTTGTTGTTAGCCTTTATCTGCTTGATGTCCCTTTGAAGCAACTTGTTGTCTCAAGTCAACAACCCTTTTCTTTGACCTCGTATTAGCTGCAATAGAGGTAGATGACCAATTTTTTCCTTGTATATGATTTACTCCACATAATTCATTGCCTTTCCAATTCATCATGGAAACATCAAGATCATTTTGTCATATTTTGGGATCTTGCTGGTCATTACTTTCCTTTGTTGCATTTTTAGAAGCAACATAGTTGCTTTGAACCATAAGAGCTTGACTGACCACTCCATTCATGCATGTAGCCTTGTTATGAGGCTGATTACATGGATAACACCACACATTATCTTGTTCCATATTGTTTTGCATAGGTACGAGCTCTTTTGCAGAGCTAGCAGCATTTGGATTATATGACTGATTAGTCTTAGCATTGTAATTTCTTCTTTTTCCTTGGTAATCGTCCTGATAAGGTGGCCTATTTGCTTGGAATGGTGATTGGTAAAGTCTAATATTTTGACCTTGTTGTCTCTTAAGGCTAACTAAGTAATTGCTAACATTTTAAATCAATTTTTCCATTTCTTGCTAATTACCCTTAATCTCTTGTAAATCTGAATGTACTAGAACATCACTATTTTGAACAACTACTTGATAGCCTAAGGCTGGAATAGTAGGCAATGGGGCAATAGGAGGCACTTGGATAGGAATTAGAGGCTAAATATCATGGAAAATAGACATAGGAGGCCTTGGTGCAATTTTGCTAGCCTAAATAAGACTATTCTCAGCTCTAATAGCAATATTAAATTCTCTTGGTAATGTCACTCTACCCATTGATTGAATCATATTAGAAATATCACTATTTAATGCTCTAAGGTAATATAAAACTGCATGATCAGGTGAAGGTCTTACTATTGCTGGAATTTTGTTCCAAGTTCTTTGAAATCGAAAATTGAAATTTGTCATCTGCTTCTGTGGAGCTCTTTTAATGGTCATCATCTGCTCAACAAGGGATAGATGATTTGATTTGTCTGAAAGCTGCCTATTCAAGAGATCCCCTAACTCATCCCATGTTTTGATAGAATTAACAAGCAATCCTCGAAACCATTGAAGAGCTTTGTCCTTTAACGATGCTGCTAGAAGTCTTAATGCCAAATTCTCTTCTATACTGTGATGAACTCCACAAAGTGAAGCTACATCTCTTATATGTTCTATTGTGTAGTCTAATCTTCACTAGTGAAAATGGGTAAAATTTTGAGTGGAACCATTGGTATATCATCATGGTGCTACAGATTTAATGGCTACCCCCATTGAATGGAACAAATGCATGAGCTCTGGCCATTGGAGCTATTGGAATTGTCAGATTTGGAACTTGAATTATTGGCATAGAATGTACTCGATATGCTGGTTAGAACTTGCAGTTCTGAGACTAGGAGGTGTTGAATGAGATCTAGGTGTTGAACGTGATCTAGATCTCCTTCTTCCTGTTTGACCACTTCTCTTAGGTGGTGACAACTACAAGTATTTGTAAGGATCAACACTTCTTGTTTGAATTCTTCTCATGTCCTGCTTTGACTAGATCTACATATAAAACCAGAAAATAGAGTCGCCAAGTATGAATTTTCTCCTCAAAAGGCTGAAAATATTGTTGTTCATACCAATATAGCAGCAATTAGGATCTTGTTGTGAACTAAAATTTAGTTCACAGTCCCACCTGGCATGCCAAAACCTGTTATCAATTGGGATTGCACCCGAGATGCAAAGCTGGAAATCTCAGCAATCCTATGTAATATTAGAATATCTTCAGGTTATGGGTACCCTATAACAAAGATAGATCTCTAGATTATGGGCAAGTTCCCTTTTGATTTTTTGATGAATTAATGATTTTGAATGAAAATGAATAGAAGGCTCTAAAATGAACGTACTAAAAATGAATTTCAAAGGATAGTGATGCACCTAAATTATGGTATAACCTGTAGACTGATTCATAACTATTTTCAAAAAAATGTTTACATAGTTTAGAAATGGGAAATTTGATCACAATAATATTTCCAAAGAAGGCCAAACAACCTATCTTTTTAGAAGAAAAAAAATTTACAACTTGAAGTACAGAATGAACATAAGCACAACCTAAGACTTGTGGTGTAGAATTACTTTTGTTCATGTATAATAATGAGTGAGACAAAACTAGAGGTTTTGATGATTAAAACACAATAATTTCATCAAAATCATTCACAAAGACATTTGCATTATCTGAAGAGGTAAAACTGATAAATCTTGAATGAAGATAGTAGGATAATACTGCATAAATGACAAATAATAATAACCTATAACCTATTGTTCTATATAAATCTATAAAAAATGAGTTACAAAAAATTCTTCTCTCTGCAATGCACAAGAGATCAAAAGGGCAAGAACTAAGAGAAACATAAGTTTTTTCTCCTATATACGAAAGATAACTCCAAAGAGTATGATTGAGTTTACTGAAGTCAACCCAATATCAAAATATCTCCAATAAAATCTCCCATGAGCCGAAATGAAAAGCCTCAAAAAGAGGGGTCAAAACTGATGTAATTTGAGCAAAAATAGGCTCAAACTCCTCCTACAATCAGTTTGACTAAACTTCACCCTAAACTCACTCCAATTGACTAGAAATTAGGACAAAAACTCTTCAGTTACACTCCTTAATCAATTCTTGTATGATCTCAGAGTGAAGTTAATCAATTAAGAGTTACTTTAACATGTCTTGTGGGTTGCCTATTCTGCATCTGCATGGCATCTATTAAAGCAATTTATAATTGATTGCTCTAATGACGTTTATATTATTTAACTTTGTTTTACATCGTGTGAAAATTGAGGAGGTAGATGTTGAGTTTTGGTTAACACTTTGCATATAATTTTTGAAAAAATCATAAGGATAACCTAATAAATATGGTAAGGTATTAGTTTTAAGTGAAGTCTAAATCAAAGGCTAAAAATTCCTCCAAAATGAATTCAACAAGATAGGGTAAAAGAAACCCTAATAACAAAACCTGTGGCCTTAATGTATTTTTCACTTCATTTTGCATCTGGCTTTGGAAACTTTGCTCTGCACCTTGAAAGAACCACCATGCTAGGGTTTTCTTAGACATTCAAGAAGAAACTGGAGCTTCAATGGAGAATTTGTGTTGAGGCCAAGTGGTATGATTTTCTCCTTGTAAAAAGAAATGTTTGCATTCATTTCTATATTGCTTGTGAAAAGTGTTTTAAAATCTTCTTTTACCTACATTCTTTATTCACATCCTCCATAGTAGGAGGTCAAGCTTTTATGACTCTCAGTTTTGATTATGATATGTCTCTCAATGCAAAACCTGAGACCTCACTACTTCGCTATTAGGGTTTCAAAGGAAAACATGTAGACCTAAATGAACATACTCTATCTTTGTAGAAGAAAACTACTATTGTGATATTTAATATTTTTCTCTAAAAATGTTGAAGGTAGTTTTATTTGTAGGTCATGGCTCGTTCCTCTCTATTTCTTGTACATATATGTCGAGCTATGGTTTTGTGGAACATAAACCAGTGGTAGCTTCAAATGAAATTTTCATTTGTTGGTCTTCACTTCGAGGGTTTTATTCTAGATAAACCCATCGCTCAAGCTCATATTCAGCTTCTACTATTGACCCTTGCATAAAAACTCTATTGTTTCATTTGAAAACCATGATCTCCTATTGTTGAAAAGCATGCAAAACTTCAAATTTTCCCGTGTTGGTTTTTTCATTTCATGCATAGACTCTGGAAAAGAGGGTTTATTTCCATCTACAGGCCATGGATCCTTCTCCCTATTTTCTGGAAAAAAGATCATGAGTTTTTTTTCATTTGATATAATAGTTGGGGTTTGAAAGAACCCGATCCTTTATTCACAAATTGTTCCATTTTTTATGACCTTTGGCTTTCAATGTGAGGGTTCTAGATGATTTTCACTTTGTGCATGAATTTGTTCACTCTGTGTATGGTTTTCTACTCAATGTGTGGAGATATTTTAATAAATGGATTTTCCTTCTATCTGGATTTCTAAACCCATGATCTCACTATTCCGCTTCTTTGTTTCATAGGAAGAAATGCTCCTAATGTTGGATTTCCTAGAAGAAACCTCTGTTTTCTGTAGTGAGTTTCCTTTTGTATGGAAGCATTCTAGGTTTTATTATTGGTCTACCCTTCTATCCTTTGCTTGAAGTGACTGTCATCATTTTGTATATTGTGTCCATATTTCTCATGGAAACCCTATGATATTTGATGCAATCTTCTCTCTGTAGGTAGCAACCTATCCTTTGTATTGTATGCTATCCTTTCATTGTGCATTGATTGCCTCTACTTTAAATAATGACTATCACAATTCTACCATGTATGCTTGAAATGTCAAGGCATCATTTTGACACTATACAGGTGCCAGAGCTAGGAGACTTCTCGTCTAATATAAAACTATCTACTATTTTGAAATTTTACTTCTACATTGGTTGCTCCAAGTTTTGATGAACTTTTTCTTGGCTCTGGTAATTGTATATAGTTATTATTTACATTATTTTGATGGAAGTTCTATTAATAGTCACTACAAATTGAATACCTGTGCATTAATGATAGTAGCCTTCAACATGCTAGGCTCAACCCTTGTGGGAGCCTATTTTCCTCCACATGTTGTGATGTCAAACAAGATGAATCATGAAATGATAAATGAACTTGTACCTACATAGTTAACAAACAAGTTAGATAAAATAATGAAGCTTGGTGCTCATGTGATGAATTGAATTTCTGCTTCTCTTGTATATATGTGATAAATATCCAACTAATTTGATACATCATAGATGTAGGTTATATCTCTTTTGATGAAACATATGATGAGAGTTTGTCTCCTGAGCTCTAACCATATTCTTTACATCATCTATAGGTATGTTTGAAGATCAACAACGAGAGGAGCCAAAGATGGAGAAAATAAACACAAGGATTTTTCATTCAGGCAATGACGAATCCAAACTATTTTCCTATGTTTTTCAATTTATTTATCTTTAGATATATAGCTTGTATTTATCCTGTATTAGATTAGTCATTCCCATGACTTGTGTGGTACATTTGAACATATTTCTTGGGAAAATAAATAAATACAACAATATTATGCAAATTTGTATAATTTTATGTTGTAAAGAACATTGGCATGATAAAATTTAACTTCATTTGAAAGCATCTTTTGTGAAATGAAAAAACTTAGCAGAAATTTGTGTACCTTTTTTCTTTAGTTGCAAATGGTTACTCCAACTCTACTTGATTGAGTTGTAAGAAAAAATTAAGTAACATTATGGTGAACACTTCCTGGAAAAACAAACAAAATGGAAATGAATGTGTTGTGAGCACTTATTAACTAAAAACTTCTATTCTACTATAATACATCTGCAAACTTTTATCTTGAGTAGCACTGTTTGAGGTCAATCTCGTTGATAGGGATAAGCAACACCTCTCCATCTAGCTTTGAGAGATGAAATGCATTATGTTGTTTGCATTCTGTGAAAATGTATGAGCTATCCCACATGGCATCAAACTTGGTGTGTTTACCAAGTCTACTTTTAAGTTCATCCCATTTAAACACCAAATTACCTTCTTTGAAAGCTCTTGGAAGTGCTTTCTTATCAAATGTTCTTTTCATTTGAGCTTCGTGAATCTCCAAATTTATTAATGCTTCTTTTCTTACTTCTTCTAGATCCATTAACTATTCAAGCCTAATTTCCATAGGTTCCTCTTCTAACAAATCCATTTCCTTGATCATGTTTAAGGTTGGCAATTCAACTGAGATAGGAATTTTGGCCTCTTTTCCATATGTAAGAATGTAAGGTGAATTTCCTATAGCTCTCTTAGGTGTAATCCTTTTAGCCCAAAGGGATAACTTTAATTTATCATTCCAGGTCCTCTATTTTTCTTGGACTGTCTACTTGATGATCTTGATTAAGTTCTTATTAGTGGACTCTGCCTATCCATTACCCTGAGGGTAATAATTTGAAGAAGTATTCATATATGCGTTGTTCTTAACTGGTCAATCTGATACTTTTAAAATTATGAATGCTAATGCATTATCAGATATGATATAATCAGGAGTACCAAACCTAGAAACCAAGTATTGATAGAAATTCAAAACAAAAGTCTCATTGGCCTCATTCAATGCAACAACTTCTGTCCACTTTGTAATATAGTTTGTTGCTATTAATTTCCATCTATGATCTACACTTGAAGGTGGGCTAATGGGACCAATGAAATGAATTCCCCAATTTCCAAAAGGCTTCTCCACTTGAATTGGATGTAGAGGTAGGGTTGCAAGCTTCTGCTTTCTTGTAAATACTGAACATTTATTGCATTTTATGACCCAAGCATGTGCATCCTTAAATAAATTTGGCCAATAATATCCATCTCTCATGATATCTTGAGTTGTAGTTCTTGGTGCAAAATGGTCTCCAGAGGGCCCATCATGAAATTCTTTCAAAATTTTATCAATCTGTTATGATTCAATGCATCTGAGTAGAACACCATGAAAATCCCTTTTATAAAAAATTCCATCAATTAAAGTATAAGGGATGGCTTGAAGGCTATGATACCTTCTCTTTGACTTTTCCAAACCTTCAAGATAGTCACTAGTATGTAAATGGTGAATCATTTGTTGAATCCAATTTGTTGATGAAACTAGAAAAACAACTTGCTCATCAATTGCTTTGTTGTTTTCTTCATTACCTGCAAGTTTTTCACATAAAACTTTTCCTCTACAAAGCTTGGTGACCTTGATATTAATGTCATACTCCATTAATTTTGTAATCCATCCTACTCTTTTATCATTGATATCTTTACTAAGCAAGAAATCCTTAACTGTTGGATGGGCAACCAACAATTGAATTTTATTGTTTGAGAGCATATGCCTAATTTATTAAGGCTTCTTACTACAGCTAGCACATTTTTTTTCTAAAAATGAGTATTTTACTTCATAATCATGGAGAACTTGGCTAAACAAAGCCACAACTTGCTCTAATCCTTCTTCATTTTGTTGACAAAGCATAGTTGATATTGTGTCAACACTCCCAAATGCATATAATATAAAATCTTTATCAAAATTTGGGTTAATAAGTGTTGGGGCTTCTCCAAGGGCCTCCTTGATTTCTTCAAAGTTTATCTTACCTTCCTTAGTCCAGCTAAAAGGAATGTTCTTTTTAAGCATAACTATAAGGGGCTGCAATAATGTTGCAATGTTAGGTATGAACCTCCTTACAAAATTGATCCTACCTAGAAAAGTTTGTAAGCCTTTCTTATGAGTTGGTAGGGGTAATGCTAGAATGGCTATGATTCTTTTTAGATCTATGGATATTCCATCCTTGGAAACTATATGTCCAAGAATCTTTCCTTCATGGATAGAAAAATGCTCTTTTTCGGGTTAAGTGAAACCTCGTATTCTCTGCATCTTTCAAAGATCTTCCTTAGATGATCAAATTGTTCATTAACTTTCTTTGGAAATATAGTAATGCCATCTAAAAAAACAAGTAAAAAATTGTTAATGAGGCCTTGGAAAGCCATTCCCATAGCCCTTTGAAAGGTTGCCCCTACATTGGACAATCCAAACGGCATTTTTTTGTAAGCCATGGTACCCCACTTGGTAGTAAAGGCAGTTTTGAAATGGTCTTCATCTTTTACTAAAATCTAATTGTACCTTGAATAACCATCCAACAATGAGAACATTTCTGAACCTAAAACAACTTGTAAAATTAGCTCTATTGAGGGCAGTGTATAATGATCTTTGAGAGAGGCTTTGTTTAGATCACGAAAATCAACACATAGCCTAATCTCAAAATTATTTTTCTTGACAGGTATCAAATTAGAAACCCAAGATGCATGTTTGATTGGAAATATAATTTTTTTTCTTATAAAAGGCCAAGGACTAACTATTTATATATTAGTATATGTAAAATCATTACAACCATAATCAAATTTATAGTACTGATTATTGGAAAGATAATGCTACCTTCAATCAGTTTATTTAATTATGTCTTCATAAGAAGTTCCAACTTGGAATTCAAATGTCTTTGCTTTTGTCTTACCAGTTTTGATTTGGGTTCTAGCTCAATAGTGTGTTGAGCTAATTTAGGATTAAAACCATTTAAATCTCCACTCCCAAGAAAAAATATCATTAAATTCTTGGCAAAGTAGAATAAAAGCTTGATGTTCCTCTTCGGTACATATATTTCCAAGCTTCGGGAGCTTATCTCTAAATATCTCAATGGCTTCATAGTGCTCATGTTTCATTTACATGATAGCTTTATCCTTTCTAACTTGATCATCAATGTTAAAAATTGACTCTAAGGTTACCAAACCTTTAGGAAACTTATTACTTCAATTGCAAGATCTAATCATCATATTGTTGCAGCCATTTTTGCTGATTTCCTACTGCAAACTCAACTTCTTCGATCATAAAATTTATAATTTATTTGTCACATTCAAAAACCTACTAGCTCCTATTGTTATTTGGCACTAATGGCCTCACTATCACTTTTACATACTATTGTACCTCAACGTTAATTATTAGTTGGAATATCAAACTAGGAACCTAAGGCAGCCAATCTATGTACTTTATTCGGGTTTCTATAAATGGAAAACAAATTGAAAGCATCAAAATCCTCAATTAAATCCCAAGTTTTGTGTTTATAAAGCTTGAGCAAGTTATTTTTTGTCACATTCAGATTTCTTACTTGATGTGTTACTAATTTTGTATCACCAAAAACATGCAAACATTTAATACCCTTCTTCATAGCCCACTCTAGGCCATGAATGAGTGCCTCATATTCAGTAGTATTGTTTGAGCAACTGAAGGCAAAGCTAAGTGCTGAAAAATACTTTTCTCCATTAGGGGAAATCAACATGGCTCCTCCACCAGCACCCACCTTGCTTCTTGAGCCATCAAAATATAGCTTCCAAAGCTGATTGGCTTGCTATTTAATCTATTTTCCATGCTCGACCAGGTTTGGAATAATTGCATCATGCTCATGAATCATATAAATTCCTCATCAATGTGACTAAAAGGGTCAACTGCATGATTCTCAACTACCCACTCATCTAAATTTATATCACGTATGCCTTCAATAGGTGTGCTAGGATCAAGGGTCATGGATTGATCCTCTTGCTCATGGATAGCTAGGTTTGCATTTATGGCACTTGACACATATGGTTCTATGTGGTCCTTAGCTTAAGGTTCTAATTTTATATTCACTTTAGTGCCATATCTTGTTCTAAAAACCATATGAGACAAATCTGATGATAGATACCCACTGAATTTTGCAATAAAATCTCTAGAAAGGCAAATGGAAAAGTAAGGTGGAAAATCTATCACATAGATATCCCATGGAATTGAAAATTTTGGACAAGCATGTAGGGTAAGGGGCAGATTTTTTATCACTCCAATAGATTTAATGGTTGTACCATCTAATTGAACTACTCCCTTTGACAGAGGTTAGTATTTTAATTCTAACTTATCCACTAGCTGATTTGGCATAACATAACTACTTGTACCTGAGTCAATCATACAATTATGCACTAAGTGTCCACCAATGATCAAGCTGACATAAAATGGAGGTGGTTTAACCCTTGAGCTGGCTGCTCATTTTTTATTTCTGAACTATTTGTAAGAACTACTTTAGGTTGCTCTCTACAAGACTCATCAAAAATTGAAATATTAGCTAAAGCATCTTGCAATAAATCTTTTTGTCCAAGAATATGTAAAGAATATATCACTTGACAAAATAACAATAGCTTTCTTCATATGATCCAGAATATTAAATGTTGTAACACTAACCTTTTTATGTCCTTTGGGAACAACCACTTCAGTTTGTGACTGTAAATGTTGATATTGAGCCTTTGGTTGTTCTTTAACAACTATAGCCTGGCCTCTTGGTAAAATATGAATTTTTTGAGAACTAGAAGGCCGAATCTGACCATGTTGGGTTGTAGAAGTCTGATTTTTTATCTTTACCAGCTTGTTGTCCCAAGTCAACAACCCTTTTCTTTGACCTCGTACTAGCTGCAATAGAGGTTGATGACTGATTTTGTCCTTGTATATATGATTTACTCTGCAAAATTCATTGCCTTGCCAATTCATCATGGCAACATGAAGATCATTTTGTCATATTTTCAGATCTTGCTCATCATTACTTTCCTTTGTTGCATTTTTAGAATCAACATAGTTGCTTTGAACCATAAGAGCTTGATTCACAACTCCATTCATGCATGTAGCCTGGTTATGAGGATGATTACATGGATAGCACCACACATAATCGTGTCCCATATTGTTTTGCACAGGTGCAAGCTCTTTTGCAGAGCTAGCAACATTTGGATTATATGGCTGATTAGCCTTAGAATTGTAATTTATTCATTTTCCTTGGTAATCATCTTGATAAGATGGTCTATTTTCTTGGAATGGTGCTTGGTAAAGTCTGATATTCTAACCTTGTTGTCTCTTAAGGCTCACTAATTCATTGCTAACAGTTTGCAAAAAAAATTCCATTTCCTATTGGGTACCCTTAAGCTGTTGTAAATCTGAATGTATTGGAACAAAATTATTTTGAACAAATTCTTGATAGCCTAAGGTTGGAATAACATGTAATGGGGAAATACGAGGCACTTGGATAGGCATGAGAGGTTGAATATCAGGGAAAATAGGCATAGGAGGCCTTGGTGCAATTTTTCCTACCCGAATAAGACTATTCTCAACTCTAATAGCAATATCAAATGCTCCTAATAGTGCCACTCCACCCATTGATTGGATCATTATAGAAATATCACTATTTAATTCTCTAAGGTAACATAAACATGCATGATCAGGTGAAGGTCTTAATGTTGTTGGAATTTTGTTCCAAGTTCTTTGAAACTAAAATTGAAATCTGTCATCTCTCCTGTGGAGATCTTTTAATGGGTGTCATCTGCTCAACAAGGGATAGATGATCTAATTTTTCTTAAAACTACCTATTCAAGGTATCCCCTAACTCATCCCATGTTCTGATAGAATTAACAAGCAATCCTCAAAACCATTGAAGGGATTTTCCCTTTAATGATGTTGCTAGAAGTCTTAATGCCACATTCTCTTTTGTAACATGATGAACTCCATAAAGTGAAGCTACATATCTTATATTCTCTATTGGTGTAGTATGATCTTCACCAATGAAAATGGGTAAAATTTTGAGTTCAACCATTCGTATATCATCATGTTGTTGCAAGTTCAATGGGTTTCCCCCATTGAATGGTACAAATGCATGAGCTCTGGCCATTCACATTGTTGGAACTATCAGATTTGGAACTTGAAGTATTGGCACAGGACGTACTAGAAATACTTGTATAGAACATGCAGTCCTGAGACTAGGAGGTGTTGAATGAGATCTAGGTGTTGAACATGATCTAGATCTCCTTCCTACTATTCTACCACTTCTCTTAGGTGATGAAAACTACAAGTATTTGAAAGGATCAATACTTTTTCTTATCTGAATTCATCTCATGTTCTTCTTTGACTAGATTTTCATATAAAACTAGAAAATGGAGTGGGAAAGTATGAATTTTCTCCTCAAAAGGCTAAAAATATTGTTGTTCATACTAAAATAGCAACAATTAGGATCTTGATGTGAACTGAAAATCAGTTCACAATCCCACCGAGCGTTCCAAAAATTGTTATCAACTAGGATTACACTTGAGATGCAAAGATGGAAAGCTCAACAATCCTATGTAACATTGGAATATCTTCAGTTTGTGTGTACCCTATAACAAAGATAGACCTCCAGATTATGGGTTGGTTCCCTTTTCATTTTCCAATGAATTAATGATTTTGAAGGAAAATGGATAGAAGGCTCTAAATTGCATGTGCTAAAATTGAATTTACAAGGATTGTGATGCACCTAAATGATAGTATAACCTACACACTGATTCACAACTATTTTTAGGAAAAATGTTTACACAGTTCAAAAATGGGCAATTTGATCACAATAATGTTTCCAAAGAAGGCCGAACAATTTGTCTTTTTAGAAGATTTTTTTTTTTTCACAGCTTGAAGAACAAAATGACCATAAGCACAACCTAAGACCTATGGTGCAGAATTACTTTTGTTGATGTACAATAATGAATCAAACAAAAATAGAGGTTTTGATGATTAAAACACAATAATTTCATCAAAATCATTCACAAAGACATTTGCATTATCTGAAGAGGTAAAACTGATAAATCCTGAATGAAGATAGTAGGATAATATTGCATAAATGACACATAATAATAACATGTAACCTGTTGTTCTGTATAAATATGTAAAACATGAGATACAAAAGCTTCTTCTCTCTACAATGCACAAGAGAGCAAAAAGGCAAGAACTAAGAAAAAACATAAGTTTTTTCTCCTATATAAAAAATATAATTCCAAAGAGTCTGATTGAGTTAGCTAAAGTCAACTCAATATCAAAATATTTCCAATAAACTCTCCCACGAGTAGAAATGGAAAGCCTCAAAAAGAGGGGTCAAAATTGATGTAATTTGAGCAAAAATAGGCTCAAATGCCTCCTATAATCAGTTTGACTAAACTTGACCCTAAAATCACTGCAATTGATTGGAAATCAAAACAAAATCTCTTTAGTTACACTCCTTAGTTGATTCTTGAATGATTTTTGAGTGAAGTTAATCAATCTAAACATATATTAAAGTAATCAATTAAGAGTTACTTTAACATGTGGTGTGGGTTGCCTATTTTTCATATACATGACATCTATTAAAGCAATTTATAATTGATTGCTCTAATGATGTTTACATTTTTGAACTCCATTCTACATCATGCAAAAATCGAGGAGGTAGATGTTGAGTTTTGGTTAACACTTTGCATATAGTTTTTGTAAAACTCTTGAGGATAAACTAATACAAATGGTAAGGTATTAGTTTTAAGTGAAGTCAAAATCAAAGGGAAAACATGCCTCCAAAATGAAGTCGACAAGATAGGGTAAAAGAAACCCTAATAACAAAACCCACAGCCCTAATGTATTTTTCACTTCATTCTTCATTTGGCTTTTGAAAACTTTGCTCTGCACCTTGAAAGTGTCGCCATGCTAGGGTTTGTTTGAACATTCAAGAAGAAACTAGAGCTTCAATGTAGAATATGTGTTGAGGATGAGTGTTATGATCTTCTCCTTGTAAAAATAAATGTTTGCATTCATTTTTGTATTGCCTGTGAGAATTTTTTTTAAATCTTCTTTTACCTGCATTCTTTCTTCACATCTCTCCACAGTAGGAGGCCAAGCTTTCATTTTTTTGGAAATGATTGAGGCTTCTGGAACTCGTGAAATAAAAAATGGCTTCTCACTTTTTCCTATATCTTTTATGACTGTGAGTTTTGATTATGATATGTCTCTCAATGGAAAAACCTTGACCTTGATACTTTCCTATTAGGGTTTCAAGGAAAACCTGTAGACCTAAATGAACTTACTCTATGTTTGTAGAAGAAAACTACTATTGTGATATTTATTCTTTTTCTCTAAAAATGTTGAAGGTAGGTTTATTTGCAGGTCGTGTGTCCTTCCTCTCTATTTCCCTTGCATATATGTCGAGCTAGGTTTTTATGGAACACAAACCAATGGTAGCTTCAAATGAAATTGTTGTGTGTTGGTCTTCACTTCAAGGGTTTTATTTCTGGATAAACCCATCACTCGAGCTCATATTCAGCTTCTGGTATTGAACCTTGCATGAAACCTCTATTGTTTCATTTGAAAAAAATGATCTACTATTGAAAATCATGCAAACCTTCAACTTTTCTCGTGTTGGTTTTTTCATTCAGTACAAAGACTCTGGAAAAGAGGGTTTATTTACATCTACAAGCGATGGCTCCTTCTCCCTATTTCTGGAAAAATAATCGTGAGTTTTTTCATTTGATGTAACTATTGGCGTTTGAAAGAACCCGAACCTTTATTCACAAATTGTTCCATTTTTAATGACCTTCGACTTTCAATGTGAGGGTTCTAGATGATTCTCACTCTGTGCATGGATTTATTCACTCTGTACATGGTTTTCCACTCAGTGTGAAGATCTTTTAATAAATGGATTTTCCTTCTATCTAGGTTTCTAAACTTGTGTTCTCCCTCTTCCACTTCTTTGTTTCATAGGAAGAAATGCTACTAATGTTGGATTTCCTGGAAGAAACGTGCATCTTTTGTTGTGAGTTTCCTTTTGTATAGAAGAATTTTGGGTTTTATTATTGGTTTGCTTTTCTATCCTTTGCTTGAAGTGACTGTCATCATTTTGTGCATTATGTCCATATTTCTCATGGAAACCTTGTGATATTTGATGCAATATTCTCTTTGTAGGTGGCAACCTATCCTTTGTATTATATGCTATCCTTTCATTCTGCATTGACTACCTCTACTATAAATAGTGACTGTCACAATTCTATTGTGTATGATTGAAATGTCAAGGCATCATTTTGATAGTATACAATTACCAGATCTAGGAGATTGCTCATCTAATATAAAACTATCTACTATTTTGAAATTTTACTGTTGCATTGGCTTCTCCAAGTTTTGATGAACTTTTCCTTGGCTTTGGTAACTATATACATTTACTATTTATATTATTTTGATGGCACTTTTCTTAATTGTGACTGCAAATTGAATACTTGTGCATTAATGATAGTAGCCTTCAACATGTTGGGCTCAACCCTTGTGGGAGCCTATTTTCCTCCACATGTTGTGATTTCAAACAAGATGAATCACGAAACAATAAATGAACCTGTACGTGCACAGTGACCAAAAAAGTTAGATAAAACAATGAAGCTCAATGTTCATGTGATGACCTAAATTTTTGGATCTCTTGTATATATCTGATAAATGTCCAACTCATTTAATGCATAATAGATTTAGGTTATATCTCTATTGATGAAACATATGATGATATTTTGTATCTTGAGCTCTAAACACATTCTTTCCATCATCTACAGGTATGTTTTAAGATCAACAATGAGAGGAGCTAAAGATGGAGAAAATCAACATGAGGATTTGTCATCCAGGCACTGATAGATCCAACTTCTTTTCCTATATTTTTCAATTTATTTATCTTCAGCTATATACCTTGTATTTATGTTATATTAGATCAGTCATTCCCATGGCTTGTGTGGTAAATTTGAACATATTTCTTGGTAAAATAAATAGACATCAATACTATGCAAATTTGTATAATTTTCTATTGTAAAGAACATTTGCATGATAAAACTAAACTTCATTTGAAAGTATCTTTTGTGAAATGACAAAACTTTGCATAAATTTGTGTGTACCTTTCTTCTTTAGTTGCAAATAGTTACAGGAACATTTTATATAATGGGAATATTTCATTGTTAAGGGAATTAATAAATTTCTTGACTCACTTTCTTGTTTCTCTTTCACCTTTTTGTATGCAACTCTTCCTGATACCTTGACAATTTGGTCTTACAAAACTCTAATATTTTATAGAAGGTAATGTTGTATTATTAATGCTCACCACTGAATAGAAGGAAAGGGATTTATATGAAATTAATTTTTTGGATTTTAAATAATTAATAGTCTTGTTTATGGGAAATTTCATTTTGGAGGTAGTTAATTAAAGTTACTTATGTACACCACTTTAAATTGCTTCATAATAGAGATAGATGCTATTTAAAGCCATTTCCTTGAACAATTATTTAATGATTGTTGTAGTGATGTGGTCCATCATATGTGGATGCTCTCTTTGTTGTGCATTACAAATTCAATACTGATGTAGAAGCATCCAGTGGTGTAAGGGTAATCCTACATCACCCAGAAATATTTTCCTTTCTATTAGCCTTTTGGTAGATGTTTTTACATTTATGGATACCCTTATCGTTGAATAATAATTCCCAACTTTCAAAAATGCCTTTCTGCATTTTCTAGTCAAACTGCTATTTTTAGCAGGTATGAGTTTGAAGGCGTGAGGAGGGAAAAATTTATGGGAAGCTTCAAGACAGAAAAATAGACAATTGGCGAAAGAATCAGGCCAAGATGATTCCTGGTTTGAAAGATATTCAAGTTTTAGTTTCTCAAAATTGCCTTGAAAACTCTTTTGAGCTAGGTTTGAGGCACTAAATGGTCCCTTTTCAAAATTTTAAATTGGGACTCAATTTCTAAATTTCTAATTTGGGCACCCAATCATCTACATTCAAAATTCAAATTGTATTTTTGGCTCCAAGCCAGAAAAGGCTATTTAGGACTCATTTTGGAAATTTTGGGGCGGCGATTGGAAAAGAGAAATTGTATTGGGAAAGTGGGAATTTTTTGGGAAACAATAAAAGTTGCATGTATTGCAGCCTGTGAGGATTTGATCCTTTGGAATGTAATTTCTCTATAATAAGAACATATTGCCAAAAAAATAATAATAATTATCTTATATCCTCTATTGTGTGTTTTTCTGAGTCTCGGGTTGTGATCCTCATCAAATACAATCTCGTTATCCACCATAACACATGGGTTGATTATTAAAAATATTACTTACTCTAGATTTTGTTATCATTACAATTTAGTTATGAAAATTATCTAGCTAAGTTGATGATTTTAGATAAATGTGACCTTTTTCTATGAATTTAATGTAATGTTATTCATATGTTGATGACATGCCTGAAATTTGGAAATATTAATGTTAATTCTTTGAAAGTGAATAGTTTAACTATGGATGGAAATCTTGCTTTCTTTTATTGATGATAGTAATTTAAATTTTAAAAGTTGTCCAATTCAAAAGATTTGATGTTTTAGTATTGCTAAGTAGAAGATTGGAAATTAGATAAATTACACTCAATTATTAGTAATTATCTTTTTTCTAATTGTGATGCTTAAATTTAGTGTAATGGAACTATGAGTTGAAACATGTTTGTAAACAAGGAGCTTATCCTTAGTGATATATTGTGTTTTTGATCTATGGTGAAATTATTTATTGTTCTAGTGTTTGTTTTGAGAGTCGTGTTGGGGATTGGGAATTATGTTGAATTCCTTCCTAAAAATCCAATGTGATTAGGATGTACTTGGGTGTTGATAACTATTTCAAATGTAAACCAGTTCATGCTTTGATAGAGCTAAGTAGTATTTATGTGGTTCAAAGTGGCTAAATGTTGTTTTTAATAAGTGTGTCTAAAGTTTTGAAAGTGCATTATAATATGTGTTGTGAGAAACCAATGAATGTTATGTTTGTGACTCAAATTTGTGATATAGGGTATCCAACTTGGGATAAGGGTGTGGTGGACATTTGGGATGATCTACTGGCTTATACCCTCATGTTAAATTATGTGTGATGATATTGCATGTTTTGGTTTATTGTTTTGGTGTAGTGTGGAGTCTTGTTTGTGTAATGAGGGTTTGGGTATGACTAATGAGCGGAGCTCACTTGAGGGATGAGAGCCTCCTTCATTTGGGTTTGAGGGAGTCCCTCATTCATTGGAACATTATTATTGTTTCCCAATGCTTCCTTGTGCTAGCTAGCCGACAAGTATTAGAAATCATGATCTTTCTTGGATTGTTGAGCTAAATCTACTCCCACTTTAAGGACCACATTTTTTGGTCCATAGTGCCAAACCATTTTCCTTGATTGTATCCCATGGGTTGAGGATGGATCTCATGTGCAAAAATTTGGATGAGCTTCCACTTGGGCTATAGATATTAGAAAGATTCAATATTCAGAGGTGTGGGTATTAGTTGCAGTGTTCTTGTGGTATCAATATTGGTCTATTCACATATAGGTAATTGTTTAACCAGTCATGGTCCATGACTACTGTTGGAAAAATAGGGAGAAGAATGCAATTTTTGAATTCATATTATCCATTAATTGATGAAAGAATATAAAATTACATAATGTAAGGCATCTAACAACAAAATATTATATCATTTCTTAGGTTACAAGATTTATACTGATTATGTTAGAACTACAAGGATGATGAAAGATATGTGTCGGTGAATGATGTTCTCTTGGGTAAGATTTAGTGTACATATAACTTATTTATAGGATACTTCATATATATATATATGTGTGTGTGTGTGTGTGTGTGTGTGTGTGTTTGGCTATTTGCTTGGCATGTCTTGGGTTGTGTGGGACTATGCTTGCTTACTATATGATTATTTTGTGATTGAAGACCATCATATTGCTATAAGTGGCATGAGATCACTATGTGTTTCCATATATGTGGTTTGAGAACCACCATTCCCCTCCACCCATTGAGTCGCTTAAAGAAGTCACATAGTGCATATAATGTGTCAATTTTTTTGAAATGTGTATTATTTTGAAGATTCTTTTATTTTTTTGCCATTAGTATTATATTTTTTGATATTTAATTTGTGCGATCCCTTTTCCCTCAATGTGTGATTCTTTGTGGGATGGCCATAATCCATTCTCCCCTAATGTGTGATTCTTTGTGTACCTTCCTTATTTGAGGCTAACCACCTTACACAAACAAGGGGATGGTACTAGGAAATGTATGGAAGGGTCCTAGAGAGGGCCTCGAGACCATCTTTCCTAATATTATAATTACAAAGTGATGGTAGTTGCTTCAGATCAATGATATGACATTTAACACTGTTCCTCCTCAAAAATCACATTTCTTAGAACGTGTGATATGCTAGTGTTGTGTTGATGGAGTGAGTGTTGAAATCCCATATTTTTTATTCTTACGCATTAATTATTGGCATTTTCATGTTCAAAGGAAATGAATTATTTCTTAAGATGTAAATTCATTATGTTGTGAAACAATTAACCGATTTGTCAGTGTAATGATGATTGAAGTGAACATGTATATGTATAGTGTACTGGTTAATAAATTTATATGTGATAGATGAAGTAATATGAAATGGATATCTATAACATTGTTGTGTATCATGGATGGATAGCCTTTTGAGTAGATAATTAAATTGTAAAGTTGCCTAATATTTTAGAATACTTTGGAAGATAAAATTTTCAATTGTCATACATGGGAAATTTTGCATAAGATATTATTTACATGTGCTTGTTTCTTGTGTTTACCTTCACTTTTAGGGACTTTTGGGAGGAAGCCCGATCCTCGGGGGGGAGAATGTAAAACCCTATCCCTTGTGGCCTTGTTGATCCTATTAGTTGTTGATGCTTCACATGCTAAATTATATGCTCTTTAATGATGGATAGTAAGCATCAGTGATGGTTGTTGCTACACCATGGAGATGTTCATATTCTTGATTAATCCTCTCTAATAATTGTTGTGAATTCTTGTGATAGTCAGGATAGTTCCATTCTTTGCCTAGGTAAATATGCAATGATCAAGATTCTCAGTTATTGGCAATATTATTATGTATATTAAGTGGATTACATTATGTTAGGTGATTAGATATCATAGATGTGAGTGGGTGTGATTATAAACACAATTATTGATATTCAATGTTAATTATAGCGGTATGCATTATGAGTTAAATATTCTACTGACATCAGTGGTGATCTTTTGATAATAGATAGTATTCACTCAATTGTTCCTTGACTCTATAACAGGTATCATATGAGTAAAGGAGTGTTATTGTGTAGATTAGTGGATCTAATTTTCTAGTTGATTATTATTTATGGAATTTTTAATTCATAAGTCATTTATTTTAATTATTATTAATCATGATTAATACTGACACACTTTCTTGGTTGAGTAAATAAGTTAAAAAAATTGATCAATATTGATAAGGGGGTCACATAGCTCCTTTATTGTATCCTCGTGAAATATTAGTATTGTCATGGGAATGTGATTTAACCTTGTTTTGTGTGGTATGGGTTGTGTGCATGTGAGAGTTTCTTTATTAGTCCCTTGAGTTTCTTTATTAATATGGTCACTTATTTTATGTGTTATGAAGTCCTTATATGGTCTTAATTGTTTAAAAAAATTCCTAGGTGATAGGTTTATGGGGTAGGTGTAATTTTATTTCATAAAACCAATTTAATAAAGTCTAAAACCCACTCTAATTACTAACTTATGAAAAATTACAAAAATTGGAGTTGAAAGGGTGGTTAGAAGTTGAAAAAGAGGTTTCATTTTGCCCTTCCATTTATTCTTTCTATTTGTATGGAAGAGGGGGTTTTCTCTCTCTCTCTCTTTTTGGGATTGTTCTTGAGTTCATTTTTGGTTTTTATTCTTCATTTTGAGTTCTTTCCATGTTTGTGAATAAGAAGGAGAAATGGAAGAGAGTTCTTGGAGATATTTTTTCTCAAGTTTGATAGAAAAATTTCTTGGTGAGGTCTAACCTTTTAGTTATCTATCTTTGTTGATTTGTAGTGAGTTTTTGGTCATATTAGTCTTTCTAATAAAAAATATATATGTGAAATTTGATGTTGAATCTCTTGTGTGGCTACAAGTAGTGTGTTGGGGTTTGCATTCGTTGAGTCTTCCACCTTGTTTAGTTTATTTTAATTTATACCCTTTTTGTGTGTTAAAATAAAAAAATTTGAATGCAAGATTTTGTGATGTGCAAAGTATATAATGTGTAAACTTGTCTAGGAACCCTTGTGATTGGTGGCTTTAATGTGTCAAGTTTAGTAATGTGAATTTTCTATGTTACACTTTGGTTGTGGATCCTATGTGGAAAGTATTTTGTTGAAGTGTTATGTGACCCTAGCTCGGGACTAGATTGAATCTCAATCGTATGGTTGGGTGGAGAGCCCATTGGCCAAGATTATTTTTTTCTTCCTTGTGGATATTTGTATTTTTAGGTACATGTGCTGAAAGAGAAGGATTATCTTGGGACTTTCAACCTATGGATTTCAAGAGAGAAGCATATTGGTCTTGAGAGGGTTTGCAAATTTATTAAAAACCTATGAATATTTTGTCATTTAGAGTTCAATTATGGTTGAAGGTATTATACTATAGTTGTTAAAATGGAATAGGGAGGATAAAGGTTAGTTGATTTTATCTTGGAGGATTATAGAAGTCAAAGGATAAGATTAACTTATAAAAATCCAAGTTTTGATGAGATATTGTATAGGAAGTTATTATGTATATGTTTAATACATACATTCTCTAAATATGTTTATTTTTATTTGAGTAAATTATTTAATACATATTCTAGGGTATTTATGTTATATAAATAATCAATATGAAGTTTAGAAAACAATATCAAAGACTCATCTTATCCCACTTAATTAATCGATTGTTGAGATGACAATATTGTTGCTCCTATGCTCAACAATAATCTGTTTAAAAGTAGTTTCACCTATTTAATCATAAGAACTATTAAACATACTATTGAAATATATAATTCAATGCATTTTTTTATTATTAATCTAAAAAAAAACATATTCAAAAATTGAATCAACGCAGATCACCAATTATGATTTATTAATTAAGAAAATATTGACATCTTTATTCACAAAGAAAAATGTCATAAAATAGTCTTGCAAATTTGTTCACACAGAATGAAACACAAATACTTAGATGATAAAATTTAAAGGGTTCCTATAAATCTAATATTCATAAAACATATCAAAAAAATTGAGAAACCTAGTAAACCTAATAAAACTTATGGTTAAAATATTACTATCTCCTACTTTAGAACTAGAACAACAAATTGAGTGAAACCAAGTTAGGTAGTCCTAATACTAATATGGATGTTCTCAAAGATTATGTTACTATGGAGATTTTAATGCTAACCTATCAATAATATGTTTCATGTTTGTGGGTCATTTAGATGAATACAAATGATGTTGTCAATTAGTGTAAAGTCAGAACAATATTGTTTGATTTTAAAAAGGAAAGAAAATTGTTTAGAGTGTACAAGACTTCAACATTAATTTTATTAATTTATAACATTAGAATTTTTTTTAATTAAGTAGTTTATCTTTAGTTATTCTATTTAATTTCTTCTCTTATTTAGTTGCTTTGTAGTATTTTATTAGCTTAATCTTATGGAGAGCATTACATAGGTATCAAAGCACTAGGTTGTGATGCTTTAGGATCTTTGGGGGAAAATGAAAGAAAACGAATGGGCATGGACATGAGAATACAACTTTGAGTGCATTTGAGGTCATTTAAGTTGAGTCAATCCTCGAATTGGTGAACAAAATATAAATGGCTATGTAAACCTGCTTAACAAAGTTGAATTAAAGGTATTTCACTCTGAATCCTATAGACACTTAAATAGTCCTGATCAGTATTACACATCTGAATCTGATTACTAACATCATTTATTTCTAAATCACTTTTGTTATAACCATTTAATTCAATAATCTTTATTATTTAGTTAAATTCATCAATTTCTTCTATCAATCAAATAAATTAAATTTATCAGATTAATTCATCCCCTTCTTAATGTTCATCCCATTTAATTAATTAAATCAATTTGTTTAATTAAATCCCCTATGTCCTCTCATTTGATTAAATAAATCTAATTATTTAACAAATGTCATAAATCCCCTAACCCACTAAAGTTAATTAATTCTAAATTAATTAAACTTAATCACATCCTAATCTTCATTATCCATTTCTCCAGCTTCTGACTCCACCTTGGGCAAATGAACCCCCGGTTTACTAACCAAGTTTTACATGAAATTAATTTCTTTTAATTAACTAATTAGCCTATTTTCCCTCACAAAAGCATATTCTCTAAGAAAATTCCCTCAACTGGAGTTTCCCTCCAAAGGCTTTAAAAGCATCTTACAAATGACTTAAATGCCAGTTACAAGGGCATTCAATTCTTCTTACATGCCATCTTGTCTCTTACAAGGGAATTTCCCTCTTTTACATCCTCACCCACATTCTCTTACATTCTCTTACAATCTCACCTACATTCCTTAAATCATCCCTTCTCCAAAAATGTGCTCATACACATATCCCCATGTCTTTCATTAGCCTTGTGGTAGGTGTCGCAATACTATTGGTTCCCATTTTAGTCCCACATTACCCAGTTTCATCCATTCTTCAATTCTTCTTTCCCATAAATAGAGGCTTCCTCTATTGAATATGGATCCACAACTTCATGCATTGTTACTCTACTCAAATTTATCACATAGCTATAGGTTTTTATCACCATTTTGGCTTGAGTTCATCATACTTTGCATCTACAATCACCACTGTTCATCAAGGATATTGAAGCTTATCACAAGGGATTGGGAAAAGGCCACTTTCCACATCAAAGTGACACCGATATCTCTATGGAATGGGGGTTTAATCTATAAAGATAGGTGTACATGCTTTTATTTGTATTCATCCATGTTTTGTTCATGTTTTCTTATCTTAGTATGATCAAGAAATTCATAGGGAATGATCATTTGTGCTTACTAATGGGAGTAAATTCCTTTTTTTTTAATGTTTAGCTAGGTGCAGATCTGGTGCAAGAGCACCTCTAGGAAGCACCTAGGAAATAGGCAAGTTTTGGAATATTTTTACTTTTCTTTTATTAAGGTCATGTGGACCATTGCTTTAGGAGTTAGCCTTAGAATAAGGTCAGTCAAGAGCTATCAGTAGTGGTCATGTTTGTGGTTAAACACTTAATGCTAAGTGGTGAGTTTGCTTTGTGAATTTTACAAAAGTTGGTTTGTAATGACATGACCAGATTGGGACAGTTGAGGCTCGAGCCTACATGATTTGGAGGAAGTATTTAAGGTATGCCTCGACCATTGTGCAAGGTTGGAAGGCATTGAGAACATTCGTATGGTTGAAATTTTGAAAACTAATGGAGAACAGTGTGAAAGTTGGTTAAAACTCTGTGTTTTCTTGAAACTCTGGTTGATCAGGAGCGATCAGACCTATAATATATTTTAGATAGTGATAATTACTTTGCTTTCTTGTTGGTGTGGTAGCTAGTAGAGTGTGAGTGCAATTTGTAGGGGTCTTCATAGCTAGTTGTTTTGTTTTTCTTGTTTTCACTGTCTTGACTGGTAACCTGGCCAATATGGAGTCTTAGGTTCATTTCCCACCATACCTAGTGTATGGCTGCTTGGTAAATGGAGCTAGACTCCCTGTATATATGTAGTGTAGGTGTAGGGATGGTTAGGAATGCAGGAGGAGTGGCTAAGAACTGTTCCTAGGCGGGCTTGACAGTGCCCGACTAGGACAGTCAATTACTAGTGCTAAAAAGCACATCAAATGCAGGGTGGAATTCTCTAGGGAAAACCCCATTGTAGAAGTGTGGAGGAAGGTCCCACAAAGGCTTGGACCCAAGGAGGAGACTCCAACATTTGGGAAACCAAGAAAATGCTTTGACAAACCTACCGGGTGGCCAAGAAATTGCTAAAGAACCCTAGGTTTGTCTAAACAAGGAGGACAGTCCTGTGTATGGCCAGACAAGACTCTAGGGTTTCAAAATCTTGTAGAGGGTGGCATAGGCATCTAGAATCCAAGAAAAAGAAGTGGGGTTCTTTGGGAAGTTGTGGGCAACAACTAGTTTTCCTCGGCTAGGAGACCTAATTGGGGGCTCAAGGCTTGTAGCCTTTTTAAACCTTAAACAAGGGTTTGGGATGAGCGATGGAGAAACAAAGATAAAAGGTGATCCAAGAAGCATGCTAACTAGTAGAGACAACCCTGCAAAGACTCAGTTGAGTGTTGGAAGAATTTGACCTTTAGGGTGGATTAAGGGTCAAGGTGAACAAAGGGTAAGTATCGAGAATTGAGTGGTGTTGCTTGACAAAGGTTGGAAGAGGGAATGGCCTAGAGCCAGGGGTGTCTACAAATGAGTCAGAGCCTAAAGGTTGGGTGGTGAAAAAAGCCACAATAAGGGATTACTGAGGTATGAATGCTTCCATCCAAACCCTCTTACACCAAATTGGTATCAGAGCAAGTGAAAGGTTTGGGAGTGAACTTGTATGTCAAACTTCGAATCAAGTGGTTCCACAATCATGGTGAAAAATGCTGAGTTGGAAAAGAAGATTGAAGACCAAGAAGAAGAAAATAGTAGACTAAGGGAAAGATTGGCACAATTGGAGGAGACATTAAGCAATGTTCTGAACAAGGATGATGAGGACAACAAAAGGGTACCTAAGCAAGAAGAGGTTGCAGAGGAGGAAAAGATCCATGAACCTGACCCTGTTCTACAAGAGGATCCTTTCTTGAAGGCATTGAAAGCTTTGAGTGGGAAGGCACTTGAAGGAATCCCAATGTTTAGTGGAAAGATGAAAGCCGAACTAGTTATGGATTGGATAGAAGGTATGGAGAACCATTTCGAATGTGATGGTGTCATAGAGGCACATAAGGTAAAGGTGGCTAAATACAGACTAAGAGGATCAGCTTTGACATGGTGGAAATTCATCCAAACAAAGAGGGAGAAGGAAGGAAAGAAACCCATCTCTACTTGGAAAGGTATGGTTGCAAAGGTGAGAGAAGCCTACATGCCTGATGACTATGAAATTGAACTACACAAGAAGAGACAAAGCCTAAGGCAGAAAGATCTAGATGTAAATACCTATACAAAGGAGTTCCAAAAACTTTGTATGAGGTCCAATGTGTCTGAAGATGAAAGCCTCAAAGTGGCTAGATATCTTAATGGATTGAAATGGAACATTCAAGAGGAGATGGCTCTTTTGAGTCCAAAGACAATGCATCAATGCTATCAATTAGCTATCAAGATTGAGGAGAGAAGCAAGAGGAAGCAAGATTAGGCTTCTAAAGGCAGAGGTAAAGGTAGAGATCATAGAGATCAAAGAGGACAATGTGGAGGTTACCAAGGTAGAGGTAATCACCAAATAAACCAAGGAGAGTTCAAACCCATAGAACATGGCAATGAAACACCTTCTAGAGGAGGGTATAATAGAGGTAGAGGTTCTCAAGGAGGATCAAATAGAGGAAGAGGAGCAGGCAGGAGTAATTCCTATTTTGTAACCATGAAATGTTATCATTATGGTCAAGTTGGACACCCAGCTTATAGATGCCCGGAGAAAGCATCATCATCAAGCAATGAGAAGAGAGTGGCTTATGCACAAGAGGACACCATGAGTCCTAAGGCAATTGAGATCAGTCATATTGAGTTTGAAAATGGAGGAAGTCTGATGTTTAGAAGAGTGTTGATAAGGCAACCGGTCAAGGAAGAACCCAAGCAAAGGAGAGCTCTATTTAGGGTAAGGTGCAAAATACTTGGTAAAGTATGCAAGGTGATAGTAGACTCAGGTTCCACAGACAATATAATCTCAAAAGAGGTAGTAATGAAACTGAAATTGAAGAAAGTACCCCATACTAATCCCTATAAGGTCACATGGCTTAACAAAGGGCAAAGTGTCTTGGTAAATGAACAAGTAACAATGGAGTTTTCTATTGGAGGGCATAAGGACAAGATTGTTTGTGATTTCTTACCCATGGATGCATGTCATCTACTATTGGGCAGACCATGGCAATATGACAGGAGTTTTGTGTATGATGGTAAAGAGAATACAATTTCATTTAAGAAGGATGAGAAGACTTTTAAATTGCAGTCATTCTCAGAAGAAGATGAAGGATAGTCCAAGACACCAAGTGTGCTCCTTAGCAGTGGAAAAGAGTTCCTCAACACCCTACATGAAGGTGGAGAAGGATATGTTGTGTTATTGCAGTCCAAAGAGGAAGAGAAGATGGAAAAACTAGTCATACCAAGAGCAGTCTAGAATTTGCTTGACAAGTACAAGGATATTGTAAGTGATGGTACACCTACAACCTTACCTCCAAAAAGAGCTATTAGCCATCAAATAGAATTCATACCTGGAGCATCATTACCTAACAAAGCAGCATATAAGTTGACACCGGATCAGAACTTGGAAGTAGCTAGACAAGTGCAAGAATTGTTGGATCAAAATTTGATACAAAAGAGCATCAGCCCATGTGCAGTACCAGTAGTCTTGGCAACCAAGAAGGGAGGAAAATGGAGGTTATGTACTGACTCTAGAGCAATCAATAGAATCAAAATTAGGTATAGGTTTCCAATTCCTAGAATTGAGGATTTAATGGATTGTCTTGGAGGGGCTCAATATTACACAAAATTGGATCTTAAAAGTGGATACCATCATATCAGAATTAAGGATGGTGATGAATGGAAGACAACATTCAAGACAACAGATGGTTTATATTAATGGAGAGTGATGCCATTTGGTCTTTCCAATGCACCTAGCACATTCATGAGACTCATGAATGAAGTACTAAAGGATTTCACAGGAGTATTTGTGGTTGTATACTTGGATGACATCCTAATCTTTAGCAAAATAGCAAAGGAGCATCTCAAACATGTGGAGTTGGTACTTAGAAGATTGCAAGAGGAGAAGTTGGCTATCAACTTGGAAAAGTGTGAATTTTTCAAACAAGAACTTGTATATTTGGGTTTTGTAGTGTCTAAGGGATCACTGAAAATGGATCCAAGTAAGGTGGAGGCAATCATAAACTAGCCTACACCAACAACAGGGATTGAGGTATGAATTTTCCATGGATTGGCCCAATTCTACAGGAAATTCATAAGAAACTTTAGTGGAATTTGTGCACCGGTTTTAGAGACAATAAAATGTGGTGTGAAAACCAAGTTTGAGTGGACTCAAGCAGCTGAGAGAGGGTTTGAGAAACTGAAACAAGAAGTGGCAACTCAACCCATAATTTTACTACCTAGCTTTGACAAATTGTTCACTATGGAGTGTGATGCAAGTGGAGTGGCAGTTGGAGGAGTGCTAAGTCAAGAGGGTAGACCTATAGCCTTCTTTAGTGAGAAACTTAATGAAGCAAAGAAGAAATAATCAACCTATGACTTGGAACTTTATGCTTTGGTTCAGTCACTTAGGAAATGGAGGCATTATCTTCTACCCAAGGAGTTTGTAGTCTTTACAGACAACCAAGCACTTAGCTATATGAATACCCAAGAGAAATTGAGCAATAGGAACTTGAAGTGGATGGAATACATCCAAGCTTTTACCTTCACCATCAAGCACAAGAAGGGGCAGATGAATAAGTTAGCGGATGCATTGAGCAGGAGGTTATTGATAGTTCAAGAGATACAAGTGAAAAGCATAGGGATTGAAATCTTTAAAGATTTCTATGGAGAGGATGAAGATTTCTCAGAAGTCTATAAGGTATGTGTAAACTTTGAGAATCACTTTCATAGTCAGTATGATGAATATACATTGCAAAGTGGATTGTTATTTAAAGGAAACCAGTTATGTGTTCCTAAAGTGTCAATGAGAGAAAACCTCATTCAAGAAAAACACAATGGCAGTCTTAGTGGGCATTTTGGCATCAATAAGACATTAAAGTTAGTTCAAAGATTTTACTATTGGCCTAAGTTGGCAAGAGATGTTAGAAAGTATGTGGAACAGTGTGTTGTATGCATGAGAGCTAAGGGAGGAGCTAGTAATGTTGGTCTTTATCAACCCCTACCAATTCCAAATAGACCATGGGAGTGTGTGAGTATGGATTTTGTGGTAGGCCTTCCTAAGACCAAAACTGGTTTTGATAGTGTGTATGTAGTGGTGGACAGATTTAGTAAAATGAGTGATTTTATACCTTGTAAAACTACTCATGATGCTAGTTACATAGCTCATCTCTTTTTCAAGGAGGTTGTAAGGATTCATGGCTTACCTTTAAGCATAGTTTCAAACAAGGATGTTAAATTCATGAGTCATTTTTTGAAGACTCTATGGAATAGGTTGGGAACCAATCTGTCATTTGGATCTGCCTATCATCCTTAGACTGATGGCCAAACAGAGGTGGTTAATAGGGTGCTAGGTAACCTACTAAGGTGTCTAACAAAGGAATATGGAAAAACTTGGGATATGGTGATTTCTCAAGCTGAATTTGCCTATAATGACAGTGTCAATCGAACTATAGGAAAAAGTCCTTTTGAGGTTGTGTATGGGATGCACCCAAGAGGTATTTGTGAACTAGAGACCTTGGATCTATGGAGAATAGGAGTGGAAATGCAGAGGGCTTTACTCAGACCGAGGAATTTACTCAGACCATGAAAGAGATACAGGAGCAGGTGAGGAAGACAGTCACCAAAGCTACACAAAAGTTGAAGGAAAAGGCAGATCAGTCAAGGAAGGATGTACAATTTGTAGTGGGTGATTATGTCATGGTTCATCTCAACAAGTCCAGGTTGCAGAAGGGAGTCTCCACCAAACTCCAGATGAAAAGAGTAGGACCATGCAAGATCTTGGCCAAGTATGGCAAAAATGCATACAAGATTGAACTACCTACTAACTTAGGAATCTCACCGATTTTCAATGTTGTTGATTTGATCAAATATAAAGGATCAGTCAAGGAATTGGACCAGGATAGCCAAGAGGTCTTCAAGGACATCAGTAACATATCACTACCCAATCAGGACAAACACCAAGCTGAGAAGATCTTGGAATCCAGGGTGCAAAAATCTACAAGGCACAAGGTGTATATGGAGCACCTAATCAAGTGGAAGAATAAGCATGAGTCAGAAGCTCCATGGGTACAAGAGGACCAGTTCAAGAAGCTTGGAATTGACTTGTCCTTGCTCTCTCCTTCTTCTTAGTGTTCATGCTAGGAGGGGGAGAATGGTGCAGGAGCACCTAGGAAATAGGCAAGTTTTGGAATGTTTTTACTTTTCTTTTATTAAGGTCATGTGGACCATTGCTTTAGGAGTTATCCTTAGAATAAGGTCAGTAAGGAGCTATCAGTAGTTGTCATGTTTGTGGTTAAACACTCAATGCTAAGTGGTGAGTTTTCTTTGTGAATTTTACAAAAGTTGGTTTGTAATGACATGACCGGCATGGGACAGTTGAGACTCGAGCCTAACTTATTTGGTGGAAGTATTTAAGGTATGCCTCGACCATTGTGCAAGGTTGGAAGGCATTGAGAACATTTGTATGGTTGAAATTTTGAAAACTAATGGAGAACAGTGTGAAAGTTTGTTAAAACTATGTGTTTTCTTGAAACTCTGGTTGATCAGAGCAATCAGACCTATAATATGTTTTAGATAGTGATAATTACTTTGCTTTCTTGTTGGTGTGGTAGCTAGTAGAGTGTGAGTGCAATTTGTAGGGGTCTTCATAGCTAGTTGTTTTGTTTTTCTTGTTTTCACTGTCTTGACTGGTAACCTGGCCAATATGGAGTCTTAGGTTCATTTCCCACCATACCTAGTGTATGGCTGCTTGGTAAATGGAGCTAGACTCCCTGTATATATGTAGTGTAGGTGTAGGGATGGTTAGGAATGCAGGAGGAGTGGCTAAGAACTGTTCCTAGGCGGGCTTGACAGTGCCCGACTAGGATAGTCAATTACTAGTGCTAAAAAGCACATCAAATGCAGGGTGGACTTCTCTAGGGAAAACCCCATTGTAGAAGTGTGGAGGAAGGTCCCACAAAGGCTTGGACCCAAGGAGGAGACTCCAACATTTGGGAAACCAAGAAAATGCTTTGACAAACCTACCGAGTGGCCAAGAAATTGCTAAAGAACCCTAGGTTTGTCTAAACAAGGAGGACAGTCCTGTGTATGGCCAGACAAGACTCTAGGGTTTCAAAATCTTGTAGAGGGTGGCATAGGCATCTGGAATCCAAGAAAAAGAAGTGGGGTTCTTTTCAAAAGTTGTGGGCAACAGCTAGTTTTCCTCGGCTAGGAGACCTAATTGGGGGCTCAAGGCTTGTAGCCTTTTTAAACCCTAAACAAGGGTTTGGGATGAGCGATGAAGAAACAAAGATAAAAGGTGGTCCAAGAAGCCTGGTAGGATGCCAAGAAGCATGTTAACTAGTAGAGACAACCCTGCAAATACTCAGTTGAGTGTTGGAAGAATTTGACCTTTAGGGTGGATTAAGGGTCAAGGTGAACAGAGGGTAAGTATCAAGAATTGAGTGGTGTTGCTTGACAAAGGTTGGAAGAGGGAATGGCCTAAAACCAGGGGTGTCTACAGATGAGTTAGAGCATAAAGGTTGGGTGGTGAAAGAAGCTACAACAGGGGATTGCTGAGGTGAGACCCGAAGCATGGAGGTGTGAATGCTTCCATCCAAACCCTCTTACACCAAGATCATCATTCAAACATCCCAACAAATTAATTTAAATCTTATATCTTTTTATCCTTTTTGTCACTACAATTATCATAGATAGTAGTTCATAAATTGATTATTTCCCTTTGATCACTAAGAAAAAATTTCATCTTGTTCGTCCTCACCTAATTGCTAATTTGAAATAATTTGTTCATATTTCCTAATAATTTATTCAATTATAGCTTTTTACTTCGAATAATGATGTAGACTTATCAATTAGAAATTCTTCTCCTTGTTTGATACATCCCTTGCTTGATCCTTTTCTATGATCACCTCTTCTACTATAGAAATAATGCGTGCTTTGCTACTAATATATCGATCGTTTCATTTTCTTGAGGTAATTTCAAAACTATCTCTACAAAGGATATTGTTGACCTTTACTTTGAATACAAATTTTTGAGGTACTAAACACTTTTACTAGAGTTGAGTCTTGGTAGATGTTTAAATTTTAGGAATAGTGCAAAATTCTTTAATTATAACTGCTTTTGTAAGAAGCTGAAGAAACTCATTTTGGATTGAAGAACGATATAGATTCCTATTAAGAAAAAACATAATTTATCATGAAGTTGTTAATGTTAAGTAGGATATAGTACATGTTGTGATATCCTCGGTCAAAGTATTATCAATTACTAGTTGTCTATTTGATATTCAAAGAGTTCCTTAATTATTTATTGTTCTTATTATTCTAATTCAACCAATATTATATGAGAAAAGTAGGATATAGATGTTTGGGTGCAAATTATAACTATTGAAATTGATGTAAGTTCTTATTATTCATTGGGTCCTTTGTGTAAGAAATTTGACCTTTAGAGATTGATTTGATAGATATTACCCTCAACTAGAGGTAGCATTTGATATGAGTAGAAGATGTGGAATGTTGGTATATTTCAAATTAGTGACCAAAATTAGCCAAGAAGATCTTAGTACAATTTTCTTCCAAGAACTTGTTCCTTAATTAGATAAATCTGGTATTATAAAAGCTTTATAATATGGGTTGAAAAGTGCTGATGAATACTAACAATTTGATTTTGGCAAGTTGTCTTCAATTGAAGGATGATTGTATGATGTAGTCATAGATTAATAAGATCGCTTGAATAGTTGTGAGCAATCTGCCTTTCATCAAGCATGAGCATCTATTTTGCGCTTTCTGGTTGGAAGATAATTTGAAAAGAGCTGTGATTTTGGTAAGGTAAGAAAATAATAAAATGATGTGTGATTTAATAATTCAAGAAAATTACACCTTTAAAACATGTTTTTAATAAAGGTAAAAGTTGTATTCATCTATTTTACTAATGATTATTGGTGGTTTGCCCTTGGCCTATCTAGGCACAAAACTAAAGGGCAATGAGGAGCTTTTTGTAGGCGTTGGTGAGGGCTCACAGCCTATGATAGGGCATAGCCTGCATGTAGCTTCTCCATTTTTTCATGTTTATTTTCTCCTTTGTGTTGCTGCTAGTGGTGTTTATCTAGTGTGGGGGGTCTGTTCTGAGTTCCGGGGGGGGTTATTTTCTTCATGGGTTTGGCTGCAGATTGTGGGTACGATTTTTGGTGCATGTGCAAGTGGTGGCTTGGGTGTTTGGAGATTGGGTAGTGGTGGGTCCTTCTCTATTTTATTTAGCTTGCTCTTCCTTAGTGTGGTGGATCAGGGGTAATTTTTTTGCAGTTCTTTTCTAGTTTTTTCTTTCTTGGTGTTGTCCTTTTCCTACTGCCAGTTTTTGGTGCTAAGGGGTGCCAAGATTGTGGTCTTTTGTATTTAGCTGAGGTTTGGTTGATACTTATCCCCTCATTGGCTATGTATATTCTTAAAAGAAATATAAATGGTGAAGGGCCTTCTTCAAAGGGGTATTTTCCCAGAATTTAAAAGGTGAATGGGTGTTTAGAACGAAGCTAGGATCGTCCTATCTTGGTGATTCAACAGATTCTATTGTGGAGGATGTTACATACTTGAGAAATCATGATTTAATCTATAAATTCATAGGTCTATGCCTCTCTAAATGTTAGCATTGGAATCCTAGATCCGTTGGGTTTGGAGTTCGGAAGGGGATATAGAGATAATGTTGGATGCTAATAACTATTTTTTGGTTGCCTTTTCGTGCATGTCAGATAGGAATAAAGATTTTGAAGGTGGTCCATATTTCTTCAATCATATTGGGATCTTAATCAAACCTTGGCATGAGGACTTCAATTCTACTAAAGAACTTCCTACATGGGTGCCAGTTTGGATTTGTCTGCCTCGGCTTCGATTGGAATTTTGGAGAAGCGATATTTTGCATATGATAGCTCGACTGCTTGGAAAACCAATTGGTCCTACCCAACAAACCTTAGACAAGAAGGTAATCTCTTATGTTTAAATTTGTGTTGAAGTTGATTTAAACAATCCTTTGCCTGATTCTATAGAAGTTTCTGTTGGATCCTCTTCCTGGATTCAACAACTTTATTATGAAACTCTCCCTTTTCACTATCGTGTTTGTCATGGATATGGACATTTGCAAAGGATATGTTTTTGGTTTAATCGGGAAACTGCTACAACTAATGTTTCTTTTAAGACCACTTCTAAGAAAGATAATGGGAAGGCTCCTATGGTGGAGGGGGTTGGTGATATTGAGGGCTTTGTTCTTGTTAAGCCTTGTAATAAGGGGAGGGGTCAAAAGAAGAGAACTCACAAGGATAAACAAAATGATGAGACCTTTAATCAATTTGATGCTTTGGATGACTTGGTTCAAGAAGAGGGTATTCCAGTTGGGATCCCTCCTAGTTTTGGTTCGTTAGAAGTTATTTTGCAAGAGGAGGAAGGAATTGGGAATCAAAACCTCGTTGGGGTGAACTTGTAGGATGGTTAGATGGAGGTTGGCCAAATGGATATGGAGGTTTCTCTTTGGCAGTAAGATGTCTCCAATCTTGGTGGATCTTAAGTTTCAAAGGATGATAGAGTTGTGGTGGTTTCTTCTTCTTCATAGGTGGATGAGTCTCCAGGCTCAAAAAAAACCTAGGGGGGTAGTACAGGCTTTGGAGTTGCAACAAATGCCCCTTAAAAAGGCCCCCCTTGAGAAAGATTCTAAGGTGGGTCGCAAGAAAGATCTTAAAAAGGTTAAGTTGTTGGGTGAGACTCTAATGGAATCTAGGTTGGTAAAAAACCTAGACTCTCATTACTCCCATCCCAATAAATGATTGTTGTTTCATGGAATGTGAGGGGTTTGAATAACACTCCTAGACAAAAGGCTATTCGTGCGATGATTGGTTGTCATTCTCTTGATATTGTCTTTATTCAGGAAACCAAGTTATCAGTGGATGGTATGTTGAATAGAGCCTCTAGTGTTTGGCCTCATGGGTGTTGTCAGTGTGTGGGTGCTTCTAGTAGGTCAAGAAGTTTGGCTTGTTTTTGGGATCCAAGAAAGGTTGGTCCTCTATGCTAGATCTTGAGTTGCTCTTCTATCTCTATGAGATTGCTTCTAGTCTAGAATCTGGTGAATCTTGTCATTTTACTAATGTCTATGCTCCTACTGATCTAATGGGTAAGTCCCAACTTTATACTCATCTTAGTTATGTCTACTTTCTCGTTCCTTGGCATCCTTGGATTATGGATAGAGATTTTAATGATGTTTCTTGTTTAGAGGAGAAGAGAGGGGGTATTCCCAAGCTTGATCCTATTTCTTTACTTCTTACAAACAACATGGCTAGTCTGAATCTTATTGTTGTGAAACCTAACAATGGAATTTTCACTTAGAATAATCGAAGGTGTAGTGATGCTACTATTTTTGAGAGACTTGAAAAGTTTCTTGTCTCTTGTTTTTGGGTTGGAGATAGTTGGTCTACCTGCTCTGAGATTTTGGATTGGAGTGGTTTGGATCATTGGCCAATTAAAATTTCAATTGTTTCTTTCAAAGCCCATAAAAACCCCTCTTTCAAGTTCTAACTCATGTGGTTACAAGATCCTTCTCTCCATGAGATGATGATTTATTGGTGGCATATGGGGAGACATGCTTATGGTACGGTTATGTATACCTTTGTCAAGAGACTGCAATTTGTGAAATATAAACTCAAGAAGTTGAATATGCAATTTTTTGGGAATCTTCACCATAATTAGTTGACAACTCAGGCTCATTTGGATTCTATCACTCATCAAATTCATGATCTTGGTCTCATAGTTGAGCTATGTAGGGAAGAGGCTATGGCAACTAAGGCTCTTAAAGAATGGGAGCTGAGGGAGGATATTTTTGGAAGCAAAAGTCTCATATTGATTGGCTCCAGGAGAGAGATAGAAATACTACCTTCTTTCACCACTCTGTTGTTGCTAGGAGAAATGGTAATCTTATTAGTTCTCTTGTTTCTTCTAAGGGATTTTAGCTTTCTTCTTAGGCTGAATTTTCTCAGGAGGCTTCTCAATTCCTTTCAACTCTTTTTACTTATAATTATCCCCCTACGAGTATAGAGGAAAATTCTATTTTGGCTTGTATTCCTTCTTTGGTATCTCATGAGATGAATGAGGATTTTTTACATCCCATCTCATTTCAAGAATTGGAGACTATTGTGTTTCAAATCAAAAAGGTAAAGCCCCTAGTCCTAATGGTTTTCCTGTTGAATCTTTTCAAGTCTTTTGGGAGATTATCAAGGTGGATCTCTTAGAGGTTGTTTAGGAGTCTCAAAGGAATACAGAAATGTTGAAGGCCATGAACTCCACTTTTCTTTCTCTTATTCCGACGAAGGAAGGGGATTATTCCTTGGATTAGTTTCACCCCATTTCCCTTTGCAATGTGGTATATAAGATCATTACTAAATTGATTGCGGAAAGACTTAAGCCTTGGCTAAATTCTCTGATTTCCAATGAGTAGGGGGATTTGTGGCAAACAAATTTTTTTTGGATGGGGTTGTTATTACTACTGAGGCTATTCATTCTATGACAATCTCTAAGGACAAGGCTATGTTTATCAAACTTTATATTGCAAAATCTTATGATAGAGTTAAATGGGCCTTCTTATAGAAGTTTCTCTTAGCTTTTCGATTTAATAGAGAATGGGTTAATTTGATCATGAGTTATGTGACTTCTACTTCATTTTTGGTGCTTATCAATGGAGAACCTTCAAATTTATTTGAAGCCTCTGGGGGTCTTTAACAGGGAGATCATTTGTTCCCTTATTTGTTCATCATTATGGTTGAGGGGCTGGGGAGGTTTATTAAGTCCTGTGTTCGCAATGGGTTGATTCAGGGGTGGCGTTGGGGTAACATTTTTTTGCCTCTATCTCATCTTCAATTTTTTGATGATATCGCTTTAATGGGTGTGGCCAAAATAAAAGAAGTTGTAAATTTTAGGAAGGCTTTGGATGCTTACATGGCTGCCTCGAGTCAAAATATTAATGATCACAAGTCCTCTATTTACTTTTTCAATACTCCTTAGCTTATTTAGTCTAGGATTGCTCAAATTCTTTGATTTCAAATTGGAACTCTAGGGATTCCCCTTACAGTGGGTCCTCAACCAAAATATTTTTGGCAAGATGTCTTGGATAAATAATGTAGGAGGGTTATTCATTGGACTCATAGGTGGCTCTCTTCAGCGGGTCGCGTGGTTCTTTTATTTTTTTGGGTTCAATCTCTTCCTATTTTCTGATGTTATGTGCAAGTTGCTCCTACCAGATTTGTTAGGAGTTTGATGCCCTCGCTCGTCAGTTCCTTTGGGAAGGTAATATTCTTAATTCAAAGTGGGGTTTGGTGAAGTGGGAATCTTTTTGCAGGCCTAAATAGGAGGGTGGTCTTGGTATCAAGTCTTCTAGTTTGATGGGCCAATCTTTAGCTACTAAGTTGTACTCACATTGGTGCACTTTCCAAGATTAGGATTGGGCTATAATTATCAATTATAAGTATCTTGAGGGGTGAACTCTGATGATGTTTCTCTATATTTTTTCTAGGGGAAAGGGTCTATGATTTTGGAAACTCTCAAAAAAGGGGGCTAAGATGATTAAGGAGGGATTGTTTTGGATTTGCAATAAGGGGTTAGAAGCCCTCTTTTGGTATGATTTTTGGGATGGATATCACTCTATTATTTTTATGTTTCCTCATTTGCAACCTCTTTGCAATAGCTTGGCAAGAAGATGGTTGGTGCAAGGTGGAAGACATCAAAACTATTCAGGCCTTGGGTTAGGTTGAAGTGTAGTGCTGGAAGGATCCCCAAGAGTGACCTCCAGGAGGTACTGAGGAGGAGAGGTAGGAGCTTGCTAGCATTTTGGTTGGTAGAATGTGTAGTTATCTTCGAGATAAGGATATTTTGGCTTCGGGTCCTAATACAAAAGGTAGATTCTCTATTACCTCTAGGTATATGGAGTTGGATAGACAAGTGTATGGAAAGGTTGGGGTTCCTTGGTGGAAGCAAGTTTGGAATAAATTTTCTTTCCCAAAGTGTAATTTATTTTTGTGGTTGGTTGTTCAAAATACATGTCTTGGAAAAATATATAGAAAATAGGCTTCCAAGGTCCTTCCATCTATGTTTTGTGCAATAATAATGAGTGTATTTCACACCTTTTCTTTTAGTGTCCTTATGCAAGCTGTATTTGGAATTTTCGATGGGGAGTTTGGGGACATCCTTATGTTCATGCTTCTTCTTTGATAGAGTTCTGGGAAAGCTTGGGGATACCCCTTGCTAAGTTGACTTTTCTTTAGATTTTTTGGATTATCTACCCTACCTTTATTATTTGGCACCTTTAGCTTGAGAGAAATAGGAGGATTTTTCAAGAGGTGAAGCAAGGAGGGGATCTTTTATGGAGGAAGATCTTCAGTAAGATCCAAGAGACTATTTTAGCTAAATGTGATTTGTTGGTTACTGTGGATCTAAGTGATTTGTCCCTTGTGAGGAAGATTCATTTGGAGGGAAGAGGGTATAGTTTCTTTATAAGTAATGGCCCTCGTTAGGTTAAGAAGAAGGTTCATTGGGAGGGTAGATGGTGACCTCCCCCACAAAGAGTTATGAAGATAAATACTGATGGATCTTCTAGGGGGGATCTTAGGCATGTTTGGATTGGTGGTATTGATAGAGATAGTAATGGAGGTATGGTATTTTTCTTTTCTATTTATAAGGTTTACTATTCTAATAATCCCATGGAGGCTCTGGCTATTTTTCATGCTATTGAAAGAGGTTGTTCTCTAGGATGGAAGAGGATTATTTGTGAATCTGATTCATAGATTGTAGTTGATATGCTAAATGAGAAGAGATTTGATGGTGTTAACTAGAAATTGGTTGTGGTGATCAAACAAATTGTGAATCTGTGCAATTCTTTGGAATTTGTTTCCTTCTTTCATATTTCTAGGGAATGGAATAGAGTGGCTGATCTTCTGACGAAGTGGGCTTCAGAGCATGTGGAGAGGTGGTTTATAGAAGATTGGGGAATTTTATCCTTAGAACTTTATGTGTCCCTCAATAAGATAATCATGGAAGACCTTCAAATGTAATTGGTTCCTTGGTTGGGCTCCTTGGTTGGGTTCCTTTGGGGACTTTTGTTGTGGGTTTGGTTGGTTGCTTTTGTGGGCTTTTTCCTATTGATTTGTAATTCATCTTTGATTCAATAAATTTTTACCCCCTTTCTTTTAAAAAAAAATTACTTATCATTATTAAGCTTGTATTAAATGAGTATATAATGATACATGTTATTCCACTTTCGATTGACCATGTTAATAAAATATTTTATATAATGGACATATTTTATTTTTAAGGAAATTAGTAAATTTCTTGACTCAATTTCTTGTTTCTCTTTCACCTTTCTGTATACAACTCTTTCTGACACTTTGACTTAATAATAGAAGGTAATGTTGTATTATTAATACTCACCACCAAATAGAAGGAAATTAATTTATATGAAATTATTTTTTGGATTTTAAATAATTAATAGTCTTATTGATGGGTGATTTCATTTTGGAGGTGGTTAATTAAAGTTACTTATGTACACCACTTTAACTTGCTTCATAATAGAGATGGATGCTAACTATGTAAATTCATTTCCTTGAGCAATTATTTAATGATTTTTGTAGTAAAGTAGTCCATCATAATTGGATGCTCTCTTGGTTGTGCATTAAAAATTCAATACAATTTAGTTATCCATCTTAACACATGGGTTGATTGTTAAGAATACTGCTTACTCTAGATTTTGTTATTGTTACAATTTAGTTATCAAAACTATCTAGTTAAGTTAATGAATTTAGACAAATGTGACCTTTTTCTATGAATTTAATGCAATTTTATTCATTTGTTGATGGCATTCCTAAAATTTAGAAATATTAATGTTGATTGTTTGAAGTGAAAAATTTAACTATGGATGAAACTCTTGCTTTCTTTTATTGATGATAGTAATTTTAATTTCAAAAGTTGTCCTATTCAAAAGATTTGGTGTTTTAGTATTGCTAAGTAGAAGATTGCAAATAACATAAATTATCCTTAATTATTAGTAATTATCTTGTTTCTAATAATGATACTAAAATTTAGTGCAATGGAACTATGAGTTGAAACATGTTTGTAAACAAGGAGTTTATCCTTAGTGGTACATTGTGTTTTTGATCTATGGTGAAATTCTTTATTTTTCTAGTGTTTGTTTCGAGATTCATGTTGGGAGTTGAGAATTATGTGGAATTCCTTCTTGAAAATCCAATGTGATTAGGATGTACTTGGTTGTTGGTAACTATTTCAAATGTAAACTAGTTCATGCTTTGATAGAGCTAAGTGGTATTTATGTGGTTCAAAGTGGCTAAGTGTTGTTTTTAATAAGTGTGTCTAAAGTTTTGAAAGTGCTTACGATATGTGTTGTGAGAAACCAGTGAATGTTATGTTTGTGACTCAAGTTTGAGATACTGGGTAGCCAACTTGGGATAAGGGTGTGGTGGACATCTTGGATGATCTACTTGCTTATACTCTTGTGTTAAATTATGTGTGATGATATTGCATGTTTCGGTCGTTAAATTATGGGTAGGAAGGTACACCTCCTTACCTTTTTTTGTTAGTTAGATCAAGTTAAACTATTCTTCTTGTTATTCAATTATTTAGTTACTCTTTGCTTTATGTTATTGTAGAAAACTATACTCAAAAGGTCATTAGTAGCTTCCCTTTGAGTTGTGACTATATTTTACACTCTCTATTTGTATGAACATTAGTTCCCTATTGAGACACCAGCACACCACGCTATCCTTCGTGTCCTGCACTAGAGTCCTCTTGCAGTGATCTACCTAAGTTGTAGTCTAGACTCTAGGAGATTGCTCACCTAACTTCCTAAAACTCTCAAGTTGGCAAAAGGAAAGAGGCAGATCAGTTGTCCTTCCTTTTCACCCCTTTAAACATAAAACTTATCTTAACACTCATCTAGCATGAGGTAGATCAGGGTAGCCTATTGTTCTATACCCTCTCGTGACTTGGGGTTTTCAGCATTCGGTCCCCCTCCTGTACAATATGTGTGTGTGTGTCTGTGTGTGTGTATGTGCATTTTTTGTGCTCTTTTATCCACTCCCTTCTATTCCCTTCATTTTTCATCATCTATAATATAGATAAATAATAAATGCTTGTTATTCTTGGAAGAGGCACACAATAACAAGTAGAGTGAATTAGGGAGCATGCCATAAAAATGTAATTTTCTATGTCACATTTCCTCATTGTTCCCTTACTCTATTTGGTCCATTTCTCGTATATAATATTAAAGCTAAAAATAGTCCCCATTTAAAAAATTTATGCTCTATGTTCTTTTTCATTACCCTCTAGGTATTTTTTGAGGCTAAGGGTAAAAATACCATGTTTGAGGAGTTTAAATGGGATCATGTAGTCCATAGTGGGATGTATTAGGTTTCACATAGTCTTTCAATTTTTATAAACTATGTGCCAACCTCCACTCCCCACTTCCTTATAACTATGTATTTCCATAACCTTCATGTAGATTTGGAAAGTTTATCAACTACTTACCTATCCACACCTCTTAAAATCCATTTTATAGGTATGGGTTGCATATGTAGTTACCTATTTGATTTAATTTGTTTCTTTATTTATCAATGAGCTTCATTCTTCATGGACCTAAAGACCTTTCATGTAATTATGCAACTCTTGTGAGTTACATGAATACCTTCACTTTTTGTAATGCATTCTTAGTGGAAATTTATACCCCATTCGTAGCAACTCTAACTCATACACTAGTAGTGTTTATCTTTTTTATGGAGGTTTCATTAGTTTACATGCCATGTGGTGAGCTATTTATCTTTTTTATATTCATGCACTATTCTTTACAGTTCCTTAAAAATGAAGACCCTATTTTAGTTATAGTAAAGCAAAGAACCCATATGTCGTAAACCTAATTCTTAAATATAAATAATTATCCATGTCATACATTGTGAACACTATATAAAGAATTAAAATTTTAGTTATCAAGATTAATGTGGCAAATGAATCTTCAATAGTTGGGAATCCTAGATAAAACCTTCACTCATGCCTTTAGTGAACTTTTTTCTAGTACTCTTGAGCAACCATAATCTATTCCATACTCACTACCATTGAGATCCTAAATTTTCCTCTAACTATAATTAAATATTTGTTTTCTCAATTTAACTTTACATATCATAATAATATACACTATCAAAGGGCTAGTTCTTCAACAAAAACTTGTGATCCCCTTTTGAAAATAATATTGATTTTACTTGATCATCCTCCATAAGAAAGATAATTAGGTTGGTCCTATTTTTCATCTCTAAGAAAATATATAGATTTATTACCTTACTCTCCTCTTAATCTGTATCCACTCAAAGCCTTGATGAGTAGGAAGTTTAATAAGGTGATTAATTATAACCATAACAAGTTAAAAATTTATAGATAATAATAGTTCATGTTTATCCTAACAATAATTAAGTATAATTATAACTATTATAACAAGTACCATCCATATTTTAAAAATTATGTAAAGAAATTTATTTGATGACCAATTCGGGTTATAGACCTAATATTCCACCTATACTCACTCATAGTAGAATATACAATTTCATAAGGGTGATTGTAAGGTGTGTTGTAACTTTAAATTTTTTAGGAGGTTGACTATATAAAAAATTCAACCATTTGAATCTTTCATGATTAATTTTCACAAAGTTCCTACTTTAAATTCATGTCTTACTAAATAAATTATTCACATTCAACCAACACATATAAAATTTAATACCTAACATATTGACTACAAATTTATTTACAAGGAGGAATACGACCACTCTAATGGGTGTATGAATAAGTGATCAAGGGAAAAGCTTGAATAAGACAACACTACCCAACTTAAACTATAATAACCATCTAACAAAACACATAGAATGAACATCATTCTACACCTAAAGAATGACCATTATCTATCCTATATAAATCTACCAATATTAATATCATTAAGAATAGGAATGACCATGACACTCCATTCTCCTTTAATTTAGGCACGACTCTATTTCATAGAGAGGTATAATTAATGTCTAATCAAATTATTAATTCTTACCTACTATTAGTTATGACCTAGGGTACTAATTGAAAATATATATTTGTGAGTTTTCATGTGCTTTAGGACAATACAAATACTACATACTCATATAGGGACTAACTATTTTGATCAATTTTAGATTACACCTAGACCATTATGAATATAAGGCCATATTTCAATCATAGATTATTAATGGTCAAGTATAACGTAGATATACATAAGCAATACTCTTATTCACTTCTATATAAAGTTGAGATATACAAGAACACGCACATATAAGGATTATATTTACAAGTCTAAAAACTACAAATATTTAACATAGGTCTAAATATTCAATCCATCAATCTTTATTATTAATAATTCAATGGGTATACAATACCTTAGCTCATACTACTACCATAATTTTTTTAACTTCCTCAAATTCTCCAATTATTTTCACATAGGTATTTTCTAATTCAATAAATTTAACTTTAATACTAATCTTGATATATACAATCTCCAAGTCCTCTTCCTTCTTGAGTTTCATTTGCAGGATCAATGGTACATTCTCTAACCTAAAACTTGCGTAAGCTGCTCTCCTAGTCTAGAAATAATTTCATATTTTTGGTTGCCTAAAGGACTCAAATTTTATTTAAACCTAAGTAGTCTATAATTCAATTATGTGAATACATTGGAAATTCTACCTTTATTCTAGTGTTTCTCCATTTTACCACCAACTTACCTCTTTATTTTATAATCATTGATCTAGTTCATGGTACTTGAAATATTCTTAATTTTCTCATTTTCTATGAATTTTATTTGGAATTCCTAATTTATTTTATTCTTTAATATTATCCTTAGGATTTACTATGTAATTATTTTTTTGAAGCTAAAATATCGATGATTCTTTGGATTGTGTAACTTAACATATTAAACTAACACCTAGATGCTTTGCCTTCATTTTGTTTTTCTTATTATACAACATTACAAATCACCAAAGAAAGTCCCATGAAACTATACACTCATTCTTAATTAACTTATTCCATGTCAATTTCACTTATACAATTCAAACAAATTTATCAAGAAAGATTATTTCAAATGTATTCTAAGATAAAATTTATATATAAATTATAAAAAATATTGTAAGATAAGTAATGATTAAATAAACAACATTAAAAAATTTAATATTAAATTTAACACCTATAGTATTCAACTACTCCAAGCCATGGTCAAGATTATTATCATGCATATACCCTATTCTAAGTCTAAGTATGTGTGAAATAAATTGTTAATATAAAATATAGTATATAAGTCTTATAAATAAAAATCAATATAATGCATAATATTTAGTATATTATGTCATAAGGTGGTCAATATAGTTATCCCACAACTAGTTTTATATTCAAGAACATTAAAATGTCCCATTTCTTAGATAGCCTAGGAAACCTCATCCCTTAAGTTTATCTTTTATTGAATTTAACATCAACCTAGAATAACTATCATGATTTATTTGCACACAAATTCCATTAACTAAACAATTTAAAATTTATACACAATCTTGTAATACACTCATGTTGATGTCATGCATCTATATCATGTGTATCATAAAGCAATATTTATAAATTACAATCTAAAATTAATTTTAAAATATATATTTCTAATGTACTAGGTTGAATAATTCAAAAAAAATTAATCCTATCATAATGGATCTTAAACTCTTTATTATGCTACTACTATTTTCAATCTACTTAACACGTCTTCTATGTTTTTACTAATACTAGATACTATGATATAATTTGAACATATATCCAATTCCTAGTTATCACAAATATATAAGGTTGGTTAAATATATATGCTATATTTATTCTTCCTAATAATTTAAACAATTAGGTATCTTTCTTTTGAGCCTAAATTTCTTTCATTTTTAAAATCTGGATACACATTGATAGTTCTAGGGGAAGCTTTACGTAACATCTTATTTCCCTATTGGGGATTAAAGTCATTTAAATTCTCAAATTTATTAATATCATGATTTATTACATAGCTATATAATCTCCTTTTATGAGAGAATATTCACGATTGAGGATGATTTATCTAACCATGATTCTTTTCACCACTACCACCATTTTCCCTCAACTTTGCTTCTCACTTATTAATCAATTTATTCATTAAGTAATATTTTCTTATATAGGGAGAGGGGATAAGGTTCAAATACCAAGTCACAAGTGATAGAAAAATAGAGTATCATTACACCAAGGACATAATGTTACATTAATAGATTTTCATACAGATTATTTTTCAACCCAAATAATATATTTAGTGGTTGAAATCAACCTATTCATGATAAAACATGATATTTTCTATAATAAAATATTTTAGAACAAGATTTCCTTCCTAGTACATAATAAACTTCTTATCTATTATTAGTATCAAGCCACTTGACCAATCAATATCATCTTAAATACCAAGAAACTTATAGTATTAAAATATTTATCTATGTTATTAAGATTGTCATAAAATTCTAGAAAATCATGATAATTACAAATGACTATGTACATTCAAAAACAAATAGTCACAACTATAAATTATTTCTTGTATTAGCTATATAGACTGTCTGTAATTTCATCTCTTATTAAAGAGAGTAAAAATTATGATTTGCATGCATTAGTTAGGTAAATAAATTTTCAAAAATTAATAAAAGAAACTAATATTAAAAACATTAAATAAATTTTCATTAATTGAGAAAATCTAATGAACAAATTTTAATTATTTTCTACTTATAACAGAAAAATATCTCTTACGAAAAATCAAACCTTCCCACTATATAAAATAATAACCACTTCCAAGTTTTCACCAATTTACTTATTTTAAATGAAATTCCTTCTCAAAATAAGGATAATTATTTGTAATAGTAAAATCCTTAAACTTAGATTCACAAAATAGTGCTTACAATTTATGATTCAATGCTTTAAGAGAAAGTACACTTATTTATATCACTCAAAGTGTCAAATATGAAATTTAACATGCAATGGAAGTAAATTTACACAATTACATTATCAAAGTTATAATTAAAGACTAATAATTAAAAATCATTCCATTTGAATCCTCAATTAATCCATAAATCCTCCTACTTCATCCATCCTCATGAAGGGTTAAATAATTATCAAAGCAAACATCACCATTTGTTCATAATTTCCTTCTCTTTTATTTCTTGTGTGAGGAAACACATGGCACAAATAATCAAGAGACAAAAATTCAAACACTTTGGATGTTCCAAATCAATTTATCAATAATTTTTTTCCAAAAATTGGGATAACATCAAAAATTTAAATCATCACATAAACCTAATCATAAAAAAATCATTATTATTGAAACTTGAATCAAAATTATTGGCAATAGTCTTGATTAGGGAAATTTATGTACTTCTATAAAAAATTCCTTTGAGACTAATAAACATATCATATTATTAATCATATTTTGAAGAAAAATAGATAGCTAAAAAAGTCTATCAATCATCTCACAACCTAATTATGAAGAAAATAAATTATACACACCCTTTAGGTTGTATCTCCATCTCACATTTAATGAAATGCATGCCTTCAAAATAATCACGTGTAGTTAAGTTATATGTCTTATATTCTAAAAAAAAATGGATTCAAATTTATTAACAAGTTATAAAAAAAATAAAATGTATAATTAAACCTTGTAAATGATGTTTATTTATCTTATCTTTTTTTAACAACATGGGCATAATAAAAGGGTTCACGAATTATGATCAACATATTCATCTTGTTAACTAATAGTGAAACACAAATATTTGATAACCAATTGTCATCATTTAGAGAGGTACCAATCATTATAAACCCGCATCAACACATAATCTAAAGGTTGCACAGACCCAATGGAATAATGATCATAGACATAGCACAAGGGAACCAACACCAAATCACATGGATCTAGTTAGTAGATCATGTAACATCATGAACATAGAAATATTAACAAAAAAAAGATTCCAAGAAGATGTTATGTCACCAAGTACTGACATCACCATTATATGCATCAAGATCCTAAGACAACAACAAATTTTTATTCTAAAGAAAACTTTGAATAAAATAATTCTAGAATTAATGATCAAAAGGATATAGGGGTAATTTTTTGGTGATGTGGAGAGTTAATAACTAATAGTGAAATGTGTATATTTACTCGCATCCATCATCTTTTTTGAGGTGCATGTTCATGCCATCTTGCACCATAATTTCATCACAACTCACTTAGTAGATGAAAGTACATAAGTAAGTGGATTACTAATTAATGACATAGAAATCATCAACCAATAGTTCAATGTAGAGGATAGATCATGCATTAATCCATAAGGATATGAATGGGCCATGTAATCAAGAGTATATCAATAGTCTAACAACCCTACAAACATAGAAGCTAAATTAAGAAAATAGCTAGATATCCTCCATTGATTTTTTAATCCCCACTATTCATACACATTGAACTCAATATCTTGTCACCCAACACATAGTATACATGATCAAAGCTGCATATTCCATACAAACAATGTTCAATATTTCATCAAAGATTAATATTAGATAAACACATAAGTTTCTTGTAAATCATAGATAAATCTTGGCCAACATCACAAAACCACATAAACAACATATTGTGCTTACCTTTTGACCATGGGGAATGAAAAAGGGATATTTATGGAGGACATTAAATTAATCTTCCAATATGAATTATCAATTGTATCTCAACATAAATGCGAGGATAAACTAAATATAAATCCATTTTAGGCACATGCTAAAATTATCTTAGGTTGGGGATGTTCATCCCCTATGGGTAAAAAATAATCCAAAAATAAAATCTCTAGAATTGAGACAAAGGAGCATAAAATAATAATAAAATAAGATACACACAACAAGGAATGCACAAACAAGAAAAAACTAGAATAAGTAAATCAAATTCAACACAATTTATCATTATTACTACCACAAATAAATTAAATAGGAAAATAAATAGTACAAAGACTAATAGACCAATAGATAGCAAAATAATGCATCAAGTTATGTCTATTGATAAGAGATTCTAGTAGATCTCCATCTATATTAGGTAGGAACTATCTTATTTGTAATGATTTTATCACATATAGTACAAGCCATAAAGGATCCAATTTACCATGTGTTCATTTAGCTTATAACCTCATTCTAGGTTGGAGAACAATGTCTCATAACTAGAAAAATATCCAAGTAGTATTCTTAATGAATAAGTATTTCACTTTTACCTAATTTATCAAGTACTTATTGTGGGTAGTATGTCTCAATTCATCAATTTTAGTTAATTAATGGATCTTATGTGATAATTCATCCTTTACATAACAATAAACCTCATGTACTAGTTTATAAATAGGTAGAGCTAAGCTTACTAGAAAAAATATAATTGAGTCAAACATGTTAGTGACCTCTACCAAAAATATTGCCTTTTATTTACTTTACCTAGCCTAAATTTTTCTTCTACGTATATATTTTTTTAAGTATAAAACAATTGCATAAGTGACTCATATTTATCCTCCAAACTAGCCACCATGCACCACATTTTTTTTGGTGACTATATGTATTTTGATGCCTTGTGGGTATATTCAAACATATGAAAATAGGGTTTTATCAAAATGAAATGGCAGAAATGGGATGATGCACCTATATTTATTATTTCATTAGGAGAAAGAGATCCTCAAAGGATAAGATTGACTTTCAAACATTAGGTGGGTCAACCTTAATGGAGATCTTGTTGTTTTCCTTATGCAAAGATTGGGTAAAATTTGCCTGAGCAACACTTTGGGGAGAAAAACTAAAAATAGTAAATGAACTCAATTATGTAATGTGAAAATTGAATCATCAATTTAAAGCATAAAACTATCAGAATTAGTAAACTTACAATAGATCTGAAATGGTTAAGACACCGTACGCCTGTCACCAAAAGCTATTGTTGAGTGTCCTCCTGGGATAGATTCGCCATAGGGAAAATGGGTCTTGCTATAGGGATCTATACTCATGATTCCTCGAAATCTCATGGTCAGAAAGTTGGAAATAAATTTTTCAAGTGAGTTTATGTGGCTTGGCAACTTTGATGACAACTTTTTAAAATTGTACTTTTAATCAACCTTTAATCCTTATTCACCTACAAATATACAAACACAAAGAGAGGGAAAATTTATTTATTTTTGGTGAATGGGGGTTTGCCTTGGTCAAATCTCATTTTGGTAATTAAACCTTGAAATGAAATGAAACATGAATGGAAGGAATGATGAATGAACACTAGCTTGTTGCAACTCACCAAACCCTTGAATGGAGATCCTTAGAGGACTGAAGTCTAACACATCTCTCCAATTCTTGGTCTTGGATGAAATGGCTTGATTGGATGCTTGATTTGATTGCTTGAATCTTTACTTGAATTCTTGAAAACTACATCACAATGCTAGCTCAAAAACCATGCATAGATGCAAATAACTTTGACATGATGCTTGAGATATTGAATGTTGTAGAAAACTAAAAAAATCTGCTCTTGAATGCTCTTGACAATAATATTTTCTATGTGAAGGTTTCCTTCTTTCTTCTTCTAGCTTTTGAATTGATAAAAAGACCTTGTATTTATAGGTAATTCTCTAATTTCTCAGAAATTAAACATCAAAGGCTAAAAATTGTAAATTGAATTTGAATCATAAAAATTGCCTCCAAAAACATATTAAAAATTGAGATCCTCAACTTAAGGAGGACCCATTCTCCCTTGGAAGAATGGGTCTTAAGACCTAAATCCAAGACACTCAATTTCCAAAGTAATCTAATCAATGTTTGCAATTGTTTAATACAAATTTCTCTTTCGGAAAATGAGATTAATTAGGCTTTTGAATGCATAATTGGGCCAATTAGAGGCTTAATTAAGTCCAATTAATTAAGGGACCCAAATATAGTGTGAAAATGTAAAGGGGTACATTTTTTGACATGACATTTAGGCCCCACTATAGTGAGAGAATGAGCCCTATGCTCAAAATCACACTAAAGTAGACAAATAAGCATCAAGAGGGGTCCAAGTGTATAAATTTTAGTGAGATAGGATGACAAAGACCAAGGAGGTTGCGCAAGCCCCTAGGGTCAAGATCCCATGGAAAACCAACATAAACACAAAGGAACACACATATACATATGATATACATCAACAAGCCAAGATACACAAGCATACAATACCAAAACTGATTCAAAAAAAGAAAAAGAAAAAGGGTGGGTCAAGCCTCGACTATTTTCCCAAAAAAGTTCACAAGTGGAAACCTATTGTCCATTATGCAAACAAAATATACTCACATGGGCTAGTGAGATCCGTTGTCCATTAGGTGAGCCCCAAAAATTGGTTGATGGGAAATTCATGCCAGGTCTATAGGCTCCCATGTATCAACCATACCAAAGTTATACCTACCAATAACTTTGATAAGGCACCATAGAAATGGTCACAAGGCTACAAAGTTGCATTATGCTAGGCACTCATGAAAAAAAGGGCTCCACTGGCAAGCAAGTTGTGTTATGCTTGGTGGCCTTGAAAATATTTTAGATGTAATAAGATAGGATATTTAAAGGGTTTTTTCTTAGTTCATGAAAGGTCTCACCATACGGAACATCATGCTTGACATCAAGAAGAGAGGACTAGTCAAGGATAAAAGATTCACAACTTAGGGAATGCAAGCCAGTGTATGACTACTAAGAGGAATTTCATATAACAAGAAATGTCATGCTCTTGAAGGACATCAAACCCAATGTCACCACTAAGAAGACACATCACGTGAAGTAAGAAGACCACACTTTGAAGCAAAAAATGAGAGGATGTGTATGCCCCACTTTAAATAAATTTCTAAACACCATGTTGTTAGCAATTAATTTAAAGTATAACATGATAAATGCCAATACATGAGAGCTTTATTCAGAAAGCCCTATGTAAAACATATGATTCCAAGATAGAGTTGCTAATGAAAAGAAGGTTTCCCCCCATATGAAATCCTAAGATAACACATAATGGATCCATGGATTTGGGATCACCATTATGTCTTTGTTATAGTGATATAATTGATCTTAGAATCATCATCATTCCACAAATAACTCATGGAACAATGAGCACAAAGGAATAATGACACGTAGATATGGAAAACAAAGAAAATATTTTGGGTCAACATGGAAGAGACTTGAATTTCACAATACCTTGTTTCATCCCCAAAAGGAAAACACAAGACTAAAGATAAAGGTGTATGCCATATAGAAGAATGTAGATACAAATAAGAGAATGTCACAACAGATTCACTTTCTTTGTATCCTTGCACCAATGAAGTGACAAGGGTCATCCAAAGTAGGCTCACAAACATATAAAGAAATTCCAAGTAGCACTATACAGGGGATCACATTACGCACATGCAATCACAAAGAAAATGAAAAGAAAATAAAGAAAAGACTAGTATGGCACATGTGAGTTAACCTATAGCAAGCCATTTGCATCCCAATAGTGTTCATCATATGCAGAAGGTAGAAAACTAGCCAAAGGGACAACAATAATTGTTGTACTAGGAGCATCACCAGGTTCAACACATGGTGAGTCGCTCTTGTTAGGAGGATCATCACGATTGTTATTGTCTAAGATCGTGGAAAAGGAAAATAATAAATTCAGATCATTATGCACTTCCTCATCAATCTTAGCAGTCTCATCATCATTATCCAATTTAATTAAAACTAAAGGCCTAATGGCAATGTCCATAGAAGTTTCATGTGTTTGTTGTTGTGGTGAAGGTGGATAATCATCATGCTTTGTTTCAATTGGTGTTTGATCTTGATTTTTTGTTGTATTCTCTTCCTTTAACTTATGAATAATAGCACGATATCTAGGCCTATGCTCTTTAGCGTTTCTATTTATTATTGTATGATTTTCAAGTTGTGATTGTGTAGGAGTTGGTTTGTCAACCATTGGTTTCTCTTCTTCTTATAAGGGTGGAATGGAAGCAACCATGGAAGGTTGTTCAACCATGTTCTCTTTAGCTTTATAAACTTGTTTGATTTTAGGAGGCATAATAGGACTTATTTGGTTATCTCTTGGTCTTTTATAGGAAATAGGTGAAGGATTTTTCATGGGTTGGTCTTGAGTACTTTGAAAGGATTTTGGTTCAATCATGGTTTCATTAATGATGGGAGGCTTGGTCATGGGTTGAGGCATGTTACTAATGGATAATTCTTCTATACACTTTTCCTTGAACTTTTGATAAGATTTGAAAAAGAAGTCCTCATGAGGCTTAAGAGGTTCCATAGGTTCAAGCCAAAATAAATCCAATGAGAAATTACCATGAGAAGACATGGGATTAAAGCCACTATGATGCACAATAAAGATATCACTTCCAAATGGAAAATTTAAGCATTTATGTACTACTGACAAGATAACATCTAGGAAGTGTAGCCATGGATAACCAAGCTTCACACAAAATTTGTTTGATGACATAATGATGGAGAATGACACATTCAATTGTTTTGGTCCAAATTTTAAAGGAAGAGTGATCAAACCTATCATAGGGCAACCAAAATAATTATGTGTTTTGATCCATGCTTTCAGTTGTTCATAAGAATATTGATAACATTTGTGCATAATTAATAATTCCTCAGTGATTAAATTCTCTACACACACGGGATCAATTAATATTCCATTAGTATGCTTGCCATTGATTCTTCTGGTGATGTAAAGAGGACCATTGGGTGCACATCTAATTATGTCATTTTGTGAGAAAGTAATGTTAAAGGAATTTTAGTTTGGCCCTTACGAGGTTAAACATCAATGAGGTCAACCATATATTGTAAATATTCTTCATTTTCACTCATATTGTGATTATTTGTATCTTGAATTTTTTCAACATTCATCACATCATACTTAATTTTAAGCAGTCTAGCCACTGAAGATGGAGAGCGGGAGCAGTAGTTCAAATGAGGAGGATGGATGGAATGTGGAGGATGCCGATGACGTAGATGAAGTCACTGCTCACTGGTCTCTGGCATCTTCTGTGGTGCTGTTGGAGTTCTCTTTTGAGTCCCCTCTTTGTTTTTTGTGTTGCTCGTGTGCTACAAACCTTTCCTTGTTGGAGTGTTCAAGAGAAGCGTCAGGTGTGGATCATGTTGGTGTTTGCAATTTGTTTTCTACAAATGATGAGGGCAATGATGAGGATGAAGTTTCAAATGGAGAATGGCTTTGTTTTTCTTCCATCCTTGGTTTGTGTGGTGGGAGTGGCCTTGGTGGTGGATCTTTCCTCTTTGAGGAAGTTTATGAAGGTGTTGTTGTGGTTGGTGATGGGTGTTGGTGTGCAAAACTACTACCCATTGTGTTAGTGGGTTTTGTGCGTTTTCCCTTCTCACTTTTTCTTTGGTTGCTTTTCTTGTAGGGGGTGAGGGTGTGCGTTGGTTTCTTTGAGGAAGATCAATTGAGGAATGGGATTATTTATGCTCCTATTCGGCGTAGTAGGATGGCTTAGGTGCTTTTTGTGCTGGCCTATTATGCTTCTCGCTTCTTCTTGGTTGTCCTTTTCTTCTCCCTATTATCTTTTTGGTAGCTCTCTTTTGGGGTTTTTTGTTCTCAAAGTGTTTTGGTTTCTTCTTTTTCCTCTGTGGAGTAGTGGTGTCTCCTTCTAGATGGTTGTGTGGAGTTCTGGCCCATCTCTAGCTCTGACCAGCATGTTGGGGTGGCTGGGTGTTCTTTTTTATTGGGCCTTCTCCTTATTTTTGTCATGTTTTGGGCCCCCTGTTCCTCTTGGGGCTTGGTTGTTCTTGTTCATTTTGAGATTGGGACTCTGCCTATGGTGGTCTTTTGGCTTATGTTTCTTGTTGCTTCTATGTTATTTGTGGCCTTGTTCTCTTTGATTAAGTGTTTGTTGCAGCCATGTTGTCTCTAGTTGAGTGTCTTTAGATCTTTGCTGAGGTCATTGATGTTCCTCTTAATGCCCAGGTGGCTTATTCTAGTTTTGTGTATGTTGGGGTTTGAGGTTCTTTCTTAGGTTGAGCTACTTCATGTTTTTATTTTGAAGGCTCAGATTTTTTTGGGTCCGGTCCGATTGGATCAATAGGCTAGATTTCTCTCTATTTCCCAGTGTGCCAAGCCCCCTCAAATATTTAAGCTTATGGCTATGAGGTTAATTTTTGTGTCTTGTTATTTGTGGGTGTTGGTCTCTTACCAGGTGTTTCCAAAGGGTGGTATGGCTACTTGTTCTACTACTATACTGGCCTTCTTCCTACATCCTATGGAGGTGGAGTTGGGAGGTGCTTATATCTGGCTTCCTCAGTTGTTGATTCTATTGAGGTGGACACTTATCCTATGGAGCAAGAGGTTGAGGGTGCTAGATTCTTTAGGCGATAATGGGATTGTTGGTCATGACACTCTCTCCTATAGAGGGGAGCTCCCTCCTTTTGAGGTGGATTTGGAGTTGGCTTCCTAGTTTGATTGGTGGCTTTGTCGCCAGTGGTTCGTTGTGCTCTCTAACTTCCCTATTGAGGTGGGGTTGTTGGAGCTATTTTCATTTTTTCTTAAAGGTTTGATGGTGTCCTACACCATCAAGCAAGTTATCTTTCATGGTTCTATGGTGTCACCCATGAGCGGCTGGTTTAATGATGCCTGTGTGATGCAAGCAGATTCTTTATGTTTCTAAGGGTTTCGATGGTCCCAGTTAAAACCAAGTTGTATTAGGGTTTCGTGCCCTTGTTTGTTGGTTTTTTGTAGTGTGCGTAGTCATGCTTATATTTTAGAGGTCATTACTGGTTTATGATTTATCATTCTAGCAGTTTTCTTTTCTTTGGTAGGTTGATGGTTTCCCTTCAAAACTGTTATGTACTGGGTTTCGGGTCCCATCAAAACTTTTTTTACCCCTAATCAAAAATATTCATCACATCATTCTTGGTATCATTAGCTTTTACTGTAAAAGAGATATTATGATTTGGCATGGGTTTGGTAAAGATTTACAAATTTTGGTTGGGTGAGGAAATAGACTTATTTCCTTGTTCATTAACACCACCAATCTAGATGTGATTAGAATCAATGAGGTCTTGCACAATATATTTAAGATGCTTACATTGTTTTGTATCATGTCCATTTTGTTAGTGATAATGGAAAAAGGCATTTGAGTGAAAGTTTTGAGGTAAGGGTTTAGTGTTATCAATGGCTCTAACAGGAGGTAAGGTAACTAAGTTCTTACTTATAAGTTGCAACATAATGGAATGGAGGGTATTGGGTAACAAGGTAAATTGTCTACTCCTTTCCCTAAATGAATATGGATTTGTCATTTTTATGGCAGCCACTTGGGAGTTAACATGTTGACTTGTTTGAGGTGTATTTAGTTGTAAAAAGCCCTTATTTTGTTTCTTTAAGGGTTGGAAATTATTATGGGGCAAAAATTTAGATTTCTCAAGATGGTTGGAGGAATTTTTTGTTTCACGATGAATAAGTGAATTGTGATAGTCATGAAGGGCCATGCACAAGTGTGTAAAGAAGGGGAATTTTATCATCCCAAGATTTTATTGGATTTTTTCTTGCAAATTTTCAATGAACATTCTTTGAAGGCCAACATCGAGAATCTTAATGTTGATTTGTGAGTGAAGCAATTGATAATGAGTGATAAAGTTTGTGACCTCTTCATCATCCCTTTGTTTACATTTCATTAAATAAGCTAAGGTCATCTTGGTACCCATGTACACTTGCAAATGGTTAATAAAGGCATTGACAAGTTCATTGAATAAACAAATTGAGTTATTCAGTAAAGAGAAAAACCATTTCAATGTAGTATACTTCAAATACCTAGAGAAAATTTTAGCCAAGATTTTATCCTTAAAAATAAAGTCACTACATAAGGTTGTGTATGTCAATAAAGAGTTTAACTAATGAAATGTAGAAAATAGATTTTTGTAGTTTATATTCATGCATTGCACATATTTTAAACTCAAAGCATCACTTCACATTGCATAACGAATAACTAGATGCTGATAGATGACAAAATTTCAATTACAATATAGCATTCTACAAAGTCAACCTAAGCAGTTATGCAATTTGCATAACTAATAACTAGGAGCAACTGCCAATTGCTTTAGCTTGTCATGGCATTCCATGAGAGCACATTTGTTTGAGGCATTTTTTCAAAAATTCATTTCCTAGTATGTGATTCCATAGGTAGTCTATATTAGTTGGAAGAATGAATTTCATTCCATAGATAAACTTTATTGTTCAAGCATAAGAAATTTTATTTTGTAGTCTTTTATTCAATATAAGCAATTTTATTTCATAATTAATTTGTTCAAGTGAGCATAAGAATTTTTTGTTCTTAGATCAATCTCTTAAACTTATGCATTAGATTAAACATGTTTTCCTTTTCTAATTGATTAATAAAGTACTAGCAAAGAGCCCCATACTAACCATGTGCATATAGCCTTTGGACACTACTTGGATTGATAAGATAATTATCTAATAAAGTATGAGGTTCAATGAAACTTGTCACACATAATGGTCTTGAATGTTGTTGCATTCTATTCTAGTTCTTGCGACTTTTACTCATAAACTATTGAATTCATAGTTGCATTTTGCAATACGATCATTATCTTGCTAATGGATAATACAATATAAACTAGTGACTATTCAATTAGGTTTGCAATTGTTTCTAGAAGGCTTGGATTGATTGGTAAATAATTTCAAAATAATTTATTAATAAAATGATTAATTTTTTGTTATGGTTATCTCTCTAAAAGAGTTTTGAATTTAATATTGTTTGTGGGATGAGATAAACCTATATGCTTGACAGAGCTCAAAGAAAGTGGAGAGGTGAGCCCTCTCTCATATGTTGGCATTATTCGTACAAAGAAATTTACATTTGCTTCCTTAAAAACCAAACATCCCCAAAAAGTTATTATGAATGAAAGTTCTTAGAAAAGATTAAAGGTACAAATTAGGAAAAGGCTTGAACATACCTTTAAAAATATTCATAAATGTATTAGTTGTCTTCATTTAGTTCACATCATGTTCTTTGAAACCACTGAGAAAATATATAAACCTATAAAAACCTTCAAAATGGTTGTGTTAATCACCCTTTACATGCTAGACACACTATTGGATGTCTATTGCCACCTCGTTGGAAACCATATCTGTAGACATAAAGGGTAAATTAGAGAATGAATAAGGAAAGATCAATGCTTGTTAAGTGAAGAATAAAATATTTGATTGGTATTTCCATGTACTTCTCATGAGATCCAATCAATAAATAGGGGAAAGGATCCACTAGTTGAACATATACCAATTGTTGTGAGGATACTTGTCAGACTTTGATCCATTGTTCGAACATATTCTCATTATTGTTTGAATAAAAAAATATCAATAAACATTTTAATAAGTGCCAATCATAATTTATCCCAACACATTTCATTAATATACCAAAATATGTATAACTACTCATCATCTTATAAAAAATACAAATATTAGTAGTCAATCTAATTTATTGCTAATAAAGACTACATACTAAAATATTATGTGCTTGTCCTCACATTTAATAATTTAACCTTGTGTAATCTTACAAATCTTTTGTTTAAAAACATACAATATTATTATTATATTAATCACATACTTGATAATATAAAATACAATGATAATTACAAAAGTTATGATTTGAACCCTTGGCGAGAGTGGTAGAAAATAGGCTAAGTTACCACAACGAATTATTATTTCAAAATTAATGGCAGTTTTTGAGATGAAGGAAAAGAAATTGGAGGAGACGTATAATTCACAAACTGTACATCGCCAATACAGGACGCTATGAAGGGAACAGAGAAATTGGAGTACCAAAAATGGCTTGATGGCATCTTGTGGACTTCTGCAGTGCTGTCCTTTGTTGAGAAGATATTTAATACTCTATTAAAGGTTTGCCATGGAAAGGAAGAACATTTCACATGGCAACTACTGAGCTTCATTTACTCGGGCCCTTTATTCTGTTCGGAGTTAAGCTACTCATTGTTTACTGCTACTTGTTGAAAATGGACAATGACACTTACTGTTGACTAGTCAGCATTGAAGTAATTACCTCACGTGAATTATCAGAATTTTGTACGTCCAACGAAGATATCTCTATGTGCTTACAGTTAATGCTTTGGGTTATATGCTTCAAAATGCATCCAAAATGAAGATCATATCTGGAATTTCTATCCCTCCAAATAATGTTGTTATCAACCCTCATTACGCTGATGACAGCTTTGTTATTTTTACAAAATTTTGAAAAAGACATTTCTAATACAATGGACATTTTGGAACTATATTGTGTTGTTTCCGGGTCTAAGATTGCTCATGAAAAAATTGAATTTTTGATGACCCAAGCTGGACCTATCCCTCATTGGATACCATGGGAATGGAAGCAGATTAAACATGGGGAAATCATGAGATATCTTGGGATACCAATTGGTTTTGGGGTTTCTCTCTCCGATATGTGGAGCTCGTATCTTAACAGAGTCAAAACTAAACTCTTTAACTTGGGAAATAAATTCCTATCTGTAGCTAGCAAAATTCAAGTGGCTAACAAATTTTTTCTAGCCACTCATGTTTACTACTCATCTTGTTGGATGCTTTCAAATAAAGGCTACGGGGACTTAGTTAAAATCATTCGACGATTTTTATGGACCAAATGGGATGGTAGTATTGGTTTTATTGCCACCTCTTGGGATCACTGCATTCAACCCAAATGTAAAGGAAGCTTGGGGTTGATAGACCCAAAAACACAAGGGATATGTTTAGCATCTAAATGGATCATTAGAGCTACTACAGGTGATGAACCTTGGAAAATATTTATTCAGAACAAAATTCACCTTGCCCCGGTTAAAGGAAAATGGCAGGCTGTGGGTTGGCTAGATAAAATCCTTCATGCCTCATTTTTCTCAGTTAAAGCATCACCCTCCTTTCAATCAATTTGGAAGGCTTGGCAAATCACCAGTCATTTTTTAAAGTGGAGAGATACATCACTTCAACATGGGTTCAACTTCTCATCTTCATGTATTTGGTGGAACAAACATATTCTATACCAAGGGAAGCCTCTAGTCTTAAGTTTTCCAAAATAGTATTATTTTCTATATAAAAAATGAATCAACAAGGTGGGAGATCTTTGGGATTTCAATACTTTGAATTGGTTACCATGGCTTGCAGTGCAAACTCAATTCAATCTGAGCAACAAATATAAAACATTTATGATCTTTGTTCAGTCTTTGGTTCCAGGGATAACTTTAAGAAACCCCCCCCTCAGCGAAGGTGTAAAATCCTGGCGAATCTTTCATTTTATTTGAAAAAAAAATTAATTTTCCTTGGTGAATCTTATGCACATTATTCAAAAATTTGTAAAATCCTAGCGAATCTTAATGGATAATTGGTAAAAAAAAAAAATCACACTGGCGAATCCTAGTGAATAATCACTAAAACGGTTAATTACAATGGCGAATCTCTCCTTTAAAATTTTGCATACTTGGTCGGCGTAGTTCCCCCATATTTTTTTTGTTTTTTTTTATACTGAAGTAGGGGCCCGAGGGTGACAACCATCGGCGGGATCAAGGGGCAGCGCCCCTTGTGAGGGTCAAGGGGGCAGAGCCCCCTTGTGGGGGTCGAGGGGGTAACGCCCCCTCGCGGGGTCCGAGGACAACAGTCCCAGCGCGCTCCACTATTGAAAATGCATTGGAACACACACGGATGAACTGTTTTTAAAAACTCTCACTTGAAAAGTAAGACTAAATAAAATCTCCTTTAAATGTATGAAAACCTTATCGGCATGAGTGAACATCATCGGTGGGACACTTAGGGATGTCTTGCCGATACAACAATGAATGAGCTATTGGCAATAGTGTACGGTGGAGATCAAACAGAGCTTTGATCAGATGTCTTTCTGGGAGCTTCACACAAATATTGTAGATTCCCTTCATGATTCTCCGAAATTATAGAAGTTTTGTACCTGTGCCTTGGTGGACCCCAGGTGGAGTATGGAAGCCTTATAGGCATGAGTGAACATCATTGGTGGGACACTTAGGGATGTCTCACCGATGCAACGATTTTATATGCACTTAGTGAATTTCGTGACTTTATATGCACGTGCCTTTTAAAAAGGTTGTTGAGTCCCGAAATTTGTTTTGGGCCACATGATCAAATCTAATTGTGTGGCCCAAAACTAATTTCGGGCCTCAACAACCTTTTTAAAAGGCACGTGCAAATAAAGTCACGAAATTCACTTGCAACCATTCGATTAAAAAGCTAATCGATGGCAATAAATAATAAACCCATTCAAGGCTAAAATATCCCTAAATTAGTGGCGATATTTCCTAAAAATTAATTGTAAGAATATAAAATTATTGGTGAATATAAGTAATATTTGTAATTACAGTATAAACTACTGGCAAATCAGTTCCGCTAATGTGTCATTTAAAAAAAATACATTGGTGAATTAATCGAGACTATTTTTTTTTGTAAAAACCTAGCGATTCGATATCCTTTCTAGCTTGTATTATTCGTCATTTTTGGAAGTCTCGATTTCAAATATTCGCCAATTGGCGAAGATTCGCCACTAAATTTTTCCCTATTTGGTTCTGTTAGAACTCTCAATGAAACTATGTACTCCTATTCAATGTAGCTTTTTCAAATATTGGCTATGGTTATCGACTCACCCTTTCTTATTTTTTCCTTTAAAAAATATATATCAGCAGTTGCTCCTTGAATTGCCTATGAAATCTTGTCTGAACTTGAATTGGAATTGCAGATTCAATGAAAAGTACTGGAAAAAACTTTCTGCTCAAATTTGGAAGACAAAAATTAATGCAAAGGCTCAATTAATGGCTTGGAAGATACTACATTACAAACTGCCTATTGGAAGTAGGATGAAGTGTATTATGGTCCAACCTCTTAATTGCCCCATTTGCCAGAAAAATGAAGATATGGGACACATGTTTTGGGGATGCCAAATTGTTAAAAAACAATGGAATGTTGTGTTTCACAATTTGCCTGCTATTTTTTTATCATAAACTTAATTGGAAAGAGGCTTTGCTTGGAGTTGGGATTCATAACAATATTATTGTTGATGGAGTTCGTCATGTTATTTTGTTAGATTTATGGAGAAACAGATGTAAAGTAGTGTTTAATTTCAATAATGATCATCCAAATTTTGTGTTTCTAAAGCTTTAATCTGACATATTTTACTATCTTGCTTCCTTCTTCTCTCTTCTACAGGCGGATTCCTCAAAGAATTTAAAAATGAAGTATCATATGCAATGCATCAAACGACAAGTGGATTAGCTACTCGAAAATCAGAATATTTGTATTGCCCAAGGGTTAAAATCGTTCTTGCAAAGTTGATTGATCCTCCTTTTTATTGTTGCTCTCCTAGTCACGCTTACTTGTTCCTCTGATTTTACTATTTTTTTGTTGTCCTACTGGAATCAACATTTTGCGGCCAAGCTGTACATTGTCTTTGTAATCAAATTTTGCATTATGTATTTGGTTGTTGTCCTACAAAATTTGACATGCTATGGTCAAGTTTTTTGTTTTGTAATCAGTTATTGATACTTTTTTTACGCTTATGTCATTGGTCCAATGAACTGCTTCTTAGCAATTTTTGCTGCAAAGCAATAGTTTTCGAATACCTGATTTCAACTCTCAAATTGTATCATCAAAATAATATCACCTAGGTACTACTCTAAAAAAAACAACTCATAACTATCGGTGTATTTTGAATTGTTTCACGAAATAATTATATTGGTAATATTAAATAAAAATTGAGGTTGTAGATATTGTTATTTATTATTGTGTATTTGGTGTTTGGTTTTGCAGAGTGATATGTTATCTCTTATCGTTTGTTCTTTTATAGACCAAATAATTTGATATTGATTGTTCTATTTTGTGAATTGTTATATTTGAATGACTAACTATTTGCATTGGTAAATGTGGTTGGAGATCAAATTCATGTATAGTTTAGTCCAGTTTCTTATTGCAGTTTTTTAACTGCTCTTTATTCTTTGTAATGCATTTCTTCAATACAAAAAAAAAGTGGTTCAAAATATTTATGAAAGGGTTTGCATCATGAAATAAGATAGAGTATGATTAAGGTTTCATAGATGGTGGTAATTATTTTTTTATTAGTAAATTAATTATTTATTTACCAACAAGGTAATTAATTTTTATTAGAGGTTAATGATTAATCATTTACTGACAAAAAGTTACTATTACTATATAAGCATCTTGCAAGTTATGAAGTTTTTGGGTGCCCAAGTTCCCAAGAGGTTGTTATGAAACTTGTTATTGTCTTTTCTATGGTATTGGAAAAAATGATGAAAACTACCTTGAGAGAAAAGACAAACTAGATGCATATCTTTGTAAGTTAAAACTCTCAAAGGCTATATTAAGAATGCTTTGATTTTTACAAGGGTTTTTGGTATGTGAAAATGACTTTAACACATTAATCAGGTGTTGAATTGCTATATAATCAATTCTTAACGAGGTAGAAGTAAGAGGGAGAGAATGTTGTGAATTTTTTGTTCACATGTACCTAAGGAAGTGTATAAATAGAGTAAATAAAACTCTACGCACATGTGTTGTTGAATTGAAGAATCAATAGAAGATTAGGAAGTGGATGTGGTGTAATCTTTCATTTAAATATAATAGATGCTTGGCCTCTTTTCTTGGTGGATTTTTTTTCAAAAAACAAATCTCCACATAAATTTTGTGTTGTGTAATGATTTTATAGGGTTTCTTGCACTCTTGTGTTGTTGATTTGTGCCTCTTTTTTGTGTATATCTTATGTTGATGTTATCTTCTTTTTAACACTATTTTAAGTTCATCTAAGGTGCTTGTATTAAGCATGTTAAAGCGGTTGATTTAATCATCATAAAGATTTTGAACCTCTACTTGTTAATTTGATATTAAGGTATCTTAATTTTAGATTTGCATACAATTTTTATATTTTCATATTGTAGTTGTATAAGCCTCGTATTTCACCAATTTCTATCATACTTTGAATAGAGCTTTGATGATTACAATTTGATTATATATTTTTTTCTTTTTAACCAAAATTTAGTACATATCATTTTGTACATCACTAGCAAATAAATATTTTCAAAATGTTATGAAGCAAGTTTGTAGTTTGAATACTAACAAGAGATGCATTTGCATTAGGTTTTTCCCATTATGGGGTGTGCTTGGTTGTTTTAAACATTTAGTTAATAGAAGTAGCTAAGGGTGTAATGTGATTGTTCGTTGTTGTATAATGTTATTATTATAGTTTATTTATGTTGAAAAAAAAATTCATGTAGGCTGTGCTTGTTGTTTTAAACATTTAGTTAATAGAACTAGGTGTAATGTGATTGTTTGTTGTTGTATAATGTTATTATTATAGTTGATTAATGTTGCAAAAATAAAAAATAAAAATTCATATGGGTGTTATTTGTTGTTTTAAACATTTAGTGAATAGAAGTAGGTAGGGGTGTAATATGACTGTTTGTTGTTGTATAATATTATTATTATAGTTAATTAATATTGCAAAATAACAAAATTATTCAATTATACAATATATATATATATATATATATATATATATATATATATTCTTATCCTTTTGATAATGTGATATTTATGTAATTTTTGTTTTGCTAAATTATATTATTACATGTATATTTTTTAAAATCTCCATCTTAATGGGTAGATTTTATTGAAATATTAATTTTAGATAGATAAATTTTATTGTGATATTTAATACACACTTTTTATTATTATTATTAAAAAATGTTGATTACAAATAAAGAATGCAACAAAAATTGCAAAAAAACAGTTTATTAGACCAATGATAGTAGCCTTAAAAATACTATCAATAACAAAACATAGTACATTTTGACCAAAAAATGTCAAATCCTGTAAGACAACAACAAAGCACCAACAACAGCCAAATACATAATGCAAAATCTGATTACAAAGACAATGCACAACTTGGCAGCAAAATGTTGATTCTAGAAGGACAATAACAAAACAATAAGATCAAAGGAACAAGTAACCGTAATTAGGAGAGCAAAAATAAAAAGGAGGATCAATCAATTTTGCAAGAACGATTTTAACCCTTGGGCAATACAAATCTTCTGATTTTTTAGCAGAAAATATGCATTGAGTATACTCACATTTATTTAATAAGCTTTAAATTTTTTACCAATTATTAAATAAAATATGTAAAATACTACCTGCAAGTCAATAATGTAATTATATGATGATTTATGTAATAGTTCTCATGTCATTCAAGTCATTAATAGTTTAAAATTTGATTCAATGAATTAAATGCATTGCATTGCACACAATTACAAAAAAAAATAAAAAATCCGAATTTTTGCATTGACAACATGAACCAATAAAAAGAAAGATAAAGTATATTTGAACAATTTTAGAAATAGACTATATAAAATTGTTGGTCAATTTTTTAATTCTAGATGTTCATTGGTTGGACTGCCACTATCAGTTAAAAAATTTGCATGCAATGAATGCATTAGTATTTCGCCTTGGGAAGAACTAATAATACTTTTATGAAAGTAGATCTTTAATTTGGTCAAGTTAAATTAGATATTGAACCAACTATATGACGTGAAAATAATGGGTAATCAAGATTTCATAAGTTTCCAATTATAGATTATAAGGATTTTTTATGATTATTTAATTGATAAAAAATTAAAACCAAAGGTAAGTTCAATTGTAATCACACCAATCACAAAGCTAGTTGTAAAATATTATAATAGAAATTGATCACTATTTATGTTAATATATATGAGAATATTTATTATTAGTATAATTATTGATATAATAATTCTAATTAAAGTTGAGCATCCACTAATATAATCTAATATTTGGTAACATTATTAAAGTCAATTACTATAACTTGAAACATGTAAAGAGAAATTAGTTTTTACATTCATACTAGTGATTTGATTCAACTATATACATTAATAAATTGTGTCTATCAAGTTTTATATATTAGAAGTTAACAATTTAGATGTAGCAAATTAGTACTACATGTAGAAGTAGTAGCAATATCCATAAATGGATGTAACTAAAATCATAGTAATTATTTTTCCACTATGTTTACTATATTTTTAGGGGTATAAGAGTGGAAGGAAGTCATAGACTATTTGATCCAATAAAATCTCCAATTAGACTATACAAGTAATTTTTTTCTAACAATTTAACAAGGCAATCATTTCCAACTTGGTTTCAAAAAATAGGTGCATTATGTTGCAAGTATATGTAGTTGGTGTTGTCATTGATGTCAACAAGCTTGTGTTATCTTTGGTGTCAACTATACATGAGGAGGAAGGCAATTATTGTTGTAAGAGTATGAACAGTTGATGTAGATAGTAATGCTTTGATTAGTTGCATTATGTTGTCATTAGTAAGCTACTAATGTCAACCTCTAGTGTTGCTTTGAATTTTGTCTATGGATGTATAGTTGAGATACTATGTTGTAGAGGTGATGAGGTAGTGTTGAAGATGATGAGCATGTGGTTCTGGTGCTTCGTTTCCAAGTGCTTTTGAGAAAATTTGATAAAAAGGGGAAATAGTGAGTTGTAGTGATGTTTTAGGTTGCATATTAGTGTTCAAGTTTTGGTTCACATTTCTTTTATGTTGAAGATATTCTTGCATAGTTTGGATATGTTGATCAGAGGTGTTCGAGGTGTTATATCTAGAATTTGGTGTGTTGGATCGTTGTGCAAAGGAAGTTGTGTTCAACTATGTGTGAACTATGGCTTGCAAAGGTATTTGGGAGAAATATTTTTGCTCCTCATTTCTATGTAGAGTAGATTCAAGTCTTGCATATTTGAAGGTGTTCTGATAGTGTGGGTATCATTCTTTAGTTGAAATTGTTCAAGGTTTAGTGCTTTACAAGTCAGTATCTTGAGTTGTAGTGTATGGAAGAATTGTTTGAGTGTACTGGGTGTGTACAATATTAAAGTGAAATTTGTTAGACTTTAGGGTGTTTGTGGAACATTATAGATTGTGTTTAGGTGACATTTTTTGTCCTTGAGTTGTCTTCAGATCAAAGGAAACATGTACTTAAATTTTTAATGGTGTTTACATAGATACGACCGACCTTGGGTGTTTACACTAATTACAAAGTTCCTTCAGTGTTTGTAGAAGTGTGGCATGGAATATATGAGTGGATTTAGGCCCTATCCAAGGTGTTTTGTGGTCCTCCTTCATTCCTTTTTATCGTTAGAATATTTTGGTGTTGACCTAATTTGAATTTACATGGTTGAGGTGCATAGCTGACCTTGGAGAATATTTTCAAGGTTATAGATGGTATAAATAAGAGATGAGTTGTGGTATGACAAGATAGATGAGTATGATGTTAGTGATATGAATTTTAGAGTTGTGAGCTATGAATTTGAGAAGTGCAGTATAATCTTTTGTGTGTTAGATTACTAAATGGACTGAGCAACAGGTGTCTACAATTCTACACTCAGACTATGAAGGTATTTGTGATGTTGTGGTAGATTATTTTTTTGCATTGAGATAGATAAATATTGTTGTAATATTCTTCTCTATCTTCTTTTCTATTCGAGCAATGAGCCTTTGGTAGTGTTTCTTTCTTTCTTTTGGGTAGCGTGTGCTTCAGCAGTGAGCCCTTTATAGTCGGTGCTCATATTAGTTTATATTATGAGCTAATCCTCACTGTGGTTTTTCCCTTCTTGGTTTTTCCATGTGTGTCACCAAAAAGTGTATACCATGGCACTTTTTCACTCATTTTGGCATTTTCCAGTGGTGTTTGGCCTTGACTACCTTAATTTAGCCTTGTAAGCTTGCAATTCATCAATAACATAACGGTGATTTAGTAAGGTGTTGTGAAGTGTTGTAATGCATTTCCTCACTTTTCTAGGACCCTTTCAACATAATTGACCCAAATAATACATTCTTACACCTTCCTAAGCCTTGAGACAGAGTGTTGTAAAGTGTTATGTTGCATTTTCACACTTATATTGGCTTATCACCCCTAAATTAACCCTTTTTATATGCTAATTTTCCATTTTAATGCATCATTAGTCCCGACCTAAGTGTGTTTTGGGAGGCAAATTTGATAAACTTTGTTAAACATAAATTAATTCCTGACTATCATCAAAATGTGCCTAGGTGGACTAGGTCGCCAATTTGGGTGACCTAGTCCCTTTAGGCATAAAATTCAAATTTTAAATAAAAATTAATGGTAATATTGCTTCCTAAACCCTAGGGTCAGCCTATTAGGTTGCATTTGAGGAAAATTAGGGTTTTAGATGTACAAATAATGGTTTCTACCTCCAATTTTCCTCTCTCTTGGTTCATTTTTACTCTCAAGCTCACTTTCACTCTCTTGCACACTCTCAAGCACTCTAGCAACCAAGACTTCACAAGCAAGCATACAAGCATTAGGGTTTTCAGGTTATCTCCATTGGAGCTGCTCATGCAAGTTGAAGACCATCAACAAAGGTTTGGTAAGAATTTCTATTGTGTCATCTTGCAATCTTACATTCCTTTGCTTTCATCTCATTTGGGTTTAATCACCTACAAAGTTTTTAGACTTAGGCAAACCCCTATTATCCTAACCCCAATAATTTATGGTCTTTGCATGTGTTGGCGGGTCTTTTGATGTAGATTAGGTGAAGGAAAAAGTGTTTCAAGAAGTACCAACATTCTCTTCAAGTCAACTCCAAATCTCAAACCCTAGTAAGGACAAAAGGATAAGTTGCAGGTCACTTTCGGAGGTTCCTGTCATGAATTGCTGCAGAAAAGGGGAACACCAATCGGGAACCACAAAACCAAAGCCTAATTCCTCATAAAGCTATAAGAGGACTAGGTCACCCCTATTGGTGACCTTGTCCCTGTGCTAGGCCCAAAAAAGGGTTTCTATGATTTTGGATACCCATTTCCTCGAAACCTGTTTCAACATAGTTTCCAAGTTGGAGGACTAGGTCGCCCTAGTTGGCATAAGTGTCCTATTAGTTTCAAGCAATTTCTAGAAGCTTCTGGGAGCATTCATCTGTGAAAAAATTTCTCCAGGTGCACACCTTCTCTCCTCTATCATTTTCCAGAAAATACACATTTAGGGCATATAGTTGGTTAGTTTGCATTAGCTTAGTTTTGTTTATTTGCATTTGCATACATTTAGATTAGCCTCATTTTGCTTTTAGTTCTAGCCACACATCACACACATTCACAAGCATCATCAAATCCCTCTTCCCCTTTTGAATGAACTTAGCCTTAAACATATCTACCTAGAAAAGAAAGAGAGCAATTCTCAAACCAAGTGCTCTTGGGGTGAAAAACCCTAAGATCCTAGTAAGGGAATCCTCCTTCCTTGGTAAGCATCACATGTTTTTGGCGGTTCATTGTAGTGAACCCAACCATTGACCATTAGCTACCTTTTTGATTTTCTACATTTCATCTTAGAACTAGTTTGCTTTACATTGAAATATTGCATTGTTTGTATCCTAGGGTTAGTGATAAAAGTGCATTTAGTGAAAATTCATGGTAAATCTACACATTGCATTGCATCTTTCATAAGAAAATAATTTTTTTTTTGCATTTTCAATTTTTGTTTGCAAATAAATTATCAGAAAAACCGTAAACCTCAGCCAAAAGTACACAAACCTCTCCAAAACAACACTCTTGGGACTAAGTCGCCACACTGGGTGACCTAGTCCTTTTTCCTAGTTTACATCCCACTTTCTATCATTTTCAACACTTGGTCTGTATTTTTGGTTTCTGTCTTTATCTTTTTTGGTTTTCATTTCCAGATTTTCTCTTTGGTCCCATTACTGTTATTTACCTAACCTTCATCATGTCCATGTCTTTCAAGAATTTATTGACCTCCCTTAAATCCCTAATGGATATGTCAAGCTTCACCTTTGCCACCAATCCTAATGACCTTGCATCTGTTCCTGCTCACCCAACTCCTAATGATTGTCCCCCTATGGAGGTTGACATCATTAGACAGGATGATGCTAGCATGTAATAGTTCCTTAATGAGTTCTTGGATAATCTTTAAGTGAATGCAACCTTTTACCCGTCCTTGCAACCACCCCCATTCCCTGATATGTCATCCCACGATTCATTTACTTACCTTCACTCAGAAACCAATATTGAACCTCGGCTACCTACTTAAGGTGAGCCTGGTTCCTCTACTCCCACTAATTCTCAACCATATTACAACAATCCGATAACCCATCCTCCCATCAACCTTCAACAAACCTATGGGAAGGGATTCACTATTCTCAGCAAACAAGGTGGTGACCTCATGAATGAACATGAGATTCCTCAATACTATGATCAATTGTGACCTGATGAACATATAAAGGGAATTGGTTATCAAGATCTCCCGCATCCTAGGGTGCATCCTACAAAATGCCTTAGGCTTCGTGATGATGGCACGATGATCGTTGATTCCCCTCCCGACTTGAATGTTCTTCTCCCTAAAGAGTGGTCACCATCTCCTTCCCACCATAATCCTCCACCCCCAGCCATCTCTGAACCTCCTATTCCCCTTTTCTCTTTTGATGTGGGTGAACCTAGATGACGTAAGAGGCCATATAAACTCCAAAAACTCAAGTTTCCTCTCCATCCACCACCTGAATGTGAGAGACAATTGTACATCATTTTGAACAAATGGTTCATCACCTTACCTCATCATAATCATTTGGTTATTCATCCTAAGGATTATCATGCCCCACATTGTGTCTACCATCATGTCCTGGGTCACCGAAGTGATGAATGTCGTCATCTGCGTGAGATTCTGAGTATGTATCACTTCATCAGTTTTGAGTGCTACCTTATTGACCCCTAATCTACTATTGTGTACCCCTACATGTAATAGTTGTGGAACATGCTCTTCTCACTATCACATGATCCTTCCCATCACCTATCTTGGCTCACTCCGGCCCTGGACTCAGTGGGGGCAGGAGGTTGCTAGCCTTGCCCTAGTAATGCAGTTACCTCTGTCCCATTAGCTTCATTGTTCACCTCCTGCTTTTTCCCCACCAAGATTGGGAGGAAAATAGCATGCTTTATGGTTGAATCACACTTGCCTTACTAGTATTGTTTTTTTTTGTATGTCATGTATTCCCTATCTTATTTGATGTTTTGTGACATTCTTCTATCTGTCTCTCCTTTCTTCCCTATGTTGTACAATTTTTTTGCCTTTCACCTTTTGCCTTATGTTTTAACTTCCTTTAGGGGATGATGTAAGGCACCGAGACTACTAGGTCTCCTTCATGTTGAACCAAAAAGGAAATTCTTTTTCTTCCTTTTTCATTTCTCTCTTTTTGTTTTTCATTTGGGGATGATGCAAGGCACTGAGATTGCAATGTCTCCTTCATGTTGACCCAAATGACCCTCTTTTCCTTTTCACCTTTTATTTTTTTTTCCTTCCATTTGGAGATGATGCAAAGCATTGAGACCACAATGTCTCCTTCATGTTGACCCAAATGACCCTCTTTTCCTTTTCACCTTTGCTTTTTTTCCTTTCATTTGAGGATGATGTAAGGCATCAAGACCAAAAATGTCTCCTTCATGTTGACTCAATAACTAAGGCTCCTTTTCTTTTTCTTTCTTTGGTCCTTTTTGGGGACGATGCAAACTGTTGGGACATCATATGTCTCCTCCATGTTGACCCAAAAATGACTCTTCTTTTTCATTTTATCTTCGCTTTCTATGTGTTTGGGAAGATGATGATAGTTCTGCACTGTTTAAACCAAATATTGTAGCAATGAACATACTGACCTCAAATACATAGATCCCTTGTGTGTTTGGTATTTTTTCCATTTTGGGGGAATCTTTCCCCTTCTCTTTCGCTTGCTTCTTTTTCTTCTTCACATGATGTAGCTTTTCTTAGATACTCTTTTCTTGGTAGGCTCTCATGTTCCCTTTGCATTGTGCCTTTCTCTACTTTAAAGAAATTTCTCACAAAGTAGTGTGTAGCAATCCCTTTTAAAGTGGGGGCATACATTGGCACTATTTTTTTTTACTTTTATTTCTTTGTGTGGATCTACATTTGCATTTGCTTTTCCTTTTCCTGTGCTCCCTAGTGCAGCCTTGTTACTTTACATGATGCGTTGCTCACTTTGTGGCTAACATTTGGTATAGTGTCCTTCATAGGTGTGACTTATCTCAGCATATTATATTCCTCTTAGTGGCCTGATGCGACACACTGCATCCCCTAAGTTGGAATCTTATGTCCTTTGATCAGTCCTCTTTTGGAGACATTACACACAATTCTCCGCTAAGTTAAAGACCTCATGTGAACTTAAAGAGACTCCTTCAAACACTTTATTTTTTTTTGCATATTGCACCTTTTTTTTTTGCATTTCGTGCAAACATGGCCACCTTGCATAACACAACTTGCATGCCTATAGTGCCAGCTTGCACTTGCTCATGGGTTCTAAGCATCCAAGGCTTTTCTTGTCTGATGAACTACACCCTTGTCGTTTGTGGTGCCTTATCAAAGTTATCAAGAGGTATAACTTTGGTATGGTTGAGCGAGAAGCCCAACTAGTGGCACGACTTTCCCTATAGCCACCTTTTGTGTGTGAGTGGATACCAACGGTGTGTACGAATTTCACCACCTTTTGGAATTCTCACCCAATGAACAACCAAAAAATTTGTTGGCCCAAAGTGAGTACACCCTTTCCTTTCAAACAAACAGCCTAGATTTGATCCACAACTAGATGGACAAACGGTTGAAGCTTCATCTGACCTTTTTTATCAACACTCCTTAGGTGATATTTTCTACTTATGTTTAGTTGGCCATGGGGGCTTGATCATCCCTCTTGATCATAATTCATCTCACCTCACTAGCATGAGTGCATTAGATCCCTCTCAACATGCATGGTTCAGCTTCTTTAGTGTGAGTTTGAAGAATGTTCATACTCTCACTAAAGTGGGGGCTAAATGTGTCACCAATAAGTGTATACCTTGGCACTTTTTCACTCATTTTGGCCTTGACTACCTTAATTCAGCCTTGCAAGCTTGCAATTCATCAATAACATAATGGTGTTTTACTAAGGTGTTGTGAAGTGTTGTAATGCATTTCCTCACTTTTCTAAGACCATTTCAGCATAATTCACCCAAATAATACATTCTTACACCTTCCTAAGCCTTGAGACAGAGTGTTGTAAAGTGTTATGTTGCATTTTCACATGTATCTTGGCTTATCACCCCTAAATTAACCCTTTTTATATGCTAATTTTCCCTTTTAATGCATCATTAGTCCCGACCTAAGTTTGTTTCGAGAGACAAATCTGATAAACTTTGTTAAAAACAAATTAATTCCCAACTATCATCAAAATGTGCCTAAGTGGACTAGGTCACCACTTTGGGCAACCTACTCCCTTTAGGCATAAAATTCAAATAAAAATAAAAATTAATAGGAATATTGCCTCCTAAACCCTAGGGTCAACCTATTAGGCTGCATTTCAAGAAAATTAGGGTTTCAAGTGTACAAATAAGGGTTTCTACCTCCAGTTTACCTCTCTCTTGGTCCAATTTTACTCTCAAGCTCACTGTCACTCTCTTGCACTCTCTCAAAAACTCTAGCAACCAAGACTTCACAAGAAAGCATACAAGCATTAGGGTTTTTAGGTTATCTCCATTGGAGCTGCTCATACAAGTTGAAGACCATCAACAAAGTTGGTAATCATTTCAATTGTGTCATCTTGCAATCTTACATTCCTTTTCTTTCATTTCATTTGGGTTTAATCACCTACAAAGTGGTTAGACTTAGACAAATCCCTATTATCCCAACCCAAATAACTTTTGGTCTTTGCATGTGTTTGCAGGTCTTTTGATGTAGATTAGGTGAAGGACAAAGGTTTGAAAGAAGTACCAACATTCTCCTCAAGTCAACTCCAAATCTCAAACCCTAGCAAGGACAAAAGGACAAGTTGTAGGTCACTTTCGAAGGTTCATATCATGGATTGTTGTAGAAAAGGGGAACACCAACCGAGACCCACAAAACCAAAGCCTAATTCCTTGTAAAGCTACAAGAGGACTAGGTTGCCCCTATTGGAAACCTTGTCCATGTGCTAGGCCCGAAAAAGGGTTTCTGTGTTTTTGGATACCCATTTCCCTGAAACTTGTTCCAATAGAGTTTCCAAGTTGGGGGACTAGGTCGCCTCATCTAGCATAAGTGTGTTGTTTGTTTCAAGCAATTTCTAGAAGCTTTAGGGAGAATTCATTTGTGACAACATTTCTTGAGGTGCGCACCTTCTCTCCTCTGTCATTTTCTAGAAAATACACATTTAGGGCATATAGTTGGTTAGTTTGCATTAGCATACATTTAGATTAGCCTCATTTGGCTTTCAGTTCTAGCCACACATCACACACATTCACAGCCATCATCAAATCCCTCTCCCCGTTTTGAATGAACTTAGCCTTAAACATATCTACCTAGATAAGAAAGAGAACAATTCTCAAACCAAGTGCTCTTGGGGTGAAAAACCCTAAGATCCTAGTAAGGGAATCCTCTTTCCCTAGTAAGAATCACATGTTTTTGGTGGTTCACCACGTAAATCTGGTGTTCTCTTGTGTTTGGTGTTGATTTTCGTTCTATTTTTATTATTTTATTTCACATGATAAAATATTCTAACAAAATAAGAGTTAATTGAATTAATATGGATCTAAATGTTTGAGGGTTTTGAAGTTTTAAGCTACAACTAACTCACCCCCTCTTAGTTATCTTGTGCATTCAACAATTGGTATCAAAGCAAGGTTCCTTGGACAAATGCTTAATTACTTGATGTAGATCTAGGATGGTGCACAAGAAAGAGGTCCATGTGTTTGATGGATTAGATTATGCATTTTGGAAGACAAGGATGGAATGCTTTCTAGTTTATATTGGATTTAAGGTCTAGAGGTCTATTCAAATTAGACATACTATGCATACGAATTGTATGAGCACTGATGATGATATCAAGGCCTATGAAAACAATGGTAAAGCAAGGTATGCTCTCTTAAGTGCTCTTGATAATTCTAAATTAGTGAAAGTTATGTCATTTGAAAATTTCTAGAGAAATTTGGGTAAATTTAGAAAGAATTTATGAGGGAGATGATAAAATCAAGCAGGCTAAGATACATAATTTGAAGATCTTGATGTGTTTGAGAACCTATAGATGTCTAAAGATGAAAATATCACAAGCTACTTGTAGAAGGTGGATGAAGTTGTCAATGGCATTAGAGATCTTGGTGGTGAATTGAAATAATAAAAAGTGGTAAAGAAGAACCTACTCAAAACTCATCCTAAAGCTTAAATAGTCATATTGTTTCTTCTATTAAGGAGTTGCAAAACTTGAATCAATATACCAAAGATTAGATGTATGGTTCTTTAACTACTTTTGAGATTAGAGAATTTGGTCTAAGAAATGAAAAAGATGAGACTTCTTTTAGGTTGGTAAATTAGAGAAGATTGTGGAATCAGATTAGGAGGATCTTGATGATGTGGAGGAAAAATTTGTGAGAATAATGAAAGAGGGTAATGCTAAGTATAGCAGTAAGTTTCCTTTCAAATTTTTTAGTTCAGAAAGATAGGTCATTATGCTTCAAGATGTCCGAACATAGCTTTGAATAAAAAAAAAAGGAGAACAAAGGTAGGATGATTAAGAAAAGTTATTATGTTAGAGAAGATGTTGGTATATCTAATGATGAGGGTAAGTGCACCAATCTGTGACATAGTTTAGGTGCCAAATTGAAAAAACGATCAAAAAAACCCCAAAATAAGACCTTTGGTGCATGCCAAATGACTAAAAATCCATTTGGCACACGACAAATGACTAAAAAGACATTTGGCACACGACAAATGACTAAAAAGACATTTGGCGAATGTAAAATGTCTAAAAGGACATTTGGTGCACACCAAATGTCTAAAAGGACATTTTGGCGTGCACCAAATTTCTTTTTAGACATAAAAACAAAAAATCAGGTTTCAAACCCTCATTTTGCCTTCAACCCGTGTGTTGAGGAATAGGATTTCAGGTCTGCAACTCGCGCTCGCCAAATCTCTTCCATTGTTTGCATCCTTAGCTTTCCATTTTCCATGAGGATGTCGCCAACACATCAGAGAGGTCGAAGATTGCAAAGAGGTGTGTATTTTTATTCTATTTATTTCGAATTTGATTTGGAATAAAAATTTAAATATATTTTTATAATAAAACTTTGTTCTAATTCTCAGGGAATGAATCTCCACCTCAAAACATTGATAATTCACAATCACCCCCTCATGAAGAGCCTCCTATACAAGAAAAACCAAAAACCCCTCCATCAATTCATAGGCATCCTCAAGGAACACAAGAAAATATTCAAAATCAAATTGAAAACAGTAAAAGAGACATTCAACAATTAATTGCAAGATTAACCAAGCTTGCCGAAACCCACCATTATAGGAGAGGGATTGCTGAATCATTGAAGTCAATTTTAACTCATGTAGGAGAAATGAGCAAGCAAATGAATTTTTGGTCAACTAAGAGGCATGAGATGAGACAATTTTATGTTAATGGTTTGTCATATGCAGATGTCAAAAAAATAAAAATTAGCAAAGCCGAGATGTGTGCCCTATTTAAAGACCCAAAAACCAACGAAACTTTGTCCCATGCATGCAGGAGGTTCCCCATCCATTGGTGCCACCATGAGTTAATTAAAAAAAAATTTGGGAGCGGTGGTGGATGGTATTTGACCAACCTCCATGCAATAACCATGAGGTGTCACAATACTTTTTGAGGAAACTCTATTGCGAGTTTGTCCTCAATAAAATGTCAAACTATTTTGACATCTTAGACTTTCAGGGTAGAGGTGGGGGCTCCACACAGGATAGACCTAATGCACGACGTAATCCACAGTTGGCACCAAGAGCCTTGGGAAGACCCATGGTGGAGCATGTCATTGTTCCTTCCATTGTTACAGATAGTGTAGAGGTGGACACAATGAAGTCGATTGGATCACTCACCAAGACCTTTTTATAGTGTGCGAGTCCTCTAGTACAACCTTGTGTGGAGGAGATGTGTAGGCCTTGAGCTCCACCCCACCATTGTGGCGCTTGTGGTGTTGTTTGCACGTACGATTATCAAGGTGCTCATGTTGTAGCTACATAGCCTATGTTAGTTGCAGAGGCGATGGCTTTCATAGATGATATTCTGAATGATACATTCGACATTGACACTGAGGTAAAATTTAGCAATTTATTTTAATGTTGTTTATTAAAATATATTTTGAAATTTAAGAATAACTAAATTAGTAGAATTTTGATATGATGAAATTTCAGGGCCGCATTGTTCATGAGGGATGCTCTATTCCTACAGACCCTTATACATTCTTGACGATGAGTCCACAGGTATGCAACTAGTATTAAAGATATTATTATTGCATTTGAATAGTTGAATGTTATATTTGAATGTTTATCTCATAACATGCTTCAGATTTCAAACAGTTTCCTGGTGCACCTTCTTCCTCCACACCTCGTGATTCATATCCTCAAACAACGTACACTCAGGTAGCCTTTATTCATTAATGGTGTTGTAAATCTATGTTAGCTATTTTTTGTAGTTTTGCGTATATACAAATCTAAAAAATTGATGAGAAACACAAACATTGCATTCAAGTATTCCTTGATCATGTCACATTATGTTCTCCTATATGAACATGATACCTGAGATATTGTTTCATTTGCAGATGTTGATAAGAGATATCCCTGGTGATGTTGGTTGCACGATGGACCATGGAGTTGTTGCAGCAATAGCCAGTTCTGATCCATTGAAAGAGGTATGGAATAGATTAGTCGATTTGACATTATATTTCCTTTTTTATGGTCTATTATAGAAAATTTTCACGATAATATTATATATTTTAATTTATATCTTCATGGTTGCTACAGGTGGTTGTCACTCCGGATCATGGATGTGGTGATGTTGTAAATGTGCATGATGACTATATGTATGCAGTAAGTGATTATATATTTTGTTATATGCCATTCCACAATTCAATTTCTATGTTTTAACATCTTTACTTTTAATTGTATCAGTTGAAGGTCCAGAATGAAGAGAGGAGGAGTATCGAGCATGTTCGAAAGACAAGAGAAGCAATAGTCACTCCATCCAACCAAATTTCAAAGGCAACACGAGATCTATTTCCTTCCCCTAGAGGGAAATGACTATGTATTAGTTTTGTTTGTTGTATGCCTATGTGGCATTTTGGAACATATATTTTGTACTATTGATATATATACGTGATATTTATGTCCATATGGCTCCTTTGTACTAAGCCTATATGGTTTTTTTGGATATATTTATATAATTTTATCAATATATACCATTGTATAGCCTTTAAAATTTTTGATTAAAGAAACTCTTATTTTGCTACTGCCATTCTTGAATGATGTTATCATGCGTATCGTGTAAGTTGTATGCTTGAATGTTGTAGGCATGGATTTTGTTTACATCTAATTCTTAATTAATTACTGTTGAATGCTCAATAAGCCCCATCTAAAGCATATTGTATAAATAAGCTCCATTCGTGGTGGTTTGTATCCTTTGGAATGCTTCAATTACTTGTGCCTCACTGATGCAGAGGCAAGGAGGCTCAAACCCAATTAGTCTGACAACCTACCTTCAAGGGGATCCTAACAAGATTAACATAACCTATTTTGAGCAATCTACATAACCTCAAAGCCCCATCAAACCAAACTCTTCATTCAACACCTTACCCAACAATCCAACCTTCTAGCACTTAAAACCCGGTCCAGGCCTAATTTCTCCCAACCTTTCCAAAACACTTGACCATTTAAAGGTGGATTAAGATACCCTTTTTAGGGTTACACAACATATGTCAAAACCAATAGTAACTCTTTTGGGCCAACATGAACTTTCAATACACCTCCCTCGCTCTAGGCTTCATAATTAGGCCTAATTTCCAAAGGAACCCCCTCACAAACTCACCTCCAAACCAAGGAAACTTGAAATAGTCTTAGGGATTCTCACCAAACTCAAGATTCTCTTATTTTAAGAGCCCCAAGAACTTGTTCTATTCCTCTACTCACAAACCCTCCTAAACCTTCATAAAAATAAGGGTTTTAAAGAAACTCATAACTCCATACCTCCCCCAATCCTTCCAAAGGTCCAAACACCCCATAATACCTCTACCCTAACTTAAAAGACACTCACAATCCCATTCCTTTCAGTATTTCTTAGATTCACTACTCGAGTTCCTTACTTTCATGGTGGAAACACCCCTGAACAACATTAGAACTTCACACCCCACTGAGTTTATTCATTTTCTCAGACTCCAATGTATTAATACACCAAACTAATCATGGTATAGGCCAATCCACTGAGCCACAGGGTCAGAATAGTAGGTGGATTGGCTAATGTTTCATGGTGTTTCCCTCAAAACCCCTAACACAGAAAACAAAGCAGTAACCAAGTTTGTTGATCCCACACACACCAATAGTAGATTTAAACCTTTAGAACATATGCAAAGAGAGTAAGCACATATTCAATCAAGTATCCAAAGACTCAAGTCATGATAGACTTGTATGGGCCTGTGCAAGGCAAAGAAAATTCAGGAAAACAAAGAAAACCAGTGATCAACGTTTTCAAAAGTATATTTTCTTATTAGAAACTGAACAAAATCAACCCTCTACTCGGGGTATTAGAACAATATATCTTGATACCACCTTCCAACTACCCCTTGAGCCGATCAACCACCATAACCACCCTTAGTTAGACTTCTAAGATGGCAATTTTCCAATTTTTCTCTTAATTACCTTTCATTCACAACTTGATTTTGCAAATACCACCTAACTAACCTATTAAGACTTTTAAATACAATTGCAAGGTATTTCCATAGCATATAGAGATATAGAGAGAAAATAAAATAAATATTTTAACTAATGAATTGTAAAAAATGGATTTTTGTAGTTTATATTCATGTCGTTGATTACATTGCATTGGACATCTTTCAAAGTTAAAGCATTACTTCACTTTGTATAACTAATAAGTAGATGCTGATAGATGCCAAAAATTTAATTACAATATAGTTTGTACAAATTCAACCTAAGTAGTTATGCAATTTCTTCACATTGCATAACTAATTACTAGGAGCAGTTGCCATGAGATAAAAACTCTCTTTTTTGAAATCGAAAGGCATTTCCATAGCATAGAGATATAGAGAGAAAATAAAATAAACAATTTAACTAATGAAATGTAGAAAATAGATTTTTGTAGTTTATATTCATGCATTGCACATATTTCAAACTCAAAGCATCACTTCACATTGCATAACAAATAACTAGATGCTGATAGATGACAAAATTTCAATTACAATATAGCATTCTACAAAGTCAACCTAAGCAGTTATGCAATTTGCATAACTAATAACTAAGAGCAGCTGCCAATTGCTTTAGCTTGTCATGGCATTCCATGAGAGCACATTTGTTTGAGGCATTTTTTCAAATAGTTCATTCCCTTGTCCATGCTATGACATTTTTCATATGTCTACCAAAGCATTTTATCAAATAGTTCATTGCCTTGTTGCTATGGCTAAAAGCCTAAAACAGATGCTTTCGAACAAGCTATGGATGCTTGGAAAAAATCTATCAAAGCATAATAGTAAGAAATAGCATAGACAAGGCATTGAAATTTTTGAAAAAATGCCTCAAAGAAAAGTGGTCTCATGGTGATGGAATGCCATGACAAGCCATAGACAAGGCAGTGAATTGTTTGAAAAGATGCCTCAAAGAAATGTGGTCTCATGGTGATGGACTGTCATGGAATTCCATCACCATGAGAACACATTTCTTTGAGGCATCTTTTCAAATACTTCACTGCCTTGTCTATGGTATGACATTTTTCATACATATCTACGAGAGCATTTCATCAAAAAGTTCACTACCTTTTTGCTATGGCTAAAAGCCTAAAATAGGTGCTTTCGAACAAGCCATGGATGCTTGGAAAAAATCTATCAAAGCATAATAGTAAGCAATAGCATAGACAAGGCACTAAGTTGTTTGAAAAAATGCCTCAAAGAAATGTGGTTTTATCGTAATAGAAGGCCATGACAAGCCATAGACAAGGCAATGAACTGTTTGAAAAAATGCCTCAAATAAATGTGGTCTCATGGTGATGGAATGCAATGACAATAATCACCATGAGACCACATTTCTTTAAGGAATTTTTTTAAACAATTCACTGCCTTGTCTATGCTACCATATTTTTCATACATGTCTACCAAACCATTTTGTCAAACAGTTCACTGTCTTGCTGCTATGGCTAAAAGCCTAAAACAAGTGCTTTCAAACAAGCTATGGATGCTTGGAAAAAATCTATTGAAGCATAACAGTAAGCAATAGCATAGACAAGGTAGTGAACTGCTTGAAAAAGTGCCTCGAAGAAATGTGGTCTCATGGTGATGGAAATGCCATGATGAATGCCTATGGCTATGGATTGTCATGGCATTCCATCACCATGAGACTACATTTCTTTGAGGCAATTTTTCAAACAGTTCACTGCCTTGTCTATGGTATGAAAATTTTCATACATATCTATAAGAGCATTTCATCAAATAGTTCACTGCCTTGCTGCTATGGCTAAAAGCCTAAAACAGGTGCTTTCGAACAAGCTATGGACGCTTGGAAAAAGTCTATCAAAGCATAATAGTAAGCAACAAGCTATGGTCTCATTGTTTTTTTTCACATGAAAATCAGCACGATTTAATTCATGGTTTTTTGCAGGTTTTAAAAGCATTTGTTGCCAATTTTTTTAGTTTTTGCCAATCAGATGAGAATTTTTTAAGCATCACGGTGTCCGAGTAATAGCATGCTGAGGTTCGCAACCATTTTCCACTTTGGACCCTTAAGGGATCAATCTGGTTGAACGTAGCTCAGAGCGATTCCACATGTTTGGGTGCGAAAGAGGACCATGCCTAGGGTAAACGTACCTATTTAGATGCGTTGGAATAGTTCGTTTGGTCAAACGAGCTGCAGAACGAAAGTTGCACCACTTTGCAACTTTCAACTACTTGCGTTTGACAACTTTTTCCCCGAGTGAAAATTTTCCACCACAGGAAAATGCCTCTGAGATAGTGAAAACCGAGTGAGGTTACTGTAGAGGGGCCCAACATGATCCCATAGGATCAGACGAGAAGTTTCTAAGCATCATGATGTCCGAGTAATAGCATGCTGAAGTTTGTAGCCATTTTGCACTTTGGACCCTTAAGGGATCGATCTGGTTGAACATAGCTCAGAGCGATTCTGTGTGTTTGGGTGCAAAAGAGGACCATTCCTAGCGTAAATGTACCCACCTAGATGTGTTGGAACAGTTCATTTGGTCACACGAGCTATATAACGAAAGTTGCACCACTTTGCAACTTTCAACTACTTGCTTTTGACAACGTTTTTCTCGCATGAAAATTTGCCACCATAGGAAAATGACTCCGAGATAGCAAAAACCGAGAGAGGTTACTGTAGATGGGTGCAACATGATCTTGTAGGATTAGACGATAAGTTTCTAAGCATCACGATGTTCGAGTAATAGAATACTGAAGTTCACAGCCATTTTGCACTTTGGACCCTTAAGGGATCGATCCAGTTGAACGTAGCTCAGAGCGATTCCGCCTATTTGGGTGTAAAAGAAGACCATGCCTAGCGTAAACGTACCTACTCGGACACGTAGGAATAGTCCGTTTGGTCACACGAGCTACAGAATGAAAGTTGCACCACTTTGCAACTTTCAACTACTTGCATTTGACATCTTTTTCCTCGAGTGAAAATTTGCCACCATAGGAAAATGCCTTTGAGATAGAAAAAACTGAGAGAGGTTACTGTAGATGGGTCCAACATGATTTTTGATGATTAGACAAGAAGTTTCTAACCATCATGGTGTCTAAGTAATAGCATGCTGAAGTTTGCAGCCATTTTGCACTTTGGACCCTTAAGGGATCGATCCGGTTGAACATAGCTCAGAGCGATTCCGCGTGTTTGGGTGTGAAAGAGGACCATGTCTAGGGTAAAAATACCTATTCAGACGCGTTAGAATAGTTCGTTTGGTAACACGAGCTGTAGAACGAAAGTTGCACCACTTTACAACTTTCAACTACTTGCATTTGACAACTTTTTCCCTAAGTGAAAATTCACCACCACAAGAAAATGCCTCTGAAATAGAAAAAACCGAGAGAGGTTTCTGTAGATGGGTCCAACTTTGATCTTGTAGGATCAGACGAGAATTTTGTAAGCATCACGGTGTCTGAGTAATAGTATGTTGAAGTTTGCAACCATTTTGCACTTTGGACCGTTAAGGGGTCGATCCGGTTGAATGTAGCTCAGAGCGATTCCTCGTGTTTGGGTGCGAAAGATGACCATTCCTAGGGTAAAAATACCTATTCGGATGCGTTGGAATAGTTCGTTTGGTCACATGAGCTACAGAACGAAAGTTGCACCACTTTACAACTTTCAACTACTTGCATTTGACAACTTTTTCCCTGAGTTAAAATTCGCCACCATAGGAAAGTGCCTCTGAGATAGAAAAAACTGAGCGAGGATATTATAGAGGGGCCCAATGTGATCCCATAGGATTAGACGAGAAGTTTCTAAGCATCACAGTGTCTGAGTAATAGCATGCTGAAGTTTGCAGCCATTTTGCACTTTGGACCCTTAAGGGATCGATCTGGTTGAACGTAGCTCAGAGTGATTCCGCGTGTTTGGGTACAAAAGAGGACCATTCCTAGCATAAAAATACCCACCCAGATGCATTGGAACAGTTCATTTGGTCAAATGAGCTGCAGAACGAAAGTTGCACCACTTTCCAACTTTCAACTACTTGCATTTGACAACTTTTTCCCCAAGTGAAAATTCGCCACCACAGGAAAATGCCTTTGAGATACAAAAATTTGAGCGAGGTTATTGTAGAGGGGCCCAACGTGATCCCATAGAATCAGATGATAATTTTCTAAGTGTCATGGTGTTTGTGTAATAGCATGCTGAAGTTTGCAGCCATTTTGCACTTTGGACCCTTAAGGGATTGATCCAGTTGAACATAGCTCGGAGCGATTATGCATGTTTGGGTGCAAAAGAGGACCATGCCTAGCATAAACGTACCTATTCGGATGTGTTGGAATAGTTCATTTTGTCACACGAGCTGCAGAACAAAAGTTGCACCACTTTGCAACTTTCAACTACTTGCATTTGACAACTTTTTCCCTGAGTGAAAATTCACCACCACAGGAAAATGCCTCTAAGATAGCAAAAACTGAGAGAGGTTATTGTAGAGGGGTCCAACATGATCTCATAGGTTTTGACAGAGATTTCGTAATCACCATGGTTGGTGCAAGGGCACCTATACCTGGCAAAGACAAGGAGATGGGCCTTGAAGGCTCAACAAATGAATTTGAAGATTCTTAAATTATATGCAACGAGGAATTTGCAAAATATGCAAAAATGAGATGTAATGTCACAAGTTGTCCATTTTTATGCCATGTGGGCAATATGATCCAGGTGCATAGGATATAGTGTAGGTTTGGGGTTTTATGTTTTCCTTGAATAAGGTCTCAATGACCACTTGCAAATGTATTAGAGGGCCTAATAGATCAGTTAAGAGGAATTTATAAAGACAAGATGTAAAGGGATGGTGATTAGGAGTAAGAATTGGAAAAATTGTCATCTTAGAGTCTAACTAAAGGGTGGTTATGGTAGTTGATCGTCCCAAGGGGTAGTTTGAAGATGATATCTTGATATATTGTTGCAAGATCTCAAAGTGGAGGTTGGTGTTTAGTTCTAAAGAAGAATTTGTCTTGAAGAAAACACTGATCACTGGTTTTCATTGATTTTTCTTCTTCCTTACATAGGCCCATACAGGTTGGAGATGTATTCAGACTGTGAGTGCTTGTTAATACATGTATATAATTTTCCTTAAAGTTGCTTTAGAGGCCTAGAATCCATCATTCTCTGTGTGGGATCAGCAAACTATGTTGACTGTTCTATTTTCTGAGTGAAGGTTTGAGGGTCTTCCCATGATTCGTTTGCCAATCCACCTACTGTGCTGACTCTATGGCTTGGTGGATTGGCCTGTATTATGCCTGGGTAGATGATTAGGCACTTTGGAGGCTGATAGAATGAATAAACCCAATGGGGTGTGAAGTTCTAGTGCTAATCAGGGGTGTTTCCTCCATGAAAATGAGAAACCTACGTGGTGAATCTGAAAACCAGTGAATGTATTGGGCATGCGAGGGTTTTTTGAGTTTGTGCAGGTGTTGTGTAGAGTGTTTGAGGGGTCCTCGAGACTAGTTAAGCCTTGGAGTCATGAAAACCATTAAAACCCTTGTTTTTCTCAGTGCTTGAGAGGGTTAGAGTCCCTGTAGATGCAAGACATTGTCAAAACTTGAGGTTTGGAACCATTAACTAAGACTATCCAAGGCGTTTGGGTGAGTATCCATTGTTGGAAGGGTAGTTCCTTTTGAAAATAGGCCTAATTGTGAAGCCTAGAACAAGGTAGGTGTGTTGGAAGTCCATATTGGTCCAAAAGAGTGGCCATTTATTCTTGGATATGTTGTGTGGTGTTTTGGCAAGATTGAGTGAAAATTGGCATAAATTGGTTTTGGAGTGCTACAAGGGTAGATTGGTGTGTAAGTTGCTAAATGGAGGACCTTGAGTGATTGACCTCTGAGATTCTGTAGAAACCATTGTATTGAAATACGAAAGGAGATTATCACCCCACCTCTGCATCATAGTGGTATCAGAGAAATGGATTAGGTCTTTTGCAAGATCAAGATTGAAGTTTGTGTGTAGGAAGAAGAAGGCAATTGGAGGGAACAAAATGCCTCCTAAAAACAATGTTGTTGCAAGGAAACTTGATAATCATGACAAGGATATAGAGACATTGAAGCAGGAGATGGCGGCAAAAAAGGCTAAGGGCGGGACCCTTTTGGATGAAAGTGAGTCTGAAGAGGAAGAGACCTCTGGTGAAGAAGAGGAGATGGATCCAGATGATGTGAGAACATTGAAGCTTCTGAAAGCTATGAAGAATGATGGGCATGGAAAAATGGATGTGCCTATGTATGGAGGCAAACTTGATAGTGAAGATCTCTTGGATTGGATAGGGGCTTTGGAGAACTACTTTGACAGTGAAGATGTTGATGAAGGACATAAAGTGAAGAGGGCAAGAACGCAACTAAAAGGAAATTCTTTAGTGTGGTGGAATTTTGTGCAAGAATATAGAGAGAGAAAATGAAAGAGAAAGGTAATTTCTTGGGAGAAGATGAAAGAAAAGATCAAAGGTAAATTTCTTCCTTTTGATTACAATATTCAATTGCTTAAGAAATTGCAAAACCTTAGACAAAAGGAGTTAGATGTGCAAGCATATACTGAAGATTTTTATAGGTTGAGTATAAGGGCTAAACATGAAGAAGATGAGGAAGAAATGACTGCTAGGTATTTGAATGGTTTAAGATTCAACATTCAGGATGAAATCAGCTTGATGGCACCAACATTAGTTGAACAATGCTTTCAAATGGAAATGAGAGCTAAAGAAAAATTAAAAAGGAGACAAGAGAAGGAAGCAAGAGGAAGGGGTAACACTTCTAGGGGAAGAGGATTCAATCCTAATTCAAATTCAAACAATGAGGGCCAAGGAGATGACAAGAAGGACCAAGAACAATCTTATTCAAGAGGTGGATGGAGAGGTTCAAGAGGCAAATCTAGTGGAGGAAGAGGTTCCTATCAATTTTCAGGGAGATGCTACACTTGTAACCAACCTGGACATCCAGCCTTTAAATGCCTTGGAAAGCAAGGCTCAGGCTCTTATGGTGGAGAGAGGAGAAATCAACTAGTGCATGAATATGAAGAGTGTGTGACTTCACCTGTAGTGAACCCTACATCAAAAGAAGGAGAGACACTCATGATAAGAAGAATTGTTTTGCAAGAATCCAAGGAGGAAGATTTGAGTCAAAGAAGGAGCCTATTCAGAACTACGTGCAAAATCAAAGATAAAGTGTGTCAAGTTGTCATTGATTCTAGTTCTCAAGATAATCTAGTGTCTAGGGAAATGGTGGACAAGTTGAGTTTGAAAAAATTACCTCATGAAGCACCTTATAGAGTTTCTTGGGTCAATGATAATTAAACTGGTAGAACTATAAAATTTTAAAACAAAAGTTTCACTGGCCATTCATGCTCATTAATTCCCTAAGGAGTCCATACTACAAGTATAAAATTTCCTTCACGTAGCATATTCACCAATGTTCATTTTAAAATATGGTCCCATAAAATTTATCTAACCTTGAGAATTTAATTATATGAATCATATCGGCATGAAATGATGCAAGTCTCCCTGATCCATACATTATCTTATACTAACACACATCTTTTTAGCATATCAGCAAGAAACCAGTAATGTCATATCGATGAGGATACATGTCATGAAAGCACAAGTTCACAATTCCATCGGCAAGACAATGATCATCGGCGTGTCGACATGAAGTCATATTGATCTCACCTGTGTCTTACTGCTAGGATTACATAGGAATATATCAGCCAGACAAAGGTCGTCAAGGTAAGGTTCCCAAACACAGCCCGAGATACTCACCAATCTTGCCAATATGGGGGGAGAGGATTTGGTCGGCAAGACAATGTTCATGGTCCCGCTGATGAAATAAATATATCGGTGAGATAAACCTCAGCAGGGAGAGATAGGAAGGTCACGATGAGTGTAGTTCGATTGGTAGGAGAATCATTATGTCTCGGCAATCAAAATCTACAAAGGGAAAATTTCAGCGAGATACACATCTCCGGAGTAGGATGAAAATTATCTACCTGACTTGCAAATGTCACAACAATAGGATGCTTCAATGGGAGTTGTAGCTATGTACTTAAGACCGAAAGGGTGACTGTTGGGGAGACTTAAGGTGTCAAGGAAACAACAGGAGGTCATAGTGGATGTCTGATGAACGTTGGAGAAGACTTGAACAGAAGGATCGCCCAAGGTTTGAAATTGTCTTGCCGATGAAAGAAATATATCGGTGAGATAAAGCTCAGTGGGGAGAGATAGGAAGGTCACGACGAGTGTAGTTCCATCGGTAGGAGAATCATTATGTCTCGACGATCAAAAATTTAAAAAGGGAACATTTCGGTGAGATACACATCTCCGGAGTAGGATGAAAATTATCTGCCCGACTTGCGAATGTCATAGTGATAGGATGCTTTGGTGGGAGTTGTGGCTATGTACTTAAGACCGAAAGGGTGACTATCAGGGAGACTTAAGGTATCGGGGAAACTATAGGAGGTCATAGCAGATTTCTAATGAACGTTGGAGAAGACTTGAACAGAAGGATCGCCCAAGGTTTGAAATTGTCTCACCAATGAAATAAATATATCAGTGAGATAAACCACAATGGGGAGAGATAGGAAGGTCATGACGAGTGTAGTTCCATTGGCAGGAGAATCATTATGTCTCAGCGATCAAAATTTACAAAGGGAAAATTTCGGTGAGATACACATCTCCAGAGTAGGATGAAAATTATTTGCCTGACTTGAGAATGTCATAGCGATAGGATGCTTTGGTGGGAGTTGTGGCTATGTACTTAAGACCAAAAGGGTGACTATCAAGGAGACTTAAGGTGTCGGGCAAACTACAGGAGGTCATAGCGGATGTCTGATGAACGTTGGGGAAGACTTGAACAAAAGGATCACCCAAGGTTTGAAATTGTCTTGCTGATGTAAGAAATATATCAATGAGATAAACCTCAGCAGGGAGAGATAGGAAGGTCACGACGATTGTAGTTCCATCGGCAGGAGAATCATTATGTCTCGGTGATCAAAATTTACAAAGGGAACATTTTGGCGAGATACACATCTTCGGAGTAGGATGAAAATTATCTGCCCGACTTGCGAATGTCACAGTGATAGGATGCTTCAGTGGGAGTTGTGGCTATGTACTTAAGACCTAAAAGGTGACTGTCGGGGAGACTTAAGGTGTCGAGGAAACTATAGGAGGTCATAGCGGATGTCTGATGAATGTTGGAGAAGACTTGAACAAAAGGATCGTCCAAGGTTTGAAATTGTCTTGCCGACGAAAGAAATATATCGGTGAAATAAACCTCAGTGGGGAGAGATAGGAAGGTCATGACGAGTGTAGTTCCATCGACAGGAGAATCATTATGTCTCGGCGATCAGAATTTACAAAGGGAACATTTCAACGAGATAACATCTCCGGAGTAGGATGAAAATTATCTGCCCGACTTGCAAATGTCATAGCGATAGGATGCTTCGGTGGGAGTTGTGGATATGTACTTAAGACCGAAAGGGTGAATTTCGGGGAGACTTAAGGTGTCGGGGAAACTACAGGAGGTCATAGCGGATGTCTGATGAACATTGGAGAAGACTTGAACAAAAGGATCGCCCAAGGTTTGAAATTGTCTTGTTGATGAAAGAAATATATCAGTGAGATAAACCTTAGCGTGGAGAGATAGGAAGGTCATGATGAGTGTAGGTCCATCGGTAGGAGAATCATTATGTCTCGGCGATCATAATTTACACAGGGAACATTTCGGCGAGATACACATCTCCGGAGTAGGATAAAAATTATCTGCCTGACTTGCGAATGTCACAGTGATAGGATACTTCGGTGGGAGTTGTGGCTATGTACTTAATACCAAAAGGGTGACTTTCAAGGAGACTTAAGGTGTTGGGGAAACTACAGGAGGTCATAGCAGATGTCTGATGAACATTGGAGAAGACTTGAACAGAAGGATCGCCCAAGGTTTGAAATTGTCTTGTCGATAAATTACCTGATGTGACAGTGAGAATTTTGAAAAGCTTGCTACACTCGTGTTTTAGCTAACACATTAATGGCGCCATGAAGAATAAGTGATTTTGTGATAGTAAGGAAGGCACCTATAAATGGTGTTAGGATAGTGGGAAGTCTATTTTTGTAAAAGGCAGAGAACAGACTGTTGCCTAGGTCTGATTTGGTCAAGAGGGATGGTGAGAGGTTAGTGAGGAGTTTGGTCTTACAAGGAGTGAGTCATGGGTTCACATCTAGGTTTGATACAGTCAAGGGGAAGGATGGTAAGATAGTGCATAAGCATGGAAAACAAGGTGGAGTGTTTTTAAAGGAGGATGAGCTTACCGTGGGGACCATTGTGTGTCCTATCAGCATAAACAATGGTGAAAAGCATGTGAAATTTATAAGCATAGGGGCTGGTGAGTCTGGTAAAATAGAGATACAAGGAAATGATAGTGAACAAGGTCTGATCACAGTGAGGGGAGAGCAAGAGGAAAAAAAGTGCAAAGGTCTGCTGACAGTGAAGAGAGGACAGAGTATACAAGCACAGCTGGATGGATGCAAGTGTGGAGATGAAGCAATGAATAAGTTGGAACAGTGTGTTACTAACCATTATTTCTTTGCAGGTGTAAGGGATAGGAGGATGTCAACCTTTGATCTAGGAGTAAGAAAAAGGCAAGTTGCAGGTTTGGATATCCATGAAGCAGCACTGTGGAAACAAAGAACAAGATTTTTACTCTTGGGACAAGAGTTTCTCTATGGGGGGGTGTATGGTGCAAGGGAACCTATACTTGGAAGAGACAGGGAGATGGGCCTTGAAGGCTCAACAAATGAATTTGAAGATTCTTAAATTATATGCAACGAGGAAGTTGCAAAATATGCAAAAATGAGATGTAATGTCACAAGTCCATTTTTATGCCATGTTGGCAATATGATCCAGGTGCATAGGATATTGAAAGTCTCCATTTTCCTAGTTTTCCCTAAGGTTTATTGATTGTCTCACTTGCAGACCTTTCTTGACCATGCCACCAACTCAAATACCTTTGTTTTGATCCCAATATGCTAGATAAAGAGGTCGATTGAAGGTCCTACAATGGTGATGTGCCCCTTCGCTACTTTATCATATCTCCATGACCCTACGTATAAATTTCAAATATATCATTGAGAGGCTTAACATAAAACATGTAGTATATAAGAATCTGATAAATCTAGGAGATGGAAAAGAAAGAAAAGATTGACAACTAGAAAATGTACCAGTAACTGATGTTACTCATACCACTGAAGACTTGCACCACCAACCGATGTTGTTCTTTTCTTATATACTTTGAAAAACTTTAGTATTACCTATAGTCACAATTAGAAAAGGATCAATGACAGTCATAAATGCATATGACATCAAACAGTAATGGTGAAAAAGACTTATTGCAAGGTGTTGGTCCAAAAGAGTGATCAATAACATGACTTTACAAATTCAATGTGCATACTTACAAATAAATCCAGGGAACCATCTGGGTCTGCTCTACTCTTTATTGTGTCGAGTATTGCCTTGTGGTCAGACTCATGCACTTTCCACAAATTCTTGTTCACAGGTTTGCCCTTATATTTGATCAAATGAACGTTGGTGGCGACGACAAGGTTCGAATAGTGAAGAATTTTCTGATGCATGTCAATGTCCTCAAACAACCAAACTGCAACGTTCTTAACTGGATACCTTCGAAGCCATGTTCTAGTAACAACCACCAAACTTGTAGGATATTCTATGTTTTCTCCATCTATAACTGGGAACTCGAGTTTCTTTTTGGCCTTGATACAATGACGCAGGTAATAATCTATACCCTCTTCATTGTCTTCATCTCCAATCACCACATAAACGTGCCCTACATTGATATGTTCATCTTATTAGATTTAGTTACTGAGCAACATAATAAAACTTGTAAGTAAGCTATATTACCTGGTTCTAGTAGGTCTGATACATGATCAAAGTCAATGGATGATTGCATCTCCGTGATTTGTAGAGCCATCGGGAGCTGATAAGTGTCAAGTGGGCTTAGACTTCTTATAGACCATTCATCAACCCACTCTCTTGATTCACAATCATTCCATGATTGAAGTGTACATGCATAACAAAAGCATGCCATCTTCCTTGTATGGATAGTCCATGTACCTACATTGGAGCTTCTAAAAGAGTGTAGCTCACTCGATCGTGTTAGTGTACAATGATCCTCATATTTTGCAATGTTAGCATCATCTACTAAATGAAAAAAATTACCAACTAAAGAATTACCTTCACTACCTAGACCCATTGCACCGTTGCACCACTAGACAATTGATCTTGCATCTGTCAACTTTACACTGTTTGTGTACTTTAACTCTTCTTGCTCTAGGGCTCTTTTGACACATGCACCTACTCCATCATGCTCCCCCTTTCCATTCCTGACCTCTGAGAAGTTCCACATATGTTGAACACCACTAATCCTATGCATCCTGCTCAACCAGTAAAACATTCTGGCATTCTTGAATTGTGATGTACAATTATCTGACCATATGATATGCTGACTAAATGATATGCTCCTACTAGCCAGATCAACATAGAACATATGAAAGCAACCTTGAACAAACTCTGTAGAATGTGTGCGATCATCACTGATGTAAAAGTGATACTCCCTCAATACTTTTCTCATTTCCTTTGTACTATTATTTGCATGAATGAATGCTATATGCACAAATATAGCAACCTGCACGAAGTTGTAGTATTGTGATTGCACCTCATTCTGTGGTTGTAGTGTGTATTTCTCAGCGAAGTCGACAACTGAAACGATATGACGAAGTGGAAATGTGTCCTTGCATTACTTGAACTGTGAGTCCAACCATTATGCTTTGTGTGTATGCCTTGCATAATCATAGACCACCTGATCACAAAAAATGCCCATAAACTAATATACTGTAATCTTATCACTGACCAATTCACACTTCTTTGCTTCTTTCCCATCTTTTAGACTGTATGCCATTATCTTATATTTGCCAAATTCCACAATTTTGTCTCCAATTGTGTGTGTACTAGCCATGTGTTGGAAAATTGGAAAATGTTGCATGCCACCACAATGATCACATGTGCCATCCAAACATAATTTTTTGTAAAAAATTTGACCATCCTCTCTTTCACATAAAATGGAAGACAAAAATTTCCTTGACAATTTAGGTGGAGGCATTATGTTACATTCATGCAAAACATTGTCAGTATGCATATCTACACACATACGTCGATAAACATCATAATAGTTAGAAAACTCAATATGAATTCTACAATAACAAGTAGTGCTTGTGTGATTTATTTTGACATAAAAAGGCTTTAGCATTTCAAAATACCTTTGACATATTTTAATTTCAGGAAACTTCTGTACAAAATCAGCAAAAAATTGGGTTTGAGTGGTATCCAAATAATGCATTGGATGTGGCTCACAGTTTTTACTACCAATTCTCCTTCTTACAACATCTCTTTGATTAGGAGAGGTTCTTGTGTTATCCTTCCAATAATTCACAATTAAATATCTCAAGCCTTGAGCAATTTTTGTGTCTTTCGGTGGCACTCTACCCGAAATGCCCATAACTCATTACTATTTGGATCCTCCACTCTTTCACACCTTCCTTTGGAACTCATTAGAGATGATCTACTTCTTTTCAAAGACTTACTTGCCTTTGTAAGGTTCACCTTGTTCCTTGTTTGACTGCTTAACAGTGTTGTTGTCATCACACGTTGTGTGGCACAACTATCAAGGTGGAACCCATGCTCTCGTATGCACTCATCAAGTTCTTTACAATGGAATTTTCACTTGAGTCATTCAAAACTCTTAGCCCAAGAGCCTTCATGGTGGGCCTAAATTTGAGTTGCCTCATTATTTCAACAAATAGTTGGCATCTTCCACCCTCAATTAGCTTCGCAAAAAACAAACTCCATATCCTTTGTGCATATCTTTGACATGTACATTTTGGAATCTTATTAGGCATCCATTTCAAAACACTAGAATCAATATCAATAAAAAATGTAGGTTTTCTATGCAAAACTCTAGGAGGAGTTCTCAAATGTAAATTTGTGTCAATATTGGGAAGGTCAACAACATCGGGGATAGATCATGAACCTTCAATTGGAGGTGCAATTGATGACATACCTTGAGATTGACATGTAAACGATGTTGTACCTCCAACTTGAGATGTCATTTGTGGAGTGCCTTCAAATACAGATGTGTTTTCTGATGTACTTTCAAAACACAATGTTTTTGATGGTGTGCCTTCAATTGGAGATGTGATTTCTAATGTACCTAGAAAACCACATGTTGTTGTCAATGTGTCTTCAACTAGAGATGTGCATTAAGCTTCACCTATGGTTGATGATGTACCCCTAACTTTTGTATCCATTCCTGTCCTTCCACGAACTTTCCTCATTTGTGCCCTTTGTTTTTCCAATTGATATCTCTCTTAGATTGCATGGGAATTTGTGGCTATATGGGCTGCAATTCCTTTGCTTCATGAGCTACATTTTTTGATTCTCTTCTCCTTGCATTTTTAGCTGCACGTTCTTCTGGTGTTAGAGACTTCGGTCATTTCCTCGACATGACCTTGAATGCTACATGTTCAAAAACACACATAGAACAAAAGTAAGTAATGCATTTTACAAAAATATTGATATCGCTGATTACATTGCATTAAATATGAAACACACGAAAGCATTTTATCACTCTTAATAGAGGAAGGCTCTTAATAGACTTACACACAACTTGATCACTTAACTTACCAAAAACACCATTTTTGATGCAGAGAGGGATGGAAACCATTCAATACAGTAAATCAATGAGAATCAATCAGATTTCAAAGAAAAATCAGATGTTCAATTGAAAATCCCAACTTCTACCAAGCTTTCCCTTGTAGCATAGGTAACCCGGTTCAAGGGCCTTTTCACGAAGATTTTCAAAAACACTTGAAAAAATCAAGGATGATTAAGATACCCATTTGCAAGCTATAAAACATAGGTAAACCCTAGCACCAACTCCTTTGGACCAACATTGAATTCCAATAGACCCACCTTGGAAAAGGCTATTCAATTGGCCTAATTTACAAAGAGAGTACCTTTTAAACACTACATCTTCACTCAAAATCCTCAAAAAAAAGTATTTTATGTGTCAAAACCTCCAATTTCCTGATTTCTTTCCACGTCCAAGACCTCTAGACCCCTAATACACCAAACCCTCAATTTCAAGCAAAATACTTGGGGTTTTTATGAAACTCCTATCTCTCAGACCTGTCAAACCCATACAAAGAACCAAACACACTTACTAGACCCTGCACATTGTGAATAATACATTACATGGACATTCCTTCCCACATTTTGTCAAAACACCACTTGAAGCCCTAATTTTCACCATGAAAAGACCCTGCTACAGTCCTAGAACATCATCCCAAACACCCAACCTTGACCCCACAACATTCTAAATAGGTTATGCATGTATTTTAAAAGTTAGAGGACCCATTCCACAAGTTAGAGTAGACAAAAAAAGTGCAATGGGTCGAATTACATAATGAAACCCCTCAATCCAAGAACACTGTGAAAGTAGGTAGCAGAAGTAAAAATAATATAGCTTTCACTATACAAAGAGTTAGAACCTCTAAATAGATGAAAATGAAAGCTAATTCATTAATCTACAACATCCAACCGATTTCATATCATCTTAGAGTCCGTATAGGCCATACAACAACAAGAAAAGTGAGAGAAACCAATAAATTTCTAGAAAATAACGTTCTTGTTGATAAAAAAATGGGGTACAAATCAACCAACAACCTCTCCTTCGAGGCATTGAAGGTTATTAAACATATTTTTATTTCATTCCAACTCCCTCGAATTCTGCAACTTTTGCATCTTTTAGCAACTTTTTTGACCACATTTAGCCAAATTGCAAGCTATGACACAACTGAACTCCCTTAGCTCCAAATACATAATAAAATGGTCTAATTGACCATACTGAACACAATATACTCAACATTAACTAAAATCCTAGCATTTGACCATGCTCACTACAGATGACATTTTTGACAAAATTGAGCTTACAAGGTGCTCTTGCACTAGAGGCTTGGAACGTTGATTTTGAAGTTGTGGACCTTTTGACTAGCATTATTGAACTTGAACTTTATAAAGGTTATGATGAACAATTAACGGATTAGAGTTTCTAGTAATATTGATTTTATTTCATTATGTTAGGAGTGACTATTGTATGAATGCAATATTTCGAGCAATAGACTTACATATGGTGGGTTTTGTTAAAATCTTCCAGAGGTTTAGAATGGTAGTCATCTTGAAAAGCATAGCTTGTTATGTATGGATGATCTTTGTTTTGTTTTAGATGTGAATTGGTCAATTTAGCATTGAATTGAGGTTTTTGAGATTCAAGATTGTTTGAAACTGATCTAATTAAATGATTGTTGAAGGTTTTGTCTCCCTGCTCTGCATCGCTGACCTAGGGTATAAGTTGTTGCCACCTAAATGAAAACTAAAGACTCTTGTGTTATTTTTCTCAAAACAAAATTTTTGATTGTCAACGAAGTCATGAAGAATATGAATTCAAAGAAGGGTTTGTGATGCTATATCTTATAATTATTCACTATTTCTTTGGAAATGAGGTAACTTAGAAAGACAATAAGCATTCTCAATTGCACAAAATTTCCCATTTCTTTATTTATTAGGAAGGTAAATGGTATGAATGAATGGAAACTTGCATTAACAACTATGTCAACTCACTTTAATTTATCTAAGCACATGTGATGAAGATGGTTTTTTTATGGAACAAAAAAATTAATGGACGCTTGCATTAACATTGATGAAAGCTATTAGGTTTTCCAAATTAGATGAAAATAAAAGGTTTCCAAATTAGTTGAAAAAATAATGAAATACAATGAACTCCACTAGCCAAGCTAGAAATGGACTACTATAAGCAATGCAAATATAATTCATAAGTAAATTTATGTTAAGTAAATGTCATGTTTTTAATTTTTTTGTTCTTCAAAATCATAAAAATTGAACTTTTTTATGCAAATCCCATCTAATTCAATGTTGAATTCTATGTCCAATTGTTATGATTAATAAAATCATTAAGGAAATTTAGTTTATATTGTAAAAAACAAACAAATATACTAAATATAAACATTTCAGTTTACCAAAATGAATATATTACCTCAGATAATGTAAAATGATGTAGAAACTTCAAAATGTCTTCTTGTACATTATCTACCATGCAGATTGGTGGTAAAAAGGTGATGGATCAAGTATAGATTGGTACAATATGAAGTCAACTGCACAAAAAAAGGCATTTCTGACTCAGATAAAGCGTTGAACCTGAATAATGGGGTCAAGCCTTATTTTACCGTTTCAGGGTAAAACACATTTGGCACTCGCCAAATATGTTGTTTTGAAAAGGAGAGACTTGAGAGAGGGAGATAGACAAAGTGGGGATAGATAGAGGGAGTGGGAGAGATAGGGAGTGGGAGAGAGAGAGAGGGAGGAGGGAGAGGGCGTGGGAGGGAGAAACCTAAGAGAGAGAGAGGGAGAGAGGGTGGGAGGGAGACACTTGAGAGAAGGAGAGGGATTCAAAGTGGGAGAGAGGGGGTGGGAAGGAGAGACCTAAGAAAGTAGGGTGGCAGGTAAGTGAGGCCTGACAAAGAGGGATTGTGAGAGAGGGCATTGGAGTGACACTGATTAGTGTAGGTAGCATGGGAGGGAGTGAGACCCAAGAGAGACAGACTTGAGAGGGAAAGAAGTTATTCAGTTATCCCTCAACCCTCAACACTCAACCCTTAAACCATAATCTACCAACCCCCATACCCTCTTAATCCCTCAACCCTCAACCCTTAAACCATAATCCCTCAACCCCTATACCCTCTTAATCCCTCAACCCTCAACCCTTAACACTTAAACCCTAATCCATCAACCCCCATACCCTCTTAATCCCTCAACCCTCAACCCTTAAACCCTAATCCCTTAACCCCTATACCCTCTTAATCGCTCAACCCTCAATCGTCAACCCTTAAACCCTAATCCCTCAACCCCTATACCATCTTAATCCCTCCTCTCTTAACCCTAAACCCTTAAACCCTAATCCCTCAACCCCTATACCCTCTTAATCCCTCAACCCTCAACCCTCAACCCTTAACCTGTAAACCCTAATCCATCAACCCTCATACCCTCTTAATCTCTCAACCCTTAAACCCTGATCCCTCAACCCCTATACCCTCTTAATCCCACAACCCTCAACCCTTAACCCTTAAACCCTAATCCATCAACCCCCATACCCTCTTAATCCCTTAACCCTCAACCCTTAAACCCTAACCCCTCAACCCCTATACCCTCTTAATCCCTCAACCCTCAAACCTTAACCCTTAAACCCTAATCCATCAACCCCCATACCTTCTTAATTCCTCAACCCTCAACCGTTAAACCCTAATCCCTCAACCCCTATACCCTCTTAATCCCTCAACCATCAACCCTTAACCCTTAAACCCTAATCCATCAACCCCCACACTCTCTTAATCACTAACCCTCAACCCTTAAACCCTAATCCCTCAACCCCTATACCCTCTTAATCCCTCAACCCTCAACCATCAACCCTTAAACCCTAATCCCTCAACCCCTATACCATCTTAATCCCTCAACTCTCAACCCTTAAACCCTAATCCCTCAACCCCTAACCCCTAATTCCTACCCTCTTAATAATCCCTCAACCCCTATACCCTCTTAATCCATCAACCCTCAACCCCCAACCCCTTAATCCCTCAACACTCAACCCTTAAACCCTAATCCCTCAACCCCTATACCCTCAACCGTCAACCTTTAAACCCTAATCCCTCAACCCCTATACCATTTAATCCCTCAAATCTCAACCCTCAACCCTTAAACCCTAATTCCTCAACCCCTATACCATCTTAATCCCTCAATTCTCAACCCTAATCCCTCAACCCCTATACCCTCTTAATCCCTCAACCCTCAACCATTAACCTTTAAACCCTAATCCCTAAACCCCTATACCCTCTTAATCCCTCAACCCTTAACCCTTAAACCCTAATCCATCAACCCCCATACCCTCTTAATCCCTCAACCCTCAACCCTTATACCCTAATCCCTCAACCCCTATACCCTCTTAATCCCTCAACCCTCAGCCCATATCCCTTAAACCCTAATCCAACAACCCCCATACCCTCTTAATCCCTCAACCCTCAACCCTTAAACCCTAATCCCTCAACCCCTATACCCTCTTAATCCCTCAACCCTCAACCCTTAACCCTTAAACCCTAATCCCTCAATCCTCAACCCTTAAACCCTAATCCCCCAACCCATATATCCTTTTAATCCCTCAACCCTCAACCCCCATACCCTCTTAATCCCTCAACCCTCAACCCTTAAACCCTAATCCCTCAACCCCTATACCCTCTTAATCCCTCAACCCTCAACCCTCAACCCTCAACCCTTAAACCCTAATCCCTCAACCCGTATACCCTCTTAATCCCTCAACCTCTCAACCCTCAACTCTTAAACCCTAATATGTCAACCCCTCTACAATCTTAATCCCTCAACCCTTAAACCCTAATCCCTCAACCCCTATACCCTCTTAATCCCTCAACCCTCAACCCTCAACCGTCAACCCTTAATCCCTAAACCCTCTACTTGAGAGAGAGAGGGAGAGGTGGTGGGAGGGACATACTTGAGAGAGAGGGAAAGGGAGAGGGAGAGAGAGAGAGGGAGTGAGAGAGGGAGTGAGTGTAAGGGAGATAGAGGGAGTCACTGTGAGAGGGATAGGGTGTAGGAGGGGGAGACTTGACAAAGAGAGAGAGAAAGATGGGGTAGTGTAGGATGGAGAAATCTTACACATTGTTTGTGTAGGTTCAACCATCCTCATAGAATGACATAAAACATAATCTCCAAACCATGATAATAAAAACTAAGACAAGCATGCATTAGAGAAAATGAATAAAACCTATTCTATGTTGGATTGGTGCCCTCCATGAAAATGTGAGAGAGCCCTTTCCCAATCCTTTTCCAAGCCAATAGACAATGAGTTGCTATGAGCTCAAGTTGCCTATAGTGTAGATGCATTGAAAATGTGTGTTGAAATGAGAGAAACTGGCTTGCATTTATAGAATAAGTTGGAAGAAGAGAGGTCAAGTTTAGCCAATGTGGGACTAAATCCCTTCCAATAGAATAGAGACACTTGGCATAATGGGATTGGTCAAATCTTGTGCAAGTTTTGGCCAATGTGCCCATTCAAATTTGAAAAATATCAATAAATGCATATTGTTGAGAGTTTTGGGGGGAATTATCTTTGTACAAAAAAGTCAAAGATGAGAGTTATTGAGAGAAAATAAGCTTTTTAATAAATCAATTAAATTGATTTATTGATGCAAGTGGGTGGGTTAGTTAGGAGTTTAGATTTGACTCTAGTTGAGTCAAAAGCTAGAGAATGGTAATTGTGATTAGAAGTTCCGATTTTTTTTTTTTCAGATGCCCCAGCGAAAATTTGTACGTTAGTACATTGCCCCCTCGAGAGATCGAGCGAAAGATTCAATTTGAGGTGGATCTCACGATAAAGAGGTTCAAAATGGGTGTATGGATGATAATGATGATGTAAATGAGATGTTCAGAAGATGCTTAGAATAACAAATCTATATTATCCTAAACAACTTATACGATTATGAAAATGAGATGAGAAATGAAAGTGATGGATGCTTATTGTCCTGATATGATGGTATGACGTGATTATGCAGAATGAGAATATGGGTGCAAGATGGATGCATTGTTAGCGTGAAAGAAGATAGAAGAACGAGAGGGATAAACCCTTAAATCCAAGAAGAATGTAGAAGTCCAATAAGTCCATTAGTCAATCGAGACATTACTGGATATGATGATGAATTGATGATGTGTGGCTTATCCAAGGATGGGAAAGAGCGTACCTTTCTTTATATTTGATAACACACGTAGGTGCGATGCATCAAGGTATTAAGAACCAGGATGGCGTGGCACCTAGTGTGATGGACTTTGACTCGTCAAACAGATAGGAGTACTCTTGTTCACACTTGACAAGCATAAGCTTATTTAGAATGTAGTTCAGATATCATAAACATCTCGGGCCAAAACATAAGAAGGCAAGCCTTCTTATGTGGTCAACAAGATGCCTAAAAAATCCTCCCTACACACAAAATAAAGTATGCATGATGAAGTTATTTTGCAAGAATATCCAACAAGCATAGCAAATAAAAAGATAATGATCCTTGCCCCATTCCTTTCTCTCTAAACCTGTTTGTTTTAGGCATCATCGAGAGGTCCTGGGAATGAGCGTAGAATAAGATAAGTCAAAAGGACCAAGATAAAGTAATCATCAAACTGATGTTCTTTGTACCACTAGCCAAGGCTAAACTATTGTGAGGGGGTACCTGATGCTTATGTCCATCGTGGGAAAGCTTCATCCTAGGACATGTAGTGATCAGGGTTTTGGTGAGACTGATTGGGTGATAAGCTATTGATACTCCGAGTTGACCAACTTGCTAACTTACTGACTGAGGCTTGAGACTTTGATGATTAGGGTGTTCACTTTGGAATTTGCTAGACTTGCTTCTAACTGACTCACCAAAGGGTGAAAGCGATGACTGATTTTATTATGAGTGATGATTATTGCGGGTGAAAGCGAGATGAGATGGGTGCACCTTTTTGGGTTTTTCAGATATTTTGAGGCTGTTTTTGGTATTTTGAGATGCTTTTACAAATGTTTTTGGTATTTTCGAGATTTATGACAAACAAACTAACTTAAAGACCTATCCTAGGGGTCTCGGGAGCTAATCCATAGATGAGCCTTGCCTACATTATACACGCAGAGACCACGTAGTTCGACTGATGACAAACTTGACTCAATTGAAAGATGGATGGGAAAACGAATTGCCAATGTGACGGACGCCTAAAGGACTGACCCTAACTGTCTCGGGGGATGATCAAAGATCAACCTTGCCTACGTTCAAGCTTAGAGACGACATAGTTCGACAAGGTGACAAACTGACAAGATTCAATGATGAATTTTTTGAATGTTTTTCTGATATTTTGACATGTTTTTGATATTTTGAATGCTTTTTGATGTTTTTGAATTTTTGATGAGTTTTTGAATGTTTTTGAATTTTTGATGAGTTTTTGAATGTTTTTGAATTTTTCGCATGATTTTGACAATTTGGATATGGATATGTGATGATATCAGTGCTTTGTTTTGGGATTTTGTTGAAAACCAAGCTAGGTTTGATTGATCAGATTGATGGATTGATGGTTTGACTAATTGTGTTAAGTCAAACGAAAGTGATAATGCACTTGTAATTCCAAGAAGTTGTGTTATCCTAGAGTAAACTTGTACAAAAGATGATGGTTTGACTAAGTGTGTTAAGTCAAACAAAAGTGATAATGCACTTGTAATTCCAAGAAGTTGTGTTATCTTGGAGTAAACTTGTACAAAAGATGATGGTTTGACTAAGTGTGTTAAGTCAAACGAGGTGGATTTGGATTTGATAATTTGGCTAAGTGTGTTAAGCCAAACAAGATGATAATGAACTTGTAAACCCAAGGAAGTTGTCTTATCCTAGAGTAAACTCGTGCACAAGATGATAGTTTGACTAAGTGTGTTAAGTAAAACAAGGTGATGATGATTGGATTCAATCGATCAAGATTGATGAAGCTTGATTTGGAATAAAATTGATTTGATGATATGATGTGATGCTGACGTGCACATTAGATGCGACTGATATGAATTATTCGGATTGATTTGTCAATGTTCAGATCACCAGATAAGTTAGAAGATATATATCAAGATTTATTCTCGAACCAAGATGTAAATATCTGCCCCCAGTGTCTAGCAATGTTTTAACGGCCATGGGTGGATTCCTGGACAAATGGATATGAATTATCTTGCGATAAGATAAGGTGTTCAAATGGACGAATGCTCATTCAGATAATGCTTCAAGGCTCAGATAGCGTTCGGTATGATGGGATCAATGAAAATGACCCATGTCAAGATGTTTACCATAAACATGTGTAAAGTGTGCACCAAAATTTCATCAAGATCCAGATAACTTGGAGTATGGATGAAAATGGATGAAAATGGATTGGATAAGCAGTTCATCAATGAACGGATGATATGGCTCAAATGATGACTTCATTTTGGATGCGATAAGATGCTTTCTCTTGAACTGGCGCACATAGATGCTCGATTCTACACATGACGCCTGTTTGCCAGGTTTTCATCATGGTACCTGTCCAAAGCGCCATCAAAATGGTTTTCGCTGGAGGATGATTTTTTTTTCTTTAATTTTTTCAATCCTTTTTCTGATTTTTTTGGATTTTTGTATTTTTTGATTTTTTTGTTGTTGCCAAGATGCCTATTTGCCAGGTTTTCATCAAGGTGAACATTTTTTCAGGACATTTTCTGATTTTTTTGTATGTTTTGAGAGATTTTAAGCCGATGTTGAATCACTTGGTACTACTGATGTTGATGCTTCTGTCATAACGTGCCATCGATATCCTGCTTGAAGAAGTTGTCTTACCAAGATACGTGCACTTGAATGCAACTTTTGAGATCCCTGATCTGCTTTGCTGATACCGAGGTTAACTCTGTCTTTGTGTGCACATCGTGATAGAGTGCCTTCTGAATCCTTATGATGAAGGGTCGCCGCCAATACATGGTTGATGTGCGAATTGGATATCATGCGTGGAGGCACAGATGAAGTGTGTTTACGAATAAAAGATGGATTGGCTGACAGTTTGGCATTTTTGACTATCCAAACTTGGGAAGATGAGCGATTATGGATGGATACGAAAGTGTACATGGATTTAGGACCAACTGCTTGATACACTTTGTATGTCGCTGGAGAAGCATGTTTTCGCTTTTGGCGACATCTTTGATGGATACTTTTCCCTTTTTGATTTTGCCCCATAGTTTCTTTGACTACTGGAGTTTGATAGGGATTTGTATTCTTTGGTATCCACTTGTATTTTATTTGTCCTTCATGCTTCAGTACTCCTTTTTATTTGATGACATTTTTCATGCTTTGATTCAAATCGTTCTTTTGATGTTGGTCCCAATTCGTGGATGGGGTGATGGGTGGATGAAGATTCATGACATGGCGGGTTGTAGTATTGGCATTGATTCCATCATAAGGATTCTTCGTGTTCCCTATGTTGATGTTAGCTTGAGACGAAGTTTCCCCCAGATTTGTAGAGGTATCCCTGATCTGTTTATATCCCTTGATTGTCGAATAACCAAGGCCTTCGCGCTTAGGATTGCCAATAATTTGTACTGGTTCCAGGATACCCTGTTCATGTAAGCCTAATCCTCTGCCTTGATAATTCATTCGTTGAAACATTTTATTTGCAATAGGATATGATGTACCTTGGAAACAAGGTGTTACTCCTTCTCTGCTCTGTTGTGGACCTTCAAAAGTGTCAGCTTCTTTATTGATAAAATAACTTGCTCTTAGAAAGGTAAGTGATCCCACTTTCTAAGTGATTGGATCTGCCATATGTGGGATGCATGTTTGATTGAGATATTTAGCTTGATCTTGTGAGATATCAGATTGTACTGCTTCTTGAAGAAGTGTTGATGCTTCACTGTCTTTGTAAAAGTCTTTCCCATGATTCATTCTTGATATGCTTTCTGATTCACGACTTATGTAGGAGCCTTTATCATAATTTGTTTCTGCTATGTCTCCAAATTTTTCCACATCTTGGTCTTGTACACAAATGTTAAGAGTAGGAGACTCTTGTTCCTTGGTAATGATGTCAAGAGTATGAGACTCTTGTTCTGAATGAAGATCATCTACATGTCCATCCGAAGAAAGCATCTTGCGAGTAGGTGGAGGAGTACGTGCTATATGGATGTGATCATAATTTGCGACATCTTGTATAGATAGAAGAGTGCCCATTAGATCATTATAGTATATTAGAGATACAAATTCTTGATCTTGAGTAATTTTAGAACTACTTTCGATATGCTTTGGCTCAAGTTCTTGACATGGGTCAATTTCAAAGGGTGGATTGTCCACAAGGGGTTCTTGGATAATGTCCTTAGGCATGCGAAGTGGCTTAATTTCCACTTGTTCTTTGAATGGATTTGGATCAAGTGTAATGTCAAAGATTCTTTCACTATTCACAACCATGAGGTCGAAGGGTGTCAATATGTCATTGGAAGGGCCATTGCTAGACCTTGATGGAAGATTTTGATCATGCTTTGGAATACGTTCTTGAGATATGTCCTCTAACTCATAAGGTGATGTAGAGAAATTTTCAATATGATCATTGGTTGATGGATCGTGGACTATGTCGATGGGATCAAATAACGTTAACACATCCTAGAATAGATCACTAAAAAGTGGCTCTTGATGAATATTGATTTGATCACTGGATTGGGTAGAAGTCTCTTCAAGATTTTGAACATTGTTTTCAACCATAGGATCAAATGATGTTAATGTTTTTTGGATTAGACCATTGTTGGGCACCATCAGTGAGTTTTGATCATGATTGAAAAGTGGCTCTTAGTGTGTGTTGAATTGATCATTGGATGAGATGGGAACGTCTTCAATGTGTTCATTGATGGATAGATCTTGATCATTGTTTTCAACAATTGCAGTGGGAATTGGTTGCAAGCTCGATTGAGCAAGTACTATTTGCATTTTATGTTGAGTCAACAACGCTTGTTGTCGATCATGTTTTTTTTGTGCCAATAATGTTGTTCGTTGGGCTTGTTCTTGTGCGACTTGTTGATGGACTTGTTGATGGATTGCTTGCAATTGTGCCCAAAATTATGCTTGAGCTTGAGCATGTGCTTGTTGGGCTACTTGAACTGCTTGCGCAACTGGTGCGGCTTGTTGGGCTTGGAGTGCCTTTTGGCAGGCAGCTTGTTGTGTGGCTTGCAACATGATGGAGAATTGTTGTGGCTGCGATATCGATGGAAAAATAGGTTGACTTTGAGCATTGTTGTGATTGAGAATTGCGTTGCTTGGATTTGGGTAACCTTGATTTTGCATGGTGTTACCTTGACTTGGATCAATACATTGAGTTGCCAACATATTGCTTGGATTTTGAACAACGTTGGTTTGATTTGCAAGCATATCTATCCCCAAGTTTAACAAGTGTGGATTCAAAATGTTCATGTTTGGAAAACTTGTATTTGGCGTGTATGGCTTTGGTGGGATGATGTTATTTGCTTGAAGATTCATGCATTGATTGTTCGATTGATAGAATTGCAAATTTGGACTTGGATTACTCATGATGTATGAGTCGAGTTTGAACTCCATGTTTTTCTTGTGTTTTGACCTTGGTTCGAGAGTAAACTTCTAAGGTGTTTAGGACCAATGATGAGATGAAAAATGAAAGGGTGAGTGATATGGATGTTTGAAACTCTTAGAGAACTTTTAGGGGTGATGCTAAACTTTAAGGCTTGGATTGATTTTGATAGTTTGACTAGGTGCGTTAAGTCAAACAAGATGATGGTTGAACTTTGCAAACCCTAAGAAGTTTTGTTATCTTAGAGAAACCTGTTCAAGAAATTGAAATGGCTAAGTGTGTTAAGCCAATCAATGTGATTGTGAACTAGTAGACCTCAGGAAGTTGCGTTATCCTAAAGGTGAATTTGTTCAAGAGGATTGAGACTATTTGACTACGTGTATTAAGTCAAATGTAATGATGTTGTTTTAGCCTTCAAGTTTAGCCTGAATGATTTTTCAAAATTCTCAAGAGTTTGTTGATGGGATGATATTTGATTTTGATTGATGTTCGAGATGAGTGAAGTGTTTTGACCGGATCCTGGACGAACCTAAGATGACTTGTTTACAAGACCAATGTAATGAAAAACATGCTACACTTCCTATGTGAGGAAAGAGAATGTTTCAAAAGCTTAGGATTATGATTTTGAACTTGCGGCAAATCATGTTGGAAAACACATGTGTAATCAAATTTGTCTTTTATCTTGTCTTAGATTCAGTTCTTTTTACCACAAACACTTTCTTGATTATGTTTTTCAAACTGAATGTCCAACGTCCTAATTTCCCTTTTATTCCACAAAGTGTGTTATGCGAAAATCAAGGAAATCAAGGCGAAGGTTACCTAATGTTGACTTTAGTAAGCAAATTGAGATGAAATCCAAATGCTTAGAAGCCTCTAAGGATGAAATCCCTAGGGCAAGCATGAACACTTGAATTCGTCAAAGGTATTTGCTTTCCTAAAGGGTTTGAAATTCTGATGACTTGTTGAATGTTTGTTTTCCACTGTTTCGGATCCAAGCAATGTGTTTTGATTCCAAGCACTTTTTACAACCCTAGGATGATGAGACAATATTCTGTTGGGTTCCCACTTGGATGAATCCAACTACGCATATCTTGTGCGAATGGCTAAATGCTTGACCACACTGGCTCCCCTCCACGGCACTCACTTATTCGGGTCAACCAAGCATTAGTACCCATGAATCTCCCATGGCATACTTTCCATTTCTACAACAAAACCGTATGTATGCGTGGTGTAGCTTCAGAGGACATGACCTCTTGCACCAACAAAATAGATAAGGATTTTGGCCTTCTAAACACAAGTTTGTAGTAAGGGCATCCAGTTTAGGGGGTGCAATGATAAACTCCTTGTGAGAGATCTCCCAACCCTTAGAACAAGGGCTTTACGCATCATAAAGATACTGGGGGAGAGTTATCATGCGCCGCTTCCCATTGTCCATGGCTTTCACCGTGAACACAAATTTATATAGCGGTTTGGAAGAGCTTGGCTTTAGCCCGTTACCGCTTGAGTCGTTCCCTTGGGGTGAGTACTTTTTCCCACCAAGGCAGGCCCTCTAAAGGTGAACAATAGCAAGTAAGTACATCCGTAGTTCGATCGATCTTTGTTGAGAAACAAAGAGAGAACACTCGCGATGCATTCCACTCACACTCGCAAGATTTGTTAATTTTAAGTTCCCCAAAATGAAATGTGGAGGCAATCTTTTTGACAACTTAATATCATAAAAAGACTTTTGATTCTCAAGATCACCGTGAGGTGTGAGAGAAGTGCATATGTCTTTTCGATGATATTACTTTGTGAAAAAGATTGAAAAAAATTGAATGCACATGTTCATTTTAATCTCCAAAGGCAAAAAAAAGTTCATTTTAAGCACCAAAATCCAAGTGTGGAAGAATGCTTTGTTCAATTGTTAAATTTGAAAACCAACTCTAGTAAGTTTCTAAGTTCAATTTTAACCAAACCGAAATCAATGGTTAATTTTAAACTCAAAATTTGAAGTAAGTTGGTTCAAAACAGAAAACGAAAGTAGAAATTGGATGCTCTAAGCATTTAAAAATGCTTTGTGATTTTCAAGTTTAATGCTCAATTCTTCAATTCAAATCTTCTTCGCAGATGTTTCAGTATTCTTCAACATTGCAAGGTCCACCTTTTAACTCAAGACTTTTCAAAGATCATTTTCTTCGCTTCAACATTTGCAAATTCCTTGTGTCAATGAAATCGCTCCTCCTTCAAGATAAAAAAGAAAACAATTCATGTGAAGATCGAGTTATTCATTTAACTAAAATGATTCCAAAAGGACTAATGATTTTGAAATGATAGATGAAGCATTAACAGGGATCCTAATTTCCAAAAAAAAACTTAACCAACAATAGAGATTTCTTTCGTAAAAGCTAAAAGCCTTTCCTTCTATCAATTTAATTTCAAAATCTGAGATTTCTATCTTTCAATAATGATCAAGTCCTTTAGGAAAAAATATTTCAAATCTGTCAGTAAATATTAATGGATCCCATTATACTCTATTTTAAAATAGAAACCCACAACTCACAAGCAATGTCATTTCAGGCATTAATAAACATCAGTAATCCATAACTCATAGTGTTGACATCTTGGACACCAATAAATATCAGAAATTAATGATCCCAAACACCAAAACAAAGGCGTACAAGCAAGTCACATGAATTGTTTGACAATATGGTCCAAAAGATGTGATCTTTACCGAAAGCAGTTCAAGATTAATTGTAGAAAGAGAACCAAAAAAAAAAAAAAAGTCAACATGATTCAAAAACCGAGGTAAGAAAATAAACATTTCTATACAAGCCTCCATATAGATCTGAAAAAAAGTACTGAAGCAAAGATTTGAAGAAAGATATCTTCAGCCAGTCGCCATCACCAAGCGCAGAGGATCACCCAAGACAGCTCTAGCCTATATTAACAGTACCATTAATATTTGTACCTATTTCCCTTTTGAGTGCACAACTGGAAGTAAATGAGACAAATGCTTACAAATGTATGTTCATGTTCATGTAATGACGAAGTGACAATCGCAGGTAATCAGTAAATCATCAAATCAAATCTACTTGCACCATTTGCTGTGAAGCCTCAAGGAATTAAAAGTTCTGACAGAGATTGACAAAAGGCGGCAGAGTAAACCATCCAAATCCCATTTGATGCCAAAAAGTAAACTGAATTAATGCAACAGGTCAAGAAACTTAGATGGACAAGGCACATCCTCTACGTCTAATGGATTTCATTGTCTTTCAAAGTTTGGAACACGAAAATTCTCTAGGACAACAGTGATGGTGCCCAAGTCCAAACCACACATTTTTCTGTATAATCTTGATCTTCTTCCGACACTGATCTCCACTATATCTCCAGTTTCTGGTAATTTACATGTGGAGGACACTGTTGAGGGCGCCCGTGTCCCGAAATGTTGCAGTCTTTTTGGAGCCCGCATCTACACTGTCCTCCAATCTTCCCTGCAAATCTGCCTCCTACAGATTCAATACTCTTTAAATAAATTTGTTCTAAAAGGGAGAGTTGGTAGAGGGATTACAAACGCACTTAGAGAGAGATAAACTCCAGAGCTACAAGAAATAGTATGGAGAATAAAGCTATGACAAGGTGAATTTGTTCCAAAAGGAAGTGCTGATAGAGGAGCCACCAATGCATTCAGAGAGAAATAAACTATATCTCAGTAAAGGCAAACATCAGCAGGAAATGGTCTTCAAATTCAAAGAAATCTACTCCAAACATACTGACCTCCAGAACTGTAAGAAATAGTTCGGGGAATAAAGCTATAGTGCGGCTTGTTCAAGTTATGATTTGATCTTCTTTTTAGAAAAGGAAAAACTGACAGTGGAACCAAGCACGCAGTCAAAGAGAAATAAACTGTATCTCAACAAAGGCAAACGTAAGTAGGCGATGTCAAATAATTGCTACAATTCCAGAGGCTACACAGAATGATATTACTCGCGCGAGCATTATATAAATTTTGCAGTTGGTAAAGGAGTAAGTGGGTCGATGCGGACAGTGGACTCAACTGTGCTGACTGGGTCTTGTGAATAGATCTATTAAACACCATGTGAAGGAATCGTTAGAGTTCCTCTTCATACTAGCAGGGTACCACAGTTGATCTTATTCATGTTCAAAGATAATATGGACTGGCCGTGAATGGACCACATTATGGTTTGACTGTAAATGCGCATGAATCAAATCTATATGATAAAAAAAAAAACCTTTTTCAACAACAATAAACCATTTAAAAAGACAACATGTGTTTGTGTGTAGCATTTGACTGTAACACGCATGATTTTGAAATTACCAACAAAATGTATATAGCCAGCGAAGCATATGCCTTATTACGTGGATACCAAATGAAATGGAAAATAAAAAGTTTTGTGAGAAGACAAAAAATTTACTGGGAACTGATTCACATTACCTTTACTCGAGCGCCTGGAATGAGTTAGAAGAAATTTCATAGATCATTAGTTCATCACAGGCTATACACACACAATCTCATCATAAAAGAAATTTATCTTTTGAGAGGAAGGAGTACGAGATAACAGAAATTATCAAGATGAAAGTTCACTTGAGATCTTTTGTGCATACGATGAGAGAGTGATGGAAGGTTAGGGGTATCCCATACATCTCTGTAGAATCTCACCTTTTGACACATAATCAGGTTAATAATTTTCATAGTGTAAATATATCTTCCACGGGAAAGAAATGGCAACTACCATGACAACATATGATAGTATCAATATTGTCAATAAGTCTATATGTAAGAAGCTGAAGCACATTGAAGACACGTACACAAAAATAATTTCTGAGAAAATTAAACAATGGGATCCTGGAGGCAAAACCACTCCATGATATACACAGGACGGACTTAACTGCTGAAATTTCTAAAAAAAAATGAGACAACAAATGTAAATACTGCCCTGTGCGTTATGTGTGCAAGTTTAAGTAACGAAAACAATAAAACTAAATTCAAAATGACAGTCAAGTGTGAGTAAGTAACAACTTTAAATATCAAAATGACAGTTAAATGTAAATCAAGCCCTCCTTCTAGCGCCATTTTTAGGACATGAAAATCTGCAAATGTTAGTAACCTTGACAAAACAACATAACAGAAATGCATATCCTTATGAGATAATAATCCATGATTCACAATGCAAACAAATGACTCAAAAGCATATAAAACATGAAATATATCTATCCCATATTGGATTGGTGCTCCTTGTGATGTAGAAAGGATGCCCTTTCCCAATCCATGATAAGCAAGATGCCAAATGATAGATGGTGAAGAGCAAGATTGACTCTCGAATGAAGAGAGCAACCTTGCCTCAAGATGTAATTGCTAAGCAAATGGTGGGGTGATGAACAAGATTAGTTCTCTCATGAAGAGAGTAACCTTGCAAGTGAGAATGTGTTGTGTTTGAAGGAGAGAAGCCTTCAACTTATAGTTGAACTTGAAGAGAGGAGAGGCCAAATTGATGAATGTGGGATCATTCATGGGCCAATGACAAGATGACACTTGTCAAGCTGTGAGAGGGTGAGGAATGTGCAAGTCTTGGCCAAAGTGCCAATTTGAATTTGAAAAAATGCAATAAATGCATATTGTTGAGAGTTTTGGGGGGAATTATCTTTGTACAAAAAAGTCAAAGATGAGAGTTATTGAGAGAAAATAAGCTTTTTAATAAATCAATTAAATTGATTTATTGATGCAAGTGGGTGGGTTAGTTAGGAGTTTAGATTTGACTCTAGTTGAGTCAAAAGCTAGAGAATGGTAATTGTGATTAGAAGTTAATTAATTTAGATTAATTAACTTAGGGGATTTTAGGGATTTGACATTAAATCAGTTTGATTTATTAAATCAAATGAGAAGAACATAAGGATTAAATAATTTGATTTATTTAATGAACCTTAGGAAGTTAATCAATAAATATTTTAATTGATTAATAGAAGAAATGAATGTTAATTTGCATGATGCATGATTGTTATTTTTGCATGTCTATAGGTAGGATGAAGATACTTGAGAGAGAGAAAGAGGGAGATAGGGTGGGAAGGAGAGACTTGAGAGAGAGGGAGAGAGAAAAAGTGGGAGAGAGATAGAGGGAGTGAGATAGAGAGAGGGAGAGAGACAAAGTGGGTGAAAGATAGAGGGAGTGAGAGAGAGAGGGAGAGAGAGAAAGTGGGAGAGAGATAGAGGGAGTGAGAGAGAGAGGGAGTGGGAGAGAGAGAGGGAGAGTCATAGAGACAAGGAGAGAGAGGGAGAGAGAGGGAGGGAGAGGGGGAGAGGGTGGGATGGAGACACCTGAGAAAGAAGGAGAGGGGGACAAAGTGGGAGAGAGGGGGTGGGAAGGAGATACCTAAGAGAGTAGGAGAGAGAGGGAGTGAGAGATAGAGGGATGGGAGAGATACAAGGAGTGAGAGAGAGACTTGAGAGATGGAGAGGGGGTGGGAGGGAGAGGAAGTACTTGAGATAGAGGGATTTGAGAGAGATGGAGGGGGTGGGGGGAGATACATGAGATAGAGGGAGAGAGAGAGAGAGTGGGAGGGGGTGGGAGGGATATATTTGAGAGAGAGAGAGGGGGAGAGATAAAGGGAGTGAGAAAGAGAGGATGTGGGACAGAGATAGAGGGAGTGAGTGAGAGAGAAAAAGAGAGGCCTGCAAGAGGGAGAGGGGGCACAAGGGAGAGACTTGAGAGACAAAGAGGGAGGGAGAGTGGGTGGGAGGGAGAGACTTGAGAGAGAGAGAGAGAGAGAGATGGAAAGAGAGTAGGAGAGAGATATAGGGCACAAGAGAGAGAGGGACTTGAGAGAGAGAGGCAGAGGTGGTGGGAGGGAGATACTTGCGAGAGATGGAGAGGTAGACAGAGATAGATAAAGGGAGTGAGATAGCGAGGGAGTGGAAGAGAGAGAGGGAGTGACTATGAGAGGGAGAGAGGGTAGGAGGGGGAGAGTCAAGACAAAGAGAGAGAGGGAGAGGGGGTGGGAGGGAGAGACCTAAGAGAGAGGGAGAGAGATAGAGTGGGAGAGAGAGGGAGTGGGAGAGAGAGAGGGAGAGGGGGTAGGACAAAGATACTTGGGAGAGAGAGAGAGGGAGAGGGGGTGGGAGGGAGAGACCTGAGAGAGAGGGAGAGAGATAGAGTGGGAGAGAGAGGGAGTGGGAGAGAGAGAGGGAGTGTGTGTGTGAGAGAGAGGGGGGATGGAGATACTAGAGAGAGTGAGAAAGAGAGGGAGAGAGATAGAGTGAGTGAGAGAGAGGGAATGGGAGAGACATAGAGGGAGTGAGTGAGTGATAGACCTAAGAGAGGGAGAGGGGGTAGGAGGGATAGACTTGAGAGAGAGAGAGACAAAGAGAGAAAGATAACAACCTAAGAGAGGGAGATGGAGTGAGAGAGATAAAAAGACCAAAGAGGGAGAGAGAGAGGGAGAGTGAGAAAGGGGGTTGGAGTGAGATAGATTTATTTAGGTACCTATGTGGGAGGGAAAGAGACTTGCAAGAGGGGATTGAACTGAGAGAGTAGTCTAGGTCATGTGGGAGGGAGTGAGACTTGAGAGATAGAGAATTCAGAGGGATAAAGAGTTATCCAGTTACAGTAATGAGTTAGAGAAGGTATGAAAGGTAAAACCTCGACTATCCATCTACGATCATAAACTGTGCACTCTAAGCATTATCAAAGTTGTTCACCAAAGAGGGGAAATTCTAGTTCTGTACAAAGCAGGCCATTTGGCACTTGCCAAATGACTCATCACATTTGGCGCACGCCAAATTTGGCACACACCAAATGTGATGAGTCATTTGGTGCTCGCCAAATGGCCTGCTTTGGACATGTTAATTAATAGGATTTGCCAAATTTTCTCATATTTTCGTCTATGCTCCCCATCTCATTTGCACTTCTTTCAATGCAAGTTTATAAAAAAATCATGATAGCGTTAACCTCTCTCTTAGCTATCTAAATATATAATTTTTTTTTCATTTTGATTTAGTTAAGGTTTTGATCCATGGCTTCTATTGTAAATGCCTTCGTTTTTGGTCAAAAACCAACATGTGCTAGGTTTAGGATAGATTTTTACACGTTCATCGGAATGTGAGAAAAAATGCATTTTTTGAAACTAGACTCCATTCTACACATGATGGAAAAAAAAATCAATTTTCGATTAGTTTGCAAAAAAATTGGGGGGGAGCACGCTCAAATTTCAGCTTTTCAGGATGTGTCTACTTTGAAAATTCATAAAATATTATATATTCATTAAAAAAATTATCTGAGAGAAGGAGGATAAACTACATGGTGTTAGCTAATTTCTCACCGTTGGGATTTTTGAAATTCTAAAAAAACTCAGAGCACTTCAACTTTTGTTCTTGCCGCATCTTGAAATTTTGAGCGTAACTATCTTCATTTTCTTGTGTAAATCAGATTTTGCTGATTCAAAAAAAAAGTGGCATCTTAAGAGCCAAAATTGTGTCATAGATTGGTGCACTTACCCATGAATCTGATTATAGAGATGATGATGATGGTGAATGCTTGTTCAGGGCTTTAAAAGATGGAACTAATTCTACTAACTCTGAGAGATGTGTAAAGGAAAGTACTTTAGAGACAAGGGATAAGGTTGAAGGCACCTTGGTATCTACTTTTCATTCTAGACAAGAAAATAAATATTGGGTCATTGATAGTGGATTCTCTAATCATATGAATGGTGACAAGAGAAATTTTGTTATTAAACTTTAAAAATATAAAGGAGGATGTGTTAGATTTGGTCATGATACATCTGCTAAGATACGTGGAAAACGTTCAATCAGTTTTGATGATAAGAATAATACTGATGATGATCTTTATCTTAAGAGTTTAAGAAATAACCTCTTTAGTGTTGAAAAAATGTGTAGCAAAGGATACACTCTTATGTTTCAAGATGATGGTTGTCAGATCAGAACAAACTCTGAAATTGTGGTTGTTGGTGGAAGAAAGACAAAGGCAAATTTTTTATTATCTTAAAGATGTTGACAGTCATTGTTTCATGACTCAGATTAATGAAAATTGACTATACCATAGGAGGATGTGTCACATCAATTTTGAAAATCTTGTGAGAGTCAATTCAGTTCAAGTTGTTAGAGATCTACCAAAGATTACAAAGCTTATCAATGTTGTCTATAAGGAATATCAGATTGGGAAGCAAGCAAGAAGAATTTTCAAGGTCAAAGAACAATCTACTACTAGACTATTGGTTTTGTTGCACACAGATCTTTTTGGTCCTACTAGAGTAATAAGTCTTCAAGGTGATAGGTATTTCATGCTATTGATTGATGGTTATTCTAGAATGACATGGTTTACTTTACTCAAAGAAAAATCAAAAGCTCTAGAAATCATTCAAAGTTATGGTTGAGAATGAAATGGATATGAAAATCAAATGTTTAAGGTCTGATAGAGGTGGAGAGTTCACCTCTAATGAGTTTAACATCTTTTGTGAGAATCATGGTATAAAGAGTCACTTGTCTACCCCTAGGACTCCTTAGTAAAATGGATTTGTTGAAAGAAAGGATAGGATTGTTCAATAAGCTACAAGGACAATGATGAAGGAAGAAAATCTACCGAAAGTCTACTAGAGAGAAGTAATTCATGCTGATATTTATATACTTAATAGAGTTCAAACAAGAACAAACAACACAAAGAATCCCTATGAGTTGTGGTATGGAAGGATCCCTACTATCAAATACTTTAGAGTGTTTGGAAGAAAATACTATTTAAAAAGAGATGAAGAAAACTTAGGAAAGTTTGATGCAAGGTTTGATGAAGGTATCTTCCTTGGATATTCTACTAGAAGCAAATATTACAAATGCTACAACAAGAAACCAAGAAATATTGTTGAGAGTGCAAGTGTTAAGGTTGATGAAGAATTACAAAAGACTTTAGTTTTGATAGATGGATATGAATCAAATGAGCCTTCTTGTAGAGAAGAAGTAAAAGCTAAAGAAAAATAGGTGCATATTGAAGAGGAAGAAACTCTTGAGAAGGCTCCCAAAACTCTTAAGTATGTGCAAAATAATCATTGTAAAGATAAGATCATTGGGGATAAGAGAAAAGGTGTGACAAGAAGGAAATATGCTAAAGAATAGGTAAATATTTGTTTGCTCTCTAAAATTGAACCTAAAATAGTGATTGTCAAAGCATGTTTGGATGAGTGTTGGATCAAGGCCATGGAACTTTTCCCTATAGACATTGAAAAATGTGCTAAGCTATCGAACACTATTTTTCACATTAATTCTTCTTCCTTGTATAATTGAATAATTACAATTATTTGATTATTGTCTAAAGTTGTATTCTTATATTAATTAAATAACACTTAATTATCTAATTAATTCATTCTCCTTTCTTTATTCTTACTTTGATTAATTAAATAAATTATATTTGTTTAATTATGTCAATAATTAATCCCTTTTCCCCTATAATTAAATAAATTCCTATTTATTTAATTATTCATGTTCCTATTTTTTGTCTATAATTAATTAATTAATATTAATTGTTTAATTATTCATTAGTCTTTTCTTCCATAATTAAATAAATTCTATTTATTTAATTATTTCTCGTTTTTCCCTCACTTTTTTTTTCCTCCACTTTTTAATGAGATTATTTTTTCCAATTATTTTATTTTAAAAGTCACCTTTTCCCTCCACTATTAAATAGAGTTATTTTAATTATTTAGTAATTTATCTTTTTCCTCCACTTTTTAATGAGATAATTGTTTCCAATTATTTTATTTAAAAAGTTAGCTTTCCTCCACTATTAAAGAATTATTTAAATTTTTTAGTAACTTTTCTTTTTCCTCCACTTTTTAATGAGATAATTCTTTCCAATTATTTTAAAAAGTTGGATTTTTTCCGTCTTCTATAATTAAATAATTACTTTTATTATTTAATCATTCACTTTCACTCATAAATTAAATAATTTTATAACTATTTAATTTACTCTTTTTCCATGCCAATCTTCTTTTTTATCTCAATTAACCTCCACCCTTGATAAGGTTTTATTTCCTTTTAATGTCTACCATCCATCCTTAACTAAACCCTATTTCTATCCTAACCCTATTTACTTGCTTCTCAAAAGCAATCTCATCCATTGATCTTTGTCATCCAATCTTGGACCTTCATTCAAATTTGATTTTCTATAAAAGAGACCTATCCTTGTTATTTCAAGGCTAACTACAACCACATTCTCCAAAATTATTGCTATCAATCATTGTCACTTGTAGGTATTTGAATATTTCAAAAGTTGAGGGAAAACTTGCAAATTCAAGAAGAATGGAGGAGAAGCAAGAAAGAGAATCAAATTCAAAATGGGGAGTTTAGATTATATTTCCTATTTCATTTTCTTTACATATTGTTTGTGCTTTCTTGTTTGGATTTGAGTGTTCTTGGCTTAGATTTTAGGTAGAGTGGTTTCTACTTGGTCTCAACCCTTTTATCATGAATTTCACATTATTTAAGCATTAAATTCTATACCCAATAGAATGGTGTCTACAACGGGATACTTTATCCTTAATTTTACATATATTCTATATTTTGTTACCCTTTGAATAATACTCAATTATTATATTTTCCATCTTATAGAGGATTTATGTGAGCACCGCACATTATGGATGGATATGCTTCTATTACATTAGGTGTTCTGATGTCTACACAAAATAATAACTAGATGCCAATTTAGCACAAAGACTCATGTTGCGAATTTAAAAAATTTATTTGAATTCTTGTGCCATTTGCAATTTGTTATAATTTAGAAGTTGATACTATGTGATTTCACTGTCACCTCTTTGGATGATTATGATTCAACAAGTGAAATCAACCTCCCTTTCATTTATGCATTATTCATGTTCATTTAGGATCCTATTGTAAAACACTTGAGTAGGGTTTCTTTGCATTGTTAGAAATCTTAATCTTAGGCACACTTAAATTTATGATCACACACACATTTCATGTTTTAGATTTCTATTTATCGTCAAGGTTTAATTAAAAAACTTGGGGTTTGACTGAGGCAAACCCATATCCACCAACAAAATACAAAATTTGTTTACCAGAAGTAGATCCGAGAGTGGGGATTTCTAGTTATAGGAAGGAATTGCAGGTCTAGAGCTTCAATTTTAGATTCAATTTTTTTGGAAGAGTGTACCAGGAACCATTCTCTATAGGGTGAATGAGTCCATCTTAGGGTTACAAAGGCAACAAATTTTCATAGTTCCTAAGCCTCAATTTGAGATTCAGAGTTTCCAGGAAAAGTATACTAGGAACCTTTTGCCATAGGGAAAATAAGTCCCTATTAGGGTTGTAGAAACAACAAGTTTTGACAGGTTCATAACATTTATTAACCTCATATTTTCTAGAAAATTTACTATTTCCTTTTGTTTTATGTTAAATCTCTTTAATGCACTTTGTAGATCTAAAATTGGAGTTATTTTGCTATTTCAAATCTTTCCCCCCAAAGTGCTATTTTACCTAGACCCATGTCCTAGAAAAAAGTGAAAGTTGCCAATTCACATCTTGGGTTGACTCACCTAAGGGTTGTAAGTCAATCCTTGGTGTGGATCTCATTTCCTAATTAATTGAGGAAAAATAGAACCCCTTTTGTCTCTTTTTTGATCTACTTTTCCATTATGGGACAAATTAAAAAAAAAATTTACTGAATGCACAATATACTCTCTTGTTGCACTTGAATTTGAAGAAAATTTGGCTCTGTGAAAAAATACTACACAAAAGGACATATAATACTTTTAAGAAAAATACATTTAAGGAAAAAACATATATTACATTAAGAAAGAACAAACACAAAATAGTCCCTTATGACCTTCGCTAGTATGAAGTACTTCAAAAAATAATATTAATTTAGTACAAATGATGGATTATATAATATAAAATTTTAGTCTTTTATAATCGTCAATTACTATTGGTTGATTTGAAATTCCAAGCTTGAGTGGACCGCCCCCTAAAACGAAATTTCATGGAAGAAACGAAGGATATCAGTTGGCGTGTCAGCTGTATAAGTAGTAACCCTTTCCTCACAAAATACATTACTTACTGGTTTTATATGTTGATATTATTGATTACTAACTGATTTGTAATACGGTGCATGTTTATAAGAGTGATCCCAATAATTATAATGGATTCAAAAAAGCAGAAAGCATTGGACTATCAGCATATTTAAAGCACAAATCATCACTAATTTAAAGCACATAAATGTTTCATAAGCAGAGACAGAATTAATTACCTTTTAAAGTTGCAAAAACTTCTTGTAAGAGATAATGCACTCGCACTCAGAGCTACATGGAATGGACTCCAAATTGTTATTTGTTACACTGTCTTGCTTGGCTACTGCACAAAAATATAAAGATTGTAGTGAGCTTCCAAAGCACAACCCTGCTGCATAAGAAGAAGAAGAATATACAAAAGATTTTGAGCAAGATGTGTTCTTTACTGAGATATCTTATGCATATATCTTTCGAGCTGACTAATACTTTCTCCTACAAAACCTTCCAATTTGTCTTATGTGTATATCTTCCTTTTCTCCTGCCCTTTCAAAAGGCAAATGCAGTTTCAGAGTTCCTCAATAGACATGAGGTGGATTAGAATGAAACGACAACACATGGTCTTGAAAATGGTCATTCAAATGCCAGCGTGGGATCTTGATGGTTGTTACAACGCTAGCTGTTTCCTCTTCCATTCTTGCAGTCAACCGTTGCCTCACGCAACTCTTGCCTCTCCCATTACGCAACTCTTGCAGGTAACTTGTAATGGCAAAGTGTCAAAATAAATGCCAAGGTTTTGAATGTACACGGATCTGTGATGCCAAAGTAGGACGTCTCTCGGCGTAATAAAATATGTTGACAAATATCATTTTGAAATTATTTTATTTATTATTTATATTATTTTATATTTTTGTAGTTTGTTTTTATTTTGAAAACATATGTTATATATTTTCTATCTTATTTTTTAACATTTTTAATTTGTAAAAATTAATATATTTAAAAAAAATTGATGTCTATATTTAAAAAATAAATGTATAGATTACACCTCTCAATATAATTATTTTTTAAAATCTAAATATATTATAATATTTATATATTTCTATAATATTATATATATGTAATACAATATATTATATTATTTAACATATATTTATATTATATTAATATATAAATTAAATTATATATATATATATATATATAATAAGCCAATGCTAATATGTTATATAATTTATATTTATACTTATATTATTTTATGAGCGTTTATATTTGTATTATTTTATTTATATTAATATTGTTTATTTAGATTATTATATTATATCAAATTATTTTATTGTTCATAATTTAAATATTCAACAATATCGTCCCAATAAGGCTTGAAGCTTGATGGCAACAACAACACAATAACAATTTAACCATCACACTATGTCACTATTGAAAAAATTCAAAAGAATTAATCATTTATATTTATATTTATTATTTATTTATTTTATTTGTATTATAACTATATTATATTATATTCATATTACACTATATTATTTATATATTTGTATAATATTATATATATTAAAATATATTATATTATTTATTATATGTATATTTATATTATTCTTTATATTTATATATCATTTTATATATATATATATTATATTATTATTATATTATATATTAATATTATTTAATTATATTATATTATATTATATTTATTAAATATTTATGAAGAAAATGAAGATAAAAATAATTAATTAAATAAACTAGATTTGAAGTAAATTAAAATGGGTTTTGATTAAACAATGCAAATAAAATAAAATCATTCAATTATAGTACTTGTAAAATAAAATAAAATGAACATGGATTAAAATAAATGTATCTATCTATAATTAATTAATTAATTTTAAAGTAAATAAATAACAAGGCTCACCTAGATTAAAATATTTTTTAATAAACCACCTAACACTTTCTCATTCTAGATTGCTCCAACAAATAACACATCAAGGAAAAAATGTGAGATTGAGAACAACTTCAAGAAAAATTCTACCATCTAGACAAATTGGCATCACTATTATATCGCTGAGAAGTGTTGAAAATATATATCATTTTTTAAGCATTCATCAATCATTTTCATTATTGAACTGTTCTAAAAGACAAAAGATAGGCATGGCTAGCAAAATACTTTATATTATATTATTTATATTTATATTATTTGTATTATTATTATTATATTATATTATATATTATTATTTAGTTATATTATATTTATAAGATTCAACAATAATGTTTAATTTTATAAATTAGTGGTCACAGTTAAATTATTGTTATATGTACTTAGTTCATGGTTCATTTTGAATATATTAAATCATATACTAAATAATTTATATTATATTATATTATAACCAATAGTATAGTATAGTATATATAAATAAGATGATATATTATTAAATATATAATATATAAATTATCAATTACACAAGTATTTACTTAATTTTTTTATTTATTTGGTAAATGGCTAGTGTCTATAGATATATATTAATATTCAAAATCTAAAGGATTACGTATAGGTCAGAATTATAGTACTAGCAATGATAGATGTGAAACATGGAGTTCAAAATTTCCTTTAACTATATGTGACATTTGTAGGATTTTTACAAAATTAGCCCAATACCATGATAATCTTTGAAATAATCAAGCTTATCCTAGAAACATATAAACCAAAAATCTCGAGAATCATGTAAACCCCAAAAAAACCAGGTAATACAATGATATATGAAAATGATGCAAAGGAAATTTGAAGTTGTTGATTATTCCTCCATTGAACCAATGTTAGTTGAAGTGTCCATTCTATAGATGTTCAGATTGAGACCATTGTCTCCATTTCCTTCACCCACCACCATTGAACTAGAATACACTGGAACATCCACTCTATCGATGTGTAGAGAAGGGGGATTCACTACTCATGAGTTATCTTCAATCAAAGACCATGACAGGGTGAACTACCCTAAACTACCTCAAAGGACAATATTGAGAGTTCTAGGACCAGAAAGAGCAGGTCACAGAGATTCTTTGGACAAACTGTCAAGCTCTCAGCCAAAGGTCGTTAGCATAGAATGCAGATGATAACACGGTGCGCTGGCATCCTTGAGGTGCGTTGGCATCTCATACGGACCAAGGAGTGAGTTTATCACATAGAACAACTAAGTGACTACCAGCAATCAGATTATTGAGAACTCCTAGATTGTAAGGAAATGACACAAAGCGATAATGTTGAGATAGAAGTGAAGTAGATAAGGACAAGGAGAAGAAGGGAAAGGAAATGCTTACAACCGTGCGATTGATGAGGCCTCCGGCTCAAGAATGCCTTCAGCTCAAGAATGCCTTCAATACTTGAACACAAGAAAGAGAGAAAGTGTTGGGGCTGTATAGGGGTTTGCCTCAGTCAAACCCCCACTTTGGTGTTCCCACCTCCATGGACAACCAGATAGATAGAGAGAAAAGTATGAAATGAAGTAAAGTACACAGAGACACTACAAAATAGTGTTATGCTACTCAACCAAATAATAGAGGAGAGGAGTGAAAGCTTACCACCTCTACCCAAAGTGGTCAAGGCTTGTGGGGGAGAAAATGAGAGGAACTCAAACCTTTACTGTTGTGGTGTTTTGTTCTACACTTGCTCTACTGAAGTGATGGAGTGTTGCTTGAAGTGGTGAAGAAGATGCTTGGAGCTTGTCGAGAGATGGTGGAATGCTAAGAAGACTGCTCAGAGTGTTTGAAAGATGCAAATGAAAGAGGGAATGGAGAGGTCCAAAGATGCAAGAGATAGGAGCCAAGAGATGAAAATGAATGAAGGAAAAAGGGAAGAAAATGACCATATTTGGGTTGGTCAGCCGAAGGGGGTGTTACAAATTGACTCCCAATGGGAATGGTAATGCCTTTGTAGGCTCCAGACGTGGGAATCTATCAGGGACGTAAGCATGCCGCACAGACGTCTTCGCGCCACGTGGGAGTCTCTGATAGTTATTCCTCTCTCAATGCACAAAATAGGCGCCAAGTGTGATGCGAGCAGTGGGCTTGTATGGAATTAAGCCTTCACATTTGGTTTTCTAATGTGTCAAGGGGAAAAAAGGGAGTTTTCGTTAGGGGTGCAAATTCATGTTGATACATTTTTCCCCCACTTTAGTGAGCATGAATATGGTGAGTGCTTTAGTAAAGTAGATTAGAGTAGTAGAGTAAGAAATGTATACCTAAACTGTCGAGGAGGCATAACGTGATTTGGAGAACCTGAAAGTGTAGGAAAAGAAAAGGACTTCATAACTCCGTGGAGCTATGAAGCTAAAGAAAGAAAGCACCTTACAAACCTATAGACTTGCAGGGAAGGTATCCTCCAAAAACTATCACATGAAGGAAACCAAGAAAGTACCTTACAGACCCACAGACCTGCAAGGAAGGTATCCTCCAAGAACTCTCACATGAAGGAAACCAAGAAAGCACCTCACAAACCTGCAAACCTACAAGGAAGGTATCATCCAAGAACTCTCACATGAAGGAAACCAAGAAAGTGCCTTACAGACCCACAGACCTTCAAGGAAGGTATCCTCCAAGAACTCTCACATGAAGGAAACAAAGAAAGCACCTTACAGACCCACATACCTACAAGGAAGGTATCCTCCAAGAACTCTCACATGAAGGAAACCAAGAAAGCGCCTTATAGACTCACAGACCTGCAAGGAAGGTATCCTCTAAGAACTCTCACACGAAGGCAACCAAGAAAGCACCTTACAGACCCGCAAACCTACAAGGAAGGTATCCTCCAATAACTCTCACATGAAGGAAACCAAGAAAGCACCTCACAGATCCGCAGACCTAAAAGGAAGGTATCCTCCAAGAGCTCTCACATGAAGGAAACCAAGAAAGTGCCTTATAGACCCATAGACTTGCGAGGAAGCTATCCTCCAAGAACTCTCACATGAAGGAGACCAAGCAAAGGGGACTTTCCAAAGTCAGAGATGGTGACATGTTTATCCACAAATAGAATAGGCCAGGAAGCGGTCGCATAGGCTAGTGAATGCACAATCACATAGACCATCACTAAGTTGTAAGAATTTCAAAAGGGTCGCTTGGGAACCCTTTAAAAGGAAAAGGGGTCCACTCAAGGGACGCATTGCTTGAAAAGTGAAGTCTAGTCGGGTTTCCTCCAAGCTAGATGCAAAGATGTGAAATAGGTCTAGACTAGCTATCCCCGAGTTAGACGCAAAGATAGGAAGTAGGTCTAGTCAGGCTACCCCAAAGCTAGATGCCATGGAATTCATTTGAGATAAGTACTTTCAAAGAGGTCCCTTGGGAGCCCTTCAAAAGGAAAGGGGGTCCACTCAAGGGACGCTTCATTCAAAAATCATAATGAAGAAGAGGTGGTCCTTCGGGAGGACACACATCTCCAAAACAAGTTATCACTGCCCCCAACGTATAGGGGAGGAGAACCACACAAGATATTTTAGAGCATGCAGGATAGAGGTAAACCTCGATATCACTTGTCATGTGAAGGAAAGGCAAGTGCATTAGTAGGCACCTGAGTCATGAAGTTGTATTTTTTCCTTCAAGGCCTTACATTCCCTAGTGGAATGGCTAGGCACTTGATGGTATATGCATTGGAAGAATGTTTCACTTTATCGTGTTTATGGTGTCTCCTGCATGTAGGAGGAGGAAGAGTAATCAAGCGGGATTTTAGAAGCCGCAACAAGATATGCTCTTGCTCAGAAAAAGGATGAGGAGCAGGAAGTAACCCCTTCTCTTGTGAAGAAAGGTTTGAATACTCACAAGAAGAAGATACAAAGATCGAGGACAAAGGAGGATGGACCAATTTGCGAGAACAAGGTTGAGCAGACATCATGTAAACACTCAACCATGGTTTCTTCTTAGATTGTTTATTCGAGAAACCAAGCCCCAAGTGGCGCTTATGAGGTGAAAATTCTATAGGGACCTATATGCCTTGTTCATTATGCCCACAACCTTTACGCTCATAGCCATACTTAGATATGAGCTTAAAGTGGGGACCATAATGTGTTTGCAAATTGTGAGAAGAAGGAGGATCCTCATAGAGAGCATTATTCCAGCCAGGGGAACACACTATTCTATGGGATCATCATCATCCTTCTTGATAGGACTCTCAGCATTATCCTCCTTAGTAGAAGCGTAATTGTCTTCCTCAGAAGAAGGATCGATGCTAAGGACATTACAGTTCACATTCGCATTATCCCATGATACAAAGGGGTAACCATCTTCAATAGCGGGTGTGAATGACGTTGTCGAAAGGTCTAAGTGGATCTGACTGACTTTATATTCCTGAATGAAGGAATCTATAAATTTTGAAGGACCGCAATCATCACCAGGACATGCATTCCTTTAAGAAGAGGTAGAAGGAACAAACTTAAGATTTATCGCTTCAGAAGGATCTTCCTTAGGGACATCTACCTTAAGAGCATCCTTTGTAGTAGATACTGCTAGAGTAAACATGGATGCATCAGAAGATACTGAAGGAATAAGGGTAGGCACAACTAAGGCTTGACCAACAACTGCCATCTCGCATAGGTGCATAGCATCAGGGCTAGCCTTGACTATGAATACTTTATTCTTGCGAATGAACTTAATGAATTTATGTAAGGTAGGCGGGACTGCAACCATAGCATGAATCCATGGTCTACTAAGAAGAACATTATAAGGTAAATTTTTTGACATAATATACATAAGGGTAGGTATGGTAATGGGTCCCAACCTCAAAGGAAAGACTATCTTGCCTAGGGCTTTCTGACCAATATTATCAAACCCATGAATGTCAACAGAAGAAGCATTAAGAGAAGATGGGTCAATATTAATCTTAGGCAATAGATCAATACTGCATACATTAAGCACTAAACCAGCATCAACAAGAGTACGTGCAATACCAATCTTATTAATATTAACTATAATCATTAGATGACCTACTTGCTCCTATACTTCTGAAGGTGGGAGTTCTTGTGGATAGAACGTAATATTTGATGGATTCGCACGAATATACGCCATCAACATCTACCAACCTAGTGCAAGAAGGTAAGAGGATATTTTGCAAGGCTTCCTGAATCATACCTTGATAAATCAGAGCAGAGTGAAGCAAGTCCCACGATGAGATCTTAGCCGAAGTAACTTGAGGTTGCTCGACAAGATCATAATCACCAGGTGCTTTAGTCATAGGTTCAGGTGCTTGAGGAAGTCTTAGTTGTTTATTCATTCTACTATAATAGGTATGGGCTACTGCTCTATAAGAGGGAGCCTTAGAATGATCAAGGGAATCACTATCGAATGGAACACCATAAATAGAACAAACCCTTTTAGGAGAAGGACTAGATGGAGTCACGTAAATGACCAATCTCTTAGGCCTTTAAGGGGCAGCAGAGACATAGATTACATTTACAAAGTCATCATAACTAGTAGAATGATTATTTACATATATATTCTCAACATCAATCCAGACATGATGTTGCTAAAGAATAGGTAAATATTTGTTTGCTCTCTAAAATTGAACCTAAAATAGTGATTGTCAAAGCATGTTTGGATGAGTGTTGGATCAAGGCCATGGAACTTTTCCCTATAGACATTGAAAAATGTGCTAAGCTATCGAACACTATTTTTCACATTAATTCTTCTTCCTTGTATAATTGAATAATTACAATTATTTGATTATTGTCTAAAGTTGTATTCTTATATTAATTAAATAACACTTAATTATCTAATTAATTCATTTTCCTTTCTTTATTCTTACTTTGATTAATTAAATAAATTATATTTGTTTAATTATGTCAATAATTAATCCCTTTTCCCCTATAATTAAATAAATTCCTATTTATTTAATTATTCATGTTCCTATTTTTTGTCTATAATTAATTAATTAATATTAATTGTTTAATTATTCATTAGTCTTTTCTTCCATAGTTAAATAAATTCTATTTATTTAATTATTTCTCGTTTTTCCCTCACTTTTTTTTTCCTCCACTTTTTAATGAGATTATTTTTTCCAATTATTTTATTTTAAAAGTCACCTTTTCCCTCCACTATTAAATAGAGTTATTTTAATTATTTAGTAATTTATCTTTTTCCTCCACTTTTTAATGAGATAATTGTTTCCAATTATTTTATTTAAAAAGTTAGCTTTCCTCCACTATTAAAGAATTATTTAAATTTTTTAGTAACTTTTCTTTTTCCTCCACTTTTTAATGAGATAATTCTTTCCAATTATTTTAAAAAGTTGGATTTTTTCCGTCTTCTATAATTAAATAATTACTTTTATTATTTAATCATTCACTTTCACTCATAAATTAAATAATTTTATAACTATTTAATTTACTCTTTTTCCATGCCAATCTTCTTTTTTATCTCAATTAACCTCCACCCTTGATAAGGTTTTATTTCCTTTTAATGTCTACCATCCATCCTTAACTAAACCCTATTTCTATCCTAACCCTATTTACTTGCTTCTCAAAAGCAATCTCATCCATTGATCTTTGTCATCCAATCTTGGACCTTCATTCAAATTTGATTTTCTATAAAAGAGACCTATCCTTGTTATTTCAAGGCTAACTACAACCACATTCTCCAAAATTATTGCTATCAATCATTGTCACTTGTAGGTATTTGAATATTTCAAAAGTTGAGGGAAAACTTGCAAATTCAAGAAGAATGGAGGAGAAGCAAGAAAGAGAATCAAATTCAAAATGGGGAGTTTAGATTATATTTCCTATTTCATTTTCTTTACATATTGTTTGTGCTTTCTTGTTTGGATTTGAGTGTTCTTGGCTTAGATTTTAGGTAGAGTGGTTTCTACTTGGTCTCAACCCTTTTATCATGAATTTCACATTATTTAAGCATTAAATTCTATACCCAATAGAATGGTGTCTACAACGGGATACTTTATCCTTAATTTTACATATATTCTATATTTTGTTACCCTTTGAATAATACTCAATTATTATATTTTCCATCTTATAGAGGATTTATGTGAGCACCGCACATTATGGATGGATATGCTTCTATTACATTAGGTGTTCTGATGTCTACACAAAATAATAACTAGATGCCAATTTAGCACAAAGACTCATGTTGCGAATTTAAAAAATTTATTTGAATTCTTGTGCCATTTGCAATTTGTTATAATTTAGAAGTTGATACTATGTGATTTCACTGTCACCTCTTTGGATGATTATGATTCAACAAGTGAAATCAACCTCCCTTTCATTTATGAATTATTCATGTTCATTTAGGATCCTATTGTAAGACACTTGAGTAGGGTTTCTTTGCATTGTTAGAAATCTTAATCTTAGGCACACTTAAAGTTATGATCACACACACATTTCATGTTTTAGATTTCTATTTATCGTCAAGGTTTAATTAAAAAACTTGGGGTTTGACTGAGGCAAACCCATATCCACCAACAAAATACAAAATTTGTTTACCAGATCTAGATCCGAGAGTGGGGATTTCTAGTTACAGGAAGGAATTGCAGGTCTAGAGCTTCAATTTTAGATTCAAATTTTCTGGAAGAGCGTACCAGGAACCATTCTCTATAGGGTGAATGAGTCCATCTTAGGGTTACAAAGGCAACAAATTTTCATAGTTCCTAAGCCTCAATTTGAGATTTAGAGTTTCCAGGAAAAGTATACTAGGAACCTTTTGCCATAGGGAAAATAAGTCCCTATTAGGGTTGTAGAAACAACAAGTTTTGACAGGTGCATAACATTTATTACCCTCATATTTTCTAGAAAATTTACTATTTCCTTTTGTTTTATGTTAAATCTCTTTAATGCGCTTTGTAGATCTGAAATTGGAGTTATTTTGCTATTTCAAATCTTTCCCCCCAAAGTGCTATTTTACCTAGACCCATGTCCTAGAAAAAAGTGAAAGTTGCCAATTCACATCTTGGGTTGACTCACCTAAGGGTTGTAAGTCAATCCTTGGTGTGGATCTCATTTCCTAATTAATTGAGGAAAAATAGAACCCCTTTTGTCTCTTTTTTGATCTACTTTTCTATTATGGGACAAATTAAAAAAAAAAATTACTGAATGCACAATATACTCTCTTGTTGCACTTGAATTTGAAGAAAATTTGGCTCTGTGAAAAAATACTACACAAAAGAACATATAATACTTTTAAGAAAAATACATTTAAGGAAAAAACATATATTACATTAAGAAAGAACAAACACAAAATAGTCCCTTATGACCTTCGCTAGTATGAAGTACTTCGAAAAATAATATTAATTTAGTACAAATGATGGATTATATAATATAAAATTTTAGTCTTTTATAATCGTCAATTACTATTGGTTGATTTGAAATTCCAAGCTTGAGTGGACCGCCCCCTAAAGCGAAATTTCATGGAAGAAACGAAGGATATCAGTTGGCGTGTCAGCTGTATAAGTAGTAACCCTTTCCTGACAAAATACATTACTTACTGGTTTTATATGTTGATATTATTGATTACTAACTGATTTGTAATATGGTGCATGTTTATAAGAGTGATCCCAATAATTATAATGGATTCAAAAAAGCAGAAAGCATTGGACTATCAACATATTTAAAGCACAAATCATCACTAATTTAAAGCACATAAATGTTTAGCAGAGACATAATTAATTACCTTTTAAAGTTGCAAAAACTTCTTGTAAGAGATAATGCACTCGCACTCAGAGCTACATGGAATGGACTCCAAATTGTTATTTGTTACACCGTCTTGCTTGGCTACTGCACAAAAATATAAAGATTGTAGTGAGCTTCCAAAGCACAACCCTGCTGCATAAGAAGAAGAAGAATATACAAAAGATTTTGAGCAAGATGTGTTCATTACTGAGATATCTTATGCATATATCTTTCGAGCTGACTAATACTTTCTCCTACAAAACCTTCCAAAATGCAGTTTCAGAGTTCCTCAATAGACATGAGGTGGATTAGAATGAAACGACAACACATGGTCTTGAAAGTGGTCATTCAAATGCCAGCGTGGGATAATTAGATTATTATATTATATCAAATTATTTTATTGTTCATAATTTAAATATTCAACAATATCATCCTAATAAGGTTTGAAGCTTGATGGCAATAACAACACAATAACAATTTAACCATCACACTATGTCACTATTGAAAAAATTCAGAAGAATTAATCATTTATATTTATATTTATTATTTATTTATTTTATTTGTATTATAACTATATTATATTATATTCATATTATACTATATTATTTATATATTTGTATAATATTATATATAGTAAAATACATTATATTATTTATTATATGTATATTTATATTATTCTTTATATTTATATATCATTTTATATATATATATATATATATATATATATATATTATATTATATATTAATATTATTTAATTATATTATATTATATTATATTTATTAAATATTATGAAGAAAATGAAGATAAAAATAATTAAGTAAATAAACTAGATTTGAAGTAAATTAAAATGGGTTTTGATTAAACAATGCAAATAAAATAAAATCATTCAATTATAGTACTTGTAAAATAAAATAAAATGAACATGGATTAAAATAAATGTATCTATCTATAATTAATTAATTAATTTTAAAGTAAATAAATAACAAGGCTCACCTAGATTAAAATATTTTTTAATAAACCACCTAACCCTTTCTCATTCTAGATTGCTCCAACAAATAACACATCAAGGAAAAAATGTGAGATTGAGAACAACTTCAAGAAAAATTCTACCATCTAGACAAATTGGCATCACTATTATACCGCTGAGAAGTGTTGAAAATATATATCATTTTTTAAGCATTCATCAATCATTTTCATTATTGAACTGTTCTAATAGATAAAAGATAGGCATGGCTAGCAAAATACTTTATATTATATTATTTCTATTTATATTATTTGTATTATTATTATTATATTATATTATATATTATTATTTAGTTATATTATATTTATAAGATTCAACATTAATGTTTAATTTTATAAATTAGTGGTCACAGCTAAATTATTGTTATATGTACTTAGTTCATGGTTCATTTTGAATATATTAAATCATATACTAAATAATTTATATTATATTATATTATATTATAACCAATAGTATAGTATAGTATATATAAATAAGATGATATATTATATAATATATAATATATAAATTATCAATTACACAAGTATTTACTTAATTTTTTTATTTATTTGGTAAATGGCTAGTGTCTATAGATATATATTAATATTCAAAATCTAAAGGATTACGTATAGGTCAGAATTATAGTACTGGAAATGATAGATGTAAAACATGGAGTTCAAAATTTCCTTTAACTGTATGTGAAATTTGTAGGATTTTTACAAAATTAGCCCAATACCATGATAATCTTTGAAATAATCAAGCTTATCCTAGAAACATATAAACCAAAAATCTTGAGAATCATGTAAACCCAAAAAAAACCAGGTAATACAATGATATATGAAAATGATGCAAAGGAAATTTGAAGTTGTTGATTATTCCTCCATTGAACCAATGTTAGTTGAAGTGTCCATTCTATAGATGTTGAGATTGAGACCATTGTCTCCATTTCCTTCACCCACCACCATTGAACCAGAATACGTTGGAACATCCACTCTATCGATGTGTAGAGAAGGGGGATTCACTACTCATGAGTTATCTTCAATCAGAGACCCTCACAGGGCGAACTACCCTAAACTACCTCAAAGGACAATATTGAGAGTTCTAGGACCAAAAAGAGCAGGTCACAGAGATTCTTTGAACAAACTGTCAAGCTCTCAGCCAAAGGACATTAGCATAGAATGCAGATGATAACACGGTGCGTTGGCATCCTTGAGGCGCATTGGCATCTCATACGAACTAGGGAGCGAGTTTATCACATAAAACAACTAAGTGACTACAAGCAATCAGATTATTGAGAACTCCTAGATTGTAAGGAAATGACACAAAGTGATAATGTTGAGATAGAAGTGAAGTAGATAAGGACAAGGAGAAGAAGGGAAAGGAAATGCTTACAACCATGTGATTGATGAGGCCTCCAGCTCAAGAATTCCTTTAATACCTGCACACAAGAAAGAGAGAAAGTGTTGGGGCTGTATAGGGGTTTTCCTCAGTCAAACCCCCACTTTGGTGTTCCCACCTCCATGGACAACCAGATAGATAGAGAGAAAAGTATGAAATGAAGTAAAGTACACAAAGACACTACAAAATAGTGTTATGCTACTCAACCAAATAATAGAGGAGAGGAGTGAAAGCTTACCACCTCCGCCCAAAGCGCTCAAGGCTTGTGGGGGAGAAAATGAGAGGAACTCAAACCTCTACTGTCATGGTGTTTTGTTCTACACTTGCTCTACTGAAGTGATGGAGTGTTGATGTTATTTTTGTGAAGTGTAAAGTGTTGCTTGAAGTGGTGAAGAAGCTGCTTGGAGCTTGTGGAGAGATGGTGGAATGCTAAGAAGACTGCTCAGAGTTTTTGAAAGATGCAAATGAAAGAGGGAATGGAGAGGTCCAAAGATGCAAGAGATAGGAGCCAAGAGATGAAAATGGATGAAGGAAAAGGGGAAGAAAATGACCATATTTGGGTCGGTCAACCGAAGGGGGCGTTACAAATTTACTCCCAATGGGAATGGTAATGCCTCTGTAGGCTCCAGACATGGGAATCTATCAGGGATGTAAGCGTGCCGCATAGACGTCTTCGCGCCACGTGGGAGTCTCTGACAGTTATTCCTCTGTCAACGCACAAAATAGGCACCAAGTGTGATGCGAGCAGTAGGCTTGTATGGAATTAAGACTTCAAATTTGGTTTTCTAAAGTGTTAAGGGGAAAAATGGGAGTTTTCGTTAGAGGTGCAAATTCATGTTGATACATTTTTCCCCCACTTTAGCGAGCACGAATATGGTGAGTGCTTTAGTAAAGTAGATTAGAGTAGTAGAGTAAGAAATGTATACCTAAACTGTCGAGGAGGCATAACGTGATTTGGAGAACCCAAAAGTGTAGGAAAAGAAAAGGACTTCATAACTCCGTGGAGCTATGAAGCTAAAGAAAGAAAGCACCTTACAAACCTATAGACTTGCAAGGAAGGTATCCTCCAAAAACTATCACATGAAGGAAACCAAGAAAGTACCTTATAGACCCACAGACCTGCAAGGAAGGCATCCTCCAAGAACTCTCACATGACGAAAACCAAGAAATCACCTCACAGACCCGCAAACCTGCAAGGAAGGTATCCTTCAAGAACTCTCACATAAAGGAAACCAAGAAAGCACCTCACAAACCCGCAAATCTACAAGGAAGGTATCATCCAAGAACTCTCACATGAAGGAAACCAAGAAAGTGCCTTACAGACCCACAGACCTACAAGGAAGGTATCCTCCAAGAACTCTCACATGAAGGAAACCAAGAAAGCACCTTACAGACCCACAGACCTACAAGGAAGGTATCCTCCAAGAACTCTCACATGAAGGAAACCAAGAAAGCGCCTTATAGACTCACAGACCTACAAGGAAGGTATCCTCTAAGAACTCTCACACGAAGGCAACCAAGAAAGCACCTTACAGACCCGCAAACCTACAAGGAAGGTATCCTCCAATAACTCTCACATGAAGGAAACCAAGAAAGCACCTCACAGATTCGCAGACCTGAAAGGAAGGTATCCTCCGAGAGCTCTCACATGAAGGAAACCAAGAAAGTGCCTTATAGACCCATAGACTTGCAAGGAGGGTATCCTCAAAGAAATCTCACATGAAGGAGACCAAGCAAAGGGGACTTTGCAAAGTCAGAGATGGTGACATGTTTATCCACAAATAGAACAGGTCAGGAAGCGGTCACATAGGCTAGTGAATGCATAGTCACATAGACCATCACTAAGTTGTAAGAATTTCAAAGGGGTCGCTTGGGAACCCTTTAAAAGGAAAAGGGGTCCACTCAAGGGACGCGTTGCTTGAAAAGTGAAGTCTAGTCGGGTTGCCCCCAAGCTAGATGCAAAGATGTGAAATAGGTCTAGACTGGCTATCCCCGAGCTAGACGCAAAGATAGGAAGTAGGTCTAGTCAGGCTACCCCCAAGCTAGATGCCATGGAATTCATTTGAGATAAGGACTTTCAAAGAGGTCCCTTGGGAGCCCTTCAAAAGGAAAGGGGGTCCACTCAAGGGATGCTTCATTCAAAAATCATAAAGAAGAAGAGGTGGTCCTTCAGGAGGACACACATCTCCAAAACAAGTTATCACTGCCCCCAATGTATAGGGGAGGAGAAACACACAAGATATTTTAGAGCATGCATGATAGAGGTAAACGTCGATATCACTTATCATGTGAAGGAAAGGCAAGTGCATCAGCAGGCACCTGAGTCACGAAGTTGTATTTTTTCCTTCAAGACCTTACATTCCCTAGTGGAATGGCCAGGCACTCGATGGTATATGCATTGGAAGAATGTTTCACTTTATCATGTTTACGGTGTCTCCTGCATGTAGGAGGAGGAAGAGTAATCAAGCAGGATTTTAGAAGCCACAACAAGATACGCTCTTGCTCAGAAAAATGATGAGGAGCAGGAAGTAACCCCTTCTCTTGTGAAGAAAGGTTTGAATACTCACAAGAAGAAGATACAAAGATGGAGGACAAAGGAGGATGGACCAATCTACGAGAACAAGGTTGAGCAGACATCATGTCAACACTCAACCATGGTTTCTTCTTAGATTGTTTATTCAAGAAACCAAGCCCCAAGTGGCACTTATGAGGTGAAAATTCTATAGGGACCTATATGCCTTGTTCATTATGCCCACAACCTTTACGCTCATAGCCATACTTAGATATGAGCTTAAAGTCGAGGCCATAATGTGTTTGCAAATCATGAGAAGAAGGAGGATCCTCATAGAGGACATTATTCTAGCCAGGGGAACACACTCTTCTATGGGATCATCATCATCCTTCTTGATAGGACTCTCAACATTATCCTCCTTAGTAGAAGCGTAATTGTCTTCCTCAGAAGAAGGATCGATGCTAAGGACATTATAGTTCACATTCACATTATTGCACGATACAAAGGGGTAACCATCTTCAATAGTGGGTGTGAATGACGTTGTTGAAAGGTCTAAGTGGATCCGACTGACTTTATATTCCTAAATGAAGGAATCTGTAAAGTTTGAAGGACTGCAGTCATCACCAGGACATGCATTCCTTTAAGAAGAGGTAGAAGCAACAAACTTAAGATTTATCGCTTCAGAAGGATCTTCCTTAGGGACATCTACCTTAAGAGCATCCTTTGTAGTAGATACTGCTAGAGTAAACATCAATGCATCAAAAGATACTGAAGGAATAAGGGTAGGCACAACTGAGGCTTGACCAACAACTGCCATCTCACATAGGTGCATAGCATCAGGGCTAGCCTTGACTATGAATACTTTATTCTTGCAAATGAACTTAATGAATTTATGTAAGGTAGGCGGGACTGCAACCATAGCATGAATCCACGGTCTACTAAGAAGAACATTATAAGGTAGATTTTTTGACATAACATACACAAGGGTAGGTATGGTAATGGGTCCCAACCTCAAAGGAAAGACTATCTTGCCTAGGGCTTTCTGACCAATATTATCAAACCCACGAATGTCAATAGAAGAAGCATTAAGAGAAGATGGGTCAATATTAATCTTAGGCAATAGATCAATACTGCATGCATTAAGCACCGAACCAGCGTCAACAAGAGTACATGCAATACCAATCTTATTAATATTAACTATAATGATTAGATGATCTACTTGCTCCTATACTTCCGAAGGTAGGAGTTCTTGTGGATAGAACGTAATATTTGACAGATTTGCACGAATATATGCCATCAACATCTACCAACCTAGTGGAAGAAGGTAAAAGGATATTTTGCAAGGCTTCCTGAATCATACCTTGATAAATCGGAGCAGACTGAAGCAAGTCCCACGGTGAGATCTTAGCCGAAGTAACTTGAGGTTGCTCGACAAGATGATAATCACCAGGTGCTTTAGTCATAGGTTTAGGTGCTTGAGGAAGTCTTAGTTGTTTATTCATTCTAGTATAATAGGTACGGGCTACCGCTCTATAAGAGGGAGCCTTAGAATGATCAAGGGAATCACTATCGAATGGAACACCATAAATAGAACAAACCCTTTTAGGAGAAGGACTAGATGGAGTCACGTAAATGACCAATCTCTTAGGCCTTTAAGGGGCAGCAGAGACATAGATTACATTTACAAAGTCATCATAACTAGTAGAATGATTATTTACATACATATTCTCAACATCAATCCAGACATGATCAAATGTGGAAGGAGATTCATAATGTGCTAATGCATCATCTCTAGAGGAGAGTGCATTAGAATAGATAAGAAACTCATCCTTCACAAATGCATCATCTCTAGAAGAGAGTGCATCAGTAGGAGTAGAAGATTCATCATTCATGAATGCAACATCTTAAGAAGAGAGTGCATTGGAATGAGTAGGTGATCCATCATTCATGAATGCATCATCTTTATAAGAGAGTGCATCGGAATGAATAGAAGGTAGAGTAATATTGAGAAAGGTATCAATGATTTCATCTTCTTGCAACAAGATATCCTCTAAAGCAAGAGGACTCTCATGAGAAGGATCAGAGATACAAAGTGACATGGGTAAAGCCAAGTCAACATCACATGCATGAAATGGAATATCATTAATATTTTGAATAAAATTAGATGTAGAACTAATAAAAGAAGATATTAAATTCATTAGAATTTTTTCGGTATTTTCTATGTTCTAGTAATTTGCATTTTCAAAGGTCTTCGAAGAAAAATTTGAGGTCAGAACTTGCATCGGTCCCTAAAATTAAATTGCCAAAGGCATCGATATTATAGGGATTGAACTAGTTCTCTAGAAGACTTTTCCAACTGTGCAAAGGGTTCTGAATTTTGAGCACTGAGTCAAAAGTTATGACCTCGCCAAGTAGGGGTAAATAAATTCCTAGTTTTCAAAGAACACTATTCTTCATGTCAAGTTCACCAAAATGTAGAGAAGGGGGATTCACTACTCATGATTTCTCTTCAATTGGAGACCCGCATGGGGTGAACTGCCCTAAACTACCTCAAAGGACAATGGTGAGAGTTCTAGGACCAGAAAGAGCAGGTCACAAAAATTCTTTGGACAAACTGTCAAGCTCTTAGCCAAAAGATGTTAGCACAAAATGTAGATGACAATGCAACGTGCTGGCATCTCATACAGAGCAGGGAGCGAGTTTATCATAGAAAACAACTAAGTGACTACCAACAATCCAATCATTGAGAACTCCCAAATTGTAAGCAAATGATAGAAAGCGATAATGTTGATATAGAAGTGAAGTAGATAAGGACAAGGAGAAGAAGGGAAAGGAAATACTTATGACTGTGCGATTGATGAAGCCTCCAGCTCAAGAATTCCTTCAATACCTACACACAAGAAAGAGAGAAAGTGTTGGGGTTGTATAGGGGTTTGCCTCAGTCAAACCCCCACTTTGGTGTTCCTACCTCCACAAAAATCTAGATAGATAGAGAGAAAAGTATAAAATTAAGTAAAGTACATAAAGACACTACAAAACAGTGTTATGCTACTCAACTAAATAATAGCTCGGAGAGGAGTGAAAGCTTACCACCTCTACCCAAACTGCTCAAGGCTTATGGGGGAGAAAATGAGAGGAACTCAAGCCTTTGCTGCCATGGTGTTTCATTCAACACTTGCTTTACTGAAGTGATGGAGTGTTGATGTTGTTGTTGTGAAGTGTAAAGTGCTACTTGAAGTGGTGAAGAAGCTGCTTGGAGCTTGTGGAGAGATGGTGGAATGCTAAGAAAGCTGCTTAGAGTCTATGAAAGATGCAAATGAAATAGGGAATGGAGAGGTCCAAAGATGCAAGAGATAGGAGCCAAGAGATGAAAATGGATGAAGGAAGAGTGAATATGAAGGAAAGAGGGAAGAAAATAGCCATATTTGGGTTGGTCGGCCGAAGGGGGCATTACAAATCGATTCCCAATGGGAATGGTAATGCCTCTACAGGCTCCAAATGTGAGAATTTTTCAAGGACATCTACACGCCATGTGGACGTCTCTACTTCGCACGAGAGTCTCCAATAGTTATTCCTTTGCCAACACACACAATAGGTGCCAAGTGTGATGTGAGCAACGAGCTTGTGTGGAATTAAGCCTCCGCATTTGGTTTTCTAAAGTGTTAAGGGGTGAAAGGGAATTTGTGTTAGGGGTGCAAATTCATGTTGATACATCATGTTGAGATCAATATCATTATCTCCATGTCCTTCACCCAAATCTACAACATTCCAAGGAGAGTCCAGAATGTCTCTAGCTAATTCCATTGCCTTGGGTCCATGACGAATGTGGTAAGAGAGGAGAAAAGAAACTACAAAGAATTTATCCTTGCAATTTTCCACCATCAGGGGTCTTAGCTCTTGAGCATGGGTGTTGAGAACCCTATACAACAACCAAGGGTCATCCTTATGGAGACATTCTTTTATGGCCCCATACACCTCTTTGTATGCTATTTTTTTCCTGAGATAATAATTTGGAAAGAGACCTCCAATTAAAGCCTTTCCTTTCTCCAATTTATAGTTTTGAACAACCTAAAGGAGCTCATCATGATTGAGGTAATCCGGTGAAACTAACTCTTGGACCACAATTGATAGGAGATCAAAGGGTTGCACCAGGTCCATTACATTCGACACAAATATAGAAAGAACTTGAGTGGGTAACAACATCCTGGGAGAACTTGGGCATAAAATTTCATGGCCAAGAATAGTCTTAATACTATCCAAAAGACTCGAGTAGGACATTTTGAAAACCTTCGAAAGCTGAAACTTTGTTACTTCCTCAAAAAAAGGAAATTCTCTCTCTCTGATTTGCACCTTAATTCAAAAGTTTTTTCTCATAAAGAACTAGGTTTACATAATTGATTTTGCAAGTTGAAAATATCTTTGTATAAACATGGAGAAAATAATACTTTGGTGGCTTTTAGTTGTTATTCTAAAAGCTCTTTTATTTGTTCAACTTTACATTTATTTTCTGGCACATTTTGGAGTATACCTTCCCACACTGCAACACCCATATAACGAGTTACAGATTGTGAGAAACAATAGTTTTAACATAAACAATGAATAAATCATTTATGCAAAACACCCATGTAAAACACCTTATAGATTACGGACAACAACAGTTTTAAAACCCTGCAATCTGCTATGAAACCAACACCACAATGGCAACACCCATGTAAAACAACTTACAGATTTTGAAGAACAACAATTTTAACATAAACAATAAATAAATCATTTATACAAAACACCCATGTGAATCGGCTTACAAATTGCAGAGAACAATAGTTTTAAAACCCTCCAATCTGGTATGAAACCAACACCACAATGGTTGTTTCAATAATACAACTTAATCAAAATATAATTTCCCACACTGCAACACTCAATATTGTATTTACTTCATCCACCCCCATCATACAACAAAAGAAAAATGCATTAACACTCCCATGAACAAACACAAACAACCATGTAATAATGAGTATAATCCCACAAGCTTCATTGAAAATTCTAGCTACATCACCGGGCACTACTTTCTAATATTTATTTTATCTCTTCCATTTATTTGTTTGAAGTTTCTAATGGCATTTTCGTCAGACCAGCCGTCAATAGGATTTGTCATGTAATAGCTCTTTTATAATTTCTCTATTTGCCTAGAATTTTTAGTGCCAGCCAATGTAGCTTGAAACATGTTGGAGATAAAATTAGTTTGGTGGGTGTTAACTGTTATTCTTTCTAATATTTGTTTTATCTGTTCAATTTATTTGTTTGAAGTTTTCGATGGGATTTTCATTAGGCAAGCCATGAATAGATTTTGTATAGGCTATTGCAACTCATTGGCTTTACCAGTTCTATTTAATGTGGGTGTGGTGCCAAAGAATAAACAAAAGATGCATAGAGATAACTACTAACAATAATCAAAAGATGCACAGAGATAACTAAAACAATAAACCAAGGGAAAAAAAATTCTCCTATATTAATCTGCAATTGCTCTTATGTTAATCAGTATAAGGACAAAGATGCACAGCTATAACTGAAACAATAAACCAACAGTGAAAAAATTACTAACACTAACCATATTTTCTCACGAAAGAAAGAAGATTTAACTGCAATTTCTCCATCCATATAGAGTGATAATCTCGTTCAAATCTCCAAAATGGGTATAACGCCAAAGATAGAAACATATAACAAAAATACATGAACAATAAATTAATCATCTATGCAAAATACCCATATGAAATGACTTACCATACATATGCACAAAGATAACTAAAACAATAAACCAACGGGGAAAAATTACTAACCCTACCCATGTTTTTTCACTAAAGAAAGAAGATTTAATTAAAATTTCTCCATTCACACAAAGTGATAATATTTTTGAAATCTCAGAAATGGGTATGGGTATGTCTAGGCCCTTAAGTGGTGAAAAATTCAAAAAAATCAGAGTTAGGCAACATCAAAAAAATCAGAGTTAGGCAACTTGACGTAAATTTTTGAACAAGTTATCTATATTATTTCAAAAATATGTAAGAATAGAATCTATAGAAAATTGAATGTACTTTCTAAACTACTAGGTTTATTGAAAAAAAAATTAAAATCCATTTGGTCAAAATTTGAAATTTCAATGTAGTAGCACTTAAATTTTAGGGAAAAAATAAGAAGTAGGTTTTTGTCTAACCACCCTAACCATAATAAAATGATAATATTTTTTTATAATATTTTAGATACAAGTAGAGGACTCATGTCCCGATGTGATGCATATTTTTTTTAAATTTTTTTCAAGTAAATAATTAATTATGAACTTTTTATTACAACTTTAAAAAAATATAAAAACTTGTATGTCTGACCACCTTAACTTGGTCAAAATTTCATGAAATTGTTTTTTTTATTTTTAATCCTATAGTATGCAAAGCATAGAATGTGACACATGTTTCAGATCCAAAAAATGTGATACCTTTTGAAAGCTATAAATGATTTTCAATTAGCCTATCAATCAGGACATTAGTCATAATTCAAATAGAAAATGAATAATAATTATTTATTAAATTCAAAGTAAATCATAATTTATATTGGTGGAAAGATGAGAATCTCCTTTAAAAACACTTTTCGTTTCATCAATTTTGGGTTAAAAAAAGGTCATAAGCCATGTACCCATCATGATCCTGCACATACCCGTATAACGCCAAAGATAGAAATGTATAACAACAAGACATGAACAATAAATTAATCACCTATGCAAAATACCCATATGAAATGACTTACCATACAAATGCACAAAGATAACTAAACCAATAAACCAACGGTGAATAAATTACTAACCCTAACCATGTTTTTTAATGAAAGAAAGAAGATTTAACTACAATCTCTCCATAAATGGTTGTAACACTAAAGATAGAAACATATAACAAGAAGAAATGAATAATAAATTAATCATCTATGCAAAATACTCATACAAAAGGACTTACAGATTCTGAAGAACAACACTTTTCAATCTAGCATAAAACAGTTTCAACAATACCACAATATTCTGCTATCAAACCAACCACAAAGATAATTTTTACAATAGTATGCTATCAAACCAACACCAGAATCATTGTTTCGACAATACAACTTAATAAAAGTATACTTTCTGACACTGGAACACTCAATATTGCATTTACTTTCTCTGCCCGCATTTACTTCTTTCGCCCCCATCATACAACAACAACAGAATGCATTAACACTCCCACAAACAAACACATACCATTCAGCTTCCATGTATCGAGGACACTAACTCCATCACCACCAACCCATGTAATTACGAAGCTCCACATCACCGCAAAAAAAATGGTCAAGTCCCTGTCGGTCGGCTGACAAAAATTCCAGTGAAAAATTCAAACAAAATAGCCTATCAACTAATGATTTAATTCAAAATTTAATATTAATATATTATCTATTGTTATTTTGTAATATATTTATAAAATATATTATATTATATTATTTATAATTATTAATAATATATATTATTTATATTAAAATTATATTTAATTAATAATTATATTATACAATCATATTTTATATATCATAGCAATTCAAAGTTATAATATTAATATTATATTATTGTAAACTAACATATATAATAATTATAGTTATTTTATTCTATTTATTAAATGAAAAATTTACATATAATATATTTTACTATAATATAAGTTAATTATATTATATATTATAGAAATTAAAAATTATACTATTAATATTATATATTATAAAATAACATATATAATAATTGTATTTATTTTATTATATTTTTTAAATAAAAAAATTTACATATAATTTATGTGTAATCTTTATTTATGATATTTACTTGTATAATATATGTCTTATATTCATTATTATATATTATATTTTATTAAAAAAAAAATACAATTATTAAGTATAATATATATTTACATATACTATAATATTTAAACTAAATTAACTTTCATCAAATTTAACAATTTAATTTATTTTTTAGAGAGAGATATTATACCATCCACTAAAGTTCAAATTAAATTTTTTATTCAAACTAAATATATTTGTTTATTATTATATATCATATTTTAATTTAAAATAATATAAATTAGTGAATATAGTTTAAAAATAATTTTATATAATAAAATTATATATTTATATTGACTATGTCATATATATTTAATTTTAATACATTATTGAATTTTACATAATATAATTAAGATAAAATTAATAATTATTAATATTAATATAAATGTATGTAACTATCTTTTATTCCATTAAGTTTCAATATAGACATGCATTATCATACAATTTACATTATAATGATTAATTATTTACATAGTTTTAACAAAAATTAACATTAATGTGACATTTTTAAATATTATTTAAATATTATAATTAACAAAATTAACATTTAATTTTATTCACATTAACAAAACTTACATTTATTTTTATTAAAATTTAAAATACTATAATTAAATTACTATAAAGACAAGCACTAGCCACTACATGGCACTTGCTTAATGTTATAATTATTTAAAATAAAAATTAAAAATGAGAATTGATTTTATTTATTTGTTATGTTAAGTAATTGAATGTACAATTGATTTATAGTATATGAGATCATTTTGTATTCTTAATATATAAGAAGTAGTATCTATCTATGTATGGATAGATCCTCCTTCCTTTTACAAGATTCCAAATAAAATATAATGATTAAGCATATCTCAATTAGAAATTAAATATGATGATTAAATTTTATGATTAAACATATTTTAATTAGAAATTGAATATGATGATTAAATATATTTTCTATGTAAAATTTTGAATGTAATTTTTCATTAATTTAATACTCTTAAGATACTAAAAACAAGCCATAATTAATAAAAAATATCACAAAACCTATATATAAATTTTAAATATCATTAAATTTGTTTTTATATCTTAGTCTATAGTGTCAATGATGAAATATGGATTAAAACCTTTTTTTTCACCTCTTATATAAAAGAAAATTAAAACATTTATATATGAAACTTAAAACTTATATATTTAAAAAAATATATAATAATATAAACAATAATAAAAATTAAAATTTGTATCCCATACTTTAGTAGGCTACAAAAAAAATCTTGTTTTTCATTCATGATAGTGTGCATTTAATCCCCGGAGTACGTTTGTTCCAATAAATATTTTATTATATATTTTCCATCATCCAACATCAAGTCAAATATCAGTACAAATACATTTAATTTGTTAATATTTTATTACCAAATGAGACACTCAAAGAAAATATTTTATTATATATTTTCAATCAATCATTTGACATCAAATCAAATATTAGTACAAAATACAAAAATATTTTATTATATATTTTCAATCATGTTTTTCATTTGTGATAATGTGCATTTAATCCCTGGAGTAGTACGTTTGTTCCAACAAATATTTTATTATATATTTTCGATCATCCAACATCAAGTCAAATATTAGTACAAATACATTTAATTTGTTAATATTTTATTACCAAATGAGACACTCAAAGAAAATATTTTATTATATATTTTCAATCATCTTAGTACACAATACATTTAATTTGTTAATATTTTATTATCAAATGAGACAATTATATATTTTCAATCAATCATTTGACATCAAATCAAATATTAGTACACAATACATTTAGTTTGTTAATATTTGATTATCAACACTCAAAAAAATATTTTATTATATATTTTCAATCATCTTAGTACACAATACATTTAATTTGTTAATATTTTATTATCAAATGAGACAATTATATATTTTCAATCAATCATTTGACATCAAATCAAATATTAGTACACAATACATTTAGTTTGTTAATATTTGATTATCAACACTCAAAAAAATATTTTATTATATATTTTCAATCATGGTTTTCATTCGTGATAATGTGCATTTAATCCTTGGAGTAGTACGTTTGTTCCAACAAATATTTTATTATATATTTTCGATCATCCAACATCAAGTCAAATATCAGTACAAATACATTTAATTTGTTAATATTTTATTTACAAATGAGACACTCAGAAAATATTTTATTATATATTTTCAATCATCTTAGTACACAATACATTTGATTTGTTAATATTTTATTATCAAATGAGACAATTACATATTTTCAATCAATCATTCGACATCAAATCAAATATTAGTACACAATACATTTAGTTTGTTAATATTTAATTATCAACACTCAAAAAAATATTTTATTATATATTTTCAATCATGTTCTAACAAATATTTTATTAGATATTTTCAATCATGTTTTTCAGTCGTGATAATGCACATTTAATCCCTGGAGTAGTATGTTTGTTCCAACAAATATTTTATTATATATTTTCCATCATCCAACATCAAGTCAAATATCAGTACAAATACATTTAATTTGTTAATATTTTTTTACCAAATGAGACACTCAAAGAAAATATTTTATTATATATTTTGAATCATCTTAGTACACAATACATTTGATTTTTAATGTTTTATTATCCAATGAGACACTCATAGAAAATATTTTATTATATATTTTCAATCATCCTAAATCAATATAAGTACACAACATATTTAATTTGCTAATATTTTATTATTTTAAAACATTCATCTCTAGAACCATGTGTCATTGAATTCTTGGTAAGTTTACTCAATGAATCAATGAGTTTGACTGGTAAAACTACACGGTTGAATCCTCGTAGCACTATCATAATTCAACAGACTGTGGAAAATACCTCCTACTTATCAAGTTTACTCAACCAATAGATGGGAGATAATTCATTTTAAAAATATTTTTTGTTAAAAAAATATGCATCTCAACTTTGTAAAAACTATATAAAAGATAATTATTTAATTGCCATAATAAAAAATTCTTTCTTTTAATTTATTAAAGATACAACATTTAATTCAGAAATCTTTTTATCTAATTTTAATAGACTCTGAAAAATCATTCCTACTATTTAATCTCCTGTTAAACAAAATTGATTACAATAGTCCCTGCCGTGGCAGGTACTAAAAATAATAGATATGTATAAAGCTGAAACTTTAAGAAGTTCCTGGGGCGAAGTGTTTCTAAAATGAATGATATTTAATGTTTTGTTAACCAATTAGTTTAAAATCAGAGGGCAATTATTTTTTATTTTTCATTTAATTAATAAATAAGATCAAATGTACAGTCTGATGGTTGGGCAGAGGTTGTCTTCTCAAAATCACACAATTAATAAATAGGATCAAATGTACAGTCTGACCGGTCTCCCTCAATGCCAGAAAATTAATAAATATGGTCAAATATACAGTCTGATGGCTGTGACGTGGTGTACAAACTTGCCCGCAGGCAACGTGCTTCATGTCTATAAAACTACTTCTACTTCAAACAATAGCGAAGGCATGCTCGCAGTTAAGTTGTCTGTTGTGTGAAAAAAATGGAGTTCCAGAGGTTTCAACTCTGTGATTGCAAGAATGCTGAAAGAGATATGGTAGGCAAATGGCGTTTGCTTTCTACGAATGAAGTGGACAAATATTCCACAAAGATAGAAAAGCTCCTCACGGAGGGGGAAACGGCACGCCTTTTGGATGGATCGTTAACTTGCGCAGGTGGAAAATTGATAACGAAGAAACAATACCAGCCAAACATAGAGAAGATGCTGCTTGTTGAAACTAATGGAGCAAGACAAGGTGGTAAATTATTAGGATAAATTATTGTCAATTGATATCTGTTTAATGGGCAACTTGCGTGCGTAACATCTTTACTTCATCTTCATTTAGAAAAACAATTTGAGCGCACTAATTCTCAATTGACTTTCCTGCAGATGGCAAGTTCGTTCCTAAAATGTACGAGGGAGTTTAACTGGACGAAGAGGGAACAAAAGCCGCTCTGTATCTTTCAAGGGAAAATAATTTTACTGAAGTCATGCACTTCATTATCCATTATTTCGCCACGATTCAAAAGGAGAACGCCAAGATGAAACAGGTTATCACCCAGATGAAAGGGGCGAAGAAATGTTAGGGATGTCGATGGGATGGTATGGTTTTCTAGAAATTAAAGTTTAAATTATGCACTAAAGTCATCTTAATGATTTAGTGGTGTTTAGTATAGATAGTTATTATATTATGGTATTGTACTCTTGCTTTGTCTTTGTTGTTCTGTGGTTTAGATGGTTATGTTATTAAAGCCTTTAAAAAAGGCATATTGCAATTAATGTAATATCATCCCAATTGAATGATCTGTATTTCGAACAACTTAATATTATGATTATTATTTGTGTTATTATTATAAATGCTTGAGTTTTCAGCATTCTATATGTGCATTTATTTTTAAAGATGTTTGTACTATAATCTTGTAAGCTTTGTAATGTCATTGCTAAAGCTATAAGGCTTCCTAAAAACTAGAAAATATGTATGAGAATTCATCACTATAGAAAAATGAGATTTTTTATAGTATAATAAGATGTTAATATATCCTAAATGATATATGCAGAGTAGGATTAAATATTGTAAATGATTATTATGATTATTTTTTATGTTATTATTGTAAATGCTTGAGTTTTTAGCATTCTATATGTCCATTCATTTTTCAAGCTGTTTGTATTATAATCTTGTAAGCTTTGTAGTATCATTGCTACAGCTATAAGGTTTCCTTAAAACTAGAAAATATGTATTTCTCACCTAGGTAATGTGGAGAATTCATCACTATAGAAAAATGAGATTTTATTTTTAGCATAATGAAGATGTTAATATCTCCTAAATGATATACGAAGAGTAAATGAATCAATTAAGGAGTTCTCAAAGGTGAATATTTCAGCATTTACCTTGAAAATACATGCCAAATACCCCATAATCACATTTTATTACTTTATTGGCTTATTTTTAGTATGTTGGTCATTATTGGACTCTTCATGTTGTTTTGTTTGGCACCTGCATATTGCCTTCTCTAGAGAGGTATATTGTTTTACTTAGTGGGAATCATTTTTGGAAAAGAAGGTTGAATTGTGGGTTAGAAGATACCTCTACTTATCTTTGATGTCACTCAACCATTATCTTGAATAAATTTTTTTAAAGTGTTAACCATAAGATCATGTGTAGTTTACTAAATGAGAAAAAGCTTAAATAATGAACTAGACATAGTAAATCACTATTTCTATAATAAGGTTACAAGTACCACCTAACATGTGTTTTGTCATGTATATGCCTAATATCCAAGAACATACCATGATATTGAATCAAGCATAACATTACAACATCTAATAAAGGATTGATAATACAAGGAACATGGAAAGTTACCTTGATGTCGAGCACATAAACATCACTTGTCTCTCCTAATTTATATAAAAACATACAAAATGAAATGATAATTTCTATATAAACTAGGCTAATATAAATGAGACTAAGTTTTCTAATTTAAATTGTCCACTTGGGAAAATTGAGCTTTTACTTGTCCATGACTACTTTGAGTCAACATAGTCTCTAGAAAGAGGACAAGATGTGGAGTTTGAAAATTGTATCCAAATAGGACAATGGTATAAGACATGTAAGTAATCAACGAGTGCCCTACTTTTGGTGAAAACTAGAAAATAAAAGATTTGTTGGCTTAAGGGTCATGGAAGGTTTTTTCCCTTAGGTTCTCCACATTATTTGAGGTGATCATGTCATTATTTTCATTATAGGTTTTATCTTTACATTTCCAGGTTAAGGTCATAGTGCTCCTGCCTTCTACTTTACTTATTTTGTTATTGTAAAATTTATAATAAAAATCTTTGTAGTATTGGGCTTTTATACCATTTAAACATCTACATACACATACACACTATTTTACAACTCTTTGTAAATCATGGAATGGTGTTCATAGATTTTGTCACTACTTTTAGTTTTTAGTTAAATATAGGGTCTAAACATTCATGGAAAGCTCGTAAATAGTCCAAACACTCTTCTTGTCTTAGCTATAGTTTCTATTAGAGCTCAACATGAAATGATGGTTCACGCTTCTTATTCTCTTAATTTTATCATTTTCATTTTATCAAATACATAGATTATTTTATTTCATTTCATTTTCAATATTGCCTAAACAAATAGACACAAATTAGGGAGAAAAGGAGTTTTATTAGTGTTCTATGCTGTAACATTTATACATGACAACATTTCATACATAATTTCATGTACTGCATAGGCATCCTCAATAAAGACCTTTAGCCTTTGGTTCCAAGTTCCCTTTAAGTTGTGAATTTATTGTTCTAAGTTTATTTTATTAAATTTATATTTCAGGATTTAGTAAATCAAAAAATTTCTATTTATATTTTATCATCAATTGCTTAGTTAAATGCTTGGATTATAAAATGAGTTAAATTTTTACTATGTTTAATAATTGACATGTGTAGATTTTAATAAATAATTTTAAACACTTGTCTTGTGAATTGTGAAGATTATGTGAGATTGAAATAGAAAAAAGATTTTATGTTATTTTGATGGTTTATTGAGATATTGAGTGAGATTGGTTATTGAAATTATTGTACATGAATGTGTATTCTTGTAAATTACATTGTTTTTGTTGTGATATTACTCGGATATATTAATATTTGAATTCAAGTATACAATATAATTCCATGGTAAATAGAATTGGAGATTTTTGGGAAACTCTATTGTGATTAAATTCATGATGCTAAACTATAATCCATTTGGAGGGACTAAAGTCGCTATGTGATGTTAATTGTTGATATGTGGAATGTGAATGCAATAATATGATGTTTGGTGAGTCCTAAACTTATTAGAGTTAGAATATGAATTGATTTGGCACCCTAGTTGTCCAATTTCATATATGATCTTTAATGGGATTTTTAGTGGTCTTAAAATGCTAATTTCTACTCTTTTATGTTTTTTAAGGCCATAGGGTGGGTACCTATGGATAAGGTACCTATTTGTCCTCTCATCTTGGACTATGGATAAGATATGACCCTTCTTAAAATATATAAAGAAAAGTGGTAACTTTAAAGTTCTGGGGATGTGGGATGGTTGACTTGTCACCATCCCATCCCTATCCTCTAAAGCTTATTTATGAACTTGGAAATCTTACAAGGTCTTGCACGGGTGAGTACACCTTCTAAGAATTTGCATGGGTTGGGTTTTCAAATGCATCTCCCCTCTTAAACATCTCACACATGTGGGAGCTTTTATTGGAATATGTGTTTTGACAATGAATGTAAGGGTGACAATCGTCACCTCCCCATTAAATGAGTTCAAATGTTGATTTTTTTTATGATCCTTTTTGTCCAATGAAGTGAGAGATTTTATTCATTTTTTATTTCTTTTTGAGATGAAGTGGGGTATTTTATTCATTTTTTCTTTCTTTTTGGGAGGAATTGAGGGATTTCTTCATTTTTTCTTTCTTTCTAGTCTTGAGTATTGTGAGGTAGAGAGAACTTGTGAAGAAATTGGAGTTGGAGGATTCTTGGAGTGAAGCTTGGAGCTCTTCTCCAACACTTCTCAATCTTTAGAAATTTTGGAGAGGTGGGCTCCCAAGCTTCCTTTGATTTCTTGTTAATATATGTGTGTAGATGTATATAAATAGAGTTTACATGTTATTAATTTTTGTGAGTTTTTTTCCCTCTTTGTTTTTTTTTGTGTTGTGATGGGTTGTATGGGATAAGATCTCCATCTTGATAAGAGCATCCCAAGTTAAAGATAGAGAGAGGTTCTAGGCCCTCCATGGGGATATGCTTCTTCCTTTGTGAAGGAGAAGCTTGGGTAGGAGTACTATATTTTGGTTGAGACAAAAATGTGATGGTTTTATTATGAGTATATGAAAGGAGAGAAAGAAATGAGATTATAGTATAAATACTTGGTATATTATTCCCATTGAAAGAGATTTTTCAACTCAACTCCCCTATTAAAAATCTTAGATAATATTCCTTTTTTATGCCTTGGATGTTAATGGGAGTTTATTATATCTTTTATGTGTGAATCAAGTGGGTGTTTATATTATTGTTTGTTATATGTGTGTAAACCTAATTTCTTTGGAGGCCTCCTAGATGAGGGGTGGCTTGTGAGAAAGCCTACAGTTGGGAGGTGAGCTTCCGTTTGTTCATTAGAGAAGTTTGGTGTTTTAATGTAGGTGTAAAAAAATTATTGGAGCTTTGAAGCAAAGAAAATACATATCTCTCTTATTTCATTGTAATGTGGTTTTGAAAATAAGTTGTGGGAAATACTCTTATATATGTTTGTAAAATATTATTTCAAGTTGAGAAAAATAGATACAAATGTAATGCATAATATTTCATTGAAAATTTACTTCAATTTTGTTTATATGATCAATTTGTAATATTAGTTGAGCAAATAAAATAACTATGCTTTATTTCCCCATTGAAGGCTTTTTCTTACTCAAATTATTTTATGCATTATTAAGGGAAAAATAAAAATAATATTATAATAATGTTTATGAATGTATGGGTGGTTTATTTGTGAAGTATATCAAGTTCCTCAAAGCTAAATGATATTTCATTATTTAGTTTTGTTTTATATTTTCAAGAGTGGTATGCTTTCCTTCACAAATTTGGGGATTTAAGTGTATATTTTTTAGGTTAAGGGAAACTCACTCATGAATGTTATATTTGATAAGGGAAAGAAAAAAATTAATTTTTTATGGCCTTGTGGAATATAATCTATTTTCAAGGACTAAATTACATGTTTCAATCATTTTCATCCACACAATAAAGAAATCCTCTCTCATTCTCTTATGTCTATTGGTTGTAACTCGTTAAATTCTAATGTTTTGTGCTAGGGGTGCTGGCAAGAAGTTGAGTCCACCTTTTGGCCAAAAAGTGGAAGTGCCTTCCCTAATTTTCAGAATTTGACACATTGGACCTTAAAATTTGAAGCACTTAGAGATGGAATCTTCGAAAAAATCACTGATCATAAAATGTAGTACTCGGAGTCTAGTTTCCAAATATGTAATTTATTTTAATACCCAGATTGAACAAATTGAGTTTCAATCGGCATTTCTAAAATCCACTGTTTAAAAGTCACTTTTTTTTACCATACCATGCACATGTACGACATCCATATTTTGACCTAAATTATTGTATTTTTCTAAATACTTTTGGGAAAAGATTTGTGACTCACTAAAGCTTGTTTTCGATATTTTTTTGTAATTTTTTATTGAATATTTTTTTTGGGTTAAATTTTTATTAGGCATATTTGTCGTTTTGAAAAGTCATCGTGTACGATGCACATAAGATGACCTAAAATTATCATTTTTTGATTTTGATTTTTTTTAAATTGAAAAGAATTGTCTGAAGTTTGCTCTCGTGCAATATGTTCGTCAAAATGTTATGTTGATCAAAATTAATTAAAATAGTAAAAAACCTTGATATTTAAAGTTTATGGACTAGTTTCATCAGAAATTAATTGAAAAATAGAAAAAATAATCCAATTGAAAAAATAAATTACATATTTTGAATTTGCATTGTCTCATCTAAAATGGGTTTTAATTTTGTCAAAAAAATTTGCAAAAAAAAGTCGTCAGCCATATGTCCAAACTCGATATTTTTCTCTGACATTACTAGGACCTTCAACTTGCAGGTCAAACTAGGTTGAAGGCCTAGGTTCGGATTCCCAATGCTTTTCCCAAACCAAAATACAAGGCAGAAATCTGACCACAAAGCAAATCCAATTTTAAATTTTAGGAAATGAGATCTCGTTCCCAATATTAAATGTCTTGACTGTTGACAGAGAAACGGGATCCTGCTTTATAAATGAGATCCCATTCCTTTGTCAACGGTCCCCACATTTAATATTGGGAACAAGATCTCGATTATAAAACGGGATCCTATTTTTTTTAACCATTTTATTTAAATTTACTATCAAAATTTACCATGAAGTCTGCAACTTCACATGTACAACCGAGAGCAGTAAAATTGGGCTATTTTTCATCAAGTATTGTCTTTATAGGTGGTGACTTGCATTTTTTATTAATGTTTTCAAAGGAGGCATCATATAAACCATTTTTGAAGTGGAATTGTGTTAGTTTTGTACTTGTTTGGAGGAACAAAAGGTCTTCAACTTGCAATATGGATTGATTTTTTCAAAGGAGGCATGAAGAAAATAGGTTTTAAAGTGGAATTGTGCTAGTTTTCTACTTGTTTTGAGGAACACAAGAGGAAGAATTTTTTCCTTATAGGTCTTCAACTTCCAATTTGGAATGAGTTTTTTGAATAATTTCACTATTTACATTCATTTGTGCTTGAGAATTTTATAATCATTGGAGATAAAGCTCATAATAAGAGTAGGAAGACATTGACTCCTGAAGAAATTGAAGCAAAAAAAGAGGAGAGACAAAGACAAAGAGAAAGAAGAATGAGAATTAAATCAATGAATGATGGGGGAGCATCCAATTCCACAACTATTGAAGATGAAAAAATTGAGGATACCATCGTTGTAGATGAAGCTAATTTGCAAGAAGTCAAATTGGAGAAGAATATGATTATACAAGCAAGTCCTACTATGTCTTCAAATCCCTCTTTCAATGCTATGGAGAATGTTTCAATATGCACAAATCCAAGTACATCTTCAAATCCACATGTTAGTGAAATGGTAAATTCATATGTAGAAGTTTTACAAGATGCTGGACTTAACGATGTTGACATTGATAATATTCAAAGAGATGAAAATTTTATAGAATTTGTTGAAAATGAAAATGAGAATGATCCTTTTGTTGAAAATGAAAACAAAAACCATTTTGTTGATGTAAATGAAAATGAAGATGAAAATGTAAATTGTTTTGAAGTTGAAAATGAAGATGAGAATCTAGAATGTGATTTTGAATTTAATGAAAATATATATTTTTAAATTGAAAGTGGTGTTTTCGATAATCTTCCTGGTCAAATGTTTTGGAGGGAAATAAGAACACATGCAAATAAAATATACAACAAATTCTTTTATCATTAAAAAATTGCAATTCAATGTCAACTAATGATGCAATTGATGAGAATGCAAAAAATGAGGAAAATAATGAAAAGGTTAGGCTTTTTGTTAAACTAAAAAGAAATGATCAATCATTAAAACATGTTATGTCTACTATTGCTAGTTCCATTCAATCTATTTGGAAAAATAGTCGATCTAAAGATAAAAATGCAGCAAGAAGAGCTATAACAAAGGCTATAGTAAATAAAAAAACTTTGAATAAAAGAATGGTAATAAATATTAGTGAAGTTTAAGAAATACATCCTAAAACATTGCTAAGAGTGGCAAAAAGAAGAGAAAGTATAGAAAATGATCCTATCAACCAATCTTGGAGTTTCAGTGGTCAACTCCCAAGCTCTGATATGAAATTGAATGTTGAAATTAAATCTTTGATCGAAAAATATTGGCATGATAATACTAGGGTTTCACCTAATGCTAGAGATGTTTTAAAATTAAGGGCGAGGTCCAAAGTTCACAATCCTCACCCAAAACACCTATTAGATACAACACAAACTACATTTTATATAATTTTTTTTGGTGATTTAGTGTTACCTAGTTATACTAAAATAAGTCAAAGGTCTTTTGAAAAATGTAACCGTGGTATGTAAAAATTAATAAGCAACGAATATCTTGTTGTTGTAAAATGCATGATCAATTTTGTTATTTTTATGATGTTTTTTGATATATATGTTGTACCTTGCATACTAACATGATTATACATGAATGTGGTATTAATATGCCACTTGAAGCAATAAGGGAGTTTATTTTAGGTTTGTTTTGTGAAAGATCTAATGGTAAATTGTTTTATTTAAGTTCTTGTATTTCTGGACAATGTATTGACTATGGAAATCTTTCATTCTTAAGAATTTGTATGCATGAAAGTGTTGATAATGATTTTGGACAACAATTAGTAGATGTTAAAATATTTAAGAATGTTCACTATTCTTTAAAAGATGGAAAAATAGGAAAGCATTGTGATTTAGTTACAAAAAAAGTTAGTGTGCATGCATTCATGAGTGAATTTAAGAATAAGATTGTACCAAAATATGTTATGCACTCTCAACATGCTCAATGGCTTGATGGCCAATTTTGCACATGTAGAAACACATTTAGAATTGGTACTATACTTTTAGTGGTTGATTTTGCGAAAAATTATAAGTACTCTAGCTTTGCAAGAGGAAATTCAATCACAGTATTATAATTCAGTGCAAGTAGCTATGTCTGTCCATATTGTTTATAGACATGCAGATGATAGCATTGAGGATGATAGAATTTTTTTGAGGGAGTATCATTTTTATTTGAGTGACAACCGATTACACTGGTCAAAGTTTGTTCAATACTATTTTAGTATATTTTACAAAAATTTAAGAGAAAGCATAATCCATATGAAAGAACACCTCTATGGTCAGATAATTGTTTGGGGCAGTTCAAGAATGCTTGAATGTTCTATTGGTTAAGTAGGGTTCACAAGGAACTTAATGTCCAACATATATAGAGTTTTTTTGAAGCTGGGCATGGTAAAGGAGAACATGATGGAGCTGGTGCATGTGCCAAAAGAATTCTTGCTAGAGAACAATTAAAATTTGAAGATACAGTACAATTTAAAGATGCAAGTCGGATTGTGGATTGGTGTAATACAAGATTATCTGCACCTGGTTCGAGTGAGTGCTCTACAATTCATCGATTCTTTTGGTTGGTTGAAGAAGAGAACATTGTACCTAGAGTTGACTGTGAGACAATCAGTGGATCTAATAAATGACATTCATTTAGGAGTTCGACAACAAGCACATGGACTATTTGGACAAGGGAGCTTGCATGTTTTTGCTAGTTTTGTATCTTAGGAGATTGGGAAGCATGTGAAAATATAGAATGGGTTGAACAGTGGGATCAAAGATCGTTGAGACCTGCACAAGCACATGATCAATATGAAAGAGCTATTGAAGAAAATGATCAAGTGTTTGCATCTGAAGACTATGACCATGTTTCAAAACTTGTACAAGAAGGTAATTTAATTCAATTTATTTCACTTTATTAAGTTATTTTGTAATACTAAATTATTTATATGGATATGCACAAGTTATTAAATCAATTTTTGTTTGTGGTACATGTGTATGTTGTTGTTGCACCTGAGGGGAATGAAGAGAAAACAAAATATTGGTTGGCTCATTGTGTGGAGACTAAACATAAATTAATATCACCTCAAGAAGATGATGATGGCTATCATTATCCAACAGGTACGGTGATCCCCTTAAGACATCCCCTTAAGCAAATTTTGATAACAAGTTTTTGATCCCCTTAAGAAATTTTTTAGAACAAGTTTTTGATCCCATTAAGAAAATTTTGAGAACTTATTTGATGATGGTTTTCATGTTTTCCAATAGGATCAATTGTGGTTGTTGGCACTTGGCTACGAAAATACTTGGCAAGAAAGAATGGTCTACCTGCATTCGAAGATTATGAACCACATAAAAATATTATACATTATTCACATTTGGTGGTGGCAACAAATATAAAACTAGATCGGTATTGCAAAAGACCTACAAATAAAGTTCTATGGACAATTTCTATGGAAGAGCATGAGACAATCATAGATGCATTGCAAAAAAGAGAGGATGTAGATGGTACAATGGAATAAGTAAATACAGGTAAATATAGTTTTAGTTTTATATTGTCCTTTTAAATAGATTAAATACATGTTTCGATATATTTTCCTTTTAAATATATTAAATATAGGTAAATATAGTTTTAGTTTTAAATTGTCCTTTTATAGTTCCTTAAGCCATAATCACACAAATGATCTAGTCCATGCAAATTCAACCTAGACAACATGGAATACTTGGTAAAAATAGGTAATTATTAGTTAAAATATACTTAAATACATGTTTCAATTACATATTTATATTTCTTGTACATTAATAGTTAAAATTGATTTATTATCTTTTTTTGTATCCTTAAGCCATCATTGCATTGATCTCATATTTTGAAACAAAAAGAAGAGGATGCCTGGATTCAACCTACACACGTGTGAAATACTTTTAAATGCAGGTACTTGATTTTTGTTCATATAGATAGTTTTATATAAATTAAAATATGTATGTTTTGATGATTTCATTGATATTGCTTGTACCTTTTTGATATCAGGTGGTGTGAAGACCTACTACATTTTGGACATGAGTTTGAGATGTTCTTGAGATGGCATATCCAAATTTTGTAAACATTGTTTTGAGATGACATATATGTACATATATGTCCTACTATGTCTTCAAATCAATAAATATCATGCATACATTATTGTTAAATCAATTATATCCTTAAGACATTATATTATGACCCCTTAAGACATCCCCTTAAGACATTGTATTATGACCCCTTAAGAAATCCCCTTAAGACATCGTATTAGGACCCCTTAAGACATCCCCTTAAGACGTAATATGACCCCTGAAGACATCCCCTTAAGAAGTTGTATTATGACCCCTTAAGACATCCCCTTAAGATGTATTATGACCCCTTAAGACATCCCCTTAAGAATTTTTATTATGACCCCTTAAGACATCCCCTTAAGACAACCTATAATTAGTGTTGGATGCTATTATTTGTTTTGACAGCTTATAAATTAGTATTCGATGCCATTATTTGTTTTGACAGCTTATAAATTAGTATTGGATTCCATTATTTGTTTTGACAACTTATAAATTAGTATTGGATGCCATTATTTGTGTTGTCCACTTATAAAATAGTATTGGATGCCATTATTTGTTTTGACATCTTATAAATTAGTGTTGGATGTTATTATTTATAAAATTTATTAATGCTTTTGTTCTCTAATCTTGTATGGTATTGTTTATTTCTTAAAATTTTATCCTTTCTGGTATATAAACAGATTGCTTTTGTTTGTAAACTATGATTTATTGACTAATTATTAATTGACGTGAATTGAATAAGTTCATTGACTAATTATCACTAATTATTGAATGTACATATCATGTATATAATGTATGAGATCACTAAATTTGTAAAGTATAAATATTAAAATGTCCTATTAATTTCAACTTTAATTTCATATTTATATTTAATTTCAATTTAATGTCCTATATTAATGTCTTGACTATGAACATAAAATGCATAAATGTATATGTGTAAATTAAAATTTCAAACAATAATAAAGTCCATAATTTATGTAAATATATTAAGTGCATGAAACCAATATATTAAGGGCATGAAATAAATTCCATCAGAGTACAACCCATGAACTAAAGTCCAACTAAGTACTTGGACCATGAAATATAAAGTCCAATAGAGTACATGAAAAACCAAAAATATAGTCCATGAAATAAACAAATATAACCCACAAAATCATGTTTCTAGGTCATGTATTGTCTCTATAATCAAGAGACCTCTTCACGCCATGCGAACTATGCGGATGACCTGAAACACTCTATACAAGAGAAAGATGAAATCAGATGTAAGAAAATGAAAAATTATTTAATGACAATTTAATTTATAATTCATCATAAAATTAAATTACCATCATATCTGGGTCTGGATGCTTTGGTGCACCTGAAGCAACCTCTAAATTCTCTGAATCAATCTACATAAACAAGACAAAGAAAGTTGAAACTAGATGCACAAGTCTACAATTAAAAATGACTTAATTGAAATTAATTTATAATTTATCATATTTCAGTTGTACCATATTCTAAGGTTGTGCACCCTCTTCTCCAGGACCTATTTGTACATGCTCAACTACAAGATGTGTCTCATTTTATAAAAGAAAAATAATTTAAAATATGTATTAGCTCATATTATATATATATATATATATATATTCAATTTAAAATTTAAAATTAAAGTTATATTCAGAATATATAATTTATAATTGAATTTAAATGTAATAAAAAATTTAAATTACCATTTGATCTGGAGCCTACTCTGCATGTCCTCTTGGAGGTGTAACTATTTCTAGGTCAGGGCTAAAAGTCACACTAACAAAGTCCTACAAGTTCAAAATTAAAGCATGTATACTTGAATTAGGTTAATATATATATATTCAAGTTTGCACATTTTGTGTAGAATTTTTTTTAAACAACTTGAAAATCAAAGGCCTCACAAGTAGCCACAACATCTAATGTTTGCCCGATGCCCATTCTCATTGTTGTATCAACCTAGACATACATGTAGACATTTAACGCTTATAATATTTACAAGTGTACATTCACATTTCATATATAGTGAATTCAAAATTCATAATTGTAACTATACTAATGTAAGTTAAACAATTTAAAATATAAATGTACCTACCCTTGATCTACGATGCCCAATAGTGGAGGAGTGCTAGACAACCCCTCGGGTGGAATTGACATGGAAGTTGATTGACTCACCTAAACCAACATAAATATTTCAAACATATATGTGATTCAATTATAAATTTAAAACTCAAGTTAAAAATCATTTCATATATAATTTAAAAAATTGAAATCAAAATACCCCATAAGGGTTGCCGAGTAGGACTGGTGTCAATGTATGTACTCATGGAACAAATGATTGCCCCATTGTTACTGTCATCTATACACCAAACAGTTTGATTGTTAAAATCTATTGCAAACTTTTCTTTGATATATACATTCATCAAAATTCTTATAAAATGAACGTGTAGATGCATATTTATACCTATGTCGTAGTGTCCTCAGGGTGGTGGTCTACTGTAGGAAACTCTACAAATGAACTGATGTGACCAGATGAACTACCAAAATCTCCATGTCTACCCGAACTAGGTGTGGCTTGATCAGGTCCATAGCATACTTGATGGTAACTAGTACATACATGTGGGACATGCCTCGATACTCCTTGAGTGGTACTTAGACCAACTCCATAAAACACTCCTCCATCATCATCATCTCTATGCTCCCCACCAGCTATCGTAGAAGCATGTCGATCAAGGTCTCCTACGAGTGTACTAAGGGAACCTAATGTCAGGACCATAGCTCGATGATGTATAGGTGTGAGAATGGGAGGACTAGGAGCAACAACAAGGGGTTGCACATGCATGGGGTGTTGGGGATCAACCCTTGCCCCTAACCTCTGTTGTGGTATGCTGCCACCAACACCCTGAAATGATTTAAAATTAAAATAATTGGGATTTTTCCCCATAACAAACTCTACATATAGTTTCCTCAAAAAATACAATAGGAACTCCCAATTAGCGTGTGGGGGACTATCAAAAAACATATACCATAGATCCCAAAAATGTTCACTCATCTGTGGATGTATGCACCACCTCATGGATATTCTAGATTTGTTGGGAGGAATGGGTTGTCGAGTAATGGGGTTGAGAATGTAGGGGGCAAGGTGGCCTTTCATTATTTTAAGGTCTAAATTTTTTTATAAGAGAGACAGTCAACATAAAATTGTCTCATATGTTCTCTATCTCGTCGATGCCTATCTAGATCAGAATCAATGGTCCTGATGGCATCCACAACATTTTGCATCACAGATGCAAAATGTCTAACATGTGGTGGAATCAGTTGTTGACTCTTCATAGCATTGATTTGATTTTGTATGAATGCAACCTGATCATTTATGTGTGCTCACAAGCGAGCCTCATCAGATGCAACAACTGTTGGAGGTTGCATATTAGGTGGAGGGGGAGGTGGAGGGGGAGGTGGAGGTGGTTGTGGTTGAGGTGGTGGATTGATGATATCATCAATGTTAAAATCATCCATGATATGAGATATAAGTATGCACCTACATTAAATGATACAAAATTAAGATACAAACTTAAAAAATTACAAGAAATAGTTAAATTTGAAATGCACATGCAAATTTGTTTAAATAGGATGTGCATACATATATTAAGATCATGTATAAAATTGAAACACACATATACATTGATTGAACTTGACCATGTGCATACAAAATTCAAAATTTAACATGTACATACATTTAAAATAAAAAATACGATGCATAATTTGCATGCATACATCATTGAACTAAACTATGTACATACATACAAATTTTAAAATTTAAGAACTATATGCAATTTTAATACATGTGTACATACTAAACAATAAACATGAAACATTCACAAACTTAAAAAATTACAAGAAATAGTTAAATTTGAAACACACATGGAAATTTGTTTAAATAGGATGGGCATACCTATATTAAGATCATATAAAATTAAAACACACATATGCATTGATTGAACTTGAGCATGTGCATGCAAAATTCCAAATTTAACATGTACATACATTTAAAATAAAAAATACGATGCATAATTTGCATGCATACATCATTAAACTAAACTATGTACATGCATGCAATTTTAATACATGTGTACATACTAAACAATAAACTTCAAACATTCACAAAAAGCTCATTTTATGTCTAACACACACACACACATATATATATATTACAATTTTCCATAAGGAGAAATAATGATCTAGTAGATATTCATAAAATATATACTACAATAAATTCATCATTATAAGTTCATAAATTCCACCAAATTCATAAATTCATGTCACTAAAAATATCCATCTAGAACCAAAATCATAAATTCGCGTCACTAAAAATATCCATCTAGAACCACAATCATAAATTCACATCACTAAAAATATCCATCCAACCAAATTTATAAATTCATCACATAAAATATCCATCGTTCACCAAATTCATAACTATTTAAGATCATTGTCTTAATTTAGAAACTATTGTGGCTCTCTACTGCATCTCTTCATTTATTTGTGTTTTCCTTTTCAGAATTAGAAGTTCTACTCTCCTCTAGCCATTGTCGATGCTCATCTAAGATCCCATCCATAGCCTTGAAAACATCAACAATGGTTTTCATCCTAGATGCAATCATCCTCATAGGTGGTGCGAAAAATTCTTCATTTTGAATAATGTTGATTTGATCTTGGATGGTTCTAACATTGGAATTGATTTGTGCTTGCAAACAAGCACCATCAATTTTAGGTGGTGGAGGTGGGGGGTTATGAGGTGGAGTGGGTGGAGGTGGAGGTGGAGGTGAAGGTGGTGGAGATGGATGGCGTGGAGGTGGATTGTGAATTTACTGAATCGATCCATGTGATCTCTAAGATATGAGTGAACCTGCATTAGATTTGTAATTTCAAAATGTAAGATACATGCTTAGTAAATTCCCTTAAAACATTAAATATAAATGGCCTAATTGAATACAAATGATAAAATATGTAAGCCTCATTTATTTCTAAGGCATGTTACTTGAATGAAAATACAATTAACTATTAACAAAGGACAATTTATTAATGCTATAGGGTTTACGGTTTAGAGTTTAAGATTTAGGTTTTAGGGTAATACGATGGCTTAAGGGGAGCTATGTAGTAAGGTCCTAGTACAAAATGACATCACTTTGAAGTGAATAAAATTTAGTGAAGATGCCCAAGGCAACCAAATTTCATTAAGGTTCGAGGCAACTTCACCAAATTTTATTCACTTGAGCCATGCCATTTTGTCCTAGGAACTTACTAGACATAAATCCCCTTAAGCCATCCTATCACCCTAAACCGTAAATTAATCAACCTAGATCATGATTTATCTCATTCATATTATAATATTGCACGATCTTACTATTGTTAACTTTGGTTTACAAAACTTAGGGTGAAGTTTTGGTGTCCCTTGGAATATAATGAACTTGCAAGTTAGTGAAGAAAATTTTCTTGTGGAATAGCTGATTGAGATAGCTCTTGTTTCAACTGACCAACCTAAATCATGAAATATCATTCATATTATATTCTTGCACAATCTTATTATTGTTAATTTTGGTTGCCTTGGGCAACTTCACCAAATTTTGAGAACTTCTTTGATCCCCTTAAGAAATGTCATATTAGGACCCCTTAAGACATCGATTTATGATTTAGGGTGATAGGATGGCTTAAGGGGATCTATGTCTAGTGAGGTCCTAGGACTAAATGACATGGCTCAAGTGAAGAAAATTTGGTGGCGTTGCCCAAGGAAACCAAATTTCATTAAGGGCCTAGGAAAAAATGATGTCTTTAGGGTTTAGGGTTTAGAGTTTAGAGTTTAGGGTTTACGGTAATATGATGGCTTAAGATGATCTTTGTAGTAAGGTACTATGACAAAATGACATGGCTTAAGGGAATAAAATTTGGTGGAGTTGCCTAAGGCAACCAAATTTCATTTTAAGGTCCTAAGACAAAATGAATGCTTTAGTGTTAAGGGTTTAGATTTTAGAGTTTTGGGCTTAGGGTTTAGCGAACTTAGGGTGAAGTTTGGGTGGCCCTTAGAATAATGGACTTACAAGTTAGTGCCTAGTTTATGAATATTTTTGATTTTATGAATAGATTGACTATTTTTGTAATAGAAACACATAATTATGTATTATTAAGATTGAGTATGATGTATGTTTTAACTGGATATTTTTTTAATTGAATATAAGATTATTTTATTTAACATTTTTTTCATTAATATTAACCACTTAAATGAATTTTATGATATAAAATGTATAATATAAAATTAGTTAATGTTGAATCAAGTATTTTATTTTAGATTGTTTGGAATTGAAAGAACCTAAAAGAACTTAGAAAAGAAAAATGTTTAGATTCTTTAGTGTCTAGGTAACTAGTGCAAAAATTGAGACTTTAGACTAAGAGAGATCAAAACATAAAATAGAAATGCATGTTGAATACTATCTAATTAAGTGACAATTGGAAATCGATTGTACACTTGGATTTACGAATTTGCTAACTAAATTTGCAAACAAACATTGATAAAATTTAGGAATTGTAACTATTCTTTAACATATTGTTTTCTAATCTAATTATAATTTAACATTGATACTAAAGTTTAACATATCATTTTCTCCATACAATGCAAATGAAATTTAAAACATTTAAGCAACGCAAATAAATTTTCTTGAGCTCGAAATTAGGGTTTTCAAAATCAAAATGATTTGTTCGATTTCAATTTAGGGTTCTAGCAAAAAAATTTGTTTCAATTCAATGTAGGGTTTCAATTTCTAAGCAATTAGGGTTTTTAATGCAATTTTTTCATTTCATTTCAAACTAGGGTTTTCAAATTCAATTTTTTTGGTTTGATTTGAATTCAAGATTTCAAAAAGATTGATTAGGGTTTCTAAATGCAATTTTTTTATTTCATTTAAATTTCTAGGGTTTTGAAATGCAATTTTTTTGTTTCATTTCAATTAGGTTTTTCAAATACAATTTTTTTTGGTTTGATCGAACAATTTAGGTTTAAAAAGTTTAATTTTGTTTCTAAAATACAGGTCAAGGTTCATTTTTTCATTTCTATTCAATATCTTCAGGTTTCATTGCATTTTTTCATCTATTTCTACTATAACAGGAAATAAAATTCTTAAAACGTCAAATAAATTTGAAAAAAAATGCTAAAATCATTTCTTCTATTGACAATTTCAAAAAAAAATGAAAAAATGCAAAACAAATGGGGGTGTACAGGTACCTAGAGGCTATGTCTAGGTCTCTGTCGCTTAGAATTCAGGATCCTATGCACTGCTAAAAATGAAGGTTTGTTCGATTTTAAAAAATAAATACCATTATGAAATGGGATCCCGATTATTACAAAACAGGATCCCGTTTCGTAGTAATCGGGATCTCATTCCATCTCCGTCGGTTCGGGACCCTCTAACAAATGGGATCCCAATTTTTAAAAAGTGGGATCCCGTTTGTCATTTAGGCTTGGGATCCCGAACCTAAATGGGATCTCGATTTTTAAAAATTGGGATCCCATTTTTGCAATGCCGATTTCATTTTTTGGGTAAGGGAAAAACTTCCACATTTTGTGGACTCAACTTTGTGCACTTACCCCTAGGTTAAGGTTAAATTATTTTCCTTTCATCCTTTTTTTCTCTTATTTTATATATATATATATGATGGCATGAATTTGCACCCCTTGCGAATTCCACATTTACATACCTCTTACCTTAGACAAAATAAATCTGATTCAATTTTATCCCACATCCTTCATTCGCTTCCCATCCACCTGGCAGTTATTTTTTTTGTCGATAGATAATATTCTATCAAGGACACTAGCATGACATGCGGACATCTGCACGACGTACTGTCATCATGATAGGATTCCTACCTCTAGAATCTATAGAGGCATTACAACACTCCATTAGTGATAAAGTGTAACATTTCTGCTTCCTTGACCGATCTCAAACAACTCCTTTTCCTCCAATTTCATCTTTAAATACCTATCTACTTAATTATTTTACTCTCTCTTGATCATTTAGAGATTGGGAAACTCTCTCTTCACTCTTCATAACATTCTCAAGCATTCTAACCTCCATTGAAGCTGCAACTTGGTTCTTTGTGGACTCAACCTCCTCATTATTGCAGTAATGTCAGCATTTGCAAGCTTGAGAGCTCACTCCTTCTCCCATTTGCCTTGAGTGCATGTGGTTGAAGGTGATATTATTCCATCTTCCATTCACTTAGCATTATCATATTATTTTCGTATCATATTATTTTTAGCATAATATTTAGTACTTTCACTTCAATATCTTTCTTTACCGCATTTCTCCTATCATTGCTATATTGGTTGTCTGTGGAGGTGGGAAGACAAAAGCGGGGGATTGACTAGGGTAGTCCTCTATACACAACCCACTATTTTTCCATTCTTTTGTGTGTAGGTTGTTTGCCAAGTGAAGACTTCAAAGATATCAACTCATGGTAGGAAGGTACACCTCTTTACCTTTCTTTGTCAATTCATAGTTAGATCAAGTTAAAGTATTGTTCTTGATAATTAGTTGTTTAGTTGCTTTTTGCTTTCTATTATTGCATCAAAACTGTATTTGTTAGGTCGTTAGTAGGTTCCCTTTGAGTTGTGATTATATTTTACACTCTCTCTCCGTACGGACACTAGCATGTTGTCTTGTCATCCATGTCTTGTGCTGGATTCCTCTGGTTGTGAGCTACCTAAGTGACAGTCTAGACTCTAAGTGCTTGCTCACCTGACTTCCTGAAACTCTCAAGTTGGTAGAAGGAAAGAGCTAGATTGGTTTCCCTTCCTTTTCACCCCTTTAAACAACAAAACTTATCTAAAAAATTCATCTAGCTTGAGGTAGATCAGATCAGCATATTGTTTTATAGCCTCTCATGACCTGGGGTCCTGAGTAGTCAATCCCCCCCTCTACATTTTTGTGAACCCGATGTGAACTATTTTGTTTACATCTTGTAAGATTGAAGGAATATTCTCTTGTGATCTAGGTGTATTGTAGGTGTGTGTGTTGCAAAGCACTTAGCCTTGCAACCCAACCTATGACCCCTAGTGGTGTAGCTAGAAGAGTCCCCAAATTTTGTGAAGAAAAATCTATAATAGATCACTGTCTAATTGTTTAAAACTTGGGGGATTTTGAGAAAGTAATTTTTAGTGTGCATAGAAGGTGGTCTCTTTCTTGCATCTTCTCATCCCGTTTGTGCAACCTATGAATGGGTGTCCTACTATAACCTTCACATTGTAGGACTTTTTGATGAATAATAATAATGAACCCTCTCCTCTGTACATACATTCTCCTATCAATGAAAATATTGTGACTGGTGTTCTTGTTTATCCTACATGTCAAGTTAATGTCGTTATAGAGGATATCATGCTAATAAACTTCTTACACAAGGAAGGGTATGCCGAATCTAAGAGAATGATACATACGGATGATGGGATTTTCATCCCTCCCATCGGTTCTATCACCCTTTTTTTCCTTGTTGGATCCAGGACTATGAATGCCTTTTTCAATATTATCCCAAAGTTTGACTTGTTCAAAATGAAGTTAGGCATTCCTTGACTAGTTTCCATGAATTTTGTCCCTTTGGCGATGAACAAATTTTTGAAGTTCTCCCATGAGGGATCCGTACATGTTGTGCATGACATTGGGTACAAACCCCTGGTGTCATGTGGGGCTTATTCATTAGATCACTTATGGCCTACCCCTATTGGTCTGTTTCCTCCAAGGACAGACATATTGTATCACACCTATGTAAAATATAAGAATGGGGGTATAGTGCCAAAAGTGACCTATTCGCCTTCCCCTTATACTATTTCAGTAAAGGCTTACATGATAGCATAGCAATAGGTTGCCTCTTCCTCTGAAAAGGGGAAGGGGAAGCCTGATCAAGCTCAGGAGCCTTCTTCTTCTCCTTCTACAATTCCACCTGCCTCTTCATCTCGCTCTGCTATAGTTCCTTCAACTTCAACCTCCATGCATCTCTTGGGGAGTCTAATGGTGCCTGCTTGGCGGAAAGGCCAAGCATTAGGTGTTCGACCTTCCTATCTTTCCCACAGTGCCTTGAATCATCCTGTATGATAAGGGGAAGGGTCATTGTGGATTCACCTCTACATCTCAACCTTCATGGCCTCCTACTACTCCTACCCCTAGGGTAGTGAATGGGAAGAGGCTCATCCTTGAGGCACATGATTCTGCTTCTCCACCAACTATTTTTTTTGTTCCTACATCTCTTCCTCTTGTTTCTATTCAAGATTCACTCCCTCAATCAACCACAGTTGTGATGGATACTCTTATGAAAAAATAGGAGCCTCTTGCTCCTTCTCAAGCTGCAACTTCCAACTCTCGAAGCTGGGTGGTACCATAATATTGGGTTACAATTTATGGGAGATCTTGATTTTTGCTGAAATCACATAGTTTTAGAAAATATAATGATTTAACCCTTGAAAATTTCCATTTAAAGGATTCCAATTGAAGAGGTTTTGATCAAACCACCTTAGATCAAACCCCCTTGGATAAAACCTCACTAGTTTTAAACCATACCTATAATATAGTCTCCTTTACACCTATCAAAATGCTGATAAAAAACCACTTTTGATTTTTAATGCACGTGGAAAAATAGTAGATTATCAAAAAAAATTGAAAAATATCAATGCACTAGATATTGAAGTCCTTGATCCAACAAAAAAAAAAAAATTGAATTTCGATACATACAAAAAATGTTATGTTGTATACGGTCCACCTATGTCTGAATTGTAATTGGTTTGACTTTGAAACCTGATTAAGGAAAAATTATTCAATAAAACACTATGAAATCAAATGAAAGTGCTATATATCATAGTTAAATATCTAAATTCAAAAAAAAATAGAATTTTATCCTTCATGGAAAAAAAATTATGATGTATATGGTGAGCATCACTCCTTAAAAATGGTGTTTACTGGAAAAATAAGTGCAATTTGATTCCAAATTTTTTGAAAAACATATATTTAGAATCTTCAAACAAAATTTCACAAATCACTAGTTTGCATCATCTCCAAATTCCTCATGGTTTAGCCGCTATAGGTGCTCGAAAGTGAAGATTTAGTTAGAAAAAATTAGTTCAGTGTTAAGTTTGGCCAGAAATTATAAACCAATATTGTGGGATCGCCCAGGTGAAGAAGCTGCCTTGGGTGTGAGTGTAAGTGTCGGAGGAAGGATTTGGCCGCTAAGAAGACTACTTTGCAAAAGATAGAAGGTGAGTCAACACCCCTTGTTTCGGTTTCTCCTAATGTGTAACAACCCTCCGTTTAGCTTTTGTGTAGTTTGCTTTATGCTTTATTTGGTTGCTGATACCTTGATATTGGATACGCTTTGTTATGATGTTTTGATCGCTATTATTGAGCGACATTGATTATTGTGCGATGTGGATTATCTGACTACTGTGATACATGCTTTATTGATTATTGATGTTAGTGGATTTAGCATGAGATATTGTATTACGTGATTTATGATTATGATGTAGTGTCAGTCTTTGATGAGTGTATTGGTGAAGAAGACGGTTTTGCATCACTCGCTTGCGAGCGCCCTGTGAATCCGTGATTTCTTCTTCACGGTGTGTATTATATACTGGATATATGTATTATGTTGTTATTTGGTTGCAGGTTGCAGGTACATGACACCGACTCCACCTGGTTTCACAGGTCTGAGCGTGTCGATCCAACGGTTATGTGGAAAGGGAGATAGTAACTGAGTAACATGTGACAGGTCTATGCCCTAGCTTTAGTGTGTCGTTCGTTCTGTTTGTGAGTTGAGTCTACTTGGTTTAATGTTATATGATTTAATTAGATGTTTTGTATTTAATTAAAGGTTAGAATTATTGTATTGTTGAAAGTAGAGTTTATTTTAATATTAAGTGAAATATATGCTTAGATGAATTATATATGTTGATTATGAAATTGTATTAATTAAATTTTAATTTATTTAATTAATTAAATTAATCTTGGAAAAGATTGAATTTAATTATTAAATAATTAAAATTAATTAATTATGGTTATTGCATTAAATTAAATGAAATTAAATTAAAAGAATTGAAAAAAAAAGTGAAATTGCATTTAGAAATTAATTTGAAGTTTTTGAAAGTGGGAAAATGAAATAAATATCTATTTTTAATATTGCATGCGAAAACGGAATTAGGGTTAGGTTAGATATTTTAGTTTTAATATGAATGCATGTTTCAATTTAAAAAAAAAAAAAAAAAGGAAAGAAGGAGAAAAGTTTTTCGAAGAGGATTATTATTGTTCAGAGGATTTTGGGAAGTTGGAAGAATTGCACAAACAGGGATTTGAATCGAACTTTGGTTTTTGGAATTGGAATTGTTGCACTTTTGAGGAAAAGCTTGGAGGAGGCTTCTACCAAGAAATTTTCTTCATCTTCTGTAGCATCATATTCCAGGTTTTATACTTGATGTTTGTTTCAATTTTCAATTTAATGGTTGTGAAAATTCAATTCATTAACTGTAGGAAATTGTTTAGAAAACAAAACCTATAGATTCATCGTTTCAATTTTCAAATTAAAATATTCTCAACATCTAGGATTTATTGTGAAAAAACCTAGTTTGTAAATCAAACAAGATCTATTTGGCAAATTTAAACCTTAAAGAAAATATTATTGAAAATTCAAACCCTATGTGAAAACCTTCAGTAAATAGTTGATTTGAATTTTCCTTATTTAAGTTATTGTGAATTTTAATGAATAGGGTTGAATGAAATTCAAATTTTATCCTTTTAAAAGTAGGAATAAAATTCTGGAAAATTTAAAGAATTTTCTGTTCTGGTTTTGTTCGTATTTCTTCAATTTTACTAGTTATGAAAATTCAGGTAAATTTTTATATATTTATATATATAAACTAATATATATATTATATGTAAAATTGCATAAAATATATATATATAATTTATATATATAAATATATATAAACCCTTTTTGGATTATATACTTGTTTTATTTTCATTTTTCGCACATGACGAAAAGTACAATTTTTATTGGAAACTGTGTCCGTGTTAATTCGTTTCAAAATGCATATTTAAAAAAAAAATATATATATAAAAATATATGGGAAACTAATTTTAAATGGGCGGTGGCTATGACCCCACCGTCCACATGTAATGGTGGAGGGGCGCTGCCATGGGACAGCGCGCCCACCTTTATGGGGGACGCGCTGTCACATGACAGAGCTGCCCCCACTGTGCGCATAGGGATGCGACCGGCCGGTACAAGGTACCGCCGGCGCTCCACTATCAATAGTAACCTTAAACTTTTAAACATGTTGGGTCCGCCACTATTCATAGGTTTCGGTGAAAATTCATTTATTTATTTATTTTATTTTATTTTAGTTTTTCAATGAATTTAAAAATTGCGAATTATTTAAAAGATTAGTATGAATTAGATATGTTTATTTTTAATATTATAAATATTAATAAATATATCTATATCATATTAAATGTATATATATTCATATATTTGTAATTGTAGGATGGAATTTGTAGGTAAAAATTAATATTCAGAAAATACTAATGTTACAAACTGGCAAATTCTTTTCAATAAAACGGTGATTTTTTTTACAATGTTTAATATAGATTTGAATTTATATTTAATACAGTTTCGAATATTAATACAATAAACTATTTTTAAATATGTAAGTATGCTGCATATATTTTATAGTATAGTTTATATAATTAATATTATGTGTTTGACTTATGAGAGCATGTCAATATTTTGAAAATAGATTTGACAAAAAAACTAAGATTGTGCATGATTAGTGAGAAAGATAAAATATAGTTATTTTAATGAAGGATATATTGTTTAAATAAGATTTAGAAAATTATTTATTTTAATGAAGGAATTTAATTGCTTTAATGTCATAATGATATTATTATAATTTCAATTTCTGCGAGATGTTTAAATAGAAATATGGATTTAATGTATCCAAATATAGTGTTGAATTTTATCAATGTGTTATTATATTATTTTGTTTTCCCTTTTTGTAAATGCTTTGGGAACAAGTAATTGTGTTAAGTAATGTAAAGTCTTCTAGTGTAGGTGGGTCATTCCCATGTTTATTAAAATTTGTCTATTCCTTGGGTAGGTTATTTTGAGTTGTTTTCCTCCATATGTTGGAGTGGGATTCTTATTGTCATTTCCTAGATTAGGAGAGACAGAGTTATTCAGTTCTATAACACTTGATTCACCCTTAGAGTCTAGATTTGAGTAGAGAGTTATCCATTAGAGGAGTGGCTTTTGTTAGGGGCCGGAGCCCAAAGAGGTAAACTGGGTAACCTTCGAAAGTGTGTTTAATAAGTGATAATTAAAGCAAAGTATTTAGATTACTAGGATGCATTCACATTAACCAAGATAAAATTAACTTCACTCACAGACACAGGGGCTTGTTTAGACTTGGGGTGAGTGAGAAGGCCTGGAATGGCAAGGTCAACTAACTTGTCCATATGAAAGGTAGTTGATTCCGCTTGAGTGAGTATGAGGGCCGAGATTCTGTTGAGGCCACCAGGATTACCGAAGCCTATGAAGGATGCCCAGAGGAGATCTCATGACACACCTTGCGATGACACTCTATCTAGGATAACCTTGTTTATATGTTGTGTGTATGGTATCTTTAGCACACTTGATTATTATATGTCTGGAAGCAATGTAACCATGTTAGTGTTAGATTTATATTGTGCATATGTTGGTTGAGTCAGTATGTGTCAGTATGAGTCTGCCTTTGGTTAGAGGTAATAGATTTCTTGTCCATGTTACCTTGTTACTATCTCCTAGCATGGGGGCTGGGCCTACGGGTACCACATGGTAGGGAGGAACATGCACCAAAACTGTTGGGTCCCCCTTTGTTCTTCAGTTCGTGGAAGCGAGACATCTAGTTGGACAGCTTGTGGATATTGTTACTCTCTTCTATTACTTTTGTATCTCTTCATGTATCAGTTGTATTTACCCCTCTTGTTGTATGAGGTGGATCTTGTAATCTTGTAATCTTGTAATTATTCTACCTGTGTATTTTACTCATTCTGGGAATGAGGATTGTAAATTTGTAATGGAATTATGTGATGGATAATCTATTTTATATTGTATTTACTTATGTTAGATGTATGTTATTACTTGAGTTAATTAAAGCAATGTAATTAAGATGTGTATGTTAATGGGGTTTAAGTAATCTCAGTTACATAGCCTTAGGGGAGGTTGTCAATTTAGGTGAACATGTATGTATAATACACTTAAACAAAAAAAAAATTAGTACACTTTTGTAGCGAATTGAAACTTCCTCTAGGGTTGCGTGGTAGGGCATTACACATGGTATCAGAGCCTAGGTTTAAACACTGGGTGCTCTGGGATTATGTTGCAACCATTAAGCTTAGTTGCGTAGGTTTCTTTTTAAGTGTACCTTGTCTAATTCCTCTTTGTGTCTGTGTAGGAGTATGCCTCCCAGACACGGACGAGGCAGGGGACGAGGACGTGGCCGTATAGGCGGACGTGAGGGGAGTCAGCATGATTCGTCACCTCATGTCACGCCCATACCAGATCAGGAGGTACATCAGACCTCACAGAACAATCCAGAGGGTGGTGATGGACAACTAGATCCTCCTAGGGTCGAAGCTGCACGTAAAGCTTTTGAGGAAGCTTTGAAATTATTGGGTCTGAGGCAGGCAGTGCCAGAGGTTAACCCTGAGGTGAGGACAGTTACACCTCAGTCTGATATGTTGGAAGTGAATTATATGAGAGACTTGATTCGATCTCAGCCACCTCAATTTGATGGAGTAGGTACAGGATTAGAGGCTGAGACCTGGTTGATAGGTCTAGACAGGTGTTTCTCCATGCACCCCTTTGACAGTAATACTAAAGCGCGATGCACTATTATTCATCTCCGTGGATTTGCCGCCACTTGGTGGAAGCTAGAGGAGCAGAAGCTCCATATAGACATGAGTACAGTATCTTGGGAGATCTTTCTTGAGAGATTCAGAGCCCGTTTTCTCTCCGATCATTGGCGCCAGTGTAGAGGCGATGAGTTTCATGCCATACGTCAACTAGCTATGACAGTTGATCAGTATGAGAGGAGATTCTACGAACTTAAACAGTTCACAGGAATCGGGGATGACGAGGCGATGCTTGTGCAGCATTTTATCAGGGGCTTAAATGCCTGTATCAGTGGAGGTGTTCGGGTTTTTGAACCCAAGTCTATGGAGATAGCTGTGGAGAAGGCACGGATTGTGGAGGAGAACCTGAATATGGCACTGGGAGGTCATACAGGTGTGATCATTGGCAATGGTACAGGAGCTGGGACTAGTACTCGAGGAGGACAGACACAGGGTGTTGTGACTCCTAAGACTCAGCAAGTATCAGTACAGGGCAGTCAGTAGCAGTCGTTTCAGGGGAAACGAAAAGGTTTCCAGCAAGGACAGAGTAATAGGAACTGGAGGTGCATGAAGTGTTTCAATGCTGAGCAACCCGCTCAGAGTGTCCAGTCTACTTTTGGAGGCAGTGTACAATAGTCTAGTGCACTAGTAGGAGGTAGAGGATATGGTAGAGGCACTGGTTGCTTCTCTTGTGGTCAGCAGGGCCATATTGCTAGGATGTGTACCAATAAGGGCACGTCAGGATTCACTCAGAGACCAGCGGCGTCAGAGCCGACAGTAGGGAATGCTGGCAGAGGCCATCGTGTGTTCACAGTGGTTGATAACCGCTAGGCAGAGCGCCAAGGTACCGTAATTGAGACCGTTGGTATGCTATTGGGTAATAATGTATCTATTCTATTTGATTTAGGAGTGTCAGACTCCTTTGTTTCTTCGTCAGTTGTGTCACGTTGCAGATTGGGTGCCGTAAGGCAAGCCGATAGGTGGCAGGTTGAGTTAGCGTTGGGTGAGAAGGTCGCATCACATTCAGTTGTACCTGATTGTAGGATGGAGATTGGACCACTCCACACTACCTTAGATCTTCGGGTTATTCCTTTGGGATCCTATGATGTTGTCATAGGTATGGACTGGTTAGAGGCTCACGGAGCGGTTATTGATTGTCGACGTAAGTCGATTAGGTGCATTAATGCATCTGGTGGTGAGGTTGAGATTATAGGAGTTCAGAGACCGATATCCTTGAGGATTATCTCAACTATGCAGTTGAGGAGATGTGTTCGGCAGGGATGTCAGTTGTTTGCTGTTTCAGTTGACGACTTGGGATTAGGAGATGGAGAGGAGAAGGTATCTCTAGATAGTCATCCTGTGCTTCAGGAATTTTCAGATGTTTTTCTAGATGACATTCCAGGGATGCCACTGAGGAGAGATATTGATTTTAAGATTGACTTAGTACCTGGTTCAGAACCTATTTCACGAGCTCCCTACTGTATGACTACTCAAGAGCTGAAAGAGCTTCGCTTGCAGTTAGAGGAGTTATTGGAGAAGGGGTTCATTTGTCCTAGTGTATCTCCTTGGGGAGCAACTGTTATCTTCATGAAGAAGAAGGACGGTTCACTTCGGTTGTGCATTGACTACCGGTAGTTGAACAAGGTAACGATCAAGAATCGTTATCCACCTCCCAGGATAGATGACTTGTTTGACCAAGTCAAAGGTGCTACCATCTTTTCGAAGATAGACCTTAAGTCAGGATACCATCAGCTCCGTATATTTGATGCATATATACATAAGATAGCGTTTCAGACACGATATGGTCACTATGAGTTCACTGTGGTACCATTCGGGTTGACGAATGCGCCATCTGTGTTTGTGAGTTTGATGAATGGAGTATTCCGCACATACCTAGATAGGTTTGTTCTCGTGTTTCTTGAAGATATATTGATATATTCCAGGACAGTAGAGGAACACGAGGAGCATTTGCGACAGGTTTTGCAGTGTTTGAGAGAGAACCAGCTTTATGCCAACTTGTCGAAGTGCAAGTTTTTCAAGACTGAGATCAAGTATCTTGGTCATGTGATCTCAGGAGAGGGAATATCTGTGGATCCTTCGAAGATTCAAGCTATTCTTGATTGGCCTGCGCCCACGAATGTGGAAGAGATCCGTAGTTTTATGGGGCTTGCAGCTTACTATAGGAGGTTTGTTCAGAGTTTTTCCAGGATAGGTCATCCTATCACTTCTCTTCAGAGGAAAGGGAAGAGGTTTGGATGGTCAGACCAGTGTGAGTCAGCTTTTCAGGTCCTTAAGGATAAGTTGACTAGTGCACCTATTTTAGCGATACCAAATCCTGCAGGAGACTTTGTGGTTTGTACAGACGCATCTTTAGAGGGCTTAGGTGCAGTTTTGATGCAGGAGGGACGAGTGATAGCATATGAGTCGTGTAAACTTAAAGATCATGAACTTAATTATCCCACTCATGATCTTGAGTTAGCGGCAGTAGTCTATGCGTTGGCTAGATGGAGACACTTCTTACTTGGGCACAAGTTTGAGTTACACAGTGATCATAGGAGTCTACAATACATCTTTACTCAGCCTAACCTTAATGCTAGACAGAGGGGATGGATGGAGTTCCTTTGTGAGTATGACTTCGAGGTGAAGTACATTCAGGGGAAACAGAACGTTGTAGCTGATGCACTCAACAGACGTAGGCATGAGATTTCTAAGATGACTCTTATGGTTGATTTACGGAGTCAGATTCTTGCTACTCTTCCAACAGACAGTTGGTACCAAGATGTGAGAGCAGAGATTGAGGCAGGTAGACCTCTCGAGGGCAGATTTTCAGGTTATTCACTTGAGTCAGATGGGTTACTTAGACATTCCAAGCGTATTTACGTTCCTTTAGTAGGTGACCTTCAATCTTTGGTTATGACCAAGGCTCATCGTGCACCCTATTCAGCCCATCCTGGGGTGAAGAAGATGCATGCAGATTTGCGCTAGTTATATTTTTGGCCTGGGATGAAACAGGATATTGCAGACTTTGTAGCGAGATGTTTGGAGTGTCAGCGAGTGAAGGCTGAACACCAGCATCCAGCAGGGCTTCTTCAGCCACATCTTGTACCTGAGTGGAAGTGGGATATTATCTCATTGGATTTCATTGTTGGTTTATCCAACTCATCACGATGACATGATGCCATTATGGTGACGGTCGATAGGTTGATGAAGGTAGCAAACTTCTTGCCTATGTGTGCTTCCTATAATGTATCATCAGTTGCTAGAGTGTTCATGGAGGACATTGTGAGGTTGCACTGTATTCCGCATTGGATCATTTCTAACAGGGATCTAGTGTTTACTTCAGCTTTGTGGACATCATTACAGCATGCTATGGGGACACAGTTGAACTTTAGTTCAGCATATCACCCTGAGACAGATGGACAGACAGAGAGGGTTAATCAAATCCTCGAAGATATGTTACGCATGTATGTCATGGATCAGCAGACACGATGGGAGGATTATCTTTACTTAGTGGAGTTTTCTTACAATAACAGTTACCAGAGTTCCATTGGCATGGCACCTTTCCAAGCTTTGTATGGACATCCCTGTCGTACTCCTTTGAGTTGGGATCGATTAGAGGACAGAGTGTTATTAGGACCTGAGATGTTGCAGGATATGGAGCAACAGGTAGAGCGTATTAGAGAGCATCTTGTAGCAGCACAGGATAGACAGAAGAAGTATGCGAATGCGCATAGGGTGGATCGTCAGTTTTCTGTTGGCGATAAAGTATTTTTGCGGGTGCGTCCGCGAAAGAGTCCTATCCGTTATGGAGAGGGTTCTAAGTTGGCGCCTCGCTTTGTCGGACCTTTCGAGATACTCGAAAAAATTGGTCCAGTTGCTTATCGACTTGCTTTGCCACCTAGTCTTGCACGTATTCATGACGTAGTCCATGTTTCAGTTCTTCGACCTTATCATCCTGATGTTCCTCACATCCTTGATTGGAACTCCTTACAGGTAGAGGACGGGTAGCTGGCTTTGGAGCCCGTGGTAGTTTTGGAGCGTAGAACGCTCGCTCTTCGAGGGCGAGATATTGAGCAGGTCAGAGTACAGTGGGATCCCAGGGATGATACTTCATCCACTTGGGAGGATGCAGTGAGGATTAAGCAGTTATATCCCTACTTGTTTACAGGCTTCTAGGAGTAAGCCTAGTCTTAGGGGGGGAGAATGTAACACCCCTCCGTTTAGCTTTTGTGTAGTTTGCTTTATGCTTTATTTGGTTGCTGATACCTTGATATTGGATACGCTTTGTTATGATGTTTTGATCCCTATTAGTGAGCGACATTGATTATTGTGCGATGTGGATTATCCAACTATTGTGATACATGCTTTATTGATTATTGATGTTAGTGGATTTAGCATGAGATATTGTATTACGTGATTTATGATTATGATGTAGTGTCAGTCTTTGATGAGTGTATTGGTGAAGAAGACGGTTTTGCATCACTCGCTTGCGAGCGCCCTGTGAATCCGTGATTTCTTCTTCACGGTGTGTATTATATACTGGATATATGTATTATGTTGTTATTTGGTTGCAGGTTGCAGGTACATGACACCGACTCCACCTGATTTCATAGGTCTGAGCGTGTCGATCCAACGATTATGTGGAAAGGGAGATAGTAACTGAGTAACATGTGACAAGTCTATGCCCTAGCTTTAGTGTGTCGTTCGTTCTGTTTGTGAGTTGAGTCTACTTGGTTTAATGTTATATGATTTAATTAGATGTTTTGTATTTAATTAAAGGTTAGAATTATTGTATTATTGAAAGTAGAGTTTATTTTAATATTAAGTGAAATATATGCTTAGATGAATTATATATGTTGATTATGAAATTGTATTAATTAAATTTTAATTTATTTAATTAATTAAATTAATCTTGGAAAAGATTGAATTTAATTATTAAATAATTAAAATTAATTAATTATGGTTATTGCATTAAATTAAATTAAAAGAATTGAAAAAAAAAAGTGAAATTCCATTCAGAAATTAATTTGAAGTTTTCGAAAGTGGGAAAATGAAATAAATATCTATTTTTAATATTGCATGCGAAAAGGGAATTAGGGTTAGGTTAGATATTTTAGTTTTAATATGAATGCATGTTTTAATTTAAAAAAAAAGGAAAGAAGGAGAAAAGTTTTTCGAAGAGGATTATTATTGTTCAGAGGATTTTGGGAAGTTCGAAGAATTGCACAAACAGGGATTTGAATCGAACTTTGGTTTTTGGAATTGGAATTGTTGCACTTTTGAGGAAAAGCTTGGAGGAGGCTTCTACCAAGATATTTTCTTCATCTTCTATAGCATCATATTCCAGGTTTTATACTTGATGTTTGTTTCAATTTTGAATTTAATGGTTGTGAAAATTCAACTCATTAACTGTAGGAAATTGTTTAGAAAACAAAACCTATAGATTCATCGTTTCAATTTTCAAATTAAAATATTCTCAACATCTAGGATTTATTGTGAAAAAACCTAGTTTGTAAATCAAACAAGATCTATTTGGCAAATTTAAACCCTAAAGAAAATATTATTGAAAATTCAAACCCTATGTGAAAACCTTCAGTAAATAGTTGATTTGAATTTTCCTTATTTAAGTTATTGTGAATTTTAATGAATAGGGTTGAATGAAATTCAAATTTTATCCTTTTAAAAGTAGGAATAAAATTCTGAAAAATTTAAAGAATTTTCTGTTCTAGTTTTGTTCGTATTTCTTCAATTTTACTAGTTATGAAAATTTTGGTAAATTTTTATATATTTATATATATAAACTAATATATATATTATATATAAAATTACATAAAATATATATATATATATATATATATATAATTTATATATATAAATATATATATATAATTTATATATATAAATATATACAAACCCTTTTTGGATTATATACTTGTTTTATTTTCATTTTTCGCACATGGTGAAAAGTACATTTTTTATTGGAAATTGTGTCCGTGTTAATTCGTTTCAAAACGCATATTTAAAAAAAATATATATATAAAAAAATATATGGGAAACTAATTTTAAATGGGTGGTGGCTATGACCCCACCGCCCACATGTAATGGTGGAGGGGCGCTACCATGGGACAGCGTGCCCACCTTTATGGGGGACGTGCTGTCACATGACAGAGCTGCCCCCACTGTGCGCATAGGGATGCGACCGGCCGATACAAGGTACCGTCGGCGCTCCACTGTCAATAGTACCCTTAAACTTTTAAACATGTGGGGTCCGCCACTATTCATAGGTTTCGGGGGAACTTCATTTATTTATTTATTTTATTTTATTTTAGTTTTTCAATGAATTTAAAAATTGCGAATTATTTAAAAGATTAGTATGAATTAGATATTTTATTTTTAATATTATAAATATTAATAAATATATCTATATCATATTAAATGTATATATATTCATATATTTGTAATTGTAGGATGGAATTCGTAGGTAAAAATTAATATTCAGAAAATACTAATGTTACAAACTGGTAAATTCTTTTCAATAAAACGGTGATTTTTTTTACAATGTTTAATGTAGATTTGAATTTATATTTAATACAGTTTCGAATATTAATACAATAAACTGTTTTTAAATATGTAAGTATGCTGCATATATTTTATAGTACAGTTTATATAATTAATATTATGTGTTTGACTTATGAGAGCATGCCAATATTTTGAAAATAGATTTGACAATAAAACTAAGATTGTGCATGATTAGTGAGAAAGATAAAATATAGTTATTTTAATGAAGGATATATTGTTTAAATAAGATTTAGAAAATTGTTTATTTTAATGAAGGAATTTAATTGCTTTAATGTCATAATGATATTATTATAATTTCAATTTCTGCGAGATGCTTAAATAGAAATATGGATTTAATGTATCCGAATATAGTGTTGTTTTTTATCAATGTGTTATTATATTATTTTGTTTTCCCTTTTTGTAAATGCTTTGGGAATAGGTAATTGTGTTAAGTAATGTAAAGTCTTCAAGTGTAGGTGGGTCATTCCCATGTTTATTAAAATTCGTCTATTCCTTGGGTAGGTTATTTTGAGTTGTTTTCCTCCATATGTTGGAGTGGGATTCTTATTGTCGTTTCCTAGATTAGGAGAGACAGAGTTATTCAGTTCTATAACACTTGATTCACCCTTGGAGTCTATATTTGAGTAGAAAGTTATCCATTAGAGGAGTGGCTTTTGTTAGGGATCGGAGCCCAAAGAGGTAAATCGGGTAACCTTCGAAAGTGTGTTTAATAAGTGATAATTAAAGCAAAGTATTTAGATTACTAGGATGCATTCACATTAACCAAGATTAAATTAACCTCACTCGCAGACACAGGGGCTTGTTTAGACTTGGGGTGAGTGAGAAGTCCTGGAATGGCAAGTCAACTAACTTGTCCATATGAAAGGTAGTTGATTCCGCTTGAGTGAGTATGAGGGCCGGGATTTGGTTGAGGCCACCAGGATTACCGGAGCCTATGAAGGATGCCCAGAGGAGATCTCATGACACACCTTGCGATGACACTCTATCTAGGATAACCTTGTTTATATGTTGTGTGTATGGTATCTTTAGCACACTTGATTATTATATGTCTAAAAGCAATGTAACCATGTTAGTGTTAGATTTATATTGTGCATATGTTGGTTGAGTCAGTATGTGTCAGTATGAGTCTGCCTTTGGTTAGAGGTAATAGATTTCTTGTCCATGTTACCTTGTTACTATCTCCTAGCATGGGGGCTGGGCCTACGGGTACCACATGGTAGGGAGGAACATGCAACAAAACCGTTGGGTCCCCCTTTGTTCTTCAGTTCCTGGAAGTGAGACATCCAGTTGGACAGCTTGTGGATATTGTTACTCTCTTCTATTACTTTTGTATCTCTTCATGTATCAGTTGTATTTACCCCTCTTGTTGTATGAGGTGGATCTTGTAATCTTGTAATCTTGTAATTATTCTACCTGTGTATTTTACTCATTCTGGGAATGAGGATTGTAAATTTGTAATGGAATTTTATAATGGATCTATGTGATGGATAATCTATTTTATATTGTATTTACTTAAGTTATATGTATGTTATTACTTGAGTTAATTAAAGCAATGTAATTAAGATGTGTATGTTAATGGGGTTTAAGTAATCTCAGTTACATAGCCTTAGGGGAGGTTGTCAATTTGGATGAACATGTATGTATAATACACTTAAACAAAAAAAAAATTAGTACACTTTGGTAGCGAATTGAAACTTCCTCTAGGGTTGCGTGGCGGGGCATTACATAATGTGTCCTCTTTCAACCCTTTTACTTTGGTTCCCATCACCTTGATCTTACTTCTAGCTTCCTACATGAGTGTGGATGACCCTCACCTTAAAAGGGTGCAAGTGTTCATTTCTCCCTAGTTGAGCCTCCCCTCTTGATGTCCCCTCAAGAAATCTACCTTTTCCTAGTCTCGTGGATATGTCGAATACCTCGGTGGTGTCCACTATGGTTTTTTCCTATTCTTCCTCTTCTTCTGCTTCTTTTGTGGGGATCTCACATCCTTCGATGAAGCGCAAGTTGGAGGATGTCCCTGCTTCTAATGGGGTTCAAAAGAAATGATCCAAGAGGATCTAGAAGACCTAAAAAATTCACAGTCTCAAAATCTAGTAGAACCATCACCATGTCAAATTTCTTAGAAAAATTGACCCAATGCAACTTGAACGGGTGAAAAAGGAGCTCGTACGCCAAAGTTATGGTCAGTCAGAGTTGGGGTGAAATCTGATACAGAGGCCAATCAGAAAGGGAAAAAAAATGATCATTCCAAAAATGGTCAAAGGTGCCATCACATTGAAGAGCTCATCACCACAGTTCCAACGCTGCTTGTTTCATCGAAAACAAAGCTCGTTGTCAAAGTTGAAGGTTGACTAGATGCTGATGTGGTAAGTGCAAGCGATGTGGCAAAAATGTGGATCCCCCTCACTAAATTCATGTACCACCACTATACCATGCTTTATTTTTGAGAAATAAAGTGGTGGAGGTTTATTTTATTTCACAAAATCTATTTTATGGGATTCCAAGTGGATTGTATGGGATCCCAAGTGGATTTTGTGGGATTTAAAGGCAACAGATTAAAACCAAATCTCCTAAAAAGTAAAAAATTAAACCCTTTAAAACAATAATGAATAAGCCTGAATCTCCCGTTTAAAGAATTTAACCCCCAAATAAAAGTAGAAAATCCAAAATTCAAATATTGGGTATGTGTAGGATCATGATGGGCCAAAAAGTGGCAATATGATGGGTATGTGGCTGACAACTTTTTTTTACCCAAAATTGATGAAATGAAAAGGGTTTTTAAAGGAGATTCTCATCTTTCCACCAATATAAATTATGCTTTACTTTGAATTTAATAAATAATTATTATTCATTTTCTATTTGAATTACGAATAAAGTCTAGATTGATAGGCTAATTGAAAAACATCTATAACTTTCAAACGTTATCACATTTTTTGAATCCAAAACATGCATCACATTCTATGCTTTGCATACTATAGTGTTAAAAAAAAAATTGAATTTCATGAAGTTTTGACAGAGTTAAGGTGGTTAGACATACGAGTTTTTATATTTTTTAAAAGTTGTAATAAAAAAATCATAATTAATTATTTACTTAAAAGAAAATTACAAAAAAATAGGCATCACATCGGGACATGAGTTCTCTACTTATATCTAAAATAATATAAAAAAATATTATCATTTTAGTGTGGTTAGGGTGGTCAGACAGACACCTACTTCTTATTTTTTCCTTGAAATTTAAGTACTACTGCATTGAAATTTCAAATATTCACCAAATAGATTTCCTTTTTTTTAAATAAACCTAGTAGTTTAGAAACTAAATTCAATTTTCTACAGATTCTATTGTTACATATTTTTGAAATAATATAGACAACTTATTCAAATTTTTATGTCAAGTTACCTAACTCTAATTTTTCTGAATTTTTTGCCACTTAAGGGCTTGTTTATTCCATGATGATCCTACACATACCCTACTAACCCCTATAAATAAGGGCCTAATCCTTTAGAGTATTAAAGCCCTTTCTACATAATATAATTAAAGGGCTTAGATAATATTTAAATGATTTATGAGATTTTCCTATTGTAAATGAGGGACTTTTTAAAGATATTTACTTGTAAAAGGGGATATTTTTGAAATTTACCTGTAAAAATGGGAGATATGAGATATTTTTAAATCTTATGGTTTTCAACCATAATGGGAAAAAAAATATGTAGAAAAAGGGGGTATAGGCTTGAGAGAATTAATCAATTATTTTGGGAGGAAATTAGGTAAAGTAATTTTTGGAGATTGATGTAACATAGAGACTTTGTATTTTGTATTCCTTCAAGCAAAGGAGAATGTGAAAGAGTCTTAGGTGTTGAGAGAGATTGTGAAGAAACTGTAATGTAGGTCTAGAAATTAGATGATGTAAAAAGGCATGTTAAATCTTGGTGTCATTAATAAATGGGTTCCTCATTAAGAAGCAGACTCGAAGACGTAGCTCATGTTGAGCGAACTCCATTATCAAGCTCGTGATCTCTCTTCTTCTCTTTTGTCTTATTCTTTATAGTTCTTCTTTAATTCCTTCTTTGAGATATTAATTATGACATTTAAGTAATTAGTTAAGTTGTGCAAAGGAATAAGTGAACTCAATTTCTGTAATTTCAAAGGTTAAAATACATAACCACACAATTATGTTTGTGATCGGGGATAAATCTGTAATTAGGAGTAAAGTGAAAATTATTTGTAACCCTTTAATTACAGATCAAGAAGGGATCCTCTTCTTTAGAAGCTATTTTTGCTTTGACTTGCGTCATCCTAGTGATGAAGGCAACTCCAGCGTCCCCTAAGTTTTTCATTGCCCCCAAATCTTTTAGTGAGGTCGATGGTGGATCTCAAGTGCCTGCTTCGTCACTCGCTTAGTTGACACATGGAACCCTTGTCAAGTGCATATTCAACTTAGTGGACGATGTCCTAGCTCTATCGATGATTTTTGTAAAATCAATGGTGTTTACCTCACGAGAGTTGAGTGAAGAAGACCTTGAGAGGCCCTCTTACTTGGCTCTTGTTGCAGGAGAGTAGAGGGTGCTCCCCTTGATATCCCACCCTTGCAAGCTCGCTTGCCTTCCCCTTATAATGATCTAGACTAGGAGAACAATGACTTCTTGGTTGATGAGGACTAGGAGGACACCTCTTCTTTATCTATAGACTATATTTTTGTGTGTGTTGTGTTTCCCCCATGCTTGTTTTATGTGTTCCTAGAGGACCCTTTTCACCCTTGTAGGTGCTTAGATACATGAATGTTTTGTGTCGTAAAATTTTTCTATTTGTCACATCATTCTTCTCTTTGTTGTGCCTTGATTTTTGACAATTGGGAATGATGCAAAGTGTTGGGGGGAATTTAGACCTCCCTTCCAAGTTGACCCAATTTTATTTATTTATTTTGTCTTCATGTACCTTTCTTCACATGATCTGATATAGTAGGGGTTTGATGATAGTTCATATATTATATTATATATTATCTATCTATATCTACGAGTAGTTCTGAGCCCAAAATATTAGATCCCCTTATCTCTTGATTTCCTTTTTTTTTCTTACATTATATTTTATCTTTCTCTCTTCTTTGCTTATTTCGTGATGTTGTGGTGCCTATGTGTTTTCCCTCAAATGTGTGACATTTCCATGGTTACATCCTGTCATGTATCACGGGCCACAACATCACTTTCTTCTCTCTCCTTAGGATGTTATGTGTCTTTGTGTTCAACATGCATCATGTCCTAAGGGGGGATATCATACTGCTTCAATTTTCAAAAAGGTGTATTCGGTGGCTAATGAATCCCTCATTGAAAATCCCTTACTTTTCAAGAAATGGTATTCTTCAACAAGGACCCATAGCAGAATTTTTGTTTCAAAATAGATTCATAAAGAAAGAATCTAAAAATTTTCCTTTGAGAAGGGAGTACTTTTTTTGATGAAGTATGAAAACTTTCCCTTGTGAGGGAGTATTCTTCCTTTCAAATTCCTTGATGCTAGAAGTATTTAAAGAAAATATCACTGCCTTTCAAATAGGTGTCCCTTGGGCAGATCACTTTCTTTTGAAGGGTTCTCGAGGGACCTCCTTGAAAGCCTCTCCTTTAATTGTTGACTATTTGTATGACTCTATGCTTTCCTGTGTGGATTTTTTCTATCTTTAAAATGTTTTTTCTTTGGATTAACATGTTTCTTTATAGGACCAAGCATCTGTCAAGCTAATTTTTTCAACCAATCTTGGAAGACTGAGGACCTCGAGCTTTCCTTGCAAGATCGAGGACCTCTGAGGACCAATCAGACTCCATGGAGCTTTTCACATCTATCCTCCCTTAGGACCGAGCACCTGTGGTATCTCCTCTATAGGATCGAGCACCTACAGAGTCTTTTGTTCACCTTTTGTGGGTCTAAGGGCCTACAAAGCATTTTTCAAACTCTCCTTAGGACCGAGTACCTATGGAGCCATCTCCTCTTCCTGTGCATTTGAGTGTGTTAGATTGTGGTCTACTTCCTTGATAGTTCAAGTATAAATTTCTCAGGTTTCACTCTACTTTACTGTGTATTCACTAACACTTATGCTTGTTAAATTGGGGGGAAAATGTAATGGTGTGAATTTGCACACCTTGCAAATTCCACATTTACATACCTACTACCTTAGAAAAATTAAATCTGAAGACGCTATCCCACATCCTTCATTGGCTTCTCATCCACCTAGCAGTTGTTTTTTATGTTGGTGGAGAATATTTTGTTAGGGATGCTAACACAACGAATGGATGTCTGGGCAGACGCACTACTGTCCTAACAAGATTCCTGCCTCTATAATCTGTAGAGGCATTATTACTCTCCATTGGTGATGAAGTGTAATTTTTCTACTCCCTTGATCGACCTCAAACGACTCCTTTGCCTCCAATTTCATCTTTAAATACTTATCCCCTTCATTCTTTCACTCTCTCCTGATCATTCAGAGATTGGGCAATTCTCTCTTCACTCTCTTCACAACATTCTCAAGCATTCTAGTTCCTTTATTGAATCTACAAGTTGGTGCTTTGTGGACTTAATCTCCTCGTTGTTGCAACAACGTCGACATTTGCAAGCTTGCAAGATCGCTCCTCTCATTTTGCAAGACCCTATCCCTTGTGGCCTTGTTCATCCTATTAGCTGTCGATGGTTTATATGCTATATTCTATTCTATTTTATGTTAGATAGTAAGCATGAGTGATGTTTTTTGCTACACCATGAAGATGTTCATACGCTTGATTAATCCTATCTAACAATTTTTTTGAATTCTTGTCATAGTCAGGTGAGTTCCATTCTTTGTCTACATAAATATGCAATGATCAAGATGCTCAGTTATTGGTATATTATTATGTATATTAAGTGGATTATATTATGTTAGGTGATTACATATCATAGATGTGAATGGGTGTGATTATGAGGATAATTATTGATATTCAGTGTTACTTATAGTGGTACGCATTATAAGTTAAATATTCTACTGACATCAATGGTGATATTTTGATAATAGATAGGATTCACTTAATTGTTCCTTGACTCTATAACAGATATAATACGAGTAAGGAGTGTTATTGTGTAGATTAGTGGATCTAATTTTCTAGTTGATTATTATTCTTAGAATTTTTAAATCATAAGTCATTTGTTTTAATTATTATTAATAATGAGTAATACTGACACACTTTCTTAGTTGAAAAGGAGGTTACCTTTTCCCCTTCCATTTATTATTTCTATTTGTGTGGAGGATGGTGTTAAATTCTCTTTTTATTTTTGGGATTGTTCTTGAGGTCATGTTTGGTTTACATTCTTCATTTTGAGTTCTTGCCATGTTTGTGAAGAAGGGTGGGCAATGGAAGAGAGTGCTTAGAGACATTTTTCCTCAAGTTTGATAGAAAAATTTCTTGGTGAGGTCTAACCTTTTAGCTATCTATCTTTGTTGATTTATAACGAGTTAGTTGTCATATTGGTCTTTCTTATAAAGAAATCTATGTGAAATTTGATGTTGAATCTCGTGTATGGCTGCAAGTAGTGTGTTGGGGTTTGCATTGATTGATTCTTCCACCTTGTTTAGTTTAATTTCATGTATACCCTTTTTGAGTGTTAAAATAAAGAAATATGAATGCAAGATGTTGTGATGTGCAACGTATATAATGTGTAAACTTGTCTAGGAAACCTAATAGTGATTAGTGGATTTAATGTGTCAAGTTTAGTAATGTCGATGTTATATGTTACACTTTAGTTGTGGAAGTGTTATGTTACCCTAGCTCGGGGGTGGATTGAATCTCAATCCTATGGTTGCACTAGAAGAATTTGGTAAATAAATGACTACACGACTAAAAATTTTAGTCACAACAACTAAAAATGACTAAATTCTACTAAGTTTTTGTAACTCAACTATAAATGAGTAAATAAATGACTAATTTGGTCGTTGACTAAAAAAATATTTAGTCACACAAATAAAAATGACTAAATAGTTAGTCATTTATTTAGCAAATCATTTAAGGAATCAAAAATCAAGAGCCCGCCAAAATATTCTAGTAAACATACTCTAGAACTTTCATCGAAATCTTATTTTCAGGTCTATCCCACCAAAATGGAGTTTTCATTTTAATAAAAATACTCTAAAACCTTCATCAAAACCTTATTTTCAGGCATAGCTCACCAAAATGGAGAAGTGTTTCAATAAAGAATGACAGAGAATGGTAAGGAGATGTGCGTGATTGGAGGCATAGGATTCATTGCTACTTATCTCATTCTTGCTCTGCTCAACAAGGGTTACATTGTTCATGCTACTGTTTGTAATCCAGGTATTTAATTGACATATATTTGCGTAATCTCAAATTCCTTCAGATGCTTTTGAAGTATCAATGTATCCTATATAGGGTTTAGAATGATTTCTTTTAATTTAAAATAAATAAATAAATGATGTATTTGCTTATGATTATATAATATGGAGATCTCCTAAATCTACCCCAACTCATTGTCCTCTTTGGCACTATATTCATTACTCCAACTGCTAGGATTTTGCATGTGAAATCTTTAATATCTTCATGAAAGTGGCTTTTAAATATATCTTAGTCTTTTCTTTAATCTTTATCATGGTAACCCTTGAGTTCCATAATCCACCTTCAATCTCTTCTAAGAATGGTGTCTTAAGCTAGACTGCATAGTATGCATATAAAGCAAGTCCTTCACACCTACCAATGTTCCAAACTACCACTCACTGCCTTGCTTAAAGTGTTGCCTCCATAAGCACAATAACATGTTTTAAAATAATGGTTGCCAGCGATTGACCATTAAGGTCATTACTTTCATCAAGATAGAATGAGATTTTTGTCTTCAAACTCAATGCTTTATGCAAGATAACATTGTGAATTGTTTGTTGTGCAGGGTTTGATTTGCTTGCACATTTATTGCTTTGCTAACTGCCTTTAAGACTAGATATTGCACCCTCGGCTGCAATCTCAAACAACTCACTCACTGTCATTTGAAGATTCCTTTCATGAGAATCTTTTTATAAAATCAAAGTATGCCCTATAGACTACCTACTTACTTACTACAGGGGACTCATTATTTTGTGGTATTAAGGGTCTTAATATCCTTCAACCTTATTGTCACTACTTCATAGTCCACAAGGTATTATTCACTATCTCACATCTTTGATGAGTCTCAAAACACTGCTCAAACATGCAATCCACTACCTCCATTATACAATGGCTAAGAAGAAACATTGAACTTGTGATTACCATTGTTAATTCATTTGTACAATCATTCCCTGATTGAATTTTCCATGTCTAACACTGTCAATAGCATTTGAAAAACCCTTAAGGTTAGCAAGGGGGTAAGGAAACTCACTGTTAAAATCTCCACTTTACTATGCAAGGTTTGAGCTTTATTATCTTGTCACTTCTCAACCTCTTTTTTACTGTCACACATCAAGTGACTATCATTCTTATTACCATAGATTGCATTTATAAATGTCACTGAGCTACATAGTGTGTTATTATTGGCTACAATCTTTAGATTGCAATATTTTGTTATTGGCTACAATGTCTCAATCTTTCTTGTATTGCAACCTCACTAATCCGCTAGAGTTATGGTTTATGTTTCTTTGGAGGCCTAGGGTTTGTACTCTAGTCATGATCTTACCAATGCTTTTGTTGGTATTAAAAAACAACCTTAAATCTTGGGTCAAAAAATTAGTTGTCTTGATAGGGTGTGGTATGATCTTGCATTGTATCCTAGATTGTGGGAAGATATTTTTTTATCATTAAGGTATGTAAACCTGGTTAGGGAAATGTATCCTTTATAGCATGGGTCTTGCTTTAATACTTTCTATAATGGTTATTAGCATATCACATTATTATAGTTTGTGGTAACCCAAGATTGCATTCAAGTATATTACAAACTTGGTTGGTAGTTTAAGTTGTACACTTTTAAGTAACATTCATAAGGTTTAGAAAATCTTGATCCCTCTCTAGAATAGCCCATTAAACATGGGTTGTTCTTGAATGCACTACATAATTGATATAACACAACCACTCTGCATATCAACCAGAGTTATAGGATCTTTATTGCAGCAAGAGGTAATCGCTCTTGGATCATGCTATCATTACATTGTAACCTATTAGACTTGAGTCAACCTAAATGCACCCAATGATGATTGTAACCTAATTCTGATGAAAATAATTAATTTGTACATGAATTGTGCTCATATGAGTGCCTCTATTTCTATCACAACATAGCCACATTAAACTTCGATCACACATGAATGCATCCTGTATTTGTTATAGCACAACTATGCCACATGACCAATAGAGTTATGGATCACATAATTATAGTCACAATAATTTGTTCCTTAGTTATGCTCTTATAGCGATTTCATTACCGTTACAGCATAACCCTTTGGACTTATATTCCTCAAATCCTAACATTCCTTATTTTCTTTTTGGATGGATGGCAATTCAATGGCAGAGATTTGTATTTAGGTCATGCTCATATAAGTTCCTTCATCACCATTACACAATAGTACATTGGAATTTCCTTTCTTGAACCTTTACTTCATTTTTTATTGTTAGGGTTTCTTAGTGATTATTCCATTTCCACGTGACATATTGATAAAAGAAACCAAGCAAAAAAGTCATTTTGTTTTTATTTAACTCCTACTAACATAATTTTGGAATAAATTTTTGACTACATTACTTCGAGTGTGAAGAATTTTGATTTATACTCATAATACATTCATTAAGAGTTGTAGTAGAAAGCTTCTTATGCTGAAACCCATCTTGTAAACTTTCTTTAAGCTACATTTAGGAGGCTTTATGGATTTTTTGTGATTTATACAACTTTTATTTTGATAGTAAATGGCATCAGTTTCTTTCTAAAACTAAAATGATTTATTAATTATTGTTTTATGATGATTAAATTTTTTATTTAGAAGGGGTTAATATGTGGCATTTTTATGTGCAAGAAGAATATATTGTGATGCAAAATTCAGGTATGGATGGTTCAAGAAAACATGGATTGCTATCAGTGACATAACCAGGTTGGAGAGTACTTTTAGTTGGTCTGAAACACTTTCAGGTGTTTTCTCTAGGAAGTAGAACGTGTATAGAAATACAAATGTCATCGGACAAAGAAAATCATAAATTTTCTTATCTAGTTTCTGATAGAATTTGAGGTCGTGAATATTGAACAAAGAAAGTTCCTACATTCTAAAGATAAAATCATAAATCTGCTAGTCCAATTGGAGATCCAATTTGAGGTTGTGAAGCTCCGACAGAGAAAGTTCCAACATTCTAAAGATAAAATCATAAATCTTCTTGGTCCAATTTGAGGTCCAATTGTGTGGATTTGTCTTTTTAATTATACTTTTTGACTTTTGCCTTGATACAAATTGTTTATGCTTCCACATTTTCATGTATGTCTAGTAGGGCACTTGTAGCTACAATATATGACAAAAAATCTCTGATGTTATGCTTTGATGGATGTCCCATGATCAAAAAGGTTGCTTTGTATACTGGGTGGTTAGGTGTTCTATAGTGTTATATAAGTTTAAGCTTTTCATTTTGTTGATTTTTAAATAATAGTCTTATCTTTCGGCCATGATTTATTCTGCAATCTCTCTTTCTATTGTCTTTTCAGCAGTGCTTGATTGATAGATTGCAATTGTTCGAAGCTATGCCACATTTTGCTTATATATATTTTATTTACACCTTAATTGTAGTGCTAATAGAGCCATATATTTACACCTTATTAATTTTGAATTGGTTTAGTGGGAAGTTTCACATGCCCTATTTCCCTAAGTGACTTGATTATGATACATGTGCATTTGTTTTAGATATTTTATGGCATTTACTTGTTGGAATTATGTGCCTCAAATTCACTGGTGGAGCCCCAACTTGGTCATCATCAAGTTAGACTACACCAAGTGAGATTTCAAGATTTTACTGCCATCCTGCGATGTCTCATGAAGTGAATGGCAGTTGAGCGATACTTATCACTACCTCAGAGAGGTGTTAGATTGAGATTGTTGTAGTGTGGTGTCACCGCCACCCCACGGTGCTACCATGTTGACTAGTGTGATATAGCGGTGGTTACCACTACCCTACGGTGATGGTCGAAGGCATCCTTCAATGGTGTGGTATAGTCATTGCCAAACCATGATGGTGTATGAGGCTTGGTGCAGTACAACGGCATATATCGCCATACCACGATGAGCTAGTTTGTGTATAGTGGTGTAGTAGTGGACGATGGATAACAAGATGCCTTTGGCGAGATAGTGAGCTATTGATAGTTAAATGTTTAATTATGCAATGGAATCTATAGAGATGGTTGTTCTGCAGTAAGATTTTACTTATTGCTTTTAATATTTTGATTGTATTCATTTGTTTTAATCATTTATATATTGGTCTCCTTTCTGTTGGATTTGATGACTTGTAATGATTATTCTGTTGGCTTTGAAATAACTTCCTTATCCAAAACTCCAATTCACACATAGGTAAGAAGGACACTTTCAAAGTTTGAGGAGTTGGGCTTTACACCAATTGGTTGCATTTTGTAAGACCCCTCCATTTTACTCTTTTAATCGAACAGTGTTCGATTGGTTATGCTTTGTGTTATGTTGGTGATTTGATCTTGAACTCGGTTGTTAATTGATCGTTATCTGTAAAGTTATGCAAATGTTATATTTTGGTATGATGGTGTAATTTTTTGATGTTGTTATTATGTTGAACTTTGGATTAGCATAGTGGATAATTATATTAATGATGTTAGATTCGTCAGTCAGTGATATTGTATTGGTGAAGGGGATGGATCGCATCACTTGCTTGCGAGCGCCCTACGATTCTGTGATTTCCTCTTCACGGTGTGTATTTTATGCTTTTCACATTATATGTTGTTATTACTTGATTTGCAGGTTGACAAGTACCGAACATCGACTCCACCTGGTTTCATAGGTGAGAGCGTGTTCAATACCCAACGGTATTCGATTGGGAGATAGTAGTTAGGTTTCCATGTTAGGTCATTACCCTAGTCCCTTTTGTCATTAGTTGTTTGTCGGGTTGTGCTATCTCGTTTTCCATGCCCTCTTTTCGTATTTAATTGCAAGTTGGGAAAATGGGTAATTAAATGGGTTAATGCATTTTAGTGGTTGATTAATTTGATCTGAAAGTTATGTTGAAATATAATTATTTTGTTATTTAATTTAATCTAATTAATAAATAATTTAATCTTTGATTAAATCTATTTTATTAATTAATTAAATTTATGTTGATTAAATAAGTTGAGTTATCTATTTTGAAATTAAGGTTAATTGGATAATTGTTGAAATTGAAAAAAAAATCAAAGAAAATGATTAAATTTTTGTTTTTGGAAAAAAATTTAAATGCAAAATTGAAATTGAAATTTTAGGGTTATTTTCAAAAGGTTGACTTTGAGGGTTAAATAGACATTTTATTTCATTTTGGTGGGGATGAGATTTTTATTATGAAAATTTTGGAGAACAAAAAAAAAATGGAGTTTTGAGAAAGATGAAAATTGGGATTTTGTGGGTTGTGGTCCTCCTTGGAGGAACTGAAATTTGAAGGAGGAATCGAATCATGGCTTTGGGCTTAGTCTGGATCTACTCAATTTCTAGAAACCAGGTTCTTTTGTTTCATTTTTTTCTAAAATTTATATTTTTGAAATGTTGTTGCAATTCATGTTTGGAAATTTAAAAAAAAAAGAGGGATTTGTTGAAAACCCATGTTGATCTTGCCTCAAAATTTAGGAAACCTCTGTTTGGAAACAAAATTCCTCACAAAATAGTGTTCTTGGTTTTAAAATTGATCTTTTCATGTTTGGGTTTCTCAATTAATTTTGGAAATCCATCTTGAAAATATAAACCATATATCTAGTATTTACATATGTATCTTTGAGATCTTTAGTTTATTATAAAATGAAATATGTTATTTTTTTCTTTGGGTGAAATTTTGTTAAAACCCTGTTTTCTTTATTTGAAATTTCCGGATTAAAAATCTGCAGGTTTAAAAAAATATATTTGAAACAAAATTTATTTAAAAAAAAAAAAATCCCATAGAGGGTTTTGTGGGGAGTCGACCCACAGCCGCCCCATGGGAGGCGCTGTGGGGAACCGTGCCCCACGCAACTGCCCACAGTGGGAGGGACGGCTGTGTTAAACACAGCCGCCACCACCACTGTGGTGGGTTCGGCTGGGGTTAACACAGCCGACCGCCCCACCAAGGCCGCAGCTTATACCTCTGCTCGCCTCTCCTTTGCCTCCCCTGTGCCCTGCGCATGAACCATGGTCGCTGCCGCTGCTAGAGGATCCGCCGCCCTCCTCTAAGCACTGCCTGCAAAAAAATAAAATAAAACGCCGCCCTAAACCCTAATCCGCAGCCAAAGCAAGGGGAAAAGGGCCGGTCGCCATAAGGATTAGGGTGCGTGCACGCGGCCCGAGGCATGGGTCTGGGATATCATATTTTATTTCCTTTAAATTTAATACCATTTACATATAATATTAATATTATTATATATATTAATCTTTAATATATATATTTAATATTTAATATTATATGCAGATGATATTAAATTATTAACTTAAATATTTGGATTTTAAGAGTATGTTTTCTTTAATGCATTTTTATACATATTAGAATAAATGAGTAATGATAGCAAAACTTAAATGTAATTGAGGAGATTTAAAAGCATTATTTTAGAGTTGAAAATATAAATTTTAAAAGGTTGAATTGTTTAATTTCATGATTTAGTATAATGGAGGGATTTAAATATCAAGTTTTTAGCAAATTATTATTCTTTATTCTTAAATGACATGAGTTAAATAGCAAAATTAATGGATTTTAAATGATATATCTTTGTAAAAAAAAAAAAAAAAGAAATAATTATTTTAAACGATACCTTATGAATTGATGGAGTAATTGCTTAATCTCATCATTAAATTTTATGCAATTAAGAAATTAGATATTTATCTAAGTTTTATCTTTTGCTTAGAAGAGACGAGGTTAGATCAGATTCATTAATGGTAGGGTTGTAATTTAATGGGGGAACGGAAATATTGTATTGGGGATCAATTCATTGATATTATTTTTAGTAATAGATGTTTGATGGAATAAATTAGTTATTTTAAATAATATGAAGATTATATGTCGTTAAATTGTTTTGAAAATGATTATACCTAGTAGAGGGAACATTGATTTATTTTAGAATGCTATTTCCGGAATGGATGAAATAAACATGTACTTTATAAGTATTAAACAATTAGAGAATGAGACATTTGACTTAACTTCACATATTTTCAAAAGATACGTTATTTAATTCAGTTTTATTAATGCGATGAATTACTGAATGTTATTGAAGAAATGGGTTTAGTGAAGCCAAAGTAAAATCAATTATGATTAAATTGCTTGTTAATTGTAATCTCTTACATCGTCGCTTGGGGGAAATCAATCAAAAAGGGTGAAGTCTTCCTGATAGGTTTTAAAGATGAGGGTTGTCGTATCATGTATCAATCTGTCTGGAATGGTGAAGTAAATGTTTATTTCAGTATTATTTAGAAGCAATTAAGGAGTTAAATACTTTGATTAAATTGTCTTCCTTTGCCTGAAAGGGGCGTTATTTAATTCGTTTCATTGCGACATTAATCTATTGAATGTTATTCAAGAAAATGGATTTAATATATCCAAATTAGTTGTTTCCTCGCAACTTGACTTCGCGATTGTGTCCTCTGAGTTCATGTGTTTGGGAAAATGGGTTAAGTGTCATTAATTGTAAGTCTTCCAGAAGACCCTAGAGGTTGGGGATTGTCGTCTTGTGATGTCGACTATTGTGTTTTCTCTTGGATAGTGCGTGAAGTTATGTCAGTGTTGTACCCGGTTTCCACGAATGGGAAAGTTTGTACCTCCTTGATTTAGGAGTGGATTATGGGATCCGTGTCTCCTTGTAAGGAGTGACCTTGTTATGTGGCATGTTGCCTCCACTGTTGGAGTGCATTTCAGTTCTTGTTGCCTCCTGAGAAAGGAGTGAGTTTTGTAATGTGTGTCTCCTTGTCAGGAGTTGTCTGGAGCCATTCTTGCTATTGATGTTACCTCCAATATTTGGAGATGGGTTCATCTCTGTCGACTCCTGAGAAAGGAGTGGACGTGTTATCTTATTTATTGCACCTTGGTTCCATTGTTGTTTGGATGGTGTGTGTGTGTGTTGTCCAGTAGAAGAGTGGCTTATAACGGGGGCCGGCATACCGAAGTGGTGCCTAGGATAACTCGTTATAAGTTATTTAATCAAGTGATAACTAAAACAATACTTAGAAGCTTAGGACTAACTTCTCATTAAACAAGATTTTTAATACCTCACTCATGGACCTAAGTGCTCGGTTAGGCTTGGGATGAGATGGGAAGGCCTTTAATGGAAAGGTCATCTACCTTGTCTGTACGAAAGGTATTTGGCTCCGCATGGGTGAGTATGGGGGCCGGGTTTCGGTAAAGGTCACCAGGATAACCCTTGTCTTGTGGGGGGGCCGGAGCCTATGAAGATTCCCAAGGATAACCCATGACGAGCTGTGTGATGACACTCTCTCTAGGACAACAGTCGGCCTTTGTTTTAGGGGTATGGTCTCTTTAACATACCTGATGTGACCATTGTTGGTATTTGATCTTGTAGGTATGGTTTCCATAACATACCTGTTGTGACCATTGTTGGTATTCGATCTTGTCGGTATGGTGACCTTGTCATACCTGTTGTGACTATGTGTTGTTTCTCTTATCACTCTTGTTCTGCTTTATTTCATGAAGCAATGTGACCATGTAGAGTTGTCCTTGTGTGTTACTCGTGATGCTCTTGAGTTGTACTTTTGGTGTACCTTTGTTGTATGTATGTGGTACTTGGGTTGATCTTATGACGTGCTTGTGTTGTACTTGCATGGTAGGTGAGTTGTGCTTGAGTTGATTACGTGTTGATCTCTTGATGTATTTGTGAGGATCATGTTATTGGTTGTTTCAGTTGGGTTCAGTTTATGCTAGCCTATGTCTAGAGGTAGATGGTCTTGACTAGGATTCCTGGTTACTATCTCCTAGCACGAGGGAGTGGGCCTTTTGGTTCCACGTGGTTGGGTGGCGTGCACCTAAATCCATTGGGCTATCTTCATGTTCATGTGGATGAGACTTCCAGTTGGAGAGCTCATGGATTCTGATCCAGTTCATGCTTTATTTCATTTATGTTATCTTGTAATTTTTACCCCTCATTGTTATCGAGGTGGAAGTTGTAAATGTAATCTTATTTATTGAACTTGTCTCTTTCAGGGAATGAGAGTTGTAATTGTGATATTTAATTATGGATATGTGGATTTGGAGGTTATCTATTATGTTTGGATGTATTTTATCTTGTATGGAATGAATTCGTACTTATTATCTTGAGTGGATAAAAGTTATAGTTTATTTTCATGTTGTTGCTGTTGTGGGTTGTTATGTTATTTCAGTCTCGTAACCTTAGGGGATGTTTGCATTGGGAAGCGAACTTGTATATTAATTATACTTAAACAAAAAAAAAATTATTAGCATGTTTAAGTAGTTGCTTGCATCATCCTCTAGGGTCGTGTGGCAGGGTGTTACACATGGTATCAGAGCCTAGGTTTAAACACTGGGTTCCCTGGGTACATTTGTGCTCACTGTGTTGTCCCTGCGATTTTTTAGTGAAATTGTTGAGTGCTCACGTGTTCATGACTTCTGCTTTAGCATGATGTACTCTTTGAAAAAGAGTAGCATGAAGGAAACCTGATAAAAGGTTTGGTTGGGAAGTTTTGATACGTATCCCATGAGTTTGGAATTGAATGTTTCCTATGGGGTTATGTATGTGGGGGTGTCCTTGTAAATTCAAGAAACCGGAATTGCGTCTTGTTGAGTGTCATGGATACACTCTGGGTTATGTGGATTGCGTGCACTTCGCATCACATAAGGGTTGTTATTAGTCTAGTTGGACGTTGTTTCCTCCTTCCTCATTTGGTGGCTAGTAACTAGTCATGCAGTTGTTGTATAGTGAAATTTAAAGATTGTAAACTTTCTTTCAGTTATTGATGATTCTTTTCGGTTGATTGTGAGGACCGACACTTTGTTATATTTGATTGTGAAGGTTTGGCCACGACTTGTGACCTTATTTTCTTATAATCCTAATGGTTATAAATTTGATTCAGTGTTGAAATTATGCACATTTATTGCCTTATTGTTGAAATGGAATTTTAATTTTAGCTTTTTATGAATTTGGTGGCTAAGCTAGTTATCTTTGTTGTTCTCAATGTCGGTTATATGTTGTGTTGTTATTCCTCTCCAAGGACGTGTGATACGGACTTGGTGAGTCTATACAAGGAAGTTGATGCAGGAAACGTTGAGGATGGGGGTATGTGAGGTTGTTTTAGAGCTTGGAACCACTACTCACCTTTTGGTGTGATGACTATCTCTTGGAGGCTAATCACCTTATATAGCAAGAGACATGCTATTGTGGTCTTGTTGGTTTTGGTTGAGTTAGTTAGTTGTTTTTGGTTCATGGATTCTTCTATCATGGATCGGTGGGTCATTTTCCGAGTGATGTGTATTGGTACATACGGGTATTATGTGTGATAATCCTTGGTTGTGTGTTTGGAGACTTGATTGGTGGTTGATCCACTATGTTGTCTTGTTTGGATTGGTATTGTACTTGGCTGAGTTGTATATGGCACGGGTTGCTGTCGTTGTGTTGTGTTGAGGCTTGGAGTGGTTCGTTTTGGAACCCTTGGTTATGTGTGAGTGTTTGGAGTTTGCACTAGGGGTAGCTGCAGGCTTCCAGGAGTAAGCCTGACCCTAGTGGGCGAGGATGTAAGACCCCTCCGTTTTGCTCTTTTAATCGAACAGTGTTCGATTGGTTCTGCTTTGTGTTATGTTGATGCTTTGATCTTGAACTCGGTTGTTAATTAACCGTTATCTGTAAAGTTATGCAAATGTTATATTTTGGTATGATGGTGTAATTTTTTGATGTTGTTATTATGTCGAACTTTGGATTAGCATAGTGGATAATTATATTAATGATGTTAGATTCGTCATTCAGTGATATTGTATTGGTGAAGGGGACGGATTGCATCACTCGCTTGCGAGCGCCCTGTGATTCCGTGATTTCCTCTTCATGGTGTGTATTTTATGCTATTCACATTATATGTTGTTATTACTTGATTTGTAGGTTGACAGGTACCGAACATCGACTCCACCTGGTTTCATAGGTGAGAGCGTGTTCAATACCCAATGGTATTCGATTGGGAGATAGTAGTTAGGTTTCCGTGTCAGGTCGTCACCCTAGTCCCTTTTGTCGTCAGTTGTTTGTCAGGTTGTGCTGTCTCATTTTCCATGCCCTCTTTTCATATTTAATTGCAAGTTGGGAAAATGGGTAATTAAATGGGTTAATGCATTTTAGTGGTTGATTAATTTGATCTGAAAGTTATGTTGAAATATAATTAATTTGTTATTTAATTTAATCTAATTAATAAATAATTTAATCTTTGATTAAATCTATTTTATTAATTAATTAAATTTATGTTGATTAAATAAGTTGAGTTATCTATTTTGAAATTAAGGTTAATTGGATAATTGTTGAAATTGAAAAAAAAATCAAAGAAAATGATTAAATTTTTGTTTTTGGAAAAAAAATTTAAATGCAAAATTGAAATTGAAATTTTAGGGTTATTTTCAAAAGGTTGACTTTGAGGGTTAAATAGACATTTTATTTCATTTTGGTGGGGATGAGATTTTTATTATGAAAATTTTGGAGAACAAAAAAAAAATGGAGTTTTGAGAAAGATGAAAATTGGGATTTTGTGGGTTGTGGTCCTGCTTGGAGGAACTGAAATTTGAAGGAGGAATCGAATCATGGCTTTGTGCTTAGTCTGGATCTACTCAATTTCTGGAAACCAGGTTCTTTTGTTTCATTTTTTTCTAAAATTTATATTTTTGAAATGTTGTTGCAATTCATGTTTGGAAATTTAAAAAAAAAAGAGGGATTTGTTGAAAACCCATGTTGATCTTGCCTCAAAATTTAGGAAACCTTTGTTTGGAAACAAAATTCCTCACAAAATAGTGTTCTTGGTTTTAAAATTGATCTTTTCATGTTTGGGTTTCTCAATTAATTTTGGAAATCCATCTTGAAAATATAAACCATATATCTAGTATTTACATATGTATCTTTGAGATCTTTAGTTTATTATAAAATGAAATATGTTAATTTTTTCTTTGGGTGAAATTTTGTTAAAACCCTGTTTTCTTTATTTGAAATTTCCAGATTAAAAATCCGTAGGTTTAAAAAAAAATATTTGAAATAAAATTTAGAAAAAAAGAAGAAAAAAAGAGGGTTTGTGGGGGCTGGGGGGCGCCCCAGGGAGGGGAGAGGCGCTGTGGGGAGCCGCGCCCCATGCAGCTGATCGCAGTGGGAGGGACGGCTGCATTAAACACAACTGCCACCACCACTGTGGTGGGTTCATCTGGGGTTAACACAGCCGGCCGCCCCACCAAGGCCGCCGCTTATACCTCCGCTCACCTCTCCTTCGCCTCCCCTGCGCCCTGCGCATGAACCATGGTCGCCACCGCCGCCAGAGGATCCGCCGCCTAGTTCATTCGACCACCGCCCTCCTCTAAGCGCCACCTGCTAAAAAATAAAATAAAACGCTGCCCTAAACGCTAATCCGCAACCAAAGCAAGGGGAAAAGGGCCGGTCGCCATAAGGATTAGGGCGTGCGCACGCGGCCCGAGGCATGGGTCTGGGATATCATATTTTATTTCCTTTAAATTTAACACCATTTACATATAATATTAATATTATTATATATATTAATCTTTAATATATATATTTAATATTTAATATTATATGCAGATGATATTAAATTATTAACTTAAATATTTGGATTTTAAGAGTATGTTTTCTTTAATGCATTTTTATACATATTAGAATAAATGAGTAATGATAGCAAAACTTAAATGTAATTGAGGAGATTTAAAAGCATTATTTTAGAGTTGAGAATATAAATTTTAAAAGGTTGAATTGTTTAATTTCATGATTTAGTATAATGGAGGGATTTAAATATTGAGTTTTTAGCAAATTATTATTCTTTATTCTTAAATGACGAGTTAAATAGTGAAATTAATGGATTTTAAATGATATATCTTTGTAAAAAAAAAAAAAAAGAAATAATTATTTTAAATGATACCTTATGAATTGATGAAGTAATTGCTTAATATCATCATTAAATTTTATGCAATTAAGAAATTAGATATTTATCTAAGTTTTATCTTTTGCTTAGAAGAGACGAGGTTAGATCAGATTCATTAATGGTAGGGTTGTAATTTAATGGGGGAACGGAAATATTGTATTGGGGATCAATTCATTGATATTATTTTTAGTAATAGATGTTTGATGGAATAAATTAGTTATTTTAAATAATATGAAGATTATATGTCGTTAAATTGTTTTGAAAATGATTATACCTAGTAGAGGGAACATTGATTTATTTTAGAATGCTATTTCCGGAATGGATGAAATAAATGTGTACTTTATAAGTATTAAACAATTAGAGAATGAGACATTTGACTTAACTTCACATATGTCCAAAAGATACGTTATTTAATTCAGTTTTATTAATGCGATGAATTACTGAATGTTATTGAAGAAATGGGTTTAGTGAACCCAAAGTAAAATCAATTATGATTAAATTGCTTGTTAATTGTAATCTCTTACATCGTCGCTTGGGGGAAATCAATCAAAAAGGGTGAAGTCTTCCTGATAGGTTTTAAAGATGAGGGTTGTCATATCATGTATCAATCTATCTGGAATGTTGAAGTAAATGTTTATTTCAGTATTATTTAGAAGCAATTAAGGAGTTAAATACTTTGATTAAATTGTCTTCATTTGCCTGGAAGGGGCGTTATTTAATTCGTTTCATTGCGACATTAATCTATTGAATGTTATTCAAGAAAATGGATTTAATATATCCAAATTAGTTGTTTCCTTGCAACTTGACTTCGCGATTGTTTCCTCTGAGTTCATGTGTTTGGGAAAATGGGTTAAGTGTCATTAATTGTAAGTCTTCCAGAAAACCCTAGAGGTTGGGGGTTGTCGTCTTGTGATGTCGACTATTGTGATTTCTCTTGGATAGTGTGTGAAGTTATGTCAATGTTGTACCCGGTTTCCATGAACGGGAAAGTTTGTACCTCCTTGATTTAGGAGTGGATTATGGGATCCGTGTCTCCTTGTAAGGAGTGACCTTGTTATGTGGTCTGTTGCCTCCAGTGTTGGAGTGTGTTTACGTTCTTGTTGCCTCCTGAGAAAAGAGTGAGTTTTGTAATGTGTGTCTCCTTGTCAGGACCTGTCTGGAGCCGTTCTTGCTATTGATGTTACCTCCAGTATTTGGAGATGGGTTCATCTCTGTCGACTCCTGAGAAAGGAGTGGACGTGTTATCTTATTTATTGCACCTTGGTTCCATTGTTGTTTGGATGGTGTGTGTGTGTTGTCCAGTAGAAGAGTGGCTTATAACGAGGGCCGGCACACTGAAGTGGTGCCTAGGATAACTCGTTATAAGTTATTTAATCAAGTGATAACTAAAACAATACTTAGAAGCTTAGGAATAACTTCTCATTAAACAAGATTTTTAATACCTCACTCATGGACCTAAGATCTCGATTAGGCTTGGGATGAGATGGGAAGGCCTGTAATGGCAGGGTCATCTACCTTGTCTGTACGAAAGGTATTTGGTTCCGCATGGGTGAGTATGGGGGCCGGGTTTCGATAAAGGTCACCAGGATAACCCTTGTCTTGTGGGGGGGCCAGAGCCCATGAAGATTCCTAAGCATAACCCATGACAAGCTGTGTGATGACACTCTCTCTAGGACAACAGTCGGCCTTTGTTTTAGGGGTATGGTCTCTTTGACATACCTAATGTGACCATTGTTGGTATTCAATCTTGTAGGTATGGTTTCCATAACATACCTGTTGTGACCATTGTTGGTATTCGATCTTGTGGGTATGGTTACCTTGTCATACCTGTTGTGACTATGTGTTGTGTCTCTTATCACTCTTGTTCTGCTTTATTTCATGAAGCAATGTGACCATGTAGAGTTGTCCTTGTGTGTTACTCGTGATGCTCTTGAGTTGTACTTTTGGTGTACCTTTGTTGTACGTATGTGGTACTTGGATTTCTTTTATGACGTGCTTGTGTTGTACTTGCATGGTAGGTGAGTTGTGCTTGAGTTGATTACGTGTTGATCTCTTGATGTATTTGTGAGGATCATGTTATTAGTTGTTTCAGTTGGGTTCAGTTTATGCTAGCCTGTGTCTAGAGGTAGATGGTCTTGACTAGGATTCCTGGTTACTATCTCCTAGCATGGGGGAGTGGGCCTTTTGGTTCCACGTGGTTGGGTGGCATGCACCTAAATCCGTTGGGCTATCTTCATGTTCATGTGGATGAGACTTCCAGTTGGAGAGCTCATGGATTCTGATCTAGTTCATGCTTTATTTCATTTATGTTATCTAGTAATTTTTACCCCTCATTGTTATCGAGGTGGAAGTTGTAAATGTAATCTTATTTATTGAACTTGTCTCATTCAGGGAATGAGAGTTGTAATTGTAATATTTAATTATGGATATGTGGATCTGGAAGTTATCTATTATGTTTGGATGTAGTTTATCTTGTATGGAATGAATGCGTACTTATTATCTTGAGTGGATAAAAGTTATAGTTTATTTTCATGTTGTTGTTGTTGTGGGTTGTTATGTTATTTCAGTCTCGTAACCTTAGGGGATGTTTGCATTGGGAAGCGAGCTTATATATTAATTGTACTTAAACAAAAAAAAAATTATTAGCATGTTTAAGTAGTTGCTTGCATCATCCTCTAGGGTCGTGTGGCGGGGCATTACACATTTTCTTACATATTTGATTTCTTGTTTCATGTGCCTCCAAATAGGTGCACCAGATCCTTGAATGGGATTAACACAAATTTATTCAGTAGGTAAAAGAGACTAATTCTAGATATGATTTTTCTTTATAATTCATCCCAATGCTGATAATGATCAATCTCAGCTTTGCAAAATGCACAACATCATTAACTAATAAGTTCTTAACAAAAATGTTAGGAACTTATTAGTTAATGATGTTGTGTATTTTGCAAAGTTGAGATTGATCGTTATCAGCATTGGGATAAATTATAAAGAAAAATCATACAGAATTAGTCTCTTTTTCTTGTTGAATAAATCTATGTTAATCCCCTTCAAGGATCCGGTGCACCTATTTGGAGGCACATGAAACAAGAAATCAAATATCTAAGTATATTTCAGAAGTCAACTATTAGCATATGGCTTTCTTTGGGAAAATTAGTGGCAACAAGATCCATATCTCCCCGTTGATACAAGATCTTCAGTCATAAGGTATTAAACATTGCAATCCATGATTCAATATCAATAACATACTAATAACATCCAAAGCTATTTTCTTAGCTTTAATAACAGTTGTCATTAGAATTGGGCCATATGTACTTGGAGTATCTTGTACAATAGGATTTTATTAGTCTAGCCATAAAAAAAATCCCTTAGATTTTCATGTATGTCTAGCAGGGCACTTGTAACTACAACATATGACAAAAAAATCCCTAATGTTATGCTTTGATGGATGTCCCTTTAGATATCTAATGTAGTGCACATTATTATAGTACGGGCTTATTTTTTAGATTATTTTATTTAGCATCACCAATATTCTCCAGAAGAACATTATCCCTATTTAAAGTGATTGAAATGGTTCACATCTCTTAGAAAAATTTGTAATGCCCCGCCATGCAACCCTAGAGGAAGTTGCAATTAACTACTCAAACGTGCCAATTTTTTTTTTTCAAGTGCAATTAACATACATGTTCACTACCCTTTGCCAACAACCCCTAAGGTTATGAGACTAATATTACTTTAGAACCTAAACAAAAAACATGAATTAAAACCATAACATTTATTTGCTTAATAAATTAAGAACACATACATTCCATACATGATAAATTACATCATAAAAGTAAGAGATACCATAGATTACAAATAACAATAATTTAACAAGGAGATTACATCTCTCATTCCCCAAATGAGGTAAATCCAATAAGCATGGTTATGTATTACATCTTCCTCCTCGATAACACATGAGGGGTAATAAATTACAAGATACATTTGAAATGAAAATAAGCATGAAATGAAACTGGATCCCATGAGCTCTCCAATTGGAAATATTGTCCACACGAACAAGAAGAAAACCCAATGGAGTAAGATGCACATTCCACCCAACCAAGTGGTACCCGAAGGCCCACCCCCCATGCTAGGAGATAGTAACAAGGATTCCTAAACAAGACCATCTACCTCTAGACACAAGCTAAAACATATTGAACTTATACTGACACAACCAATCACAGGTACAACACAATGGTATAACTCTAACATGGTCACATTACTTCCAGATATAAAACAGATGGAGTATGTTAAGAAAACCATACACACAAAATCACGTACCGACTATTATCGTAGAAAGAGTGTCATCACACAAGTCGACATGGGATATCCTTTGGGAATCTTCATACGCTCTGGCCCCCATTATGGGTTATCCTGGTGGCCTCAACCAAATCCCGACCCCCATACTCACTCATGCAGAATCAAATACCTTTCGTAAAGACAAGATAGATGACCTTGCCATTCCAGGCCTTCCCACTCATCCCAAGCCTAAACGAGCACTTCTGTCTATGAGTGAGGTAAAATTATCTTGATTAGTGTGAAATACTACCTAATCTTCTAAGTACATTGATTTAGTTATCACTTGATTAAACCACCTCTGAAGGTTATCCAGTTTACCTTTTTGGGCTTTGGCGCCTAATAGAAGCCACTCTTCTACTTGACAACATACCAAACAAAACCAATCACCAAGGGTGCCAAAGTGCATACAAACTAGATAAAACAATCACTCCAACTCTTGGAGGAAACATATAATGAAACTCACTCCAAACCTTGGAGGCAACAATTTCACATAATCCAGTCCTTCCAAAGGAGGCACAAAACATCCCCGTTCGTGGAAATTGAGTAATAACATGATACATTTAGACGCACTACCCAAGGCAATCCAAAGGTTGACTAACATAATATGACAACCCGCATAATTAAAAAAAACCCATCTGGAAGACTTAACAACCCTTCTAATCAATTCCCCCCCAAACCGATAACAGAAGAAATTACATTTCAAAGAGCAATTTAACAAGAATTAAATCTACTTTGGATTTCCTAAATCCACTTCCTTTAATAAAATTCAATGGTTTAATGCCTTCATATAAAACTAATTAAGTTATGTCTCTTTCAGACAAAGGATAAAATTTAACCAGATATTTAATTCCCTAATTGCTCTTAAATCATAATAAACATATACTTCTATGATTCAAAACATATCACTTTAAAATAAATAACTCTTTCCTCTTATCGACATAATCATTTTTAAATCAACTAACTCATCTTAATAAACATATTATTTACAATCAAATATACTGTTCCATCAAATATATTATTTTAAAACAAAATTAATAATTTGACTAAGAACACAAGATTTCAATTTCCTCCCTTATATTTAAATCATGCCCTCAATTAAATCAATATTATATTGTATGCATATATTTAAAGATATATATACATATATCCAAAATTAATAACACAACTATATATATATAACAATATATATTAATTATTTGCTATTTATATATATTAATACTTTAATATTATATAATATAATATTAAATATTAATATATATATATATATATTCTTAACATATATATATATATTAATATTTTAATATTATAAAAATCTAATATTAAAATATTAAAATATATTTTATTTTTTCGTAAATAAAAAAAGCGAATTTAAAAAAAAAACAATCTTTACATTTTTCTCAAGCTGCGTGCGTAGGTTTTGAGCAGCCAATTGTGTTACACAACCGACCCCATGGTGGTGGGTGTGGTTGTGTAAACATAGCTGAATCCACCACTGTGGGCAGCGGTCGTGTTACACAGCCGTCCCACCCACTATGGTGGCCATGGGAGGGTGCGTTGGGCATGGCTCCCCCCCACACGCCTCCCTTGGGGGCGAGATGGGGGTGAGCCCCTAGTGACCCCCATGAATTCAGTTTTTTTTTTAATATAATTTTTTTTTTTTTACAAAACCCTACAGATTAAATCCGCGATTTTGTTAGGGCTAATAATTTTGTATTTTTTTTTGTAGAATTTTTTTGACAACATAACACTTCAATAATAAAATATATATATATGCATATATATATATATATGTATATATATATATATATATGCATATATATATATATATATATATATATATATGCATATATATATATATATATATATATGCATATATATATATATATATATATATATATATATATATATATATATGTATGTATGTATATATATCAGTATATGTCATGCCCGGAAATTTTACTAGAAAATGCAAGAATTTTTTTTTTTTGTTAAACTATTGATTAAGCTATTTAACACTCTTTAAGTGTTTGAGACGTAACACTAAAGACGATAAGAATTTTATGTCTTCATGAAATAAATTCACAAATTTAAATGTAAGGATGTCTATTCAATTGCTAGGTACACCCTCCTTGGGATGCTCTAGAATCATGAGTCTTGGATTGGATAGTGTAAGGCATGGTTTAAAAATAATTTAACTTCATAACCCTTAGTATGGAGACACAAAGTATATTCGAATAAATACCTCCCTTGTTAATTATTAACAATTTTAGGTTGACATATTGTTTTGAAAATGTAATAGAGGTATGATACCCATGAGATTGGCGTTACTCTTAGCCAACATTTTAACATCATAAAAAATGTCAAATAATCTTTCATTAAGTTTATATTTTTTCCCATGCATTCTATCAAATGCTAATAATTAATTGTTAACCATGCATGCGCATAGAGACACACTATACATATTGGGTGAAGTTTCTCGGTTGGAATGAAATGTTTACATCAAGGTTTCATTTGTCTCCATGTAACAAGATTATTGTTTTGGAGACGATGGAAATAGTGCCAACTTGTAGTGATGCTCTTTATACTTCTGCCAATTGATATCTAATATCACTTATCATCAACTTAACTCTAAATTAATTCACTAGACACAATTCTCATTAGTATGATCTATTAATACCATTATTATAATTTTGATAAATCGACATTAGTAAAAAAGCTTCAATTACCATGTTCTATTCACTTAAGAAATATATATTTTTTATTTAATAAGAATATAAATAATCCTTACAAAAAACTATATATAATTAAATTATTCTTAAAAATATAAATGAAATTAACTTTATATACATATTAATTAAATAAGTCTTAAAAATATAAACTAAATAATCTTCATATAAATATTAATTAAGTTAGTCTTAAATATATAAATCAAATGATTTTAATATAAATATTAATTAAGTCTTAAAATATAAGTTCTAAATCATCTAAGTTATAAAAATATACGTGCTTCTTAAAAGAGGAGTAAAAGGAACTAAATTAGGCTCAAAGTATAAATTAGATATTTCTAAATGTAGAAACATTATTTATATTAAAAAAAAAACATATCACATGTCATTTGTTGAATTTTTCCTATTCAAGACCAATGACATTGTAATTGTAAACTATTCCATCGATTTAACAAATAGATTCTTATTTTATATTACTTTGTTTATTCTTTCTTATGAGGATACTCCAAAGAATGCATGGGATGGTTTTTACGAGTTTATTCAATTGTCTATAGTGGTCTGTAATTAATCTAAATGAGCATTTTATGTTTGAAGTGGGGCACAGTATGTATATAGGGTGACCTCTAATTTAAACAATTCAATTGGTCTAAAGGAATTGCAGTGAATGAAATCTTATGGCAGAAAGAAATTAATCAGCTGAGAAGTAAAAGAAGTTAATTCAGATGGCTAAAGGATCTAGTTTCCATTGTTCTTTCAAATTCCTGATTAGATTTACTTGCAACAAAAGGAAAATTAACACTAACAGATTACAATGTTCAATATAAAAAAAATAACTTATAGCAGACTTAATGCATAATAGAAATTACATAAAACACACCAAATCTGCAGTTGAACACTGAATTGCAGACTATGACTAAATCCGGTTGCCCTTACAAAACACCAAACTGGGAGAATTTATAGATTTTAAAAGAATCTTAAACAAAATTGAGAAAGCGTGCACCACTTAAAACTAGACAATATTTACAAAACTAGGCAATTAAAACATTTGAATGACCCTTTAAAATCAATACTAAATTTATTCTACGCAAATAACGGTGCAAGACTATTCTCATGGGGCTACGCTGGAAAATAATCTAAGGTTATTCGATTACTATTTATCTGCAAAACTGGATAATGTTATTCGATTACTATTTATCTGCAAAAATGGATAATGATACCTCTAACATTCGAGTCATGTTATTATCATTTATGTATAATATAATTTAATCCAGATAATATTATTTCATGGGTAATCTTTGTTATTAATATTAAGGTCATTTATGTATTCGCTTAATCCTCGAGATATCAGAAATTAATATTTAAACCGCAATAACTAGTAACATGAAAAGCTTTGATGAAAGTCTGGAAGGGTTTTAGAGTAACTAATTATGTATCTCTCTCATTTTTTCAAATACGATTCATCTGTATGCTCATATTTTATTTTATTTAGAATGGCTATGGGGTATTAGAATGTAATGATAGATTTTAAAATTTATCTAAAAGAAATTGGATTGGCCAGCGAAAATTTAATCATTGAGCTTTCTACAGAAACCATAATTTGAAGATAGTTCAAAGAAGGAGAAAATAATGCAGCAAGGTTGAAGCTTCACATGTTAAATTATAGTTGACATAGAGCATCGACATGAGCTTTGACAGCTGGCTTTTCTTTTGACTGAGTAACTCAATTAAATGCCATCTTATGTACGATTAGGGAGCATAGGGACGACACAAAAGTTATTTGATGAAGTTCCTTGACAGAGATACTAACGCATGACATGCTGCACTTGCAGGGTATGTACAAAATGGTTTTGATTATGCTAACTCCTCCCTGCTGGCAAGCATTTTTTAAATGCAAATACCTAACATGGCCCTTTTAATGAATTCAAAGTTTCATCTTGCTGCCAATATATCTTGCGTGCCAAGCTACCATTACAGGAAATACGGTGTGCTACCTTCCATCTTTAAATCGATGACTAATCCTCCCGTATAGGCATGTGAGGGCAAAGGCTATGCAGCCCTCAAAAGCGATGGCCTATGCGCTTCTGCATCCATGCCGAGATGCCAATGGTTTGCCCGTGCATCCCAGATTTGCCACCGAATGAACCATGTTTTCTAGACTGCAGGTGCCGTATTTGCCGTATTCCGTGGTTTGTGGGAGGGGACTTCAATATGATTGAATCCCAGGAAGACAAAACTGGTGGTACTCCATTTGCTTGGAAAGACCTGGAAAAACTCCACTGGAATAGAATGAAAAAGGCAAAAAACTTCTTTGACCCTTTAGCTGGAAGTAAGGATATGAATCCTAGCTTATGGCACACTTGGTGTAACTTCCAACAGGGTCCCTCTAGAATATACTCTAGACTTGACCATCTCTATGCTAATACAAACTTCTTCTCTTTTTTGCCTGATACCTTGGCAACTTTGTCCTCGTCACCTCCACTCCTCTTTCCGATCACCACCCTATCTCCACCCGTATTAGAATGAATAATTCATCTATGAGCAACAAAGCTTCCAACCCCAAGTTTTTCCTGAACACCAATATTCTTAATGTTGAGTACACTCTTGCTACCATTCATATTATCGGACTCATTAACAAGAATAAATTTCCCACCAGCTCTCACACAGATAGATGGAACATGAACATTCTCACCTGGTAGAATTTGTTAAAAACCATTGGCCAAAAAAGGGCCAAAGAGTATAGATCCATCAAAAAAAACTTCTCCTCTAACCTTCAGAAAGTTGAAACTAACATCTAAGCCAATCCCTCGAACTATTATCTCATCTCTCATGTGATTAATACTAAGGAAGCCCTTAGACAACACTACCAGGTTAAGACTAGAGGTGCCAAAATTAGATCTCGTGCTCATTGGCTCCTGTATGGAGATAGGGGCTCCAAATTCTTCTTTAACCTCATCAAGCACAAGCAGTCCAATGAAACTATTGAGAGAATCATAGTTAATAATCAAGAAATAACTGGCCTTGACAACATCAAAGAGGCCTTTGTTGAATTCTACCAGAATCTCTTTGCCTCAGAGGATTCGAAGGAGGCTACCTCCCTTAGAAATCAGTGCAGATCTCTTATCCCTAATAGGATCTCCACTCTGGATGCTGACCTGCTGTCTAAAGATATCTCCCTGGAGGAAATTGAAAAATCCATTAACTCCCTTAATAATGATAAGGCCCCTGGACCTGATGGTCTCCTTGTGGAATTTTACAAGGCCAATATCAGTTGGATATGCAAAGATCTTCATGATATCTACTCGAAAGCCCTGGCTAGGGGCTCCTTGGATAGCTCCATTAACAGGGGTATTATTAAATTGATTCCTAAGGATGGGGACAAAGCCCTCGTCAAAAATTGGAGACCTATCACCCTCCTTAATGTCTCCTATAAATTTTTTGCCAAGATCCTGGCTCTTAGACTTGAAAAAATCCTTCCCAAATTTGTTTGCTCTACCCAAAATGGTTTCATTAAAGGAAGGTATATTCTTGAGAACCTCATCACTAGCTGGGAAGCCATGAATTGGGCCAACTACTCTTAGCAAAATTTTGCTATGTTTCTTCTGGATATCGAAAAAGCCTATGACAGAGTCGAATGGAACTTTATTTCCATGATGCTTGAGGCTTTTGGATTCCCCAGTGTTTTTTGTAATTTTGTTAATATGTTACTGAATGATGCCTTTATCCAGATAGATATTAATGGCTCCCTCTCAAACTCCTTCCCCCTTGGTAGATCCATCAAGCAAGGTTGCCCCTTGGCCCTTGCCCTCTTTTTTATTGCCTCAGACGCCTTGTATTACATTCTTAGAGATAATTCAATCTCCCCTGCTGTCAGGGGAATATTGCTCCCTAATAAGGAAGAACTTATTAGCTGCCAATTTGTAGATGATACTGCTATTTTCTTTGAAGCCATTGTTGACAACTTTGAAGCTCTGCAAAACAAACTCAGTTTCTTTTGCACTATCTCTGGTGCTCATCTTTCCCACTCCAAATATATTTGTCTGGGATGGGATGAGCAGCCCCCTGACTGGTTCAAAAGATATGATTTTCAGTGGGGAGGTCCATAGAAAATTGTGAGATATCTGGGCATACCTTTCTCTGTCGATCCCTCCCTTAAGGATATGTGGGCTTGGGTTAAAGAGAAAATCACTAAAAAGCTAGATAAATGGCACAACATATCATTATCCCCGGCTGGCAGAGTCTAGGTCTGTGAAAAATTTCTTCCTTCCTACAATATTTACTACTCCTCAGCTTGGATGTTTAGTAACTACCAAATCTTGGAAATTCAAAAGGCCATTAGAAACTTTCTCTAGTCGGATGGTAAAGGTAATAGAAAGATGCATGCTGTTAAATGGGATTGGTGTCATACAGATAAGCTCCTAGGGGGCTTGGGTCTGAAGGACCTTAAACTCCAAGGGATTTCCCTTGCCACCAAATGGATTTTTCACTCTATGGATGTCAATGATCCATGGAAGATCCTTATTAGGAACAATATTGAAAGAGGATTCCCCAAAAATGCAAAATCCTGGAAGAATCTTCCTTTTAATGATCTGATCATTGGCGAATTTCCTATTGCTATGCAGGGATCTACTATCTTTAGATCCATATGGAAAGCCTAGAATCATGTTAGGAGTTATATTACTAACAAGGCATTCCATGGTGATTGTCAACTTTATGGTGAAAGATCCATCTGGTGGAACCTACACTTATCTGGCAAACCCCTTGCCCTCTCCCAAGGTTGCTCTGCTAGATACTGGAATAATAGGGGTATTTCTCAATTTGCTGACCTCTTTGAGCAAGATAGATTAATTAAATGGGATGAGCTCAGAAGAAAATTTGATATCCCGACCTCCCAGAAGAAAACTTACAATATGATTCTGAAAGCTACCAAGGACTTACCCACTACTTGTCACATAGACTCACATAGATATTTAAACTGCAAATGGCTGGGTGGGACAATTAAATCCAGAATCAAAGCCAAAAACATTTACAAGGTGATTGGATATAATGATGCCATCATTGACCATGTCAATTCTATTTGGTACACCACCCTGGACATCTGCTCTTGGAAGAATTATTTTGATGATTTATGGAAAGGCTCTATTGAGCCTAAAATAAAATGTTTTAAATGGTTGTCGGTTCTTGACAGACTTCCTATTAGAAAAGATAACTCTACGACTGATTACTATAACTTGTGCAGAATGCCTGAATCAGAAAGACACATCCTCTTTGACTGTATTTTTGCTAAGGAAATTTGACATATGTTTGGTATCACTTATCCTATGATTATTAATATTCTTGAAATCATCATTGGGCATATTGATGGGCTAAATAAGGATACTAATCTGCTTTGGAACATTCTCTCTTCTAACATCTTATGTCAGATTTGGAAATGTAGGAATGAGGAAAGATATCAAAACACCCCCAGAGTTCTTACTGAGTCTTTTCGAAAACTCACTTATTTTAAAATCTTCTTGCAGGTTCATACTAGCATGATGATGGACAAGAAAAAGCTCAAAAGGTTCCTAAAGATGGGATATACCACTTTCTTCATCTATGAGATGAAGGATGGGTATGAATGGAGAAGGAATATGGACAACCTGCAAATCTTCGAGAGGTCTTGCAAAATGCTGATCCAGGAGGTTAAGAATAACAAGAACTCCAAAAAGGACCAATTTCTCATGCTTGCTCAAATCTAGGAGAACAAAAACATTGTGTGGATGGAGGGATCTATGGGGTGGACAACCCGGGTTGATACCCATGATGATATCTTATATTAGTTTGTTGTTTACCTTCTGGTATCTTTGTATTGGACTTCCTGATATGTAGCCTTCTTGATACTCTTGCTGTGAGGCTGGGCCTCTTGCTCCTATACATCTCGTTGTAACTAATTTTATCTTTTTGTGACCGCCTTATATATAATACAAAAAAAAATAATTAATTTTATTAATTAAATTTAAAATAATAATTATTAATAAAAAATAATTATTTAATTAATATAATGAATTATTGATTAATAATGTTTATTTATATTAAATAAATTATATTATATTATATTATATTTTATTCTATTACATTCTTACTAAATATATAATATTTTTATCTTATATTAAATACTATATTATATACTAAATATTTTTTCTTATAATGTATTTTGTTCTAAATATGTAATATTTTTATTTTATATTATACTATATTATATCCTAACTAGTTTTTTATAATGTATTTTCCTATGTTCATATTAATTAAATAATTATTTTTTATTAATAATTATCTTTTAAAATTTAATTAATATAATTAATTATTGATTCATAATGTTTATTTATATTAAATATATTGTATTATATTTTGTTTTATTCTATTACATCCTTATTAAGTATATAATATTTTTATCTTATATTGTACTATATTATATCTTAAATATATATATTTATAATATACAATATATATAAGAAATGTATAATATAGAGAAAAAATATCTAATATAATATAAATATTTAAATTATAATATATAATAAAACATGTATAATATAAATATTTATACTATTTTTCATTATACTATTCATTTATATTATATTTTCTATAACATTAAAAAAATTCATTTATTCATATATTTTTTTAATTTAAATTTATTATTCCAATAAAAAAACACTAAAAAAACAAGGGAAATCTATTCACATTAAAAAAAAATGAGGATCTCCACCTGCACAATCTGACAAATACGAAAAATACAGCACCTGCAGTCTGGCAAATATGGTTCGTTCAGTGGCAGATCTGGGTTGCACGGGCGAACCATGGGCATTTTGGCATGGATGCAGGAGTGCATGGGGCATCACTTTTGAGGCTGCATAGCCTTTGCCAAAATATAGAGCATTGGTTTAAAGAGGGTAGAAAGACAAATATTCACCATTGATTCGCCTTACATGTACTAAGTGTCAACTCTCACTCTCAGAGCTCCATATCAAGGTCTTTTTTTTCTTTTTTTCTTTTTTCTTGAACTGATTTATTAAATTTAATTTACTTTCAGACAATAATTAATCTACTTATTTCCAATATTTGTATGCATGATTTACAAGCCACGACCCTAACATATATGCAAATCTGAGATATTATTTGAGTTTGTAACTCATTTCTTCCCAAAGAAAACATTAATAACCCTATTCTCTACAAAAAATGAGTTTAAAGCAACAACTTCATACATGAATGAAACAGAGCAATAGGAAGAGTGCTACCCCTTTTTAAATGGCTTACACATCTAAATGATACCTAATGTAGAATCAAATTTCCAAGAAGTTAGATTTCATTATGGGAGTCTTAGTTTGTCTAATACTTAGCAGGTGAGTAATATCTTATTTGTAACTTTCCAACCCCAACTAATTTCGTTTCCTCTTTACCTATATTTCAGCAACTTGAATGAAAACTTTTTTTTACGTAATATTTGTTTTAATACAAGATTAAGGTAAACTCCTTTATCCCTTACAATAAAATACCATTTATTTATTGAACTCTCACCATTACAATAATGCATGGAAATAAAATAGTTGACAAACCAATGCATGAAGGCTTGCTCTCCACCCTACCGTAATGGCGTCATGGAGCCTCATGGGCTCTAGCCATACCCCTGAGCAAGGTATTCTTTAAGCTCCATGAAAATAAATGGAGTTTTTTCTTTTTCTTTTTTTACAAGGGATTAAACTAACATAGCACCAATACATGCATCTAGGTTATCTACCTTTTGTTTTCAACCATAAACTCATACATTATGTCACTTTCTTACAACTAATCAAAAAGAGTAGATGGAAATAGGAGGAACTTATCTCTTTTTGAAGGGGTTGAACTCTTGTAACCATCTTTCCTCTCCAAGCCAAAACATCTTGAGAACTATCTTTCCAAAGAAGTGGACTCATCTCCTCTTCTCATTCTTTCCACCATCTCTACTCAGGTTCTCCAAGAGGAGAAGTGGGTAACACCCCACTCATTCTTCCTCTCCAAAATATATAGGGTTTCAACTTGCAACCTTTGGGTGGGGAGGTGTGAAGTGTACCTACTTTCATCAATGAGAGTCATTTCCCTATTAATGAGAACATGCATTTGGACATCCACTCAAAATTCGTCACTCTCCATTATGAGAGCTTTTAAGGGGTCAAATCATGTTGTAGGGGCACTATTGTAAGCCCTTTTGATCCCTACCAATATGGTATAGACCCTAGGGGGTTTATTTTTGCACCCTAACCCAAAAATTTGACCAACAACTCTCAATAAAAGACCACTCAAGGTCCCATCCGAGTTTCCACTTAGCTAGGGGTTCCCAAGACCTAATCCCACTTACACCTCATTTGAATCACAACTAAATGCTCCACAACCTTAGTCTTCCAATACATTGACTCTACTTGTTTGTAGGCCTCCATATGGGGTCAAATTTGTATCCTCAAGAAGAATTCTTTTGATTTGTGTTCAATGGTCCTCCCTTCTCATGCAACACCATTACCTTCTTGCACATTACCAAAATGATCATAAGTAACAATTGTATATCACATTAATCTATTAGTTGAATAGTCTAAACTTTAACTATATAATAATCCATTTAAAGTTTCAATTTGTATCCTAGAGAATACGAGTGCATTCCACCTTCATGTTAGTGACAATAAAACATAATGTAAGATTCTTTCCAAAAGGTCACCTTATTTATCATCCACAATACATCTAATCATCAATTCAAGAATTTACCATATCACATTTAGGTTTGACATTAATCACATGTGAAGTGAGGTGTTAGAGTGTATATATATATATATTTAAAAATCCACAAAAGGGATTTGCATAATTAATTGAGAAAATAATACCTAAAATGATCATTTTTAGTCAAGAACACCATTTTTTTTTCTTGAAGAAGTTCATTTCCAAACAGAGGTTTTTTTTCAAATTTTGAACCAAGATTTAACATGGGTTTTCTTTGCAAATCAAACAGAGTTTATAAATATTTTCAAACAACATAATATAATTTGTGAAACCTTTCAAAATGAAAACTAATTCAATAGAAAGAACCTGGTTCCAAAAGCTTCAGAGGTTGATAAATTGGTGCAAAGCCTTCTCCTCAGATGCAAGCTCCTACTGAGCAACCCAACTGAGTTTTTCCAAGAATCCAAATCCAAACCCACAAAAACAACAATTCTTTTCTTCCTTCCCTTCCTTATTTTCAATTTTTAATCCTCTCCAAAAACTCATGAAAATCCAAAATAATAAAGAAAATTCCAAAATATCTCATCAACCACCCTCATAAATTTTCAAAAATAGAAATGGAAATATCTTAATTTTTCCAATTTTTGCATTTAAAAATTTCTAAAACTGAAATTTAAAATCTTTTTCAATTTCAAACAAAATATCTATTAATTTCAAAATGAATAACTTAATTCAATTCAACACAATTAATTTAATTAATCAATAAAATAAATCTAATCCAAGATTAAATTATTTTATTAATTAAATTAAATTAATTAATAAATTAAATAACATTTCTAACATTATAACCAGATTAATTTAATTAACAACTTAACTACATAAGCAATTTATTTACCCTTTTAACTTACAATTAAATGAAAATCCAAGTGAAATAGAATAACATTAAAACAACAAAACCAGAAAAAAATCCGACGACACACTATGATCAGGGTGATGAGTTGGCATGAAAAACCTAGCTACTATCTCCCAATCGAATGTCGTTGGGCAATGGACATGCTCAAACCTGTGAAACTAGGTGGAGTCAATGTCATGTATCTGTTAACCTGCGAACAAAGAGTATATCAAACATGTAAATATATAACATAATTAAAACACATCGTGAAGAGGAAATCGCAAACTCCCAGGGTGCTCGTAAGTGAGTGGTGCAATACCATCAAATTCACCAATACAATATTACTAAATGATAAATCTAACATCAATAATTTAATCAAAAACATAAAGCATCATTAATTCACATATCTACAAAGCTAATCCAAAGCATGCCATAATGATAACATCAGAATAAAATACCATCACATCCAAAATATAACAACACACCACTTTACCGCTAGCGATCCAATAGTAAAAAGTACCATAGTCAAAGTACTAAAAAAAAACACACATAATAAGGTATCTGAATATCCAGAAACACATCAAGGTAAACAAAAAAAAACAAGGACACATTGTCCAGTCCAGAAAGCAAAACGGAGGGGTATTACATAATTTCTCTTGCAACAATCTTGAAGATGAATTTAGATGCAGTGTGAAAATCAAAACATACATGAAGGTTCTTAACAACTCTAATAGTTGTACCAAGGGCCATGTTTAACAAACCAAATGCAACTGCTAACTTTTCACTATGGCGGTAGATAAATGATTCTTTTTTCTTCTATTCCACAACATTAAGTAAAAGTCTTGAATCTGGAAATATCCTATTGCCTTGATTTACCAACACAATTTCTCCAATTTTGCATAGCTCTCCCATGTTTGTGGATGTGATTTGTCTCCTACAATTTTTTAACTGATTTATGTTTCTACTATGTTTGGAAGTACTTTTGTAAACTTGCAATATATAATGCACTTTTATTCTTTCTGAATTGAGACTAATAGTAATTTTGTTGGTTGTATTGAGGTACAACTTCATTCATGGCAGAAAAGGCAGACCCTATTACTCATATCAAATGGCATGTTGCATATAAAGGAAGAAATATTCTAGTTGGGTTATTGTTGACTGCATTGAAGGAGAGAGCTTCATATATGGGACATGATCAACACTCTCCTTCTTGGATTCTACATGTTACAACTTGCTCTAGAAAGATTGCCCAGTTGTAGAAGTTTTAAAAGATGAAAGGGGCATGTGCTTGCATTGAAGGGCTCCAAGCATGTTTTTCCATCATTGCAAAAGATTTTTGGAGAAGTTTATTTCTTGCATTCATTTCTATGTAATATTGTAACTTAGATTTCCAGTCTTGTGACTAGAAATAAAAATTGCAACACGAGTTCTATTTCTAAGTTATAACTTGAACACATTTCTTTTATTAATAAAGTTCATCTATTTTTCCTTCTCAATGGTTGTCTTATTGTGTTCAATTGATGATTGATGTGTCGGCATATGGATTTTAGTGTTGTCATTGATGGAAACCTAAGTCATTGATCTGGTCCACACTTTAGTATTTATCCATATTGGGAGACAGAATGAAGAAAAGGGTATCCGACTGATGTTGAATCTACTTGCATTACTAGTTTATCAGTTTGAGTTATGGATCCCAAGGAAGGTGTTGGACATCTGGAATATCTTACTCTTGAGTTTTGTGTCATCGCATCAATTGGTGTATGATTTAAAAGATCCAGTTTATTGATTTCTTATTGATCAGTGCAGAGAGCTGACTTGGTGAATATAATATGTTGCAAATGTTTAAGGGGAAATTTTTTAAATGTTTTTGTGTTTGAACATGTTGATTTGGGTCCTCACTATGCTATGGCTGACTTTGGATGGCACACATTAAGAAATAATTATGGATTTAGCCGACGGTTGGAAAATAATTTATGTTTTATTAAAACCGACATGCGGTTGATTAAATATCTTGTTGTGGATATATATAAGTGATCAATTATATATATTAGATAGAGATGTGAAGTGTGTTGGTGTGTAATGCAAAATTCAGAGGGATAGTAGAGTGATTTCACTTGCACATAAAATATTTGTGATGTGAATTGTAGCAGAGTAGAGCAAAAGAGAAGAATTTGACAGAAGGTCAAGAAATCGACTAATGTGCTTAACTGGAACTATTCTCAATCATTTGTAGATGCTAATTCATAGTTTAACACTCATGTTGTCTTGTGACACTAATTGTAAGGCAGTGATCTCTAGGTAGTGTGCATGAATGCAAGTGCATTCTCAATTTGTAAAACATATATAATTTGAGTACTCAAATTGTGGATTGACCTCTATCGTGGTTTTTTCCTTTAACAGGGTTTCCATGTAAAATTCCTTGTGTTATGGTGTTGTGGATTATTTCTTCATGTGCTTGCATCTTTCTTTGGGTTCAATGTTGTAAGAAGTTTAAATATTAGATTAATAAAGTTAAGTTTTGTAGAACACTAATTCACCGCCCCCTCTCAGTGTTCCCTAATTCCAACAATTGGTATCGTATCCTAGTTCCTTGGAAGAAGTTTAATAGCTTGAGGTGGATCTTGGAATGTAATGGACTCTAGTAGTCTACAATAGCATCTTTTGGTGGTACTTGATGATCTTGATCAGTCCAAAGAAAAAGTTTGATAATTGAAAGAAAATCTTAAGGATTCTGAGAAATTCATTTAGACATTTAAGGATTAGATTGTTAAATCTAGGGAAAAGAGAAAGGATCTTTATGATCAAATTAAGAAAAAAGAGAGAAAAATCATGGATGATGTTCACCTGAATCAAACCTTGAAGGAAATAACTGAATAATGTGAAAAGCTTGCCAGAGACAATCCTACCCTAAATCATGAGATGGAATCTACGGTGATGAAGCTAACTATGGAGATTGAAGAAAGAAAGAAGAATGAGGAGAATCTTGCTCAGTCCTTAAAATAAAAATTTGAGGAATGTAGAAGAATTAATGGAGAATTCATTTAGCTGGAGATTGAACTACAACAATCCCGAAATAATGAAGAAGAACTTGAAAAACAAATTGTTATTCTGAGGGATGAACTTGCTATTGCAAATGAATACAAGGAGAAGTTCAAGATTAGCTTAGTAAAGCTTGAAGAATTGAATCAAGGACAAAAGAATGGAAATGACAAGTGAGGTCTTGGATATGAGAAAGGAGAAAGTTTTGGATCTAGACGAAGGAATTTTAGGAAAGGAAATTAGATGAAAAAGGAAAAAGGCATCTGATAAGACAACCTAATGCTCAAAAGTTTAATGGATACTGTTTTTATTGCAATAAATTTGGTCATATGGTGGGTCAATGTAGAATTAAAAGAATGAGTTTGATGCAGGTGATGGTTTCATACCGGAACCTGCTTCTGGTAATCCCTCCAGGAATTGATTTCAGGCCATTGGCCTAGGGAGAGTTTTTCAAGAAAATTCTCTTCCCCCTATCCGTAGTTGGTGTCTGAATGCGGAAGATTGTCAACAATTGTATTAATGATCTATAGATGCATTGGAAAACACTCTTAAGGAAATTCAATCAATTGTAGATGTGCAGAAGAATTCTTCTCTTGCAGATTGGGAAAATACATTTAATACAATAAAAGGTTAGGGGTGTGAGTTATAAAAAGCAAGTTGGAACCCTCATTTGTCACTTTATATCGAAGAAAAGAAGAAGGAGAGCACTCTGCAACAAAATTTCAGAAGCGTAAAGATAATTCGGCGGTGAAACCCTAATTCATAAGGTAATTCAGTTGTATTGAGAAATTTTAGTTTAATTTGGTGTGCGGTTGAAGAACTTCTTTGATAAAAACATGAGTACAGAAGGTAAAATGGAACAAATCAAGGGAATGATAAATCTAGATGAGTATAGAAATGAAAATATTAGAGCAATAAGAAACATGTTGTCACCCGATGAATTGAAATGGCTGAAAGAAGCTAAACACAAAAGTTTAGATATTTCGAGTGAATTCCCCTATTTCGAAAATGCATAAATCATTAAGTTTATTTTGAGAAAATTGAAAGATGATATTCTAACTCTATATAAACCCTACCATATCTCGAAGGAATTGATTGGAACTTTAACTGGATTATGCAAAGCTAGAGATGTGCCGAGAAAGAAGTCAATCTAGAATAAAGAAGTCAAAACCCTAACAGGAGTAATTGGAGATCAAAGGGAATTAATAATATCGACAATTAGAGATGCAGTGACAAGGTACATTGCACGTGAAATATCCTACCAAATCATTTTTAGAAATAGAGAAGGTGCAACTTCGGCAGGTGTTGTTTGCATTTCACTCAAGATGATAATGGAAGATTGGGATTTTGACCTTGTGGATTACTGAAAGATCAACTGATGGAGAATGTACAATTGAAAAAGATGATAGATTACCCTTTTAGGTTTGGTACTTTGGTTATGTGTCTTGTGATGTAATTTTTGAATTGCTTACCGATGAACAACAATGTAATATGGGAAAAGAGTGAACTGGTTTGCAAACAAATTTAAATTCACTCTAACAATTTGGAAAATTGTGATCAAGCGTATGAAAGTTTCTTTAAAGGTTTGCTAGGAAATTTTGGCATAAGTGGTATTCCCCTTCTAGCAAGGGCACTTGAAGTTGGTTCCTCCTCCGATGAGATGGAGAGAAAGAAGAAAAGAGAAAAATATTTTTTTTTCTGTACTCCTCCAATATGCAAGACTCCAAGTATTGAAGGGAAAGGAAAAGAACAAGTGATTGTGGATATACCAGTCGATGAAAAATCTGATGAGGAAGCTGAGGACACCCAAAGAAAAGAATTAGAAACATCCAAACTGGAACAAGAAAAGGCAATGACAGAAGAAAGTGAAGAAGAAGGTGACTTAATAAAGAAGAACTACTGCAACGTATTCATGAGGAAGATGAAATGTAGAAAATCAAAAACATGTGGTCTATCAGACCTTCATATGAGAAGGACATGATTTTGAACATACTAAGTTCTCATCTTGTGTACAACCATATTAAATTAGAGAGTTTATAGAATACGTTGCCAGAAGAGATGATTGAATGCATCAAGGAAATCATGGACTCTGAGTCTCAAAACAAGGAAGCAGAAGAAGTAATTTTACACTTAAAGAAGCAGTACAACTTATCACACACCAAGCTAAAAAGGAACATGAATCAGCTAAGGAAATGCATAAATTCAGAAAACAAGATTTACAACTACTGTCTTCATTGGCCTCATGCAATCGACAAGTACAAACAAAAGTTGGAACAAATTGAAACAAAATTGAACAGCATTGGACAAAACTTTAACATGTCTGAGGATCAAGATGGTGCAATTCATAAAAGGATTCAAGAATTAAAGAAAGAGCATGCAAATGTTCAAAACACTAGAAATAAGATTGTTGACATCTTTTGGAAAGTGAAGGATATAACAGAATGTAGACTGGAACAACTGATTGAAATACTGAGGAAAGTAGAGATATTGGAAGAAGCCATCACTATTTCAGAATCCCTCATCAAGATTATCAATCAAACATCTAAAAACAACATCATGATCATAATACCAGGATTGCAATAGAAGCATGGAAGAAGTTTCTTCCAAAGATGAAGGAAAAATATAAAATAATCTTTTGACACAAGTAGCAGTTGTATTTTCTCAAAATTTTGAACCAGTTTTTTAATAAGTTTTTGGTTACACTCCATAAGGGATTACTATAGGAATTTTTTTTTTTGGTTTTTTATTGATCTCAAAGGGGGGGAGAGAGCAGCAAAAAATTCCTTATCAAATTTAGGGGGAGTTGTGTCAGTTATAAATTTTTGAAGTATTGAAGGATTGCAGTGTGTTGGTTCAGACACTTAGCCATTTTTCACTAAGTGTTGCCATCAATGCCAAAGGGGGAGATTGTTGGCATATAGCTTCTAGTGTTTTCATTGATGGAAACCTAAGTCATTGATTTCGTCCACACTTCAGTATTTATCCATAATGGGAGATAGAATGAAGAACAGGGTATCCGACTGAAGGTGAATCTACTTGTCTTACCAGTTTTATCAGTTTGAGTTGTGGATCTCAAGGAAAGTTGTTGGAAATATGGAATATCTTACCCTCAATTTTTGTGTCATTGCATCAATTGGTGTACGAGTTAGGATATTTGGTTTATTGATTTCATGTTTATCGGTGCAGAGAGCCGACTTGGTGAATATAATATGTTGCAGATGTTTAAGGAGAAATTGTTTAAATGTTTTTATGTTCAAACATGTTGATTTGGTTCCTCACTATGCTATGGCCAACTTCGGATGGTGCATGTATACACCTAAAAATGGTCTAGAGCATCCGATTAATTAAATATGAATTATTTGATTAAATATCCTAATTTCCTCTACTATTGAATAAATTTAAATATTTATTTAATATAGTTCACATTCACATTCTCCATAAATTCTTCTAAATCTCGTTTTAATTAAATAAACAAAATTAAATACTTTGTCTGATTTAATTATCAAATCCCTATTTCAATCTATCACATTGTTTCTAAATTAATTAAATAAAGATCAAAACACTTTATTAATTAATTACCATAATTCTTCTATTTTAATTTAATAAACAACTATCCTATAGTTCGCTTTATTAAATTATTTATCTCTCCTTTATTAAATTCAAATAAAAAAAAAATATTTGAATTGTTGCACAAGGAATATTCCAATCTATATTCTCTCAAAAATGAATTAGATTTCCTATGTCTAAACCATGTCTAAATTTTGTCAGAAATATGTCAAATTAATTGATTGAAACTTCACGGGAAGTTTTGGAGACAAATTGGAGACAAATTTGGAATTTGATCTCTCAATCCTCTTCCGTCAATCTTTCCTCTTCTCTTGCCTGGTGTTTTCATGGGTAGAGACAACCTCCCTCTTTCTCTCAATCTCCTCCATCTCTCACCATTCAATTCTCCAGATTGAATCCAAGCCTTTCAAAGCTTTCCCTGTGCATTTCTATAGCCAAGAAATCTATAAATAAAGCCTCATTCAACCAAGAAAAGGATCCAGATAATTAAGCTTTTGCACTCTTACTCTGCAGGAATCCAGACATCAAGTATCAAGCATCAACATTCAAGCAATTCAGCAATCAAGCTTCACATCAATGGCTACCTCCTGTAGCTACAATTATCTATTTCATGTTATCATGCTAGTTTAAATTGATTTATCATTTAGCATTGCATTTTAGTATCATCTCATTCTTCAGATAGTCATTTTAACAATCATAGTGCTTAACAATCTGAGAGCAATAGTGGTTTAATAAATCTTTGAGGATAGAGAGCAATAGGACGATTTCAATTGATTATTTTGTTGAATTGATTCAATTTGTTTAATCATTGATATAATGTCGTATTAAGAAGTGTATTATATTATTTACCTTATTCCACACTTATAATTTGGCACCCACCGTGGGGTATTAACCTCAATTTTATCAAAATTTCAAAATTTTCTGGAAAGTGTTAGGTAGGTTTACACAGCGTGATTTATTTTAGTGCTTTCGTTAAAAGTTTCGGCACTTCCCATCCCTGTTCCAGTGCTTTCGGAGTTTCGGCACTTCTGATTATTGTTCTAGCACATTAGGTGTTTTAGCGCTTCTATGACAAACTTCGGCGCTTTGGTACATTGTTTCGGCGCTTCGGTACACTGTTTCGGCACTTTGGTGATGTAGCGCTTCCAAGACAAACTTCGGCTCTTCGGTACACTGTTTTAGCATTTTCGGGTTTTAGCGCCTCAGGTAACTGTTCTAGCGCTTCGGTTCCATATTCCGATGCTTTTGTAAAAACAGTCTGGATCCGACGCTTCCGCGACCAGATTGTATTTATTTTTCATAGTTGGGATAAAATTGATCAACCTTGGATAGTCACTTCAAAGTTTTTTAAAAAATTGATCAATCCTAGGATAGTCACTTTCTTATTTTTCTTAAAGCAAATCTATCAATCCTAGGATAGTCACCACATTTTTACAATAGAAGTTAAAAAGAACATCATGATTTCTGTGAAGCAACACCTTCACTTAGATTAAGAATCTTTCTTTTTGGGCTTAAAACAGAAGAAATCTATATGTTGTGCTTGTAGTGATTAGAGTTATGCTCTCCCCTTAACTGGGTGACCAAAGTGCCAGATTCACTTTTCTTTTATGTCATTTACGCTTTATTAAATCCTTTAGCAGGCCTACCATGGTGGGAAAAAGTACTCACCCTACGGGAACGACCTAAGTGGGAACAACCAAAGCTAGGTTATCCAACCCACTATAATAAAAATGCAATTTTTTAATGAAAGTCCAAATTGATGATAGTAGGCAAGATAACCATCCCCAAAATCTTTGTTCTAAAGATTGGGGGGTCTCTTTAGGGAGTTTATCTATTTGCCACACCGAACGGAACCCTATCTACGAACCATAGAGTAGTTGCTCGCTGAGTCAGTATCCATACATTGTCATACTCACGGTGTAAGAGGAGGGAAGAATCTGCCCCCAAGACACTCACCATATAATTACCAAGGATTGTTTGCTCAAGGGATTTGGTATCTATGTTTGTCACTTTGAGTATGCACCTAGCAACGACAAAAACACGAGCATCCTCTAGGGGGTGACACGGCTGTGTGAGTCAACGTAATTGCAAGATGTGGGCTATGAGTATAATGATGACCTACTTGTCCTTAAGTGTGATTTTGTTTGATTTGTGTACAATTGTTAAGACAACCCGTCAAAATCAATAAAGATCATTTGTGATTTTTGAATATACACAATCCTTTTAGTTTTAAAACACTTATTCAAAAATTGTTTGCCATGTTTTCACAAATACATTTAAATCAGATTTAAAGATCATCCTAAAAACGTCAAATCAAAGCAATCAAAAAAATCCATTCTGCATAAGTGGAAGTCCACCACGTTTGTCAAAAGAAAAATAAAAGTTACAAAGCCCAAGCAACCTCTCAGTTATAGAAATAAATTGAGGAGACAACACTTTCTATATCGAAATTGGAAACTCCTCTTACAACATAGAACATTCATTCACTGTTATCACGATTTTGCTAGGGGTCACTCTCTAGATTACGCGGTAGAACCGCTATATTCATGAGCCTTCTTTCAAAGAAGGGCTCTCACACAATTCCACAACCTTAGTCAACAAATTCATCCTTCTTATCTTCCACAATCTCTAATACAGTATGCCACAAGACCTGATCAAATTTTACAGTAGGAAGTCTTAAAAGGTCCTATTTCTAGCGTTCTAGAAAACTTGTTTCAGTGCTTCGGGTCACTGTTCTAGCGCTTTTGTGAAATAGCAATTTCGGGCTCTGTTTTAGCGCTTACAGTCATTATTTTAGCGCTTCTGGTAAAATAGCGCTTCTGTCACTTTTTACAGCGCTTTTGGGTTTTGTTTTGGCGCTTATGGGAAGTAGCGCTTTCATCATTTTCTCCAACGCTTTTGGGCACTGTTTCAGCACTTCGGTCAAAATAGCACTTCGATCACTTGTTTCAACGCTTTTGGACTCTGTTCCAATGCTTCTGGGAAATAGCACTTCTGGTCTCTGTTTTAGCGCTTTTAAAATAGAGAGTTTAAAATTTTAACTAGTCTATCATTTTATCAACATTTTCATCAAAATCATTGTCTAAAATCAAAGTCAGAAAGGTTTATACAAATTTCCAACTTATCAACTGAAAAAAGATCTTGCAAATTAAAAAAATGTCAAAATCAAATACACAATCAATTACTATACTAAAGTTTCTTTATCAGGATACTATCATCCTTCATCACGAAACAAATTATAGCGATTAAATTTTTTAAAAATGTTCAAATTGACACTATCTCGCACATAAGATCAAAATTTCAGAAGAGAGGGCTGAAATTTCTATGCCAATCTTAACTAGATCCCCAAAATAGAGATTCTTAGAACAAGAAATCTTAAAATCGCAAGAAATGGCAGTGGAAAATCCTTGGAATAATCTAAACCGTAATGACAAGACAGAAATAACTCTGGAAGATATCCAAGCAACTCAACAAGATCCCAAGTTTCACATATTTATGGAGAAAACTCTAGAACAAGACATGGAAAAATATCTTTTAATGTTAGCCGAATCAGGGGAAAAACTTCCAAAAGATTTTGATTTAGACCGTTTCAAAGAAACACCGGAAATAAATGAGATTGAGATACCACAACCTACACCAACAATAGATTCGGTTGCCGCTTTAACATCTCAAATGCAACTGTTACAATAGAAAATACAAGATATGACACAAGGGAGTACCAAGAGATATGTGATACAGGAGATTTGTCCTTATTCATTTGACGCAACAGTTGGTTTGCTACCTTTTCCGAGACACTGCGAATTCCCAAAGTATGATAAGTACAATGGACAAACGGATCCAATAGATCATATACGAGAATTTAAAACGACGAGTCTTGAGTTTGCTCAAGAAGAGACTTATTTGATGAGGTTATTCCCAAGGAGTTTGGGAGGAGCATGTATGGAATGGTTTTCAAAACTGCAACCTGGTATCAAAACGTTTGAGGAACTTGTTGACAAGTTTATCTCTCAATATTGATTCAACATCCAAAATGATGTTACTATCAAGGATCTCTACAACTTAAAGCAAAACAAAGGAGAAAAATTCTTGTCTTTTCTCCAAAGATGGTGACGACTGTTTGCTAGGTATCCTCGATCTATTCTAAAGGAATAAAAGATGGAATTATTCATTGAGAACTTGACAGAAGAAATTAGCTATAGGCTAGAATTACAATGTCCACCCACTTTCGAAAAAGTCATAGAAAATGGTCTTAAGATTGAGGAAGCATTAGTAAAATGGGGAGTTATCAAACATTACAATGACAAATCAAATAACTACTCCAATCAACACTCAAACAATGATAAACCAAAAATTTGGCAAAAGAATCGCAACACAAATGAAACAACAAGCGATTCAAAAAATGTCAAACCAATTTTCAACTTGACTACATCTTCTTCAAACAATCACAATAGTGACCAAAAAGTCAAGTCAAATACCATGCAAAACAACGAACGCGCAAAAACACTACCATATCAAAAACCATCAAATCGGCGAAGGTTCACACCTTTAGGTCAATCAAAGGAATTAGCAATGAAAGAACTTGTTACTAGAGGCCTTCTCACGGCATGAGAAGCTAGGTTCTGGGATCCAAAAGTCAAACCATCATGGTGGAATGACGCTGATTATTGCAACTATCATAATAACAAGGGTCATAAAACAAATGACTGTATGGAATTGAAACATGCAATACAAGATTTGGTAGATAGCAACAAAGTGTATGTGGAAGGACCTCAAAATAACAATGATCATTTGGCCTTCAAAGATCCTTTGCCCAATTATGAAAAAGGTGCATCATCTTCAAACAACAAAGGAAATCATGCTAATCATGTCTATGACACAACAATCCTATGTCTATCTGAATTCAAACATGATCATACAGTTAACAATAACATTGTTGATAACAAAGCCAACACTATTACCCCGTTGGATTTACTCCCAAGTGTGCAAAACTCTGATAATCAAATAAATGTCTTAAAAATTAGAGAAAATCAGGAACATCAACCCGCCAATGTGCTAACTAGGGGACAATCAAAAGTAATGTTGAAGGGAATTGGATCCACGCATGCGGTTCTGCCTCCATCACATTATGATGTCATCAATCAAATGCAAAACACCCCCTTGAGAAAATCAAGAACATCAATCGGCAAACATCATGACTAGGGGGCAAGCCAAGGTAATATTAAAAGGAGTGGGATCTCAACATGCGGTTACACCTCAATCTCATTATAATATTATTGATCAATTGCAAAATATCCCAGTGCAAATATCAATATTGGAGCTTCTTAAGTTATCACCATCACATAAGGAAGTTCTCGAACAAGCATTAGTTGCCATGACCGTGCCAAAGAATTTGGATGTTTGTCAATTCCAAGCTATGGTGGGACATCTGACTACCCCGCATTGTCTGTCATTCTCTGAACAGGATGATGTCTCATTAAATCATCCACATAACACTGCATTACATATCGAAGTATGTATCCATAATCATTGTGTTAAAAGAGTTCTAATAGATGGGGGAGCTGGTCTAAACATTTACACCCTAAAATTAGTCTGTGCACTAGGATATTCTGACGATGCTATTTTTGCTCGGAGGAAAGATCGTCTCAAGGTTTAATTGTTTTACCCATTCAAGTGGGACCCATGATCAAACATATAGCATGTCAAGTTTTAGAAAGGGAGTTGAAAAACAACATACTCCTAGGACGACCCTGGATTGATGAAATGCAGGCCGTACCTTCTACATATCATCAATGCTTGAAGTTTCCATTGAATGGACAAGAGGTCACTATAACTGCTGATTATAATCATCCACAACATTGTGACACATTGAGAATATCTCAAGACACCTTTGTCCCTCACAACAAGGAAGCTTCAAGTTCACCATCATCCAAGAACGAGCAAAGTCCAAACATCACTACCAGGTGGGTGCAAAAGAAATGTAAAGAAAAGGAAAGAAATCATGTTGAAACAAACATTCCAAGTACACAAACTTCTCTATCAGACAACTTTTAGAAGCAAGTTCAGTTGACAGATAAAGGAATGGGATAGTACTCAATGGATCAATCACTTTACTTATCATAGTTAATGCCATCTCCTAGGAAATATGGTCAACCATCAATGATCAAGCCTCCGACATATTTATCTAGCCCAACTCTTCAAAATACATTTGTCAAATTTGGAACCATAGCGGAAGAAACAGACAATGAAACAATCCTAGCCTGGCTTTACAAGGATGAAGAAGCATCAACATCTGAGATCACTATAAAAAATGTTAGCATCAACACAGATAAGTATGGAAAAGGAAAAGCTATCCTTGAAAAGATGGGTTATGAAGGACAAGGGCCTATGGGATTAAGAAAAGAGGGAATCTCATAACCTATCACACCTCTCACTCTCAACACAAAAGAAAAGCCAGGACTAGGATATTTTGAGGAAGAGAAATAGGAACTCAAGGAGAAGGTTGTAGAAAGAATTCTTCAACTAAGAGATTGCTCTGAAACCGATTCCAATGAGTATGAATGAGATTCATTATCTGATGTATCTTTTATGGATATTCATTATGATATCGTCCAACAATATACACCCACACATGAGGAGGGCCAACGCTTTGGGTCTAGTCCAATCGTGGGAGAATCACTAAATATTGATGATTCAAGTGGGGACGAATAGACCTAGAGCGAACTAGACAATCTGGAAGAAAGTACCATCATTGATCTCAATATTCCAACAAATGATAATTATGATGATACTGTTGTCCTCACCCTTACTTCCATTGACCAAAATCAATCCGATGATACCATGCCATTAATCCATCCAGAACTTATTGATTGGGAACCTATCGAACCTTTGACTATACCAAAATTTGCAAATGATGATGCCATCATGCATTTCCTATGTCATACCGATCCTGATACAAATTATATCCATACTACTCATAACAATACGACTCATCAGGAGGGTGTCAAATCTTCCAGTTGCAAAATTAACAACAGGGAAAATAGATCTAATGGTGAAAACCATTCTATGGCAACATTAGATTTGGAAAAAGTAAAAATAAAGAATGCATCCAACGGTGAAAACCTTTCTGAGGCACTAAAGGATGGAAGATTTGACTCTCTCCCAGAACACTATCATGAGCGATCATCAGTTCTGGTTGAACCTACATAATCAGTGGACATTGGCATAGAAGAGAAGGCAAAAATTCTACATCTGGCAGAATCCATGATAGAAGAAGAACGACCGACATTCATCCAATTCTTCAAAGCAAGAAGCAGCAATTTTGCTTGGTCATATTCTGATATGCTAGGTTTAGATCCCAATCTGCTTATGCATCATTTTTCTTTGCCAGCACGAATCAGGCCTGTATAGCAAAAATTAAGAAAAATGCACCCCCACATTGCATTAATGGTCAAAACAGAGCTAAAGAAATTACTAGATGCTGGATTCATACGGTCTATAGATTATGCTGAATGGATATTAAATCTTGTGCCTGTTTCCAAGCTGGACAATAGCATTAGAATCTACAAAGATTTCAGGGACCTCAATAAAACATGGCCGAAGGATGATTTTCCATTTCCAAATATTGACATCATTGTGGATTTGACGGCAGGGCATGCTATGTTATCAATCATGGACGGTTTCTCTGGGTACAATCAAATAAAATAGCTCCAGAAGTTCAAGAAAAGGCGGATTTTACATTTCCATGGGGAACCTTCTACTGGAACGTCATGCCATTTGGTTTAAAGAATGTAGGAGTGACTCTTCAATGAGCAATGACGATGATCTTCCATGATATGATGCACACTTTCATGGAAGATTATGTCGATGATATCTTAGCAAAATATACTACTAGGGATGGACATCTACATATCCTAGATAAAATCTTCATGCGGATGGAAAAATTTAATGTCAGGTTAAACCCTAAGAAGTGTGTCTTCGGGGTTACATCAACAAAGCTGCTAGGGTACATTGTCTCAGAAAAGGGCATTGAAGTGGATCCGGCAAAAGTCAAAGCTATAATGGAGATGCCACCTCCTAGAAACATCAGCCAACTCCAATCACTACAAGGATGCCTTCAATCAATTAGAAGGTTCATCTCCCAGCTGGCGGATAGAAGTCACCCCTTCAATCATCTATTGCATAAACACATAATTTTCATGTGGGATGAGAAGTGTGAAGCGACATTCAATCAGATCAAAAAATATCTAATGTCACCACCAGTTCTCATGCCACCAACAGAAGGAAGACCCCTCATATTGTATATTGCTACAACTGATATCTCATTAGGGGCACTCTTAGCACAAGAGGATAATCAAGGAAAAGAGCAAGCCATCTACTACATCAGTAGGACTTTAAATGGCTATGAAATAAACTATACATTCATAGAAAATTCTTGCTTAGCAATGGTGTTTGCTACTCAAAAGTTGAGACACTACATGATGGCTCCTACAATCAGGTTAATTGCAAAAATTGACCCTTTGAAGTATCTACTAAGTAAAGCTAGCTTAACAGGTAGACTGGCAAAATGGGTTATGCTCCTAAGTGAATTTGACATTCAATATGTCGAAAGAAAAGCAATCAAGGGACAAGTAATTGCTAAACAGCTAGCTGAAGCTCCTCTACCAGATGATCACCAAATGAAAACAGAATTTCTAGATGTAGACATTATGATAGTTATGCCACAACAATGGATTCTCTATTTTGATGGATCATGTACACAACAAGGATCAGGAGTCAGAATCTTGTTCATCTCCCCCCATGGACACACAATTCCAAAGTCATATAGACTCATGTTTCAATGTAAAAATAATGCAGCAGAATATGAAGCATTGATTATTGGGGTCAACATGACTATTCAATGGAAAATCAGGGATTTACAGGTGTATGGGGACTCTCAACTAGTCATTTATCAAGTGAATGATGAATATCAAACCAAAGATGAAAAGTTGATGCCATACAAACAACAAATAGATTATCTGAAACAGTCTTTTGAAAATATCAAGTTTGATCAAATTCCAAGAGCAGATAATAAAGTTGCAGACGCCATGGCTATGATTGCTTCACTACTGCAATTACCTGAGAAGCGTGTTTGTTATGAGTTTATGGTAGAACCAGTGTCCTATCCTTCCCATTATCAATCGAAATCCACTACCATATGCCATATCGAAACCATTGAAACCTCTATCTACTAGAAAACCTATGCTTACCTAAAAGATGATATTCTTCCTCCCTATCTTTCCAGGAATAAAAAATGCAACTTTATCCATCAATCAGCCCGACATATATTAATCACAGATGTCCTTTATCATCAAGGTCTTGATGGTACTCTACTTCGATGTCTAGAACGCGATGAATCTGAAACGACCTTACGAGAAGTTCACGAAGGTATTTGTGGTACTCACTCGAGTGGAATGACTTTAGCTAAGAAACTCCTTTGTTTAGGTTATTATCGGTCATACATGGAAAAAGAATCATATCAATTTGTAAAGAAATGTCACAAATGTCAGGTTCACAACAATCTGATTCATGCACCGGCACAAGAACTGCATCCCTTTACATCAACATGGCCTTTCTGTCAACGGGGCCTAGATCTGGTAGGCAAAATACATCCATCTTCATCTAATGGACACAAGTTCATTATCATGGCTACAAAATACTTCACGAAGTGGATAGAGGCAGTCCCTCTTACTACCATCACTGGGAAACAAATCTCCTCATTCATGTTGAACTACATAATATGTCGATATGGTATCCCTCAATCTATTATCACTGATAATGGACAACCTTTCAAGAATCAAGATGTCCAAGAGCTATGTGATAAGTTCCACATCCAACATCATGTTCAACTCAACCCTGCACTATGGGCCTGTAGAACAAGCATCAGAACACCAATGAGAGCTACACCATTTGCTTTGGTATATGTATCAGAGGCCATATTACCCATTGAAGTTCAAATTCCATCCCTTCGTGTATCACTCAAAGGTATCATTTTAGATGAAGACTATAGGGTATCTAGGCTGTAAGAACTGGAGTTGCTGGATGAGCATTGTCAACAAGCTGTTAATCATCTAACAACTTATCAACAAAGGATGTCAAGGATTTACAATCACAGGGTCAAACCGAGAGTCTTTCAGGTTGGTGACTTGGTACTAAAGGAAAATCCTAGGAATCAGTAGGACAGAGAAAAGAAAGGAAAATTTGAGCCTAACTGGCTTGGTCTGTTTGTTGTCATATCAGTGTATGGATCAGGAGCATATCAGCTATCAACATCAGAAGGGGATTTGTTTGATGAACCTATCAAAAGTATTCATCTCAGAAAATTCTATGCTTAAAGTCTCCTAGTGCACGGGGCAAATTCTGAAAATTGTTTCCTTGGTGAAAACCTGGCAAACAGGCATCTTGGCGAATGCAAAAATACAAAAAAATAAAAATAAAATAAAATACAAAATACAAAGGGTGTAATCAAAGCATGTGGTGAAAACCTGGAAACAAGCATCATATGTGATTCTAAGATCAGCTTTCCCATCTATTTGGATATATGTTAGGATCATTCATCTGAAAGTCAGTATCAATTCATATCATATCATTCATCTGGCCATCATTACATCCACTATCAAAGTCATGTCACATGGTCAACATATAAATCCATAGCTTGGGGGCAACATCTAGATATCTAGGGGCCATCCAAACGTATAAATTGTATCTGATGGTAGAAAATCAAAAATAGAGATCAAAGCGCAATTTCAATCATTGTCAGAAGAATCAACCATCCTTATCATATTGAAAAGCCAAAAACATGTCAAATAGGAAACTCAGAAAAGACTAAATCCAAAAAAAACACATAGGTCTATGTCAGTCAAACTACGTGGTCTCTGCGTGTGTAACGTAGGAAAGACTAATCTTAAATCAGCCCCCGAGACCCCTAAGATAGGTTGGTAGGTTAGGTCTTTGGTCAAAAATCTCGAAAATCCAAAAAACACGTCAAAATCAGGATGGATGATCTAAAATCTAATAAATGAATGAAACACTCTAAGTGAACAATGGATAAATTATACTTTTTGATTATCATTTCTTTGGAGTAACTCAATGATGTATTGAACTAGAGGAACAAGGAAAAAGAATGATATTTTTACTGTCTCCTGTATGTGCGATAATCATATAAATGTGTGAATTATCGGGGGATGTGCTATGCAAATGTATCACCGATGACATTCAGAATTCACACACTCAAATGATAATCTCTGCCTGTTTACGCAATGAATGCTCAGGTCATCTCGGTTCAATTATACCTAGATGCTTGTGTTCAATTGCAATATCAAAAAATCATGAAAGAAGTACTTAGGTCGTCAATGGATTAACGTAACCATTGACGCTTGTATTCACTTTCAACATTCAATAGAGCTCTATGATGATACCAAGCACAAAAAGACTATTAAAATGACATATGTTTTGCATATCATTGCATGGTAAAATTAGATTGCATCCATCATCATTTATTATCTGCAGAGTATTTGTTGCATAAAGGATTCCAAGAAATGATTATCTAATCTACAAAAGAGACTGAGTATACTTGACATTAAAATTTATCAAAAACATATAGCATCCATCATAAAGATCATCATTCATCATTATCATATTTGAAAATAAAGCAAGCATTTATCCAACTATCCATACATGTTATCACATCACATCACATCTATATATCATATATTCTACACATACATACATCATTGCATCATTGCATTAAAATAAAACATCATTACATCATCACATTTAGATTTAAATCATCACAAAATCATATAAATAAAAGCATCCATTACATAGAAATCAAAAAACCATCGACATATCATATCAAAATGCATCTCATATATATATCATCAAGTGTCAAGTATACAATGGAGTCAGAAAAATACATCATCGTACAAAAAGATACATCATCAAGCACTAGAACAGACCTTAAAAGCGCTAATCCGCCAACTCAAAACACTAAAAATCTCAAAGCGCTAGAATCTGACTTCAAGGCACTACTTCTTGACTCCTAAGCGCTAATTCGCTGAAAGCGCTACTTTATCGACTGGAAGCGCTAGATTTTTAAATGCAAGTGCTAAAAATCAAAGCACTAGACTACCTACCAAAAGTGCTACATCGGAATGTAAGCGCTACAGTGCAGCTTCAAAGCGCTAAAAGACACCTAGACACGCCTAAGACCTAAAAAGCATAAAAAACAAAAGTTCATGAATTACGAGGAGGTCGAGGGGTACATACCGGAGGTCCATATGCAGGAGGCCATCTGTGACATCGAACACGCTTGAATCGGTGAGTGTGGTAAGGAATAGGCATCTCACTCCAGCTGGTCGAAATGTCTATATCACTAAGAAATTTGAACTCAAAAAGCAAATAATGAATTGAAAATGACCTTTTAGCACTATTTATAATTTTTGAAAGGTATTTTTGGGGGATTTTTATAACATTTTGATTAATTTTATCCATGAAATTAATTAAAATTCATCAGAGGACTCATTTCTTCATCAATTTGTTGGGAGATAAATTATTTCATCATCGAAACACATCAAATCATCAGAAAATCATAAATTTTTGAAAAAAATTCTAAAAATCATCAAATCATCTGAAAATCATGTCTGGGGCACATGAAAGAATTATCATCATCTAGAAATCATGTCTGGGGCATACGGAATTATTTGATTATCATCAATCCTGGCAGTAGCAACAAAATATTTCTTCGAATCAACGTGTAAACACATCACTTCGAAGAGGGGCAAAATGTATACACCTAAAAATGGTCTGGAGCATCTGATTAATTAAATACGAATTATTTGATTAAATATCCTAATTTCCTCTACTATTGAATAAATTTAAATATTTACTTAATATAGTTCACATTCACATTTTTCATAAATTCTTCTAAATCTCGTTTTAATTAAATAAACAAAATTAAATACTTTGTTCGATTTAATTATCAAATCCCTATTTCAATCTATCACATCGTTTCTAAATTAATTAAATAAAGATCAAAACATTTATTAATTAATTACCATAATTCTTCTATTTTAATTTAATAAACAACTATCCTATAGTTCGATTTATTAAATTATTTATCTCTCCTTTATTAAATTCAAATAAATCAAAAATATTTGAATTGTTGCACAAGGAATATTCCAATCTATATTCTCTCAAAAATGAATTAGATTTCCTATGTCTAAACCATGTCTAAATTTTGTCAAAAATATGTTAAATTAATTGATTGAAATTTCACGAGAAGTTTTGGAGACAAATTGGAGACAAATTTGGAATTTGATCTCTCAATCCTCTTCCATCAATCTTTCCTCTTCTCTTGCCTGGTGTTTTCATGGGTAGAGACAACCTCCCTCTTTCTCTCAATCTCCTCCATCTCTCACCATTCAATTCTTAGATTGAATCCAAGCCTTTCAAAGCTTTCCCTGTGAATTTCTACAGCCAGGAAATCTATAAATAAAGCCTCATTCAACCAAAAAAAGGATCCAGATAATTAAGCTTTTGCACTCTTACTCTGCAGGAATCCAGACATCAAGTATCAAGCATCAACATTCAAGCAATTCAGCAATCAAGCTTCACATCAATGGCTGCCTCCTGTAGCTACAATTATCTGTTTCATGTTTATATCATGCTAGTTTAAATTGATTTATCGTTTAGCATTGCATTTTAGTATCATCTCGTTCTTCAGATAGTCATTTTAACAATCATAGTGCTTAACAATCTGAGAGCAATATTGGTTTAATAAATCTTTGAGGATAGAGAACAATAGGACAATTTCAATTGATTATTTTGTTGAATTGATTCAATTTGTTTAATCATTGATATAATGTCGTATTAAGAAGTGTATTATATTATTTACTTTATTCCACACTTACAGTGCACACTAAGAATTAATTGTGGATTTAGTCGACGGTTGGAAAATATTTTATGTTTTATTAAAGCCAACATATGGTTGATTAAATCTCTTTTGGTAGATATATATATAAGTGATCGATTATATCATTTAGATAGAGATGCAAAGTGTGTTGGTGTTTAATGCAAAATTCAGAAGGATAGTAGAGCAATTTCACTTGCGCATAAAATATTTGTGATGTGAATTGTAGCAGAGTAGAGCAGAAGAGAAAAATATGATAGAAGGTCAGGAAATCAACTAATGTGCTTAACCAAAACTATTCTCAGACATTTGCAGATGCTAATTCATAGTTCACAACTCTTGTTGTCTTTGACACTGATTGTAAGGCAGTGATCCTTTTTGTTTTGACTAGTGAACTCTAGGCAGTGTGCTTGAATGCAAGTGCATTCTCATTTTGTAAAACATATATTTGAGTACTCAAATTGTGGATCGACCTCCATTGTGGTTTTTTCCCTTAACAGGGTTTCCAAGTAAAAATCCTTGTGTTATGGTGTTGTGGATGATTGATTTATGTGCTTGCATCTTTATTTTGGTTCAATGTTGTAAGAAGTTTAAATATCGGATTAATAAAGTGAAGTTTTGCAGAACACTGATTCACCCCCCTCTCAATGTTCCCTGATTCCAACATGATGTGTATTTATGTGTTTCATGTTTAAATCCTCAAATATCTGTTAATTAAAATGACTAAATATATGACTAATTGACATTAAATAATAATTAAATTGACTAAATATATTACCAATTGATAGAAATAGTGAACAGTGAATAAATATGACTAAATATATGACCTATGAAATAAAAATTACTAAATATACTACCAATTGATAGAAATCAGTGAACAGTGAACAACTATGACTAAATATATGACCTATGAAATAAAAATGACTAAATAAACTACCAAATTGATCAAAATGTTGATTAAAATTAATGACTAAATACACTACCAATGGACAAAAATCAATGAATAAAAATGACTAAATAAGTGACTAGATTGTAACAATCAATGACTAAATATATCAGTGAATAAAAAATGACTAAATATACTACCAAATCAATCAATCAAAACAACCAATAAATGGCTAAAAATTGTTTACCCATCAATCTTGTCGCGTTATAAATGATTGGCAATAAACTACTAATGGTCACGTGACTAAGTTTGGTCATTTATAAGCAATTTTTAGTAGTTTATTGTTGTTTCTGTACTACTATTGGGTGGAGAGCCCATTCGCCAATATTTTTTTTTCTTCATTGTGGAAATTTGTATTTCAGGTACATGTGCTAAAATAGAAGGATTATCTTGGGAATTTCAACCTATAGATTTCAAGGGAGAAGCATATTTGTCTTGTGAGGTTTTGCAAAGTTAATAAAAACTTATGAATATTTTGTCATTTAGAGTTTAATTATGGTTAAAGGTGTTATACTATACTTGCTAAAATGGAATAGGGAGGATAAAGGTTAGTTGATTTTATCTCGGAGGATTATAGAATTCAAAGCACAGGATTCACTTAGAAAAATCAAAGTTTTGATGAGATATTTTGTGTATTGGAAGTTGTTATGTAAGTGTTTAATACATACATTTTCCAATTATGTTTAATTTTATTTGAGTAAATTCTATAATGCATATTCTAGGGTATTTATGCTATATAAATAATCAATAATAAGTTTAGAATACAATATCAAAGACTCATCTTATCCTACTAAATTAATCAATTATTGAGATTACAATATTGCTGCCCCTATCCCAAACAATAATTTGTTTAAAAGTAGTTTCACATATATATTCATAAGAATTATTAAACATACTATTGAAATATATAATTTAATGGGTGTTTCAATTATTAATCTCAAAAAAACATACTCAAAAATTGCATTAACCTAGATCAATAATTATGATTATTAAGAAAACATTGACATCCTTATTCACAAAAAAAATCTATCATAAAATAGTCCTATAAATCTATTCACACAGAAAGAAAAAAAATGATCTAGATGATAAAATTTAAAGGGTTTCTAGAAATCCAATATTTATAGAACATATCAAAAAATCAAAGAAACCCAGTAAACCTAATAAAGCTTATGATTAAAAAATTACCGTCTACTACTTTAAAACTAGAACAACAAATTGAGTGAAACCAAGTTAGGTAGTCCTAATACTAATATTGATGTTCTCGAAGATTATGTTACTGTGGATATTTAATGCTAACCTATCAAGAATGTTTTTCATGTTTGTGTGTTGTTTCGATGAATACAAATGATGTTGTCAATTAGTTTAAAGGTGGAACAATAATGTTTGACTTTAAAAAGGAAAAAAAACTGTTTAGAGTGTACAAGACTTCAAGATTATTTTTATTAATTTATAACATTAGACAAGTTTTTAATTAAGTAGTTTATCTTTAGTTATTCTATTTAATTACATACTTCTCTTACTTAGTTTCCTTGTAGTATTTTTTTAGCTTAATCTTGGGGAGGGCATTGCATAGGTATCAGAGCACAAGGTTGCGATGCTTTGGGAGCTTTGGGAAAAAAGGAAGGAAAAATTAAAAACATGGACACGAGAATACAACTTTTATTTCATTGTAGAACATGCAAGTTGAGTGAATCCTCAAACTCGTGAACAAAATATAAATGGGTATGTAAATCTGGTTAACAAAGCTGAATTAAAGGTATTTAACTCTAAATCCCAACAAATTGATTTGCATGTTATATCTCTATATCCTTGTTGTCATTAAAAGTGTAATAGATAGTAATTCATAAATCAAGATTGATCTCCCTTTGATCACTAAGAAAAAATTTCATCTTGTTCTTCCTAAACTAATTGCTGATTTGAAATAATTTGTTCATTTTTCCTAAAAATTTATCCAATTATAGCTTGTGCTTTGAATAATGATGTAGACTTATTGATTATAAATTATTCTCCTTGTTTGATACTTCTCTGGCTTGATCCTTTTCTATGATCGCCTCTTATACTATAGACATAATGTATTCTTTACTACTAACATATTGATAGTTTCATTTTCTTGAGGTAATTTCAAAACTCTCTTCAAAGGATATTGTTGACCTTTACTTCGAATGTAAAATTGCGAGGTACTATACAATTTTACTAGAGTTGAGTCTTAGTAGATGTTTAAATTTATGGAATAGTGGAAAATATTTTAATTATAATTTATTTTGTAAGAAGTTGAAGAAACTCATTTTGGATTGAAGAATGGTATAGATTCATATTAAGGAAAAATCATAAGTTATCATGGAGTTGTTGATGTTAAGTAGGATAATAGTACATGTTGTGATATCCCCAGTTAAAGTATTATCAATTACTAGTTGTCAATTTTATATTGATGAGTTCCCTAATTATATATTGATCTTATTATTCTAATTCAACCAATATTATATGAGAAAAGTAGGATATAGATGTTTGTGTGCAAATTATAACTATTGAAATTAATGTAAGTGCTTATCATTCATTGTCTCCTTTGCATAAGAAATTTGACCTTTAGAGATTGATTTGATAGATATTAGCCTCAACTAGAGGTAGCATTTGATATAAGATTAGAAGATATGGAATGTTGGTACATTTCACAAATAGTGACCAAAATTAGGCAAAAAGATCTTAGTGCAGTTTTCTTCCAAGAACTTGTTCCTTAATTAGATAAATATGGTACTATAAAAGCTTTACAATATTGATTGAAAAGTAATTATGAATACTTATGATTTGGATTATGAGGATGGTTGTATGATGTATTCACTAATTAATAAGATCGCTTGAAGAGTTGTGAGAAATATCCCTTTAATCAGGTATGAGCATCTATTTTGGGCTTAATGGTTAGAGGAAATTTTGAAAAGAGCTTTGATTTTGGTAAGTTAAGTAAATAATAAAATAAAATTATGTTGTGTGATTTAATAATTCAAGAGAATTACACCTCTAAAACAAGTTTGTAATAAAGTTAAAAGTTGTATTCATCTAATTTACTTGTGATTATTAAGCTTGTTGTATTAAATGAGTATATAATGATACTTGTTATTCCACTTTCGATTGACCATGTTTACGGAAAATTTTATATAATGGGAATATTTCATTAATAAGGGAATTAGTAAATTTCTTGACTCACTTTCTTGTTTCTCTTTCACCTTTTTGTATACAACTCTTCCTGACACTTTGATAGTTTGGTCTTACGAAACTCTAATATATTATAGAAGGTAATGTTGTATTATTAATTCTCACCACCAAATAGAAGGAAAGGGATTTATATGAAATTAAATTTTTGGCTTTTAAATAATTAATAGTCTTGTTTATCATGGGAGATTTCATTTTGGAGGTAGTTAATTAAAGTTACTTATGTACACCATTTTAACCTGCTTCATAATAGAGATGGATGCTAACTATGTAAAATCATTTCCTTGATAGATTATTTAATGATTGTTGTGGTAAAGTGGTCCATCATAATTGGATGCTCTCTTGGTTGTGCATTAAAAATTCAATACAATCTAGTTACCCACCATAACACATGGGCTGATTATTAAAAATACTGCTTACTCTAGATTTTGTTATTGTTACAATTTAGTTATAAAAGCTATCTAGTTAAGTTGATGATTTTAGACAAGTGTGACCTTTTGTTATGAATTTAATGTAATTTTACTCATATATTGATGACATGCCTGAAATTTGGAAATATTAATGTTGATTGTTTCAAAGTGAACATTTTAACTATAGATGAAACTCTTGCTTTCTTTTATTCATGATAGTAATTTGAATTTGAAAAGTTATCATATTTGAAAGATTTGATGTTCTAGTATTGCTAAGTAAAAGATTGGAAATGAGATAAATTAGACTCAATTATTAGTAATTATCTTGTTTCTAATAATGATGCTTAAATTTAGTGCAATGGAACTATGAGTTGAAACATGTTTGTAAACAAGGAGCTTATCCTTAGTGGTATATTGTGTTTTTAATCTATGGTGAAATTATTTATTGTTCTAGTGTTCATTTTGAGAGTCATGTTGGGGATTAAGAATTATGTGGAATTCCTTCTTGAAAATCCAATGTAAACCTGTTCATGCTTTGATAATGTTAAGTGTTCTTTATGTGGTTCAAAGTGGCTAAGTGTTGTTTTTAATCAGTGTGTCTAAAGTTTTGAAAATGCATTATAATATGTGTTGGGAGAAACCATTGAATGTTATGTTTGTGACTCAAGTTTGAGATACCAGGTATCCAACTTGGGATAAGGGTTTTGTGGACATCTAGGATGATCTACTTGTTTATACCCTTGTGTTAAATTATGTGTGATGATATTGCATGATTTGGTTCAATGTGGAGTCTTGTTTGTGTAATGAGGGTTTGGGTGTGACTAAGGAGTAGATCTAGCTTGAGGGTTGAGAGCCTCCTTCATTTGAGGTTGGGGGAGTCCCTCATTCATTGGAGCATTATGATTTTTTCTTCATGTGTCCTTCTGCTAGCTAGTGGACAAGTGTCAGAAATCATGATCTCTCTTGGATTGTTGAGTGGATCTACTCCCCCTTTGAGGACCACATTTTTTGGTCCATAGTGCAAAACCTTTTTCCTTGATTGTATCCCATGTGTTGAGGATGGATCACATGTGCCAAACTTTGGATGAGCTTCCACTTGGGCTATAGATAATACAAAGATTTGATATTCAAAGGTGTGGGTATTACATGCAATGTTCTCGTGGTATCAATATTGGTCTATTCACATATAGGTAATTGTTTAACCAGTCATGGTCCTTGAGTAGTGTTGGAAGCATAGGGAGAAGAATGTGATTGTTGAATTCTTATTATCCATTAATTGTTGAAAGAATATAAAATGCTAAACTTTAAGGTGTCTGACAACAAAATATTATATCATTTCTTTGGTTACATGATTTACAGTGATTATGTTAGAACTACAAGGATGATGAAAGAGAGATGTGTTGGTGATTGATATTCTCTTAGGTAAGATTCAATGTAAAGATAACTTATTTATAGGCTACTTTAAATATATATATATATATATATATATATATATATATACACATATATATGTTTTTGGCTATTTGGTTGGCATGTCCTGGGTTGTGTGGGACTATGCTTGGTTACTATATGATTATTTTATGGCTGAAGACCACCATACTATTATAAGTGACATGAGACCACTATGTTTTTTCAGCTATGTGGTTTGAGAACCAATATTCCCCTCCATCCCTCGAGTGGCTTGAAGGAGTCACATAGTGCATGTAATGTGTATTATTTTAAAGATTATTTTGTTGTTTTTGCCAATAGTATTATATTTTTGGATATTTATTTGTGTAGTCCATTTTGCCTCAAGGATATAATTTGATTTAAATAGTTTTTATTTGGATTGATATTCTTCCTTTGCACTTGACTTTTATTTTATTTTATTTTTCTTTACTTCTTGAGATTTTGTTTTAAATTTTGAAATATTATTTTTATCTTCTTAAGTTTGAGGCTTCTTTGAGCTACTGGTATATGTGTCATGATGTGAAATCTATAAACTACTATATCTAGGAGAGATCCCTAATAGGTCATACGGGGGCACAGATGTGCTAGGGAGTTTATCTTGTGAGGATGGGGATGTAAATTGGACCGGTATGGGAGGGTCATAATCTATTCTCCCCTAGTGTGTGATTCTTTGTGTACCTTCCTTCTTGAAGGTTAATCACCTTACACAAACAATGGGAAGGTACTAGTAAATATATGGAGGGGTCCTAGAGAGGGCCTGGTGGAACGCTCAAAAATATTTCATGGTCCACTAGTCTGAGAGAAAGCATTTTCCTGGGTGTCTATTTGGTCAGCTAGGATTAGGGTTTAGGATTTTGTATGAGGAGTGTTTTACATTGAAGGATGTTATCCTTTGTCTTAAACCCTTGTTCTTTGATCTATCTATCTATTGAGCTGCTATACTATGCCCCAGTCATGTAAAAATAGCCCGAGTCATTAAAATCCATCTTATGACTAGCCCCATATGGCTAGGATCTCCTACTACCCATCGCTAAATATTTTTGTGTGCCTAGGTCCTTGAAATTTCTTTATATTTTAAAGGTTGAGCTTTCGGCCTTGTTTTTCCTTTACATCCCTTGTTAAAAATGTTATTAAGTCTTTTGAAACCTTTATCATTCATTGTCCTAGGAGACCCCCTTTCTTAAAAAATCTTATTTGCATGTGTAAATTTCAATCATTTAACTGATCACTCATCATTGAAGTTATTCTTGCTTTCGGGATCATTACCATGATGAGTGATGGCCTATGTTTCTCCTTCGCATTGCATGTCACTGAAGGTTGTTGCCCTTCATGATTTATTACCGCAACGAGCGATATGGCTACAGGCCTGGTATATTGCTTATCACTGAAATGTTTTGGCTTCCCTTTTCCTTTCCAGTGATGAGCGATGGACACTGTCTTTTCTTTGTGTCCCAACATCGTAGAAGTATTTCATGGCTTTTCTCAATTTCTACAATAAGTGATGGGAATGGATTGAAGGGGGCAGTGTGATCGTGCCACATTTTTGAATTTGGTGTTGTCATTGGGTTTACTCATTAGGCATGTGTAGGATCATCATGGAAAAAATAGGCCCTTAAGTGGCAATAAAATTCAGAAAAATCAGAGTTAGGCAACTTGATGTAAAAATTTGAATAAGTTAACTATATTATTTCAAAAATATGTAAGAATAGAATCTGATGCAAATTGAATGTAGTTTCTAAACTACTAGGTTTATTTTTATTTAAAAAAAATCTATTTGGTGAAAATTTGAAATTTCAATCCAGTAGTACTTAATTTTTAAGGAAAAAATAAGAAGTAGGTGTTTGTCTGACCACCCTAACCACAATAAAATGATAATATTTTAGATATAAGTAGAAGACTCATGTCCCGATGTGATGCATATTTTTTGTAATATTTTCCAAGTAAATAATTAATTATAATTTTTTTATTACAACTTTTAAAAAATATAAAAACTCATAGGTCTGACCGCCTTAACTTGGTCAAAACTTCATGAAATTCAATTTTTTTTTAATCCTATAGTATGTGAAGCATAGAATGTGACACATGTTTCAGATTCAAAAAATGTGATACCCTTTGAAAGCTATAGATGTTTTTCAATCAGCCTATCAATCAGGACTTTAGTCGTAATTCAAATAGAAAATGAATAAAAATTATTTATTAAATTCAAAGTAAAGCATAATTTATATTGGTGGAAAGCTAAGCATATCCTTTAAAACCCCTTTTCGTTTCATCAATTTTGGATTAAAAAAAAGTCGTTAGCCACATGGGCCATCATATCAATTACATATCACCACTTTTTGGCCCCTCATGATCCTGCACATACCTTATCACCGAAAGCACACTCAACTCCAAATTCGTTATTGCGATGTGCAATTGCCTGTGGATGTATTGTCACTCATCGCCGAAGTTTGGACATAACTTCAAGGAACTATTGCGATCAACGATGGGGTCTGAAATTTACTATGAGTTAGTGGATTGCTACGTGGAAATCACTCAGATTATCATCTCCGTTTTAAAGCATAATTGTAAAAAGCATGTGGCGATGGTTAAAACTAGAATGACTACTTATCATTTTGCTTGCACAAGCAATCCATCAACCATTAATTATAAGTTAATTTATTGGCCTCTATGGGTAATTTGTGCATTGTGTAGTTTGGGAATCAGGTAAGTGGCTAGGGTTTGTGTTCAAAATTATCATTTTCATCTATTCAAAGGGAATTGAAGTATTACTCATAGGGTTTGGGGTAAACAAGGTGGAATTATTGTTTTTAATCCAGGCCCTATGAATTTAAAGAGCTCAAGGTGTAATTCCCTATTATTTGAAAACCCTAGTTTTGTTGTGTATTAAACATGAGTGAACCTAGTGGGTTTAAAGCTAAAACTAAAAGAAAACCTATTTAGAAAAGGGTTAAAAGACCTAAACCCCTAGATGACCAGCCCAAACCTGAAGTAGTGGAAAAGCCTAAAATACAAAGAACTGTAAAAAAGGATCATCCTAGGCTTATGGAATACCCCCTTAAAGACTCAACTACAAAAATTAAGAAGGTAGGGAAAATAAAAACTGGTGAAGGTGCCCTGACAACTCATTTTTAGGATTCTACCTTCAGGATTGGTGGTGTAGCATTTACACAGAGTGGTTAGGATTTGTTTCACTATGCTTTCAAAAGGAGAATTGTTGACCGCCCCACCTGCAACTTATGGACTTGTGAAATAGGCAAGTTGGTATGCCCAAATGTGTTTGTGGAGGTAGACTTAACACTAGAATTGGCCAGGTGTTATGATCCACTAGATAGAAGAATCAAGAGATTTCTAGATTTTTCTCCTATGTTGGAAATCTCAGCGAGCCAAATAATGGAAGCTTTTCAACTAAATCCATTTGCCTCTGAGTCCATTAATTTCCACAAGTTGTACAATGAATATAAGGAAAATAAGTTTGGGTATAGGAAGGGTGTCTTTCCTATACATAGGAGGCATGACTTGAAGAAGAATAGTGTGCCTTTTAGTCCCCTTGAGATGAAACCATTTGATTGTGTTGAATTTGAAGATTACTTCAAAAATACCTATTATGCATTATGTCAGGTCTTACATAAGAAGTATGACATTAAGATGGATATTTCCCTGATGGCCTTGACAATTGATATTAAGCATAAGTATCAGAACAGGGTTTGGAATTATGCTTCCTACATGTTGAGTGTTTGCATGAGGACTTGATGAAATTGAAAGATGCAACTCCTCCATTGTCGTACAAACACTATTCTCTGTTGATGCACTTACTGCTATGGAAGAGCAAAAAAGTGATGAGGAATCATATAATTTTAAGAGAAAGAGATAATATGGAAAATGAGTTGCCTATGCAGATGTGGACACATTGTTGGGATGTACATTATCCACATTCTGATTACACTATTTTTTGCATTTTTTTCAAGTTCTTAGTGCTAGAGTAGTTGGGTTTGAAGCCCATGCATAGAATTTCACAAGGTCAAGGATATGTTGAGGCCCTTGGAGTATGAGGAGGACACTAAACACAAATTAAATTGGGGAGAATGGTACCTTCATACCAATTACACAACAATCAAAATTTATGGAACCCTAGTGCCACCTCACAAGTTGCCAATATATGTGTCGAATAGACAAGCATTTATAGAGATTTATAGAGATAATGTGGCAACTAGATGCCATGAACAAAGAACACTTCAGGAAGACAAAAAAGGCATCCCTTGTGAGCGGTGATTGTGAATTCACATATTTCAGCTACACCTCAAATACATTGAGAGGTTTTCCTTCCTATTAAATAATTGTAGGTTGAACCAAGAAGTCATTGGGTTTTGTGACTTTGACGGGGTGATATTTGTTGAAAGAAAAGAAAGAGGGTTGTTAGGAAAGTATCATGAGTTCCTCTTTCAAGAGGATATGATCAAAAATTTATCCTCATATGAAGAAGTTCTTGCAAGGAAGAATGCATGGAGAAGGATATGTGGAATTGAAGAAAATATGTTGAAGGAAAACCCTTTCTATGTCAGCCCCTATCCAAAGGTAGAGGATAAATTTGTGAAGGAAAAATTAATGCTTGGTGAGTTTAATGACAAGAGTTTCTTTGAGAAAATAAAGAAAGCTAAGATTAAGGCCGAGGTGGCCAAGGAGAACCATGTTGCATAGTTTAAGAGCCAACCAACTCAATCCTCTACACCAAGAATCCATGTGCGAACAAAAGAGATAGGTGGACAACCTATAGTCATTCCATTAGTGGCTTATTTAGCAAGTGAGCAGATTGGTGAAGCTCAAGTTCTAGAGGTATCTAGAGAGAACATTCTCATGGAGAAAGAGGTGGATCAAGAATTCCCTAAAGACAAAGATGATGCATTGAATATAGTAGTTCCCCCTAGCAAGATTGTAAAGTGGGAACACAATGGGGCCAAGGATGATGATGTTAGAATAAGGGCCCATGCAAAGTTTATGTTTGATCATTCTTTTGTCAAGATCAAATAATTCAAATAATTTTTCATCTATATCAAAGGCTCTGACATTAAAAGAAGGATTGAAGAAGTAAAAGAGAAAGCTGACCCCTCCTTACAAGAAGAAGCTGCGAAGGAGGATGAAGATAAAATAATACAAGAAATTACTAATATGTCACCTGATGAGGCAATGCCATTGGTGAAAGGGAGTGGGGCACTCTTATTTCTTGGATGGGATATATCATCTACTAATGCACTAGATGAAATTAGGAAGGATCCTGATGCCTCTATTTCTGAGGAGGTTTTGACAATAATGTCTTTGGCTCAAGTTTTAGCCCCAAGATGCATACACTTGCCATTTGGTCTATGGCACCAAACATGGGGAAGCCTGAAGTCATAAAATCTATGGAAAATGAGATTGGAGCAGTACTTACCAGGAGGGCAAGGAAAATGACTACTACTATAGTTGCACAATTGACAATGCATGCTGCAATGTTGACTATAGACACTGCTCAGATTATAGACGCTAACTATAAGAAGTTGTTGGATAGATACAACAAACTAATGGATGAACATAATAAGGTGCTTGCTACAACACAAAAGGATCTTCCATCTCCAACAAGTTCCACCTTAGAGTTATCTACATAGGATAGAGAGACCCTATCATTTAGAATTCAAAATTGGAATCAAGATTTAAATTCACAAAAGGAGAATACAAAGAAAGCCAAACTAGAGACAATTAAAGTGGAAAATGACATTTTTGAGGATGTGTTGAGACATAGAGTGGACAAATTGGTCAATAGAGCTGATGATGTGTGGGATACCTACAAGAACATCCATGAGGCTAACATCAAACATTTGCAGGTTCAGAGGGCTTTTCAAATTGAGTGGAGAAAATGGAATTATAGGGTAGGAACACTGAAGGAGATGATGTCCAAGATGCAGGAAGATCCTGAAGCCCCTACTCATATTATTCAAATATTACAGGCCATTTATTTGAGTAATGAAATAACAACCTTCCATGGGAAGTTAGGAATGCAAGTCCAAAACAAATTGAGAATGTTGAGGGATATGGAAGGGCACAGTATGCCTAAAATATTAGATGAAAAGGGTGAGTTGATGGAGTTTTCCAAATGGAAGCATGAGTTGGGAGAGTGGCTTCCATAGGCTAAGATGATGTTAACTGTAATTGATGACTCCATGTTGAACCCCCACATTGATAACATGGTTGGAGTTGAAATGAGGATGTATTTATTTGTTAAAGAACTGAGAGAATTAATTAATGCAAGGTACACTCAGCAAGTGCAAAAGTGCATACCTTGCTGGACATGAGATGGCCCACTGAAGATGAGTATAACACATGGTTATAGAGGTTCACTGAATGAGCCTATGTTAGGAACATGATGACAAACCTAATGAATAATGGATAGGAGAGAAACAATGCATAGCCTAGAAATAGTATAGATTAGGCTTTTGTTGAAGTATTGCAAAATATCATTCTCTCCCTATCAGGAAGATTGGTGGCATAAATGTTGATTTGGATGGGTCAGTCTTCCTTCCTTTTATTGCTCTTTATGCTTTAGCATTTTGCTAACTGGACATGCATGTGGATAACATTTTGGCTCATGAGGAAGATATTATGATGCTATTGTAATGAGTGAAAGATTCCTTTTGGAAGGCAGGTGTATCTTCCTTTGTAAATGAAAATAAGTTTTGTCTTATGTGTTTTCCCCCTACTTTGCAAAGTGCAATATAACTGTCTGGGGAATTTTGAAATTAAAATTGAAATATATGTCAAATGAAAGTGTGACTTAAATTATAATTTGGCTTGATGCTTGTTGCTCCCATGTTTCTATAAATGGGAATTCAAGGCCAATTACATAGGTCTTTTGATGGTTAAGTAATTTTGGTAATTTCAAGCTCACAGAGAAATAGATTAGTGTTGAGTCTTAGGAATGCATTCAGATCTGTAATAGGGTTAATGGTTTTACAATAGCAATGGTGTATGAATGATAATTTCACATCTTGGATTAGTTTCTCTTCTTTGTAATTGTGTTTTGTGAATTATGAATAAAGGGATCAAGGTTCATTTATTCATCTTCAATCACTTTGGTTGCATGTGTGATTTCATTTTTGCTTTAGTTCAAAGAGCTAAGTGCTTAAATGAGATCATAGATTTGTAAGTGAAATTCAAGGATTGTTAAGAAATTTCTACTTTTGGATACGTCGAGTTGATATATTGCAAAGCATTATATTAATGGTCCTTAAATACTTGTTTCCATTGCTAATGTTTTATAGTTTATTGCATATGTGAGTCCATAGACCTTAGATAAAGCACTAGTCCATTTATTTGGTTATCTTTGATGTTAGTGAGCCTGCCCGTACTTGACAAAGAACACAAATATAAATTACATTTTTTGACACAGCTGTAATTGCAGTATAGTGGTATGAAGTACTGCTCATTCCTTGTTGTAGGTACAATTCGTTAAAGGGTCAACCAAATCCTTAAAGAATTTTGTCTATTTGTGTCTAATAGGAATGTATCTATTTGTTTCAATTTTCATGATAAAATGGCACAAGAGTATCATATAGACATTGCCAGGATCACCCTTATGGGTTTCACAGATCCCGAAGAGCAGAGGTCTAGTCTAGCAAGCTAGTACCTATTCGTTGGCCAATCCTCACCATTGTTTACCATTGAGTTGTGGTGAATTCATAGATAGTGAAAGACTAAGTTTGGTTCTAAAAAAATAACCAATAGGGCCTCCAGACCATCATTAATATTTTTATGATTATACAATGATGGTAGTTCCTTCAGATCAGTGATATGACATTTGGCACTATTCCTCCTCATAAATCCCATTCCTTGAACTGTGTGATATGTCAGTGTTGTGTTGATGGTGTGATTGTTGTAAAACCATATATGTTATTCGTATGCATTAATTGTTGGCATTTTCATGATAAAAGGAAATGAATGATTGCTTAAGATGTAAATTCATTATCTTGTGAAAGGATTGACTAATTTTTCAAAGTAATGATGATTGAAGTGACAATGTCTATGTATAGTGTAGTGCTTAAAAATATTATAAGTGATAGATCAAGTAATGTGAAATGGATATCTATAATATTGTTGTGTATCATGGATGGATAGTCTTTCGAGTAGACAGTTAAATTGTAAAGTTGCCTAATATTTTAGAATACCTTGGATGATAAAATTTTCTATTGTCATACTTGGGAAATTTTGCATAAGATACTATTTACAAGTTCTTGTTGCTTGTGTTTACCATCGATTTTAGGGACTTCTAGGAGGAAGTCCAATCTTAGGTTGGCGAATGTAAGACCCTATCCCGTGTTTCCTTTTTGATCCTATTAGTTGTTGATATTTTATATGCTATATTCTATGCTATTTTATGCTGGATAGTAAGCATGAGTGATGGTTGTTGCTACACCATGAAGATGTTCATATTCTTGATTACTCCTATCTACAGTTGTTGTGAATTCTTGTGATAGTCAAGTGAGTTCCATTATTTTTCCATGTAAATATGCAATGATCAAGAAGCTAAGTTATTGGTAATATTATTATGTATATTAAGTGGATTACATTATGTTAGGTGATTACATATCATAGATGTGAGTGGGTGTGATTATGAAGATAATTATTGATATTCAATGTTATTTATAGTGGTATTCATTATAAGTTAAATATTCTATTGACATCAGTGGTGATATTTTGATAACAAATAGTATTCAATCAATTGTTCCTTGACTCTATAATAGGTATAATACAAGTAAGGAGTGTTACTGTGTAAATTAGTGGATCTAATTTTCTAGTTGATTATTATTCTTGGAATTTTTAATTCATAAGTCATTTTTTAAATTATTATTAATCATGAGTAATACTGACACATTTTCTTGGTTGAGTAAACATGTTTAAAAATTTGGTCAAGGTTGATAGGGGGGTCACATAGCTACTTCATTTATTGTATCCTTGTGAAATATTAGATTTGTCATGGGATTGTGATTTAACCTTGTTTTGTGTGGTATGGGTTGTGTGTTTATGAGAGTTGTTTTATTAGTCCCTTGAGTCACTTAATTAATATGGTCACTTATTTTATGTGTTATGAAGTCCTTATGTGGTCTTAATTATTTAAAACTATCCTAGGTGATAGGTTTATGGTGTAGGGGTATTTTTATTTTATAAAACCATTTTAATAAAATCTAAAACCCACTCTAATTACTCACTTATAAAAACTGTCAAAATTGGGAGTTGAAAGGGTTATTGGGAAGTTGAAAAGGAGGTTGCCTTTTCCCCTTCCATTTATTCTTTCTATTTGTGTGGAGGAGGAGGTTTTCCTCTCTTTTTCTTTTTGGGATTTTTCTTGAGTTCATGTTTGGTTTTCATTCTTCATTTTGATTTCTTTCCATGTTTGTGAAAAAGGAGGAGCAATGGAAGAGAGTGCTTAGAGAGAGTTTTCCTCAAGTTCAATAGAAAACTTTCTTGGTTAGGTCTAACCTTTTAGTTATCAATCTTTATCGATTTGTAATGAGCTTGTTGTCATATTAGTCTTGCTTATAAAAAAATCTATGTGAAATTTAATGTTGAGTCTCTTGTGTGGTTGTAAGTAGTATGTTGGAGTTGGCATTTGTTGATTCTTCCACCTTGTTTAGTTTAATTTCATTTATACCCTTTTGTGTGTTAAAATAAAGAAATATGAATGCAAGATTTTGTGATGTGCAAAGTATATAATGTGTAAACTTTTCTAGGAACCCTTGTGATCAGTGGCTTTAATGTGTTAAGTTTAGTAATTTGAATGTTATATGTTACACTTTGGTGGTGGATCCTATGTGGAAAGTATTTTGTGGAAGTGTTATGTGACCCTAGCTCGGGGGTGGATGGAATCTCCATCCTATGGTTGGGTGGAGTGCCCATTGGCCAATATTATTTTTTTCTTACTTATGGATATTTGTATTTCAGGTACATGTGCTAAAACAGAAGGGTTATCTTGGGACTTTCAACCTATGGATTTCAAGAGAGAAGCATATTGGTCTTGTGAGGGTTTCTAAAGTTATTAATAAACTATGAATATTTTGTCATTTAGAGTTAAATTATGGTTGAAGGTATTATACTATAGTTGTTTAAATCGAATAGGAAGGAAAAAGGTTAGTTGATTTTATCTTGGAGGATTATAGAATTCAAAGGATAAGATTAACTTAGAAAAGCCAAGTTTTGATGATATATTTTGTGTATAGAAAGTTGTTATGTAAATTTTTAATACATACGTTTTCCAGCTATGTTTAATTTTATTTGAGTAAATTATCTAATCCATATTATAGGGTATTTATGCTATATAAATAATCAATAAAAATTTTGAAAAACAATATCAAAGACTCATCTTATCCCACTTAATTAATCAATTGTTGAGATTACAATATTTCTACCCCTATCCCAAACAATTATTTGTTTAAAAGTAGTTTCACATATTTAATCATAAGATCTATTAAAAATGCCATTGAAATATATAATTTAATGGGTTTTTCAATTATTAATCCCAAAAAAAAATATTCAAAAATTCAATTAACCTAGATCACCAATTATGATTTATTAAGATAACATTGACATGCTTATTCACAAAAAAAATCTTTCATAAAATAGTCTTACAAATATGTTCACACAAAATGAAAGAAAAAGATCTAGATGATAAAATTTAAAGGGTTTCTATAGATCCAATATTTGTAGAACATATCAGAAAATTAGAGAAACTGAGAAAACCTAATAAAACTTATGATTAAAACATTACCATCTCCTACTTTAAAACTAGAACAACAAATTGAGTGAAACCAAGTGAGGTAGTCCTAATATTAATACAAATTTTCTCAAAGATTATGTTACTATGGATATTAAATGCTAACCTATCAATAATATGTTTCATATTTTTGTGTCATTTAGATGAATATAAAAGATGCTATCAATTAGTGTAAAGTTGGAACAATAATGTTTGACTTTAAAAAGGAAAAAAATATTCATTTAGAGCACACAAGACTTCAACATTATTTTTATTAATTTATAACATTAGACAAGTTTTTAACTAAGTAATTTATCTTTAGTTATTCTATTTAATTACTTAATTCTCTTATTTAGTTGCCTTGTATTTTAATAGCTTAATCTTGGGAAGGGTATTACATAGGTATCAGAGCACTAGGATGTCATGCTTTGGGAGCTCTGGGGAAAACGGTAGAAAAAAAATGAGCATAGACATGAGAATAGTACTTTGATTTCATTCCAAGTAAGGCAAGTTGAGTGAATCCTCAAATTGGTGAACAAAATATAAATGGGTATGTAAATCCGCTTAACAAAGTTGAATTAAAGGTATTTAACTCTAAATCCCAACAAATTGATTTACATATTATATCTCTATATCCTTGTTGTCATTACAAATATAATAGATAGTAATTCATAAATTGATCGATCTCCCTTTGATCACTAAGACAAATTTTCAGCTTGTTCTTCCTCAACTAAATACTGATTTGAAATGATTTGTTCATTTTTCCTAATAATTTATTCAATTATAGCTTGTGCTTCGAATAATGATGTAGACTTATCGATTATAAATTCTTGTCCTTGTTTGAGACTTCCCTAGCTTGGTCCTTTTCTATGATCGCCTCTTCAAGTTTAGAAATAATGTGCGCTTTTCTACTAATGTTTCAATAGTTTCATTTTCTTTAGGCAATTTCAAAACTCTCTTCAAAGGATATTGTTGACCTTTACTTAGAATGCAAAATTGCAAGGTACTATACACTTTTACTAGAGTTGAGTCCTAGTAGATGTTTAAATTTTTGGAATAGTGCAAAATGCTTTAATTATAATTGCTTTTGTAAGAAGTTGAAGAAACTCATTTTGGATTGAAGAATGATATAGATTCATATTAAGGAAAAATCATAAGCTATCATGAAGTTGTTAATGTTAAGTAGGATAATAGTACATGTTGTGATATCCTTGGTCAAAGTATTATCAATTACTAGTTGTGAATTCGATATTGATGAGTTCCTTAATTATTTATTGATCTTATTATTCTAATTCAAACAATATTATACGAGAAAAGTAGGATATAGATGTTTGTGTGCAAATTATAACTATTGAAATTGATATAAGTACATATCGTTCATTATCTCCTTTGCGTAAGAAATTTGACCTTTAGAGATTAATTCAGATAGATATTAGCCTCAACTAGAGGTGGCATTTGATATAAGAGTAGAAGATGTGTAATGTTGGTATATTTCACAATTAGTGACCAAAATTAGGAAAGATCTTAGTACAATTTTCTTCCAAGAATTTGTTACTAAATTACATAAATCTGGTACTATAAAGCTTTATAATATTGATTGAAAAGTGATGATGAATACTAACAATTTGGATTCTGGCAAGTTGTCTTCAATTGAAGGATGGTTGTATGATGTAGTCACAGAATAATAAGATCCCTTGAATAGTTTTGCGCAATATCGCTTTAATCAAGTATGAGCATCTTGCAATAAATATTTTTGTCTAGGAATATGTAAAGCATCTATCATTGAAAAACTAACAATATCTTTCTTCATATGATCCACAATATTAAATGATGTAACACTAACGTTTTATTGTCCTTTGGGAACAAAAACTTCAATTTGTGACAATGAAGGTTGAGATTAAGCCTTTGGCTATTCTTTAGCAACTATAGCTTGGCCTCTTGGTAAAATATGAACGTTTTAAGAAGTGGAAGGCTGAAACTGACCCTGTTGGGTTGTAGAAGTCTAACTTTTATCTTTACCAACTTGTTGTTAGCCTTTATCTGCTTGATGTCCCTTTGAAGCAACTTGTTGTCTCAAGTCAACAACCCTTTTCTTTGACCTCGTATTAGCTGCAATAGAGGTAGATGACCAATTTTTTCCTTGTATATGATTTACTCCACATAATTCATTGCCTTTCCAATTCATCATGGAAACATCAAGATCATTTTGTCATATTTTGGGATCTTGCTGGTCATTACTTTCCTTTGTTGCATTTTTAGAAGCAACATAGTTGCTTTGAACCATAAGAGCTTGACTGACCACTCCATTCATGCATGTAGCCTTGTTATGAGGCTGATTACATGGATAACACCACACATTATCTTGTTCCATATTGTTTTGCATAGGTACGAGCTCTTTTGCAGAGCTAGCAGCATTTGGATTATATGACTGATTAGTCTTAGCATTGTAATTTCTTCTTTTTCCTTGGTAATCGTCCTGATAAGGTGGCCTATTTGCTTGGAATGGTGATTGGTAAAGTCTAATATTTTGACCTTGTTGTCTCTTAAGGCTAACTAAGTAATTGCTAACATTTTAAATCAATTTTTCCATTTCCTGCTAATTACCCTTAATCTCTTGTAAATCTGAATGTACTAGAACATCACTATTTTGAACAACTACTTGATAGCCTAAGGCTGGAATAGTAGGCAATGGGGCAATAGGAGGCACTTGGATAGGAATTAGAGGCTAAATATCATGGAAAATAGACATAGGAGGCCTTGGTGCAATTTTGCTAGCCTAAATAAGACTATTCTCAGCTCTAATAGCAATATTAAATTCTCTTGGTAATGTCACTCTACCCATTGATTGAATCATATTAGAAATATCACTATTTAATGCTCTAAGGTAATATAAAACTGCATGATCAGGTGAAGGTCTTACTATTGCTGGAATTTTGTTCCAAGTTCTTTGAAATCGAAAATTGAAATTTATCATCTGCTTCTGTGGAGCTCTTTTAATGGTCATCATCTGCTCAACAAGGGATAGATGATTTGATTTGTCTGAAAGCTGCCTATTCAAGAGATCCCCTAACTCATCCCATGTTTTGATAGAATTAACAAGCAATCCTCGAAACCATTAAAGAGCTTTGTCCTTTAACGATGCTGCTAGAAGTCTTAATGCCAAATTCTCTTCTATACTGTGATGAACTCCACAAAGTGAAGCTACATCTCTTATATGTTCTATTGTGTAGTCTAATCTTCACTAGTGAAAATGGGTAAAATTTTGAGTGGAACCATTGGTATATCATCATGGTGCTACAGATTTAATGGCTACCCCCATTGAATGGAACAAATGCATGAGCTCTGGCCATTGGAGCTATTGGAATTGTCAGATTTGGAACTTGAATTATTGGCATAGAATGTACTCGATATGCTGGTTAGAACTTGCAGTTCTGAGACTAGGAGGTGTTGAATGAGATCTAGGTGTTGAACGTGATCTAGATCTCCTTCTTCCTGTTTGACCACTTCTCTTAGGTGGTGACAACTACAAGTATTTGTAAGGATCAACACTTCTTGTTTGAATTCTTCTCATGTCCTGCTTTGACTAGATCTACATATAAAACCAGAAAATAGAGTCGCCAAGTATGAATTTTCTCCTCAAAAGGCTGAAAATATTGTTGTTCATACCATTATAGCAGCAATTAGGATCTTGTTGTGAACTAAAATTTAGTTCACAGTCCCACCTGGCATGCCAAAACCTGTTATCAATTGGGATTGCACCCGAGATGCAAAGCTGGAAATCTCAGCAATCCTATGTAATATTAGAATATCTTCAGGTTATGGGTACCCTATAACAAAGATAGATCTCTAGATTATGGGCAAGTTCCCTTTTGATTTTTTGATGAATTAATGATTTTGAATGAAAATGAATAGAAGGCTCTAAAATGAACGTGCTAAAAATGAATTTAAAAGGATGGTGATGCACCTAAATTATGGTATAACCTGCAGACTGATTCACAACTATTTTCAAAAAAATGTTTATACATTTTAGAAATGGGAAATTTAATCACAATAATGTTTCCAAAGAAGGCCAAACAATCTATCTTTTTAGAAGAAAAAAAATTTACAACTCGAAGTACAGAATGAACATAAGCACAACCTAAGACTTGTGGTGTAGAATTACTTTTGTTCATGTATAATAATGAGTGAGACAAAACTAGAGTTTTTGATGATTAAAACACAATAATTTCATCAAAATCATTCACAAAGACATTTGCATTATTTGAAGAGGTAAAACTGATAAATCTTGAATGAAGATAGTAGGATAATACTGCATAAATGGCAAATAATAATAACCTATAACCTATTGTTCTATATAAATCTGTAAAAAATGAGTTACAAAAAATTCTTCTCTCTGCAATGCACAAGAGATCAAAAGGGAAAGAACTAAGAGAAACATAAGTTTTTGTCTCTTATATACAAAAGATAACTCCAAAGAGTATGATTGAGTTTACTGAAGTCAACCCAATATCAAAATATCTCCAATAAACTCTCCCATGAGCCGAAATGAAAAGCCTCAAAAAGAGGGGTCAAAACTGATGTAATTTGAGCAAAAATAGGCTCAAAATCCTCCTACAATTAGTTTGACTAAACTTCACCCTAAAATCACTCCAATTGACTAGAAATTAGGACAAAAACTCTTCAGTTACACTCCTTAATCAATTCTTGTATGATCTCAGAGTGAAGTTAATCATTTAAGAGTTACTTTAACATGTCTTGTGGGTTGCCTATTCTCCATCTGCATGGCATCTATTAAAGCAATTTATAATTGATTGCTCTAATGACATTTATATTATTTAACTTTGTTTTACATCATGTGAAAATTGAGGAGGTAGATGTTAAGTTTTGGTTAACACTTTGCATATAATTTTTGAAAAAGTCATAAGGATAACCTAATAAATATTGTAAGGTATTAGTTTTAAATGAAGTCTAAATCAAAGGCTAAAAATGCCTCCAAAATGAAGTCAACAAGATAGGGTAAAAGAAACCCTAATAACAAAACCTGTGGCCTTAATGTATTTTTCACTTGATTTTGCATCTGGCTTTGGAAACTTTTCTCTGCACCTTGAAAGAACCACCATGCTATGGTTTTCTTAGACATTCAAGAAGAAACTGGAGCTTCAATGGAGAATTTATGTTGAGGCCAAGTGGTATGATTTTCTCCTTGTAAAAAGAAATGTTTGCATTCATTTCTATATTGCTTGTGAAAAGTGTTTTAAAATCTTCTTTTACCTACATTCTTTATTCACATCCTCCATAGTAGGAGGTCAAGCTTTTATGACTGTGAGTTTTGATTATGATATGTCTCTCAATGCAAAACCTGAGACCTCGCTACTTTGCTATTAGGGTTTCAAAGGAAAACATGTAGACCTAAATGAACTTACTCTATGTTTGTAGAATAAAACTACTATTGTGATATTTAATATTTTTCTCTAAAAATGTTGAAGGTAGTTTTATTTGCAGGTCGTGGCTCCTTCCTCTCTATTTCTTGTACATATATGTCGAGCTATGGTTTTGTGGAACATAAACCAGTGGTAGCTTCAAATGAAATTTTCATGTGTTGGTCTTCACTTCGAGGGTTTTATTCTAGATAAACCCATCGCTCAAGCTCATATTCAGCTTCTGCTATTGACCCTTGTATAAAACCTCTATTGTTTCATTTGAAAACCATGATCTCCTATTGTTGAAAAGCATGCAAACTTTCAAATTTTCCCGTGTTAGTTTTTTCATTTGGTGCATAGACTTTGGAAAAGAGGGTTTATTTCCATCTATAGGCCATGGATCCTTCTCCCTATTTTATGGAAAAATGATCATGAGTTTTTTTTCATTTGATATAATAGTTGGGGTTTGAAAGAACCCGATCCTTTATTCACAAATTGTTCCATTTTTTATGACCTTTGGCTTTCAATGTGAGGGTTCTAGATGATTTTCACTTTGTGCATGGATTTGTTCACTATGTGCATGGTTTTCTGCTCAATGTGTGGAGATATTTTAATAAATGGATTTTCCTTCTATCTGGATTTCTAAACCCATGATATCACTATTCCGCTTCTTTGTTTCATAGGAAGAAATGCTCCTAATGTTGGATTTCCTAGAAGAAACCTTTGTTTTTTGTAGTGAGTTTCCTTTTGTATAGAAGCATTCTAGGTTTTATTATTGGTCTACCCTTCTATCCTTTGCTTGAAGTGACTGTCATCATTTTGTATATTGTGTCCATATTTCTCATGGAAACCCTATGATATTTGATGCAATCTTCTCTCTGTAGGTGGCAACCTATCCTTTGTATTGTATGCTATCCTTTCATTGTGCATTGATTGCCTCTACTTTAAACAATGACTGTCACAATTCTACCATGTATGCTTGAAATGTCAAGGCATCATTTTGACACTATACAGGTGCCAGAGCTAGGAGACTTCTCGTCTAATATAAAACTATCTACTATTTTGAAATTTTACTTCTAAATTGGCTGCTCCAAGTTTTGATGAACTTTTTCTTGGCTCTGGTAATTGTATATAGTTATTATTTGCATTATTTTGATGGAAGTTCTGTTAATAGTGACTGCAAATTGAATACCTGTGCATTAATGATAGTAGCCTTCAGCATGCTAGGCTCAACCCTTGTGGAAGCCTATTTTCCTCCACATGTTGTGATGTCAAACAAGATGAATCATGAAATGATAAATGAACTTGTACCTACATAGTGAACAAACAAGTTAGATAAAATAATGAAGCTTGGTGCTCATGTGATGAATTGAATTTCTTGTTCTCTTGTATATATGTGATAAATATCCAACTGATTTGATACATCATAGATGTAGGTTATATCTCTTTTGATGAAACATATGATGAGAGTTTGTATCCTGAGCTCTAACCATATTCTTTCCATCATCTATAGGTATGTTTGAAGATCAACAACGAGAGGAGCCAAAGATGGAGAAAATAAACACAAGGATTTTTCATTCAGGCAATGACGAATCCAAACTATTTTCCTATGTTTTTCCATTTATTTATCTTCAGATATATAGCTTGTATTTATCCTGTATTAGATTAGTCATTCCCATGACTTTTGTGGTACATTTGAACATATTTCTTGGGAAAATAAATAAAGACAACAATATTATGCAAATTTGTATAATTTTATGTTGTAAAGAACATTGGCATGATAAAATTTAACTTCATTTGAAAGCATCTTTTGTGAAATGAAAAAACTTAGCAGAAATTTGTGTACCTTTTTTCTTTAGTTGCAAATGGTTACTCCAGCTCTACTTGATTGAGTTGTAAGAAAAAATTAGGTAACATTATGGTGAACTCTTCTAAATGCTTGCTTGTTAAGAATATTAAACCAGTTGCATATCTTATCCATATATACGTTGTTCTTAACTGATCAATTTGATACTTTTAAAATTATGAATGCTAATGCATTATCAGATATGATATAATCAGGAGTACCAAACCTAGAAACCAAGTATTGATAGAAATTTGAAACAAAAGTCCCATTTGCCTCATTCAATTCAACAACTTTTGTCCACTTTGTAATATAGTTTGTTCCTATTAATGTCCATATATGATCTACACTTGAAGGTGGGTTAATGGGACCAATGAAATCAATTCCCCAATTTCCAAAAGGCTTCTCCACTTGAATTGGATGTAGAGGTAGGGTTGCAAGCTTCTGCTTTCTTGCAAATACTGAACATTTATTGCATTTTATGACCCAAGCATGTGCATCCTTAAATAAATCTGGCCAATAATATCCATCTCTCATGATATCTAGAGTTGTAGTTCTTAGTGCAAAATGGCCTCTAGAGGGCCCATCATGAAATTCCTTCAAAATTTTATCAATCTGTTATGATTCAATGCATCTGAGTAGAACACCGTGAAAATCCCTTTTATATAAAATTCCATCAATTAAAGTATAAGGGATGGCTTGAAGGCTATGATACCTTCTCTTTGACTTTTCCAAACCTTCAAGATAGTCACTAGTATGTAAATAATGAATCATTTGTTGAATCCAATTTGTTGATGAAACTAGAAAAACAACTTGTTCCTCGTTATTGAGCACTATTGTAGCTTGCTCATCAATTGCTTTGTTGTTTTCTTCATTACCTGCAAGTTGTTCACATAAAAATTTTCCTCTAAAAAGCTTGGTGACCTTGATATTAATGTCATACTCCATTAATTTTGTAATCCATCCTACTCTTTTATCAATGATATCTTTACTAAGCAAGAAATCCTTAACTGTTGGATGGGCAACCAACAATTGGATTTTATTGTTTGAGAGCATATGCCTAAATTTGTTAAGGCTTCTTACTACAGCTAGCACATGTTTTTTCTACAAATGAGTATTTTACTTCATAATCATGGAGAACTTGGCTAAACAAAGCCACAACTTGCTCTAATCCTTCTTCATTTTGTTGACAAAGCATAATTGATATTGTGTAAACACTCCCAAATGCATATAATATAAAATCTTTATCAAAATTTGGGTTAATAAGTGTTGGGGCTGCTCCAAGGGCCTCCTTGATTTCTTCAAAGTTTATCTTACCTTCCTTAGTTCAACTAAAAGGAATGTTCTTTTTAAGCATAACTATAAGGGGTTGCAATAATGCTGCAATGTTAGGTATGAATCTCCTTACAAAATTGATCCTACCTAGAAAAGTTTGTAAGCCTTTCTTATGAGCTGGTAGGGGTAATGCTAGAATGGCTATGATTATTTCTAGATCTATGGATATTCCATCCTTGGAAACTATATGTCCAAGAATCTTTCCTTCATGGATAGAAAAATGCTCTTTTTCGGGTTAAGTGAAACCCCGTATTCTCTGCATCTTTCAAAGATCTTCCTTAGATAATCAAATTGTTCATTAACTTTCTTTGGAAATATAGTAATGCCATCTAAACAAACAAGTAAAAAATTGTTAATGAGGCATTGGAAAGCCATGCCCATAGCCCTTTGAAAGGTTTCCCCTACATTGGACAATCCAAAGGGCAATTTTTTGTAAGCCATGGTACCCCACTTGGTAGTAAAGGCAGTTTTGAACTGATCTTCATCTTTTACTAAAATCTAATTGTACCTTGAATAACCATCCAACAATGAGAACATTTCTGAACCTAAAACAACTTGTAAAATTAGCTCTATTGAGGGTAGTGTATAATGATCTTTGAGAGAGGCTTTGTTTAGATCACGAAAATCAACACATAGCCTAATCTCAAAATTCTTTTTCTTGATAGGTATCGGATTAGAAACCCAAGATGCATGTTTGATTGGAAATATAATTTTTTTTCTTATAAAAGGCCAAGGACTAACTATTTATATATTAATATATGTAAAAGCATTACAATCATAATCAAATTTATAGTACTAATTATTGGAAAGATAATGCTACCTTCAATCAGTTTATTTAATTATGTCTTCATAAGAAGTTCCAACTTGGGATTCAAATGTCTTTGCTTTTGTCTTACTAGTTTTGATTTGGGTTCCAGCTCAATAGTGTGTTAAGCTAATTCAGGGTTAAAACCATTTAAATCTCCACTCCCAAGAAAAAATATCATTAAATTCTTGGAAAAGTAGAATAAAAGCTTGATGTTCCTCTTTGGTACATATATTTCCAAGCTTCAGGAGCTTATCTCTAAATATCTCAATGGCTTCATAGTGCTCACATTTCATTTACATGCTAGCTTTATCCTTTCCAACTTGATCATCCGTGTTAAAAATTGACTGTAAGGTTACCAAACCTTTAGGAAACTTATTGCTTCAATTGCAAGATCTGATCATCATATTGTTGCAGCCATTTTTGCTGATTTCCTACTGCAAACTCAGCTTCTTCGATCATAAAATTTATAATTTATTTTTCACATTCAAAAACCTGCTAGCTCCTATTGTTATCTAGCACTAATGGCCTCACTATCACTTTTACATACTATTGTACCTCAACGTTAATTATATTAGTTGGAATATCAAACTAGGAACCTTAGGTAGCCAATCTATGTACTTTATTCGGGTTTCTAGGAATGGAAAACAAATTGAAAGCATCAAAATCCTCAATTAAATCCCAAGTTTTGTGTTTATAAAGCTTGAGCAAGTTATTTTTTGTCACATTAATATTTCTTACTTGATTTGTTACTAATTTTGTATCACCTAAAACTTGCAAACATTTAATACCCTTCTTCATAGCCCACTCTAGGCCATGAATGAGTGCCTCATATTCAGTAGTATTGTTTGAGCAATTGAAGGCAAAGCTAAGTGCTGAAAAATACTTTTCTCCATTAGGGGAAATCAACATGGGTCCTCCACTAGCACCCACCTTGCTTCTTGAGCCATCAAAATACAACTTCCAAAGCTGATCGGCTTGCAATTTAATCTATTTTCCATCCTCGACCAGGTTTGGAATAATTGCATCATGCTCATGAATCATATAAATTCCCATTCCTACCTCATCAATGTGACTAAAAGGGTCAACTGCATGATTCTCAACTACCCACTCATCTAAATTTATATCACATATTCCTTCAATAGGTGTGCTAGGATCAAGGGTCATGGATTGATCCTCTTGCTCATGGATAGCTAGGTTTGCATTTATGGAACTTGACACATATGGTTCTATGTGGTCCTTAGCTTGAGGTTGTAATTTTATATTCACTTTAGTGCCATATCTTGTTCTAAAAACCATATGAGACCAATCTGATGATAAATACCCACCGAATTTTGCAATAAAATCTCTAGAAAGGCAAATGGAAAAGTAAGGTGGAAAATCTATCACATAGATATCCCATGGAATTGAAAATTTTGGACAAGCATGTAGGGTAAGGGGCAGATTTTTGATCACTCCAATAGATTTAATGGTTGTACCATCTAATTGAGCTACTCCCTTTGACAGAGGTTCGTATTTTAATTCTAACTTATCCACTAGCTGATTTGGCATAACACAACTACTTGCACCTAAGTCAATCATACAATTATGCAGTAAGTGTCCACCAATGATCAAGCTGACATAAAATGGAGGTGGTTTAACCCTTGAGCTGGCTGCTCATTTTTTATTTCTGAACTATTTGTAAGAACTACTTTAGGTTGCTCTCTACAAGACTCATCAAAAACTGAAATATTAGCTAAAGCATCTTGCAATAAATCTTTTTGTCCAAGAATATGTAAAGAATATATCACTTGACAAAATAACAATAGCTTTCTTCATATGATCCAGAATATTAAATGATGTAACAGTAACCTTTTTCTATCCTTTGGGAACAACCACTTTAGTTTGTGACTGTAAATGCTGATATTGAGCCTTTGGTTGTTCTTTAACAGCTATAGCCTAGCCTCTTGGTAAAATATGAATTTTTTGAGAACTAGAAGGCCGAATCTGACCATGTTGGGTTGTAGAAGTCTGATTTTTTATCTTTACCAGCTTGTTGTCCCAAGTCAACAACCCTTTTCTTTGACCTCGTACTAGCTGCAATAGAGGTTGATGACTGATTTTTTCCTTGTATATATGATTTACTCCGCAAAATTCATTGCCTTGCCAATTCATCACGGCAACATGAAGATCATATTGTCGTATTTTCAGATCTTGCTCATCATTACTTTCCTTTGTTGCATTTTTAGAATCAACATAGTTGCTTTGAACCATAAGAGCTTGATTCACAACTCTATTCATGCATATAGCCTAGTTATGAGGATGATTACATGGATATCACCACACATAATCGTGTCCCATATTGTTTTGCACAGGTGCAAGCTCTTTTGCAGAGCTAGCAACATTTGGATTATATGGTTGATTAGCCTTAGAATTGTAATTTATTCATTGTCCTTGGTAATCATCTTGATAAGATGGTCTATTTGCTTGGAATGGTGCTTGGTAAAGTCTGATATTCTAACCTTGTTGTCTCTTAAGGCTCACTAAGTCATTGCTAACAGTTTGCAAAAAAAATTCCATTTCCTATTGGTTACCCTTAAGCTCTTGTAAATCTGAATGTATTGGAACAAAATTATTTTGAACAAATTCTTGGTAGCCTAAGGTTGGAATAACATGTAATGGGGAAATACGAGGCACTTGGATAGGCATGAGAGGTTGAATATCAGGGAAAATAGGCATAAGAGGCCTTGGTGCAATTTTCCCTACCCGAATAAGACTATTCTCAACTCTAATAGCAATATCAAATGCTCCTAGTAGTGTCACTCCGCCCATTGATTGGATCATTATAGCAATATCACTATTTAATTCTCTAAGGTAACATAAACATGCATGATCAGGTGAAGGTCTTAATGTTGTTGGAATTTTGTTCCAAGTTCTTTGAAAACAAAAATTGAAATGTGTCATCTCTCCTGTGGAGATCTTTTAATGGGTGTCATCTGCTCAACAAGGGATAGATGATATAATTTTTCTTAAAACTACCTATTCAAGGTATCCCCTAACTCATCCCATGTTCTGATAGAATTAACAAGCAATCCTCAAAACCATTGAAGGGATTTTCCCTTTAATGATGCTGCTAGAAGTCTTAATGCCACATTCTCTTTTGTAACATGATGAACTCCATAAAGTGAAGCTACATCTCTTATATGCTCTATTGTTGTAGTATGATCTTCACCAGTGAAAATGGGTAAAATTTTGAGTTCAACCATTCGTATATTATCATGTTGTTGCAAGTTCAATGGGTTGCCCCCATTGAATGGTACAAATGCATGAGCTCTAGCCATTCACATTGTTGGAACTTGAAGTATTGGCACAGGACGTACTAGAAATACTTGTACAGAACATGCAGTCCTGAGACTAGGAGGTGTTGAATGAGATCTAGGTGTTGAACATGATCTAGATCTCCTTCCTACTATTCTACCACTTCTATTAGGTGATGAAAACTACAAGTATTTGAAAGGATCAATACTTTTTCTTATCTGAATTCTTCTCATGTTCTTCTTTGACTAGATTTTCATATAAAACTAGAAAATGGAGTGGGAAAGTATGAATTTTCTCCTCAAAAGGCTAAAAATATTGTTGTTCATACTAAAATAGCAACAATTAGGATCTTGATGTGAACTGAAAATCAGTTCACAGTCCCACCGAGCATTCCAAAAATTGTTATCAACTAGGATTGCACTTGAGATGCAAAGATGGAAAGCTCAACAATCCTATGTAACGTTGGAATATCTTCAGTTTGTGTGTACCCTATAACAAAGATAGACCTCCAGATTATGGCTTGGTTCCCTTTTCATTTTCTGATGAATTAATGATTTTGAAGGAAAATGGATAGAATGCTCTAAATTGCATGTGCTAAAATTGAATTTACAAGGATTATGATGCACCTAAATGATAGTATAACCTGCACACTAATACACAACTATTTTTAGGAAAAATGTTTACACAGTTCAGAAATGGGCAATTTGATCACAATAATGTTTCCAAAGAAGGCCAAACAATTTGTCTTTTCAGAAGATTTTTTTTTTTCACAGCTTGAAGAACAAAATGACCATAAGCACAACCTAAGACCTATGGTGCATAATTACTTTTGTTGATGTACAATAATGAATGAAACAAAAATAGAGGATTTGATGATTAAAACACAATAATTTCATCAAAATCATTCACAAAGACATTTGCATTATCTAAAGAGGTAAAACTGATAAATCTTGAATGAAGATAGTACGATAATATTGCATAAATGACAAATAATAATATGTAACCTGTTGTTCTGTATAAATATGTAAAACATGAGATATAAAAGCTTCTTCTCTCTGCAATGCACAAGAGAGCAAAAAGGCAAGAACTAAGAAAAAACATAAGTTTTTTCTCCTATATAAAAAATATAATTCCAAAGAGTCTGATTGAGTTAGCTAAAGTCAACTCAATATCAAAATATTTCCAATAAACTCTCCCATGAGTAGAAATGGAAAGCCTCAAAAAGAGGGGTCAAAACTAATGTAATTTGAGCGAAAATAGGCTCAAATGCCTCCTATAATCAGTTTGACTAAACTTGACCCTAAAATCACTCCAATTGATTGGAAATCAAAACAAAATCTCTTTAGTTACACTCCTTAGTTGATTCTTGAATGATTTTTGAGTGAAGTTAATCAATCTAAACATATATTAAAGTAATCAATTAAGAGTTACTTTAACATGTGGTGTGGGTTGCCTATTCTGCATATACATGACATCTATTAAAGCAATTTATAATTGATTGCTCTAATGATGTTTACATTTTTGAACTCCATTCTACATCATGCAAAAATCGAGGAGGTAGATGTTGAGTTTTGGTTAACACTTTGCATATAATTTTTGTAAAACTCATGAGGATAAACTAATACAAATGGCAAGGTATTAGTTTTAAGTGAAGTCAAAATCAAAGGGAAAACATGCCTCCAAAATGAAGTCGGCAAGATAGGGTAAAAGAAACCCTAATAACAAAACCCACGGCCTTAATGTATTTTTCACTTCATTGTTCATTTGGCTTTTGAAAACTTTGCTCTGCACCTTGAAAGTGTCGCCATGCTAGGGTTTGTTTGAACATTCAAGAAGAAACTAGAGCTTCAATGTAGAATATGTGTTGAGGATGAGTGTTATGATCTTCTCCTTGTAAAAATAAATGTTTGCATTCATTTTTGTATTGCTTGTGAGAATTTTTTTTAAATCTTCTTTTACCTGCATTCTTTCTTCACATCTCTCCACAGTAGGAGGCCAAGCTTTCATTTTTTTGGAAATGATTGAGGCTTCTGGAACTCATGAAATAAAAAATGGCTTCTCACTTTTTCCTATATCTTTTATGACTGTGATTTTTGATTATGATATGTCTCTCAATAGAAAAACCTTGACCTTGCTACTTTCCTATTAGGGTTTCAAGGAAAACCTGTAGACCTAAATGAACTTACTCTATGTTTGTAGAAGAAAACTACTATTGTGATATTTATTCTTTTTCTCTAAAAATGTTGAAGGTAGTTTTATTTGCAGGTCGTGTCTCCTTCCTCTCTATTTCCCTTGCATATATGTCGAGCTAGGTTTTTATGGAACACAAACCAATGGTAGCTTCAAATGAAATTGTTGTGTGTTGGTCTTCACTTCAAGGGTTTTATTTTTGGATAAACCCATCACTCAAGCTCATATTCAGCTTCTGGTCTTGAACCTTGCATGAAACCTCTATTGTTTCATTTGAAAAACATGATCTTCTACTATTGAAAAGCATGCAAACCTTCAACTTTTCTCGTGTTGGTTTTTTCATTTAGTACAAAGACTCTGGAAAAGAGGGTTTATTTACATCTACAAGCCATGGCTCCTTCTCCCTATTTCTGGAAAAATGATCATGAGTTTTTTCATTTAATGTAACTATTGGGGTTTGAAAGAACCTGAACCTTTATTCACAAATTGTTCCATTTTTAATGACCTTCAACTTTCAATGTGAGGGTTCTAGATGATTCTCACTCTGTGCGTGGATTTATTCACTCTGTACATGGTTTTCCACTCAGTGTGAGGATCTTTTAATAAATGGATTTTCCTTCTATCTAGGTTTCTAAACTTGTGTTCTCCCTCTTCTACTTCTTTGTTTCATAGGAACAAATGCTGCTAATGTTGGATTTCCTGGAAGAAATGTGCGTCTTTTGTTGTGAGTTTCCTTTTGTATAGAAGAATTTTGGGTTTTATTATTGGTTTTCTTTTCTATCCTTTGCTTGAAGTGACTGTCATCATTTTGTGCATTATGTCCATATTTCTCATGGAAACCCTGTGATATTTGATGCAATATTCTCTTTGTAGGTGGCAACCTATCCTTTGTATTATATGCTATCCTTTCATTCTACATTGACTACCTCTACTATAAATATTGACTGTCACAATTCTACTGTGTATGATTGAAATGTCAAGGCATCATTTTGATAGTATACAATTACCAGAGCTAGGAGATTGCTCAACTAATATAAAACTATCTACTATTTTGAAATTTTACTTTTGCATTGGCTTCTCCAAGTTTTGATGAACTTTTTCTTGGCTTTGGTAACTATATACAGTTACTATTTATATTATTTTGATGGCACTTTTGTTAATTGTGACTGCAAATTGAATACTTGTGCATTAATGATAGTAGCCTTCAGCATGTTGGGCTCAACCCTTGTGGGAGCCTATTTTCCTCCACATGTTGTGATTTCAAACAAGATGAATCACGAAACAATAAATGAACCTGTACGTACACAGTGAACAAAAAAGTTAGATAAAACAATGAAGCTCAATGCTCATGTGATGACCTAAATTTTTGGATCTCTTGTATATATTTGATAAATGTCCAACTCATTTAATGCATAATAGATTTAGGCTATATCTATATTGATGAAACATATGATGAGATTTTGTATCTTGAGCTCTAACCACATTCTTTCCATCATCTGCAGGTATGTTTTAAGATCAACAATGAGAGGAGCTAAAGATGGAGAAAATGAACATGAGGATTTGTCATCCAGGCACTGATAGATCCAACTTCTTTTCCTATGTTTTTCAATTTATTTATCTTCAGATATATAGCTTGTATTTATGTTGTATTAGATCAGTCATTCCCATGGCTTGTGTGGTAAATTTGAACATATTTCTTGGTAAAATAAATAGACATCAATACTATGCAAATTTGTATAATTTTCTGTTGTAAAGAACATTTGCATGATAAAACTAAATTTCATTTGAAAGTATCTTTTGTGAAATGAAAAAACTTTGCATAAATTTGTGTGTACCTTTCTTCTTTAGTTGCAAATAGTTATAGGAACATTTTATATAATGGGAATATTTCATTGTTAAGGGAATTAATAAATTTCTTGACTCACTTTCTTGTTTCTCTTTCACCTTTTTGTATGTAGCTCTTCCTGATACCTTGACAATTTGGTCTTACAAAACTCTAATATTTTATAGAAGGTAATGTTGTATTATTAATGCTCACCACTGAATAGAAAGAAAGGGATTTATATGAAATTAAATTTTTGGATTTTAAATAATTAATAGTCTTGTTTATGGGAAATTTCATTTTGGAGGTAGTTAATTAAAGTTACTTATGTACACCACTTTAAATTGCTTCATAATAGAGATAGATGCTATTTAAAGCCATTTCCTCGAACAATTATTTAATGATTGTTGTAGTGAAGTGGTCCATCATATGTGGATGCTCTCTTTGTTGTGCATAACAAATTCAATACTGATGTAGGAGCATCCAGTGGTGTAAGGGTAATCCTACATCACCCAGAAATATTTTCCTTTCTATTAGCCTTTTGGTAGATGTTTTTACATTTATGGATACCCTTATCGTTGAATAATAATTCCCAACTTTCAAAAATGCCTTTTTGCATTTTCTAGTCAAACTGCTATTTTTAGCAGGTATGAGTTTGAAGGCGTGAGGAGGGAAAAATTTATGGGAAGCTTCAAGACAAAAAAATAGACAATTGGCGAAAGAATTAGGCCAAGATGATTTCTGGTTTGAAAGATATTCAAGTTTTAGTTTCTCAAAATTGCCTTGAAAACTCTTTTGAGCTAGGTTTGAGGCACTAAATGGTCCCTTTTCAAAATTTTAAATTGGGACTCAATTTCCAAATTTCTAATTTCGGCACCCAATCATCTACATTCAAAATTCAAATTGTATTTTTGGCTCCAAGGTAGAAAAGGCTATTTAGGACTCATTTTGGAAATTCTGGGGCGGCGATTTGAAAAGATAAATTGTATTAGGAAAGGGGGAATTTTTTGGGAAACAATAAAAGTTGCATGTATTGCAGCCTGTGAGGATTTGATCCTTTGGAATGTAATTTCTCTGTAATAAGAACGTATTGCCAAAAAAATAATAATAATTATCTTATATCCTCTATTGTGTGTTTTTCTGAGTCTTGGGTTGTGATCCTCATCAAATACAATCTCGTTATCCACCATAACACATGGGTTGATTATTAAAAATATTACTTACTCTAGATTTTGTTATCATTACAATTTAGTTATGAAAACTATCTAGTTAAGTTGATGATTTTAGATAAGTGTGACCTTTTTCTATGAATTTAATGTAATGTTATTCATATGTTGATGACATGCCTAAAATTTGGAAATATTAATGTTAATTTTTTGAAAGTGAATAGTTTAACTATGGATGGAAATCTTGCTTTCTTTTAATAATGGTAGTAATTTAAATTTTAAAAGTTGTCCAATTCAAAAGATTTGATGTTTTAGTATTGCTAAGTAGAAGATTGGAAATGAGATAAATTACACTCAATTATTAGTAATTATCTTTTTTCTAATAGTGATGCTTAAATTTAGTGTAATGGAACTATGAGTTGAAACATGTTTGTAAACAGGAGCTTATCCTTAGTGATATATTGTGTTTTTGATCTATGGTGAAATTATTTATTGTTCTAGTGTTTGTTTTGAGAGTCGTGTTGGGGATTGGGAATTATGCTGAATTCCTTCCTGAAAATCCAATGTGATTAGGATGTACTTGGGTGTTGATAACTATTTCAAATGTAAACCAGTTCATGCTTTGATAGATCTAAGTGGTATTTATGTGGTTCAAAGTGGCTAACTGTTGTTTTTAATAAGTGTGTCTAAAGTTTTGAAAGTGCATTATAATATGTGTTGTGAGAAACCAATGAATGTTATGTTTGTGAGTCAAATTTGTGATATAGGGTATCCAACTTGGGATAAGGGTGTGGTGGACATTTGGGATGATCTACTGGCTTATACCCTCATGTTAAATTATGTGTGATGATATTGCATGCTTTGGTTTATTGTTTTGGTGCAGTGTGGAGTCTTGTTTGTGTAATGAGGGTTTGGGTGTGACTAATGAGCGGAGCTCACTTGAGGGATGAGAGCCTTCTTCATTTGGGTTTGAGGTAGTCCCTCATTCATTGGAACATTATTATTGTTTCCTGATGCTTCCTTGTGCTAGCTAGCTGACAAGTATTAGAAATCATGATCTCTCTTAGATTGTTGAGCTAGATCTACTCCCACTTTAAGGACCACTTTTCTTGGTCCATAGTGCAAAACCTTTTTCCTTGATTGTATCCCATGGGTTGAGGATGGATCTCATGTGCAAAACTTTGGATGAGCTTCCACTTGGGCTATAGATATTACAAAGATTCAATATTCAGAGGTGTGGGTATTAGTTGCAGTGTTCTTGTGGTATCAATATTGGTCTATTCACATATAGGTAATTGTTTAACCAGTCATGGTCCATGACCAGTGTTGGAAAAATAGGGAGAAGAATGCAATTGTTGAATTCATATTATCCATTAATTGATGAAAGAATATAAAATTACATAATGTAAGGCATCTCACAACAAAATATTATATCATTTCTTAGGTTACAAGATTTATAGTGATTATGTTAGAACTACAAGGATGATGAAAGATATGTGTCGGTGAATGATGTTCTCTTGGGTAAGATTTAGTGTACATATAACTTCTTTATAGGCTACTTCATATATATATATATATTTGTGTGTGTGTGTGTGTGTGTTTGGCTATTTGGTTGGCGTGTCCTGGGTTGTGTGGGACTATGCTTGCTTACTATATGATTATTTTGTGGTTGAAGACCATCATATTGCTCTAAGTGGCATGAGATCACTATGTGTTTCCATATATGTGGTTTGAGAACAACAATTCCCCTCCACCCATTGAGTCGCTTAAAGAAGTCACATAGTGCATATAATGTGTCAATTTTTTTGAAATGTGTATTATTTTGAAGATTCTTTTATTTTTTTGCCAGTAGTATTATATTTTTTGATATTTAATTTGTGTGATCCCTTTTCCCTCAAGGACCTAATTTGATTTAAACAATTTTTATTTGGATTGATATGCTTCCTTTGTACTTGATTTATTTATTTAATTTAATTTTCTTTACTTCTAGAGATTTAATTTTAAATTTTGAAATATTATTTTTATCTTCTTAAGTTTGAGGCTTCTTTGAGCTACTGGCACATGTGTTGCAATGTGAAATATGTAAACTACTATATCTAGGAGAGATCCCTAGTAGGTTGTATGGGGGTGCAGATGCACTAGGGAATTTATCTTGTGAGGATGGGGATGTAAATGGCACTGGTATGGGATGGCCATAATCCATTCTCCCCTAACGTGTGATTCTTTGTGTACCTTCCTTATTGGAGGCTAACCACCTTACACAAACAAGGGGATGGTACTAGGAAATGTATGGAGGGGTCCTAGAGAGCGCCTCGAGACCATCTTTCCTAATATTATAATTACAAAGTGATGGTAGTTGCTTCAGATCAATGAAATGACATTTAACACCATTCCTCCTCCAAAATCACATTTCTTAGAACGTGTGATATGTTAGTGTTGTGTTGATGGAGTGAGTGTTGAAATCCCATATTTTTTATTCTTACGCATTAATTATTGGCATTTTCATGTTCAAAGGAAATGAATTATTTCTTAAGATGTAAATTCATTATGTTGTGAAACGATTAACCGATTTGTCAGTGTAATGATGATTGAAGTGAACATGTATATGTATAGTGTACTGGTTAATAACTTTATATGTGATAGATGAAGTAATATGAAATGGATATCTATAACATTGTTGTGTATCATGGATGGATAGTCCTTTGAGTAGATAATTAAATTTTAAAGTTGCCTAATATTTTAGAATACTTTGGAAGATAAAATTTTCAATTGTCATACATGGGAAATTTTGCATAAGATATTATTTACATGTGCTTGTTTCTTGTGTTTACCTTCACTTTTAGGGACTTTTGGGAGGAAGCCCGATCCTCGGGGGGGAGAATGTAAGACCCTATCCCTTGTGGCCTTATTGATCCTATTAGTTGTTGATGCTTCACATGCTAAATTATATGCTCTTTAATGTTGGATAGTAAGCATGAGTGATGGTTGTTGCTACACCATGGAGATGTTCATATTCTTGATTAATCCTCTCTAACAATTGTTGTGAATTCTTGTGATAGTCAGGATAGTTCCATTTTTTGCCTATGTAAATATGCAATGATCAAGATTCTCAGTTATTGGCAATATTATTATGTATATTAAGTGGATTACATTATGTTAGGTGATTAGATATCATAGATGTGAGTGGGTGTGATTATAAACACAATTATTGATATTCAATGTTAATTATAGCGGTATGCATTATGAGTTAAATATTCTACTGACATCAGTGGTGATCTTTTGATAATAGATAGTATTCACTCAATTGTTCCTTGACTCTATAATAGGTATCATACGAGTAAGGAGTGTTATTGTGTAGATTAGTGGATCTAATTTTCTAGTTGATTATTATTTATGGAATTTTTAATTCATAAGTCATTTATTTTAATTATTATTAATCATGATTAATATTGACACACTTTCTTGGTTGAGTAAATAAGTTAAAAAAATTGATCAATATTGATAAGGGGGTCACAGAGCTCCTTTATTCTATCCTCATGAAATATTAGTATTGTCATGGGAATGTGATTTAACCTTGTTTTGTGTGGTATGGGTTGTGTGTATGTGAGAGTTTCTTTATTAGTCCCTTGAGTTTCTTTATTAATATGGTCACTTATTTTATGTGTTATGAATTCCTTATATGGTCTTAATTGTTTAAAAAAATTCCTAGGTGATAGGTTTATGGGGTAGGGGAAAATTTATTTCATAAAACCAATTTAATAAAGTCTAAAACCCACTCTAATTACTAACTTATGAAAAATTACGAAAATTGGAGTTGAAAGGGTGGTTGGGAAGTTGAAAAAGAGGTTTCCTTTTGCCCTTCCATTTATTCTTTCTATTTGTATGGAAGAGGGGGTTTTCTCTCTCTTTCTTTTTGGGATTGTTCTTGAGTTCATTTTTGGTTTTTATTCTTCATTTTGAGTTCTTTCCATGTTTGTGAATAAGGAGGAGCAATGGAAGAGAGTTCTTGGAGATATTTTTTCTCAAGTTCGATAAAAAAATTTCTTGGTGAGGTCTAACCTTTTAGTTATCTATCTTTGTTGATTTTTAGTGAGTTTTTGGTCATATTAGTCTTTCTAATAAAAAATATATATGTGAAATTTGATGTTGAATCTCTTGTGTGGCTACAAGTACTGTGTTGGGGTTTGCATTCATTGAGTCTTCCACCTTGTTTATTTTATTTTAATTTATACCCTTTTTGTGTGTTAAAATAAAAAAATATGAATGCAAGATGTGATGTGCAAAGTATATAATTTGTAAACTTGTCTAGGAACCCTTGTGATTGGTGGCTTTAATGTGTCCAGTTTAGTAATGTGAATTTTCTATGTTACACTTTGGTTGTGGATCCTATGTGGAAAGTATTTTGTTGAAGTGTTATGTGACCCTAGCTCGGGACTAGATTGAATCTCAATCGTATGGTTGGGTGGAGAGCCCATTGGCCATTATTTTTTTCTTCCTTGTGGATATTTGTATTTTTAGGTACATGTGCTGAAAGAGAAGGATTATCTTGGGACTTTCAACCTATGGATTTCAAGAGAGAAGCATATTGGTCTTGTGAGGGTTTGCAAATTTATTAAAAACCTCTGAATATTTTGTCATTTAGAGTTCAATTATGGTTGAAGGTATTATACTATAGTTGTTAAAATGGAATAGGGAGGATAAAGGTTAGTTGATTTTATCTTGGAGGATTATAGAAGTCAAAGGATAAGATTAACTTAGAAAAATCCAAGTTTTGATGAGATATTGTATAGGAAGTTATTATGTATATGTTTAATACATACATTTTCTAAATATGTTTATTTTTATTTGAGTAAATTATATAATACATATTCTAGGGTATTTATGTTATATAAATAATCAATATGAAGTTTAGAAAACAATATCAAAGACTCGTCTTATCCCACTTAATTAATCGATTGTTGAGATGACAATATTGTTGCTCCTATGGTAAACAATAATCTGTTTAAAAGTAGTTTGACCTATTTAATCATAAGAACTGTTAAACATACTATTGAAATATATAATTCAATGCATTTTTTAATTATTAATCTAAAAAAAAAACATATTCAAAAATTGAATCAACGCAGATCACCAATTATGATTTATTAATTAAGAAAATATTCACATCTTTATTCACAAAAAAAAATGTCATAAAATAGTCTTGCAAATTTGTTCACATAGAATGAAAGACAAATACTTAGATGATAAAATTTAAAGGGTTCATAGAAATCTAATATTCATAAAACATATCAAAAAATTTGAGAAACCTAGTAAACCTAATAAAACTTATGGTTAAAATATTACTGTCTCCTACTTTAGAACTAGAACAACAAATTGAGTGAAACCAAGCTAGGTAGTCCTAATACTAATATGGATGTTCTCGAAGATTATGTTACTATGGAGATTTTAATGCTAACCTATCAATAATATGTTTCATGTTTGTGGGTCATTTAGATGAATACAAATGATGTTGTCAATTAGTGTAAAGTCAGAACAATATTGTTTGATTTTAAAAAGGAAAGAAAATTGTTTGGAGTGTACAAGACTTCAACATTAATTTTATTAATTTATAACATTATAATTTTTTTTAATTAAGTAGTTTATCTTTAGTTATTCTATTTAATTTCTTCTCTTATTTAGTTGCTTTGTAGTATTTTATTAGCTTAATCTTATGGAGAGCATTACATAGGTATCAAAGCACTAGGTTGTGATGCTTTAGGATCTTTGGGGGAAAAGGAAAGAAAACGAATGAGCATGGACATGAGAATACAACTTTGAGTGCATTCGAGGCCATTTAAGTTGAGTCAATCCTCGAATTGGTGAACAAAATATAAATGGCTATGTAAACCTGCTTAACAAAGTTGAATTAAAGGTATTTCACTCTGAATCCTGTAGACACTTAAATAGTCCTGATCAGTATTACGCATCTAAATCTGATTACTAACATCATTTCTTCCTAAATCACTTTTTTTATAACCATTTAATTCAATAATCTTTATTATTTAGTTAAATTCATCAATTTCTTCTATCAATCAAATAAATTAAATTTATCAGATTAATTCATCCCCTTCTTATTGTTCATCCCATTTAATTAATTAAATTAATTTGTTTAATTAAATCCCCTATGTCCTCTCATTTGATTAAATAAATCTAATTATTTAACAAATGTCATAAATCCCCTAACCCACTGAAGTTAATTAATTCTAAATTAATTAAACTTAATCACATCCTAATCTTCATTATCCATTTCTCTAGCTTCTGACTCCACCTTGGGCAAATGAACCCCCGGTTTACTAACCAAGTTTTACATGAAATTAATTTCTTTTAATTAACTAATTAGCCTATTTTCCCTCACAAAAGTATATTCTCTAAGAAAATTCCCTCAACTAGAGTTTCCCTCTGAAGGCTTTAAAAGCATCTTACAAATGACTTAAATGCCGGTTACAAGGGCATTCAATTCTTCTTACATGCCATCTTGTCTCTTACAAGGGCATTTACCTCTTTTACATCCTCACCCACATTCTCTTACATTCTCAACCATATTCATTAAATTCTCTTACATTCTCTTACAATCTCACCTACATTCCATAAATCATCCCTTCTCCAAAAATGTGCTCATACACATATCCCCATGTCTTTCATTAGCCTTGTGGTAGGTGTCGCAATACTATTGGTTCCCATTTTAGTCCCACATTACCCAGTTTCATCCATTCTTCAATTCTTCTTCCCTATAAATAGAGGCTTCCTCTATTGAATATGGATCCACGACTTCATGCATTGTTACTCTACTCAAATTTATCACATAGCTATAGGTTTTTATCATCATTTTGGCTTGAGTTCATCAAGGATATTGAAGCTTATCACAAGGGATTGGGAAAAGGCCACTTTCCACATCAAAGTGACACCAATATCTCTATGGAATGGGGCTTTGATCTATAAGGATAGGTGTACATGCTTTTATTTGTATTCATCCATGTTTTGTTCATGTTTTCTTATCTTAGTATGATCAAGAAATTCATAGGGAATGATCATTTGTGCTTACTAATGGGACTAACTTCTTTTTTTTTTAATGTTTAGCTAGGTGCAGATTTGGTGCAGGAGCACCTCTAGGAAGCACCTAGGAAATAGGCAAGTTTTGGAATGTTTTTACTTTTCTTTTATTAAGGTCATGTGTACCATTGCTTTAGGAGTTAGCCTTAGAATAAGGTCAGTCAAGAGCTTTAGTAGTGGTCATGTTTGTGGTTAAACACTCAATGCTAAGTGGTGAGTTTGCTTTCTGAATTTTACAAAAGTTGGTTTCTAATGACATGACCGGGTTGGGACAATTGAGGCTCAAGCCTAAATAATTTGGAGGAAGTATTTAAGGTATGCCTCGACCATTGTGCAAGGTTGGAAGGCATTGAGAAAATTTGTATGGTTGAAATTTTGAAAACTAATGGAGAACAATGTGAAAGTTGGTTAAAACTCTATGTTTTCTTGAAACTCTGGTTGATCAGGAGTGATCAGACCTGTAATATGTTTTAGATAGTGATAATTACTTTGCTTTCTTGTTGGTGTGGTAGCTAGTAGAGTGTGAGTGCAATTTGTAGGGGTCTTCATAGCTAGTTGTTTTGTTTTTCTTGTTTTCACTGCCTTGACTAGTAACATAGCCAGTATGGAGTCTTAGGTTCATTTCCCACCGTACCCAGTGTATGGCTGCTTGGTAAATGGATCTAGACTCCCTATATATGTGTAGTGTAGGTGTAGGGATGGTTAGGAATGCAGGAGGAGTGGCTAAGAACTGTTCCTAGGTGGGCTTGACAGTGCTCGGCTAGGACAATCAATTACCAGTGCTAAAAAGCACATCAAATGCAGGGTGGACTTCTCCAGGGAAAACCCCATGGTAGAAGTGTGGAGGAAGGTCCCACAGAGGCCTGGACCCAAGTAGGAGACTCCAACATTTGGGAAACCAAGAAAATGCTTTGACAGACCTACTGGGTGGCCAGGAAATTGCTAAAGAACCCTAGGTTTTCCTAAACAAGGAGGACAGTCTTGTGTACATCCAGACAAGACTCTAGGGTTTGAAAATCTTGTAGAGGGTGGCATAGGCATCTAGAATCCAAGAAAAAGAAGTGGGGTTCCTTGGGAAAGTTGTGGGAAACAACTAGTTTTCCTCGGCTAGGAGACCTAATTGGGGGCTCAAGGCTTGTAGCCTTTTTAAACCCTAAACAAGGGTTTGGGATGAGCGATGGAGAAACAAAGATAAAAGGTGGTCCAAGAAGCATGTTAACTAGTAGAGACAACCCTGCAAAGACTCAGTTGAGTGTTGGAAGAATTTGAACTTTAGGGTGGATTAAGGGTCAATGTGAACAGAGGGTAAGTATCAAGAATTGAGTGGTGTTGCTTGACAAAGGTTGGAAGAGGGAATGGCCTAGAACCAGGGGTGTCTGCAAATGAGTCAGAGCATAAAGCTGGGTGGTGAAAGAAGCCACAATAGGGGATTGCTGAGGTGTGAATGCTTCCATCCAAACCCTCTTACACTAGATTGGTATCAGAGCAAGTGAAAGGTTTGGGAGTGAACTTGTATGTCAGACTTGGAATAAAGTGGTTCCACAATCATGGTGACAAATGCTGAGTTGGCAAAGAAGATTGAAGACCAAGAAGAAGATAATAGGAGACTAAGGGAAAGATTGGCACAATTGGAGGAGACATTAAGCAATGTCCTGAACAAGGATGATGAGGACAAAAAAAGGGTACCTAAGCAAGAAGAGGTTGCAGAGGAGGACAAGATCCCTGAACCTAACCTTGTTCTACAATAGGAGCCTTTCTTGAAGGCATTGAAAGCTTTGAGTGGGAAGGCACTTGAAGGAATCCCAATGTTTAGTGGAAAGATGGAAGCTGAACTAGTTATGGATTGGATAGAAGGTATGGAGAACCATTTCGAATGTGATGGTGTCACAGAGGCACAGAAGGTAAAGGTGGCTAAATCCAGACTAAGAGGATCAACTTTGACATGCTGGAAATTCATCCAAACAAAGAGGGAGAAGGAAGGAAAGAAACCCATCTCTACTTGGAAAGGTATGGTTGCAAAGGTGAGAGAAGCCTACATGCCTAATGACTATGAAATTGAACTACACAAGAAGAGACAAAGCCTAAGGTAGAAATATCTAGATGTGAATACCTATATAGAGGAGTTCCAAAAACTTTGTATGAGGTCCAATGTGTCTGAAGATGAAAGCCTCAAAGTGGCTAGATATCTTAATGGATTGAAATGGAACATTCAAGAGGAGATGGCTCTTTTGAGTCCAAAGACAGTGCATCAATGCTATCAATTAGCTATCAAGATTGAGGAGAGAAGCAAGAGGAAGCAAGATCAGGCTTCTAAAGGCAGAGGTAAAGGTAGAGATCATAGAGATCAAAGAGGACAGCATGGAGGTTACCAAGGTAGAGGTAATGACCAAAGAAACCAAGGAGAGTTCAAACCCATAGAACATGGCAATGAAACACCTTCTAGAGGAGGGTATAATAGAGGTAGAGGTTCTCAAGGAGGATCAAATAGAGGAAGAGGAGCAGGCAGGAGTAATTCCTATTTTGTAACCATGAAATGTTATCATTATGGTCAAGTTGGACACCCAGTTGATAGATGCCCGGAGAAAGCATCATCATCAAGCAATGAGAAGAGAGTGGCTTATGCACAAGAGGACACCATGAGTCCTAAGGCAACTGAGATCAGTCATATTGAGTCTGAAAATGGAGAGAGTCTGATGTTTAGAAGAGTGCTGATAAGGCAACCGGTCAAGGAAGAACCCAAGCAAAGGAGAGCTCTATTCAAGGTAAGGTGCAAGATACTTGGTAAAGTATGCAAGGTGATAGTAGACTCATGTTCCACAGACAATATAATCTCAAAAGAGGTAGTAATGAAACTGAAATTGAATAAAGTACCCCATACTAATCCCTATAAGGTCACATGGCTTAACAAAGGGCAAAGTGTCTTGGTAAATGAACAAGTAACAATGGAGTTTTCTATTGGAGGGTATAAGGACAAGATTGTTTGTGATGTCTTACCCATGGATGCATGCCATCTACTATTGGGAAGACCATGGCAATATGACAGGAGTGTTGTGTATGATGGTAAAGAGAATACAATTTCATTTAAGAAGGATGAGAAGACTTTTAAATTGCAGTCACTGTCAGAAGAAGATGAAGGACAGTCCAAGATACAAAGTGTGCTCCTTAGTAGTGGAAAAAGAGTTCCTCAACACCATACATGAAGGTGGAGAAGGATATGTTGTGTTATTGCAGTCCAAAGAGGAAGAGAAGATGGAAAAACTAGTCATACCAAGAGTAGTCTAGAATTTGCTTGACAAGTACAAGGATATTGTAAGTGATGGTACACATGCAACCTTACCTCCAAAAAGAGCTATTAGCCATCAAATAGACTTCATACCTATAGCATCATTACATAACAAAGCAGCATATAAGTTGACACCGAATCAAAACTTGGAAGTAGCTAGACAAGTGCAAGAATTGTTGGATCATAATTCGATACAAAAGAGGATCAGCCCATGTGTAGTACCAGTAGTCTTGGCAACCAAGAAGGGAGGAAAATGGAGGTTATGTATTGACTCTAGAGAAATAAATAGAATCACAATTAGGTACAGGTTTCCAATTCCTAGAATTGAGGATTTAATGGATTGTCTTGGAGGGGCTCAATATTACACAAAATTGGATCTTAAAAGTGGATACCATCAGATCAGAATTAAGGATGGTGATGAATGGAAGACAACATTCAAGACAATAGATGGTTTATATTAATGGAGAGTGATGCCATTCGGTCTTTCCAATGCACCTAGCACATTCATGAGACTCATGAATGAAGTACTAAATGATTTCACAAGAGTATTTGTGGTTGTATACATGGATGACATCCTAATCGTTAGCAAAACAGTAGAGGAGCATCTCAAACATGTGGAGCTGGTACTTAGAAGATTGCAAGAGGAGAAGTTGGCTATCAACTTGGAAAAGTGTGAATTTTTCAAACAAGAACTTGTATATTTGGGTTTTGTAGTGTCTAAGGGATCACTGAAAATGGATCCAAGCAAGGTGGAGGCAATCATAAACTGGCCTACACCAACAACAGGGACTGAGGTACAAAGTTTCCATGGATTGGCCCAATTCTACAGGAAATTCATAAGAAACTTTAGTGGAATTTGTGCACCGGTTTTAGAGACAATAAAAGGTGGTGTGAAAACCAAGTTTGAGTGGACTCAAGCAGCTGAGAGAGGGTTTGAGAAACTGAAACAAGAAGTGGCAACTCAACCCATACTTTTACTACCTAGCTTTGACAAATTGTTCACTGTGGAGTGTGATGCAAGTGGAGTGGCAGTTGGAGGAGTGCTAAGTCAAGAGGGTAGACCTATAGCCTTCTTTAGTGAGAAACTTAATGAAGCAAAGAAGAAATACTCAACCTATGACTTGGAACTTTATGCTTTGGTTCAGTCACTTAGGAAATGGAGGCATTATCTTCTACCCAAGGAGTTTGTAGTCTTTACAGACAACCAAGCACTTAGCTATATGAATACCCAAGAGAAATTGAGCAATAGGCACTTGAAGTGGATGGAATACATCCAAGCTTTTACCTTCACCATCAAGCATAAGAAGGGGAAGATGAATAAGGTAGCGGATGCATTGAGCAAGAGGTTATTGATAGTTCAAGAGATACAAGTGAAAAGCATAGGGATTGAAAGCTTTAAAGATCTCTATGGAGAGGATGAATATTTCTTAGAGGTCTATAAGGTATGTGTAAACTTTGAGAATCACTTTCATAGTCAGTATGATGAATATACATTGCAAAGTGGATTGTTGTTTAAAGGAAACTAGTTATGTGTTCCTAAAGGGTCAATGAGAGAAAACCTCATTCAAGAAAAGCGCAATGGCAATCTTAGTGGGCATTTTGGCATCAATAAGACATTAGAGTTAGTTCAAAGATTTTACTATTGGCCTAAGTTGGCAAGAGATGTTAGAAAATATGTGGAACAGTGTGTTGTATGCATGAGAGCTAAGGGAGGAGCTAGTAATGCTGGTCTTTATCAACCCCTACCAATTCCAAATAGACCATGGGAGTGTGTGAGTATGGATTTTGTGGTAGGCCTTCCTAAGACCAAAACTGGTTTTGATAGTGTGTATGTAGTGGTGGACAGATTTAGTAAAATGAGTCATTTTATACCTTGTAAAACTACTCATGATGCTAGTTACATAGCTCATCTCTTTTTCAAGGAGGTTGTAAGGATTCATGGCTTACCTTTAAGCATAGTTTTAGACAGGGATGTTAAATTCATGAGTCATTTTTTGAAGACTCTATGGAATAGGTTGGGAACCAACCTGTCATTTGGATCTTCCTATCATCCTCAGACCGATGGCCAAATAGAGGTGGTTAACAGGGTGCTAGGTAACCTACTGAGGTGTCTAACAAAGGAATATGGACAAACTTGGGATATGGTGATTTCTCAAGATGAATTTTCCTATAATGGACAAAAGTTCAAGGAAAAGGTAGATCAGTCAAGGAAGGATGTACAATTTGCAGTGGGTGATTACGTCATGGTTCATCTCAGCAAGTCCAGGTTGCAGAAGGGAGTCTCCACCAAACTCTAGATGAAAAGAGTAGGAACATGCAAGATCTTGGCCAAGTATGACAAAAATGCAAAGAAGATTGAACTACCTACTGACTTAGGAATCTCACCGATTTTCAATGTTGCTGATTTGATCAAATATAAAGGATCAGTCAAGGAATTGGATCAGGATAGCCAAGAGGTCTTCAAGGACATTAGTAACATATCACTACCCAATCAGGAAAAACACCAAGCTGAGAAGATCTTGGAATCCAGGGTGCAAAAGTCTACAAGGCACAAGGTGTATATGGAGCACCTAATCAAGTGGAAGCATAAGCATGAGTCAGAAGCTACATGGGTACAAGAGGACCAGTTCAAGAATCTTGGAATTGATTTTTCCCTGCTCTCTCCTTCTTCTTCTTAGTGTTCATGCTGGGAGGGGGAGAATGGTGCAGGAGCACCTCTAGGAAGCACCTAGGAAATAGGCAAGTTTTGGAATGTTTTTACTTTTCTTTTATTAAGGTCATGTGGACCATTGCTTTAGGAGTTAGCCTTAGAATAAGGCCAGTAAGGAGCTATCAATAGTGGTCATGTTTGTGGTTAAACACTCAATGCTAAGTGCTGAGTTTGCTTTGTGAATTTTACAAAAGTTGGTTTCTAATGACATGACCGGCGTGGGACAGTTGAGGCTCGAGCCTAACTTATTTAGAGGAAGTATTTAAGGTATGCCTCGACCATTGTGCAAGGTTGGAAGGAATTGAGAACATTTGTATGGTTGAAATTTTGAAAACTAATGGAGAACAGTGTGAAAGTTGGTTAAAACACTGTGTTTTCTTGAAACTCTAGTTGATCAGGAGCGATCCGACCTGTAATATGTTTTAGATAGTGATAATTACTTTTCTTTCTTGTTGGTGTGGTAGCTGGTAGAGTGTGAGTGCAATTTGTAGGGGTCTTCATAGCTAGTTGTTCTGTTTTTCTTGTTTTCACTGTCTTGACTAGTAACCTGGCCAGTATGGAGTCTTAGGTTCATTTCCCACCATACCCAGTGTATGGATGCTTGGGAAATGGAGCTAGACTCCCTGTATATATGTAGTGTAGGTGTAGGGATTTTTAGGAATGCAGGAGGAGTGGCTAAGAACTATTCCTAGGCGGGCTTGACAGTGCTCGGCTAGGACAGTCAATTACCAGTGCTAAAAATCACATCAAATGTAGGGTAGACTTCTCTAGGGAAAACCCCCTAGTAGAAGTGTGGAGGAAGGTCCCATAGAGGCCTGGACCCAAGGAGGAGACTCCAACATTTGGGAAACCAACAAAATGCTTTGACATACCTACCGGGTGGCTAGGAAATTGCTAAAGAACCCTAGGTTTTGCTAAACAAGGAGGACAGTCCTGTGTACGGCCAGACAAGACTCTAGGGTTTGAAAATCTTGCAAAGGGTGGCATAGGCATCTAGAATCCAAGAAAAAGAAGTTGGGTTCTTTGGGAAAGTTGTGGGCAATAACTAGTTTTCCTCGGCTAGGAGACCTAATTGGGGGCTCAAGGCTTGTAGCCTTTTTAAACCCTAAACAAGGGTTTGGGATGAGCGATGAAGAAACAAAGATAAAAGGTGGTCCAAGAAGCCTGGTAGGATTCCAAGAAGCATGTTAACTAGTAGAGACAACCTTGCAAATACTCAATTGAGTGTTGGAAGAATTTGACCTTTAGGGTGGATTAAGGGTCAAGATGAACAGAGGGTAAGTATCAAGAATTGAGTGGTGTTGCTTGACAAAGGTTGGAAGAGGGAATGGCCTAGAGCCAGGGGTGTCTGCAGATGAGTCAGAGCCTAAAGGTTGGGTGGTGAAAGAAGCCACAACAAGGGATTGCTGAGGTGAGACCTGGAGCATGGAGGTGTGAATGCTTCCATCCAAACCCTCTTACACCAAGATCATCATTCAAACATCCCAACAAATTAATTTAAATCTTATATCTTTTTATCCTTTTTGTCACTACAATTATCATAGATAGTAGTTCATAAATTGATTATTTCCCTTTGATCACTAAGAAAAAATTTCATCTTGTTCGTCCTCACCTAATTGCTAATTTGAAATAATTTGTTCATATTTCCTAATAATTTATTCAATTATAGTTTGTACTTCGAATAATGATGTAGACTTATCAATTAGAAATTCTTCTCCTTGTTTGATACATCCCTTGCTTGATCCTTTTCTATGATCACCTCTTCTACTATAGAAATAATGCGTGCTTTGCTACTAACATATTGATAGTTTCATTTTCTTGAGGTAATTTCAAAACTATCTCTACAAAGGATATCGTTGACCTTTACTTCGAATACAAATTTGTGAGGTACTAAACACTTTTACTAGAGTTGAGTCCTTGTAGATGTTTAAATTTTAGGAATAGTGCAAAATTCTTTAATTATAATTGCTTTTGTAAGAAGCTGAAGAAACTCATTTTGGATTGAAGAACGATATAGATTCCTATTAAGAAAAAACATAATTTATCATGAAGTTGTTAATGTTAAGTGGGATATAGTACATGTTGTGATATCCTCAGTCAAAGTATTATCAATTCCTAGTTGTTTGTTTGATATTCATGAGTTCCTTAATTATTTATTGATCTTATTATTCCAATTCAACCAATATTATATGAGAAAAGTAGGATATAGATGTTTGGGTGCAAATTATAGCTATTGAAATTGATGTAAGTTCTTATTATTCATTGGGTCCTTTGTGTAAGAAATTTGACCTTTAGAGATTGATTTGATAGATATTACCCTCAACTAGAGGTAGCATTTGATATGAGTAGAAGATGTGGAATGTTGGTATATTTCAAATTAGTGACCAAAATTAGCCAAGAAGATCTTAGTACAATTTTCTTCCAAGAACTTGTTCCTTAATTAGATAAATCTGGTATTATAAAAGCTTTATAATATGGGTTGAAAAGTGCTGATGAATACTAACAATTTGATTTTGGCAAGTTGTCTTCAATTGAAGGATGATTGTATGATGTAGTCATAGATTAATAAGATCGCTTGAATAGTTGTGAGCAATCTGCCTTTCATCAAGCATGAGCATCTATTTTGCGCTTTCTGGTTGGAAGATAATTTGAAAAGAGCTGTGATTTTGGTAAGGTAAGAAAATAATAAATGATGTGTGATTTAATAATTCAAGAAAATTACACCTTTAAAACATGTTTTTAATAAAGGTAAAAGTTGTATTCATCTATTTTACTAATGATTATTGGTGGTTTGCCCTTGGCCTATCTAGGCACAAAACTAAAGGGCAATGAGGAGCTTTTTGTAGGCGTTGGTGAGGGCTCACAGCCTATGATAGGGCATAGCCTGCATGTAGCTTCTCCATTTTTTCATGTTTATTTTCTCCTTTGTGTTGCTGCTAGTGGTGTTTATCTAGTGTGGGGGGTCTGTTCTGAGTTCCGGGGGGGGGGGGGTTATTTTCTTCGTGGGTTTGGCTGTAAATTGTGGGTATGATTTTTGGTGCATGTGCAAGTGGTGGCTTGGGTGTTTGGAGATTGGGTAGTGGTGGGTCCTTCTCTATTTTATTTAGCTTGCTCTTCCTTAGTGTGGTGGATCAGGGGTAATTTTTTTGCAGTTCTTTTCTAGTTTTTTCTTTCTTGGTGTTGTCCTTTTCCTACTGCCGGTTTTTAGTGCTGAGGGGTGCCAAGATTGTGGTCTTTTGTATTTAGCTGAGGTTTGGTTTACTTATCCCCTCATTGGCTATGGATATTCTTAAAAGAAATATAAATGGTGAAGGGCCTTCTTGAAAGGGGTATTTTCCCAGAATTTAAAAGGTGAATGGGTGTTTAGAACGAAGCTAGGATCGTCCTATCTTGGTGATTCAACCAGATTCTATTATGGAGGATGTTACATACTTGAGAAATCATGATTTAATCTATAAATTCATAGGTCTATGCCTCTCTAAATTTTAGCATTGGAATCCTAGATCCGCTAGGTTTGGAGTTCGGAAGGGGATATAGAAATAATGTTGGATGTTAAAAACTATTTTTTGGTTGTCTTTTCGTGCATGTCAGATAGGAATAAAATTTTTGAAGGTGGTCCATATTTCTTCAATCATATTGGGCTCTTAATCAAACCTTGGCATGAGGACTTCAATTCTACTAAAGAACTTCCTACGTGGGTGCTAGTTTGGATTTGTCTGCCTCGGTTTCCATTGGAATTTTGGAGAAGTGATATTTTGCATATGATAGCTCGACTGCTTGGAAAACCAATTGGTCCTACCCAACAAACCTTAGACAAGAAGGTAATCTCTTATGTTTAAATTTGTGTTGATGTTGATTTAAACAATCCTTTGCCTGATTCTATAGAAGTTTGTGTTGGATCCTCTTCCTGGATTCAACAACTTTATTATGAAACTCTCCCTTTTCACTATCGTGTTTGTCATGAATATGGACATTTGCAAAGGATATGTTGTTGGTTTAATCAGGAAACTGCTACAACTAATGTTTCTTCTAAGACCGCTTCTAAGAATGATAATGGGAAGGCTCCTATGGTGGAGGGGGTTGGTGATATTGAGGGCTTTGTTCTTGTTAAGCCTCATAATAAGGGGAGGGGTCAAAAGAAGAGAACTCACAAGGATAGACAAAATGATGAGACCTTTAATCAGTTTGATGCTTTGGATGACTTGGTTCAAAAAGAGGGTATTCCAGTTGGGATCCCTCCTAGTTTTGGTTCGTTAGAAGTTATTTTGCAAGAGGAGGAAGGAATTGGGAATCAAAACCTAGTTGGGGTGAACTTGTAGGATGGCTAGATGGAGGCTGGTTAGATGGATATGGAGGTTTGTCTTTGGTAGTAAGATGTCTCCAATCTTGGTGGATCTTAAGTTTCAAAGGGTGATAGAGTTGTGGTGGTTTCTTCTTCTTCATAGGTGGATGAGTCTTTAGGCTCAAAAAAAACCTAGGGGGGTAATACAGGCTTTGGAGTTGCAACAAATGCCCCTTAAAAAGGCCCTCTTGAGAAAGATTCTAAGGTGGGTCGCAAGAAAGATCTTAAAAAGGTTAAGTTGTTGGGTGAGACTCTAAATGGAATCTAGGTTGGTAAAAAACCTAGACTCTCATTACTCCCATCCCAATAAATGATTGTTGTTTCATGGAATGTGAGGGGTTTGAATAACACTCCTAGACAAAAGGCTATTCGTGCGATGATTGGTTGTCATTCTCTTGATATTGTCTTTATTCAGGAAACTAAGTTACCAGTGGATGGTATGTTGAATAGAGCCTCTAGTGTTTGGCCTCATGGGTGTTGTCAGTGTGTGGGTGCTTCTAGTAGGTCAAGAGGTGGCTTGTTTTTGGGATCCAAGAAAGGTTGGTCCTCTATGCTAGATCTTGAGGTGCTCTTCTATCTCTATGAGATTGCTTCTAGTCTAGAATCTGGTGAATCTTGCCATTTTACTAATGTCTATGCTCCTACTGATCTAATGGGTAAGTCCCAACTTTATACTCATCTTAGTTATGTCTGCTTTCTCGTTCCTTGGCATCCTTGGATTATGGATAGAGATTTTAATGATGTTTCTTGTTTAGAGGAGAAGAGAGGGGGTATTTCCAAGCTTGACCCTATTTCTTTACTTCTTACAAACAACATGGCTAGTCTGAATCTTATTGTTGTGAAACCTAACAATGGAATTTTCACTTAGAATAATCGAAGGTGTAGTGATGCTACTATTTTTGAGAGACTTGAAAAGTTTCTTGTCTCTTGTTTTTGGGTTGGAGATAGTTGGTCTACCTTCTTTGAGATTTTGGATTGGAGTGGTTTGGATCATTGGCCAATTAAAATTTCAATTGTTCCTTTCAAAGCCCATAAAAACCCCTCTTTCAAGTTCTAACTCATGTGGTTACAAGATCCTTCTCTCCATGAGATGATTATTTATTGGTGGCATATGGGGAGACATGCTTATGGTATGGTTATGTATACCTTTGTCAAGAGACTGCAATTTGTGAAATATAAACTCAAGAAGTTGAATATGCAATTTTTTGGGAATCTTCACCATAATTAGTTGACAACTCAGGCTCATTTGGATTCTATCACTCATCAAATTCATGATCTTGGTCTCATAGTTGAGCTGTGTAAGGAAGAGGCTATGGCAACTAAGGCTCTTAAAGAATGGGAGCTGAGGGAGGAGATTTTTGGAAGCAAAAGTCTCATATTGATTGGCTCCAGGAGAGAGATAGAAATACTACCTTCTTTCACCACTCTGCTTTTGCTAGGAGAAATGGTAATCTTATTAGTTCTCTTGTTTCTTCTAAGGGATTTTAGCTTTCTTCTTAGGCTGAATTTTCTCAGGAGGCTTCTCAATTCCTTTCAACTCTTTTTATCGATAATTATCCCCCTACGAGTATAGAGGAAAATTCTATTTTGGCTTGTATTCCTTCTTTGGTATCTCATGAGATGAACGAGGATTTTTTACATCCCATCTCATTTCAAGAACTGGAGACTATTGTGTTTCAAATCAAAAAGGTAAAGTGCCTAGTCCTAATGGTTTTCCTGTTGAATCTTTTCAAGTCTTTTGGGAGATTATCAAGGTGGATCTCTTAGAGGTTGTTTAGGAGTCTCAAAGGAATACAAAAATGTTGAAGGCCATGAACTCCACTTTTCTTTCTCTTATTCCAAAGAAGGAAGGGGCTTCTTCCTTGGATTAGTTTCACCACATTTCGCTTTGCAATGTGGTATATAAGATCATTACTAAATTGATTGCCGAAAGACTTAAGCCTTGGCTGAATTCTCTGATTTCCAATGAGTAGGGGGATTTATGGCAGACAAATTTTTTTTGGATGGGGTTGTTATTACTACTGAGGCTATTCATTCTATGGCAATCTCTAAGGACAAGGCTATGTTTATTTAACTTTATATTACAAAATCTTATGATAGAGTTAAATGGGCCTTCTTATAGAAGGTTCTCTTAGCTTTTTGATTTAATAGAGAGTGGGTTAATTTGATCATGAGTTATGTGACTTCTACTTCATTTTTGGTGCTTATCAATGGAGAACCTTCAAATTTATTTGAAGCCTCTAGGGGTCTTTAACAGGGAGATCATTTGTTCCCTTATTTGTTCATCATTATGGTTGAGGGGCTGGGGAGGTTTATTAAGTCCTGTGTTCGCAATGGGTTGATTCAGGGGTGGCGTTGGGGTAACATTTTTTTTCCTCTATCTCATCTTCAATTTTTTGATGATACCGCTTTAATGGGTGTGGCCAAAATAAAAGAAGTTGTAAATTTTAGGAAGGCTTTGGATGCTTACATGGCTTTCTCAAGTCAAAATATTAATGATCACAAGTCCTCTATTTACTTTTTCAATACTCCTCAGCTTATTCAGTCTAGGATTGCTCAAATTCTTCGATTTCAAATTGGAACTCTAGGGATTCCCCTTACAGTGGGTCCTCAACCAAAATATTTTTGGCAAGATGTCTTGGATAAATTATGTAGGAGGGTTATTCATTGGACTCATAGGTGGCTCTCTTCAGCAGGTCGCATGGTTCTTTTATTTTTTTTGGTTCAATCTCTTCCTATTTTTTGATGTTATGTGCAAGTTGCTCCTACCAGATTTGTTAGGAGTTTGATGCCCTCGCTCGTTAGTTCCTTTGGGAAGGTAATCTTCTTAATTCAAAGTGGGGTTTGGTGAAGTAGGAATCTATTTGTAGGCCTAAACAGGAGGGTGGTCTTGGTATCAAGTCTTCTAGTTTGATGGGCCAATCTTTAGCTACTAAGTTGTACTGGCATTGGTGCACTTTCCAAGATTAGGATTGGGCTATAGTTATCAATTATAAGTATCTTGAGGGGTGAACTCTGATAATGTTTCTCTATATTTTCTCTAGGGGAAAGGGTCTATGATTTTGGAAACTCTCAAAAAAGGGGCTAAGATGATTAAGGAGGGATTGTTTTGGATTTCCAATAAGGGGTTAAAAGCCCTCTTTTGGTATGATTTTTGGGATGGATATCACTCTATTCTTTTTATGCTTCCTCATTTGCAACCTCTTTGCAATAGCTTGGAGGAAGCTGGTTGGTGCAAGGTGGAAGATATCAAAACTATTTAGGCCTTGGGTTAGGTTGAAGTGTACTGCTGGAAGGATCCCCAAGAGTGACCTCCAAGAGGTACTGAGGAGGAGAGGCAGGAGCTTGCTAGCATTTTGGTTGGTAGAATGTGTAGTTCTCTTTGAGATAAGGATATTTTGGCTTCGGGTCCTAATACAAAGGTATATTCTCTATTACCTCTAAGTATATGGAGTTGGATAGACAAGTGTATGGAAAGGTTGGGGTTCCTTGGTGGAAGCAAGTTCGGAATAAATTTTCTTTCCCAAAGTGTAATTTCTTTTTGTGGTTGGTTGTTCAAAATATATTTCTTGGAAAATAATATAGAAAATAGGCTTCCAAGGTCCTTCCATCTATGTTTTGTGCAATAATAATGAGTGTACTTCACACCTTTTCTTTTAGTGTCCTTATGCAAGCTATATTTGGAATTTTCGGTAGGGAGTTTGGGGACATCCTTGTGTTCATGCTTATTCTTTGATAGAGTTCTGAGAAAGCTTGGGGATACCCCTTGCTAAGTTGACTTTTCTTTAGATTTTTTGGATTATCTACCCTACCTTTATTATTTGGTGAAGCAAGGAGGGGATCTTTTATGGAGGAAGATCTTCAGTAGGATCCAAGAGACTATTTTAGCTAAATGTGATTTGTTGGTTACTGTGGATCTAAGTGATTTGTCCTTTGTGAGGAAGATTCATTTGGAGGGAAGATGGTATAGTTTCTTTATAAGTAATGGCCCTCGTTAGGTTAAGAAGAAGGTTCATTAGGAGGGTAGATGGTGACCTCCCCCACAAAGAGTTATGAAGATAAATACTGATGGATCTTCTAGGGGGGATCTTAGGAATGTTTGGATTGGTGGTATTGATAAAGTTAGTAATGGAGGTATGGTATTTTTCTTTTCTATTTATAAGGGTTACTATTCTAATAATCCCATGGAGGCTCTGGCTATTTTTCATGCTATTGAAAGAGGTTGTTCTCTAGGATGGAAGAGGATTATTTGTGAATCTGATTCATAGATTGTAGTGATATGCTAAATGAGAAGAGATTTGATGGTGTTAACTAGAAATTGGTTGTGGTGATCAAACAGATTGTGAATCTGTGCAATTCTTTGGAATTTGTTTCCTTCTTTCATATTTCTAGGGAATGGAATAGAGTGGTTGATCTTCTGACGAAGTGGGCTTCAAAGCATGAGGAGAGGTAGTTTATAGAATATTGGGGAATTTTATCCTTAGAAATTTATGTGTCCCTCAATAAGATAATCATGGAAGACCTTCAAATGTAATTGGTTCCTTGGTTGGGTTCCCTTGGGGACTTTTGTTGTGGGTTTGGTTGGTTGCTTTTGTGGGCTTTTTCCTATTGATTTGTAATTCATCTTTGATTCAATAAATTTTTACTCCCTTTCTTTTAAAAAAAAATTACTTATCATTATTAAGCTTGTTGTATTAAATGAGTATATAATGATACATGTTATTCCACTTTCGATTGACCATGTTAATAAAACATTTTATATAATGGACATATTTTATTTTTAAGGAAATTAGTAAATTTCTTGACTCACTTTCTTGTTTCTCTTTCACCTTTCTGTATACAACTCTTTCTGACACTTTGACAGTTCAGTCTTACATAAATCTAATATATTATAGAAGGTAATGTTGTATTATTAATACTCACCACCAAATAGAAGGAAATGAATTTATATGAAATTAATTTTTTGGATTTTAAATAATTAATAGTCTTATTGACGGGTGATTTCATTTTGGAGGTGGTTAATTAAAGTTACTTATGTACACCACTTTAACTTGCTTCATTATAGAGATGGATGCTAACTATGTAAATTCATTTACTTGAGCAATTATTTAATGATTTTTGTAGTAAAGTAGTCCATCATAATTGGATGCTCTCTTGGTTGTGCATTAAAAATTCAATACAATTTAGTTATCCATCTTAACACATGGGTTGATTGTTAAGAATACTGCTTACTCTAGATTTTGTTATTGTTACAATTTAGTTATCAAAACTATCTAGTTAAGTTAATGAATTTAGACAAATGTGACCTTTTTCTATGAATTTAATGCAATGTTATTGATTTTTTGATGGCATTCCTAAAATTTAGAAATATTAATGTTGATTGTTTGAAAGTGAAAAATTTAACTATGGATGAAACTCTTGCTTTCTTTTATTGATGATAGTAATTTTAATTTCAAAAGTTGTCCTATTCAAAAGATTTGGTGTTTTAGTATTGCTAAGTAGAAGATTGGAAATGACATAAATTAGCCTTAATTATTAGTAATTATCTTGTTTCTAATAATGATACTAAAATTTAGTGCAATGGAACTATGAGTTGAAACATGTTTGTAAACAAGGAGTTTATCCTTAGTGGTACATTGTGTTTTTGATCTATGGTGAAATTCTTTATTTTTCTAGTGTTTGTTTTGAGATTCATGTTGGGGATTGAGAATTATGTGGAATTCCTTCTTGAAAATCCAATGTGATTAGGATGTACTTGGTTGTTGGTAACTGTTTCAAATGTAAACTAGTTCATGCTTTGATAGAGCTAAGTGGTATTTATTTGGTTCAAAGTGGCTAAGTGTTGTTTTTAATAAGTGTGTCTAAAGTTTTGAAAGTGCTTACAATATGTGTGGTGAGAAACCAGTGAATGTTATGTTTGTGACTCAAGTTTGAGATACAGGGTAGCCAACTTGGGATAAGGGTGTGGTGGACATCTTGGATTATCTACTTGCTTATACCCTTGTGTTAAATTATGTGTGATGATATTGCATGTTTCGGTCATTAAATTATGGGTAGGAAGGTACAACTCCTTACCTTTTTTTGTTAGTTAGATCAAGTTAAACTATTCTTCTTGTTATTCAATTATTTAGTTACTCTTTGCTTTCTTTTATTGTAGAAAACTATACTCGAAAGGTCATTAGTAGCTTCCCTTTGAGTTGTGACTATATTTTACACTCTCTATTTCTATGAACATTAGTTCCCTATTGAGACACCAGCACACCATGATGTCCTTCGTGTCCTGCACTAGAGTCCTCTTGCAATGATCTACCTAAGTTGTAGTCTAGACTCTAGGAGATTGCTCACCTAACTTCCTAAAACTCTCAGGTTGGAAAAAGGAAAGAGGCAGATCAATTGTCCTTCCTTTTCACCCCTTTAAACATAAAACTTATCTTAACACTCATCTAGCATGAGGTAGATCAGGGTAGCCTATTGTTCTATACCCTCTCGTGACCTAGGGTCTTCAGCATTCGGTCCCCCTCCTGTACAATATGTGTGTGTGTCCGTGCATGTGTATGTGCATTTTTTGTGCTCTTTTATCCACTCCCTTCTATTCCCTTCATTTTTCATGATCTATAATATAGATAAATAATATATGCTTGTTATTCTTGGAAGAGGCACACAATAACAAGTAGAGTGAATTAGGGAGCATGCCATAAAAATGTAATTTTTTATGTCACATTTCCTCATTGTTCCCTTACTCTATTTGGTCCATTTCTCGTATATAGTATTAAAGCTAAAATTAGTCCCCATTTAAAAAATTTATGCTCTATGTTCTTTTTCATTACCCTCTAGGTATTTTTTGAGGCTAAGGGTAAAAATACCATTTTTGAGGAGTTTAAATGGGATCATGTAGTCCATAGTGGGATGTATTAGGTTTCACATAGTCTTCCAATTTTTATAAACTATGTGCCAACCTCCACTCCCCACTTCCTTATAACTGTGTATTTCCATAACCTTCATGTAGATTTGGAAAGTTTATCAACTACTTACCTATCCACACCTCTTAAAATCCATTTTATAGGTATGGGTTGCATATGCAGTTACCTATTTGATTTAATTTGTTTCTTTATTTATCAATGAGCTTCATTCTTCATGGACCTAAAGACCTTTCATGTAATTATGCAACTCTTGTGAGTTACATGAATACCTTCACTTTTTGTAATGCATTCTTAGTGGAAATTTATACCCCATTCGTAGCAACTCTAACTCATACACTAGTAGTGTTTATCTTTTTTATGGAGGTTTCATTAGTTTACATGCCATGTGGTGAGCTATTTATCTTTTTTATATTCATGCACTATTCTTTACAGTTCCTTAAAAATGAAGACCCTAGTTTAGTTATAGTTAAGCAAAGAACCCATATGTCGTAAACCTAATTATTAAATATAAATAATTATCCATGTCATACATTGTGAACACTATATCAAGAATTAAAATTTTAGTTATCAAGATTAATGTGGCCAATGAATCTTCAATAGTTGGGAATCCTAGATAAAACCTTCACTCATGCCTTTAGTGAACTTTTTTCTAGTACTCTTGAGCAACCATAATCTATTCCATACTCACTACCATTGAGATCCTAAATTTTCCTCTAACTATAATTAAATATTTGTTTTCTCAATTTAACTTTACATATCATAATAATATACACTATCAAAGGGCTAGTTCTTCAACAAAAACTTGTGATCCCCTTTTGAAAATAATATTGATTTTACTCGATCATCCTCCATAAGAAAGATAATTAGGTTGGTCCTATTGTTCATCTCTAAGAAAATATATAGATTTATTACCTTACTCTCCTCTTAATCTATATCCACCCAAAGCCTTGATGAGTAGGAAGTTTAATAAGGTGATTAATCATAACCATAACAAGTTAAAAATTTATAGATAATAATAGTTCATGTTTATCCTAACAATAATTAAGTATAATTATAACTATTATAACAAGTACCACCCATATTTTAAAAATTATGTAAAGAAATTTATTTGATGACCAATTCGGGTAATAGACCTAATATTCCACCTATAATCACTCATAGTAGAATATACAATTTCATAAGGGTGATTGTAAGGTGTGTTGTAACTTTAAATTTTTTAGGAGGTTGACTATATAAAAAATTCAACCATTTGAATCTTTCATGATTAATTTTCACAAAGTTCCTACTTTAAATTCATGTCTTACTAAATAAATTATTCACATTCAACCAACACATATAAAATTTAATACCTAACATATTGACTACAAATTTATTTACAAGGAGGAATACAACCACTCTAATGGGTGTATGAATAAGTGATCAAGGGAAAAGCTTGAATAAGACAACACTACCCAACTTAAACTATAATAACCATCTAACAAAACACATAGAATGAACATCATTCTACACCTAAAGAATGACCATTATCTATCCTATATAAATCTACCAATATTAATATCATTAAGAATAGGAATGACCATGACACTCCATTCTCCTTTAATTTAGGCATGACTCTATTTCATAGAGAGGTATAATTAATGTCTAATCAAATTATTAATTTTACCTACTATTAGTTATGACCTAGGGTACTAATTGAAAATATATATTTGTGAGTTTTCATGTGCTTTAGGACAATACAAATACTACATAGTCATATAGGGACTAACTATTTTGATCAATTTTAGATTACACCTAGACCATTATGAATATAAGGCCATATTTCAATCATAGATTATTAATGGTCAAGTATAACGTAGATATACATAAGCAATACTCTTATTCACTTCTATATAAATTTGAGATATACAAGAACACGCACATATAAGGATTATATTTACAAGTCTAAAAACTACAAATATTTAACATAGGTCTAAATATTCAATCCATCAATCTTTATTATTAATAATTCAATGGGTATACAATACCTTAGCTCATACTACTACCATAATTTTTTTAACTTCCTCAAATTCTCCAATTCTTTTCACATAGGTATTTTCTAATTCAATAAATTTAACTTTAATACTAATCTTGATATATACAATCTCAAGTCCTCTTCCTTCTTGAGTTTCATTTGCAGGATCAATGGTACATTATCTAACCTAAAACTTGTGTAAGCTGCTCTCCTACTCTAGAAATAATTTCATATTTTTGGTTGCCTAAAGGACTCAAATTTTATTTAAACCTAAATAGTCTATAATTCAATTATGTGACTACATTGGAAATTGTACCTTTATTCTAGTGTTTCTCCATTTTACCACCAACTTACCTCTTTATTTTATAATCATTGATCTAGTTCATGGTAGTTGAAATATTCTTAATTTTCTCATTTTCTATGAATTTTATTTGGAATTCCTAATTTATTTTATGCTTTAATATTATCCTTAGGATTTACTATGTAATAATTTTTTTGAAGCTAAAATATCGATGATTCTTTGGATTGTGTAACTTAACATATTAAACTAACACCTAGATGCTTTGCCTTCATTTATTTTTTCTTATTATACAACATTACAAATCACCAAAGAAAGTCCCATGAAACTATACACTCATTCTTAATTAACTTATTCTATGTCAATTTCACTTATACAATTCAAACAAATTTATCAAGAAAGATTATTTCAAATGTATTCTAAGATAAAATTTATATATAAATTATAAAAAATATTGTAAGATAAGTAATGATAGAATATACAACATTAAAAATTTTAATATTAAATTTAACACCTATTGTATTCAACTACTCCAAGCCATGGTCAAGATTTTTATCATGCATATACCCTATTCTAAGTCTAAGTATGTATGAAATAAATTGTTAATATAAAATATAGTATATAAGTCTTATAAATAAAAATCAATATAATGCATAATATTTAGTATATTATGTCATAAGGTGGTCAATATTGTTATCCCATGACTAGTTTTATATTCAAGAACATTAAAATGTCCCATTTCTTAGATGCCCTAGGAAACCTCATCCCTTAACTTTATCTTTTATTGAATTTAACATCAACCTAGAATTACTATCATGATTTATTTGCACACAAATTCCATTAACTAAACAATTTAAAATTTATGCACAATCTTGTAATACACTCATGTTGATGTCATGCATCTATATCATGTGTATCATAAAGCAATATTTATAAATTACAATCTAAAATTAATTTTAAAATATATATTTCTAATGTACTAGGTTGAATAATTCAAAAAAAATTAATCCTATCATAATGGATCTTAAACTCTTTATTATGCTACTACTATTTTCAATCTACTTAACACGTCTTCTATGTTTTTACTAATACTAGATACTATGATATAATTTGAACATATATCCAATTCCTAGTTATCACAAATATATAAGGTTGGTTAAATATATATGCTATATTTATTCTTCCTAATAATTTAAATAATTAGGTATCTTTCTTTAGAGACTAAATTTCTTTCATTTTTTAAAATCTGGATACACATTGATAGTTCTAGGGGAAGCTTTACGTAACATCTTATTTCCCTATTGGGGATTAAAGTCATTTAAATTCTAAAATTTATTAATATCATGATTTATTACCTAGCTATATAATCTCATTTTATGAGAGAATATTCATGATTGAGGATGATTTATCTAACCATGATTCTTTTCACCACTACCACCATTTTCCCTCAACTTTACTTCTCACTTATTAATCAATTTATTCATTAAGTAATATTTTCTTATATAGGGAGAGGGGATAAGGTTCAAATACCAAGTCACAAGTGATAGAAAAATGGAGTATCATTACACCAAGGACATAATGTTACATTAATAGATTTTCATACAGATTATTTTCCAACCCAAATAATATATTTAGTGGTTGAAATCAACCTATTCATGATAAAACATGATATTTTCTATAATAAAATATTTTAGAACAAGATTTCCTTCCTAGTACACAATAAAATTCTTATCTATTATTAGTATGAAGCCAGTTGACCAATCAATATCATCTTAAATACCAAGAAACTTATAGTATTGAAATATTTATCTATGTTATTAAGATTGTCATAAAATTTTAGAAAATCATGATAATTACAAATGACTATGTACATTCAAAAACAAATAGTCACAACTATAAATTATTTCTTGTATTAGCTATATAGACTGTCTGTAATTTCATCTCTTATTAAAGAGAGTAAAAATTATGATTTGCATGCATTAGTTAGGTAAATAAATTTTCAAAAATTAATAAAAGAAACTAATATTAAAAACATTAAATAAATTTTTCATTAATTGAGAAAATCTAATGAACAAATTTTAATTAATTTCTACTTATAACAAAAAAATATCTCTTATGAAAAATCAAACCTTCCCACTATATAAAATAATAACCACTTCCAAGTTTTCACCAATTTACTTATTTTAAATGAAATTCCTTCTCAAAATAAGGATAATTATTTGTAATAGTAAAATCGTTAAACTTAGATTCACAAAATAGTGCTTACAATTTATAATTCAATGCTTTAAGAGAAAGTACACTTATTTATATCACTCAAAGTGTCAAATATGAAATTTAACATGCAATGGAAGTAAATTTACACAATTACATTATCAAAGTTATAATTAAAGACTAATAATTAAAAATAATTCCATTTGAATCCTCAATTAATCCATAAATCCTCCTACTTCATCCATCCTCATGAAGGGTTAAATAATTATCAAAGCAAACATCACCATTTGTTCATAATTTCCTTCTCTTTTATTTCTTGTGTGAGGAAACACATGGCACAAATAATCAAGAGATAAAAATTGAAACACTTTGGATGTTCCAAATCAATTTATCAATAATTTTTTTCCAAAAATTGGGATAACATCAAAAATTAAAATCATCACATAAACCTAATCATAGAAAAATCATTATTATTGAAACTTGAATCAAAATTATTGGCAATAGTCTTGATTAGGGAAATTTATGTACTTCTATAAAAAATTCCTTTGAAACTAATAAACATATCATATTATTAATCATATTTTGAAGAAAAATAGATAGTTAAAAAAGTCTATCAATCATCTCACAACCTAATTATGAAGAAAATAAATTATACACACCCTTTAGGTTGTATCTCCATCTCACATTTAATGAAATGAATTCCTTCAAAATAATCACATGTAGTTAAGTTATATGTCTTATATTCTAAAAAAAAATGGATTCAAATTTATTAACAAGTTATAAAAAAAATAAAATGTATAATTAAACTTTGTAAATGATGTTTATTTATCTTACCTTTTTTTAACAACATGGGCATAATAAAAGGGTCCATGAATTATGATCAACATATTCATCTTGTTAACTAATAGTGAAACACAAATATTTGATAACCAATTGTCATCATTTAGAGAGGTACCAATCATTATAAACTCACATCAACACATAATCTAAAGGTTGCACAGACCCAACGGAATAATGATCATAGACATAGCACAAGGGAACCAACACCAAATCACATGGATCTAGTTAGTAGATCATCTAACATCATGAACATAGAAATATTAACAAAAAAAAGATTCCAAGAAGATGTTATGTCACCAAGTACTGACATCATCATTATATGCATCAAGATCCTAAGACAATGACAAATTTTTATTCTAAAAGAAAACTTTGAATAAAATAATTCTAGAATTAATGATCAAAAGGATATAGGGGTCATTTTTTGGTGATTTGGAGAGTTGATAACTAATAGTGAAATGTGTATATTTACTCGCATCCATCATCTTTTTTGAGGTGCATGTTCATGCCATCTTGCACCATAATTTCATCACAACTCACTTAGTAGATGAAAGTACATAAGTAAGTGGATTACTAATTAATGATATAGAAATCATCAACCAATAGTTCAATGTAGAGGATAGATCATGCATTAATCCATAAGGATATGAATGGGCCATGTAATCAAGAGTATATCAATAGTCTAACAACCCTACAAACATAGAAGCTAAATTAAGAAAATAGCTAGATATCCTCCATTGATTTTTTAATCCCCACTATTCATACACATTGAACTCAATATCTTGTCACCCAACACATAGTATACATGATCAAAGCTGCATATTCCATACAAACAACGTTCAATATTTCATCAAAAATTAATATTAGATAAACACATAAGTTTCTTGTAAATCATAGATAAATCTTGGCCAACATCACAAAACCACATAAACAACATATTGTGCTTACCTTTTGACCATGGGGAATGAAAAAGGGATATTTATGGAGGACATTAAATTAATCTTCCACTATAAATTATCAATTGTATCTAAACATAAATGCAAGGATAAACTAAATAAAGATCCATTTTAGGCACATGCTAAAATTATCTTAGGTTAGGGATGTTCATCCCGTATGGGTAAAAAATAATCCAAAAATAAAATCTCTAGGATTGATACAAAGGAGCATAAAATAATAATAAAATAAGATACACACAACAAGGAATGCACAAACAAGAAAAAACTAGAATAAGTATATAAAATTCAACATAATTTATCATTATTGCTACCACAAATAAATTAAATAGGAAAATAAATAGTATAAAGACTAATAGACCAATAGATAGCAAAATAATGCATCAAGTTATGTCTATTGGTAAGAGATTCTAGTAGATCTCCATCTATATTAGGTAGGAACTATCTTATTTGTAATGATTTTATCACATATAGTACAAGCCACAAAGGATCCAATTTACCATGTGTTCATTTAACTTATAACCTCATTTTAGGTTGGAGAACAATGTCTCATAACTAGAAAAATATCCAAGTAGTATTCTTAATGAATAAGTATTTCACTTTTACCTAATTTATCAAGTACTTATTGTGGGTAGTATGTCTCAATTCATCAATTTTAGTTAATTAATGGATCTTATATGATAATTCATCCTTTACATAACAATAAACCTCATGTACTAGTTTATAAATAGGTAGAGCTAAGCTTATTGGAAAAAATATAATTGAGTCAAACATGTTAGTGACCTCTACCAAAAATATTGCCTTTTATTTACTTTACCTAGCCTAAATTTTTCTTCTACGTATATATATTTTTAAGTATAAAACAATTGCATAAGTGACTCATATTTATCCTCCAAACTAGCCACCATGCACCACATTTTTTTGGTGACTATATGTATTTTGATGCCTTCTGGGTATATTCAAACATATGAAAATAGGGTTTTATCAAAATGAAATGGCAGAAATGGGATTATGCACCTATATTTATTATTTCATTAGGAGAAAGAGATCCTCAACGGATAAGATTGACTTTCAAACATTAGGTGGGTCAACCATAATGGAGATCTTGTTGTTTTCCTTATGCAAAGATTGGATAAAATTTGTCTGAGCAACACTTTGGGGAGAAAAACTAAAAATAGTAAATGAACTCAATTATGTAATGTGAAAATTGAATCATCAATTTAAAGCATAAAACTATCATAATTAGTAAACTTACAATAGATCTGAAATGGTTAAGACACCATATGCCTATCACCAAAAGCTATTGTTGAGTGTCCTCCTGGGATAGATTCGCCATAGGGAAAATGGGTCTTGCTATAGGGATCTATACTCATGATTCCTCGAAATCTCATGGTCAGAAAGTTGGAAATAAATTTTTCAAGTGAGTTTATGTGGCTTGGCAACTTTGATGACAACTTTTTAAAATTGTACTTTTAATCAACCTTTAATCCTTATTCACCTAAAAATATACAAACACAAAGAGAGGGAAAATTTATTTATTTTTGGTGAATGGGGGTTTGCCTTGGTCAAACCTCATTTTGGTAAATAAACCTTGAAATGAAATGAAACATCAATGGAAGGAATGATGAATGAACACTAGCTTGTTGCAACTCACCAAACCCTTGAATGGAGATCCTTAGAGGACTGAAGTCTAACACATCTCTCCAATTCTTGGTCTTGCATGAAATGGCTTGATTGGATGCTTGATTTGATTGCTTGAATCTTTACTTGAATTCTTGAAAACTACATCACAATGCTAGCTCAAAAACCATGCATAGATGCAAATAACTTTGACATGATGCTCGAGATCTTGAATGTTGTTGTAGAAAACTAAAAAAAACTGCTCTTGAATGCTCTTGACAATAATATTTTCTATTTGAAGGTTGCCTTCTTTCTTCTTCTAGCTTTTGAATTAATAAAAAGACCTTGTATTTATAGGTAATTCTCTAATTTCTCAGAAATTAAACATCAAAGGCTAAAAATTGTAAATTGAATTTGAATCATAAAAATTGCCTCCAAAAACATATTAAAAATTGAGATCCTCAACTTAAGGAGAACCCATTCGCCCTTGGAAGAATGGGTCTTAAGACCTAAAGCCAAGACACTCAATTTCCAAAGTAATCTAATCAATGTTTGCAATTGTTTAATACAAATTTCTCTTTCAGAAAATTAGATTAATTAGGCTTTTGAATGCATAATTGGGCCAATTAGAGGCTTAATTAAGTCCAATTAAATAAGGGACCCAAATATAGTGTGAAAATGTAAAGGGGTACATTTTTTGACATGACATTTAGCCCCCACTATAGTGAGAGAATGAGCCCTATGCTCAAAATCACACTAAAGTAGACAAATAAGCATCAAGAGGGGTCCAAGTGTATAAATTTTAGTGAGATAGGATGACAAAGACCAAGGAGGTTGCGCAAGCCCCTGGGATCAAGATCCCATGGAAAACCAACATAAACACAAAGGAACACACATATACATATGATATACATCAACAAGCCAAGATACACAAGCATACAATACCAAAACTGATTCAAAAAAAGAAAAGGAAAAAGGGTGGGTAAAGCCTCAACTATTTTCCCAAAAAAGTTCACAAGTGGAAACCTATTGTCCATTATGCAAACAAAATATACTCACATGGGCTAGTGAGATTCGTTGTCCATTAGGTGAGCCCCATAAATTGGTTGATGTGAAATTCATGCCAGGTCTATAGGCTCCCATGTATCAACCATACCAAAGTTATACCTACCAATAAATTTGATAAGGCACCATAGAAATGGTCACAAGGCTAGAAAGTTGCATTATGCTAGGCACTCATGAAAAAAAGGGCTCCACTAGCAAGCAAGTTGTGTTATGCTTGGTGGCCTTGAAAATATTTTAGATGTAATAAGATAGAATATTTAAAGGGTTTTTTCTTAGTTCATGAAAGGTCTCACCGTACGGAACATCATGCTTGACATCAAGAAGAGAGGACTAGTCAAGGATAAAAGATTCACAACTTAGGGAATGCAAGCCAGTGTATGACTACTAAGAGGAATTTCATATAACAAGAAATGTCATGCTCTTGAAGGACATCAAACCCAATGTCACCACTAAGAAGACACATCACATGAAGTAAGAAGACCACACTTTGAAGCAAAAAATGAGAGGATGTGTATGCCCCACTTTAAATAAATTTCTAAACACCATGTTGTTAGCAATTAATTTAAAGTATAACATGATAAATGCCAATACATGAGAGCTTTATTCAGAAAGCCCTATGTAAAACATATGTTTCCAAGATAGAGCTGCTTCATGAAAGGAAGGTTTCCCCCCATATGAAATCCTAAGATAACACATAATGGATCCGTGGATTTGGGATCACCATTATGTCTTTGTTATAGTGATATAATTGATCTTAGAATCATCATCATTCCACAAATAACTCATGGAACAATGAGCACAAAATAATAATGACACATAGATATGGAAGAGACTTGAATTTCACAATACCTTGTTTCATCCCCAAAAGGAAAACACAAGACTAAAGATAAAGTTGTATGCCATATAGAAGAATGTAAATACAAATAAGAGAATGTCACAACAGATTCACTTTCTTTGTATCCTTGCACCAATGAAGTGACAAGGGTCATCCAAAGTAGGCTCACAAACATATAAAGAAATTCCAAGTAGCACTATACAGGGGATCACATTACGCACATGCAATCACAAAGAAAATGAAAAGAAAATAAAGAAAAGAGTAGTATGGCACATGTGAGTTAACCTATAGCAGGCCATCTGCATCCCAATATTGTTCATCATATGCAGAAGGTAGAAAACTAGCCAAAGGGACAACAATAATTGTTGTACTAGGAGCATCACCAGGTTCAACACATGGTGAGTCACTCTTGTTAGGAGGATCATCACGATTGTTATTGTCTAAGATCGTGGAAAAGGAAAATAATAAATTCAAATCATTATGCACTTCCTCATCAATCTTAGCAGTCTCATCATCATTATCCAATTTAATTAAAACTAAAGGCCTAATGGCAATGTCCATAGAAGTTTCATGTGTTTGTTGTTGTGGCGAAGGTGGATAATCATCATGCTTTGTTTCAATTGGTGTTTGATCTTGATTTTTTGTTGTATTCTCTTCTTTTAACTTATGAATAATAGCACGATATCTAGGCCTATGCTCTTTAGCATTTCTATTTATTATTGTAGGATTTTCAAGTTGTGATTGTGTAGGAGTTGGTTTGTCAACCATTGGTTTCTCTTCTTCTTGTAAAGGTGGAATGGAAGCAACCATGGAAGGTTGTTCAACCATGTTCTCTTTAGCTTTATAAACTTGTTTGATTTTAGGAGGCATAATAGGACTTATTTGGTTATCTCTTGGTCTTTTATAGGAAATAGGTGAAGGATTTTTCATGGGTTGGTCTTGAGTACTTTGAAAGGATTTTGGTTCAATCATGGTTTCATTGATGATGGGAGGCTTGGTCATGGGTTGAGGCATGTTACTAATGGATAATTCTTCTATACACTTTTCCTTGAACTTTTGATAAGATTTGAAAAAGAAGTCCTCATGAGGCTTAAGAGGTTCCATAGGTTCAAGCCAAAATAAATCCAATGAGAAATTACCATGAGAAGACATGGCATTAAAGCCACTATGATGCACAATAAAGATATCACTTCCAAATGGAAAATTTAAGCATTTATGTACTACTGACAAGATAACATCTAGGAAGTGTAGTCATGGATAACCAAGCTTCACACAAAATTTGTTTGATGACATAATGATGGAGAATGACACATTCAATTGTTTCGGTCCAAATTTTAAAGGAAGAGTGATCAAACCTATCATAGGGCAAGCAAAATAATTATGTGTTTTGATCCATGATTTCAGTTGTTCATAAGAATATTGATAACATTTGTGCACAATTAATAATTCCTCAGTGATTAAATTCTCTACACACACGGGATCAATTAATATTCCATTAGTATGCTTGCCATTGATTCTTCTGGTGATGTAAAGAGGACCATTGGGTGCACATCTAATTATGTCATTTTGTGAGAAAGTAATGTTAAAGGAATTTTAGTTTGGCCTTTACGAGGTTAAACATCAATGAGGTCAACCATATATTGTAAATATTCTTCATTTTCACTCATATTGTGATTATTTGTATCTTGAATTTTTTCAACATTCATCACATCATACTTAATTTTAAGCAGTCTAGCCACTGAAGATGGAGAGCGGGAGGAGTAGTTCAAATGAGGAGGATGTCGATGACATAGATGAAGTCACTGCTCACTGGTCTCTGGCATCTTCTGTGGTGATGTTGGAGTTCTCTTTTGAGTCCCCTCTTTGTTTTTTGTGTTGCTCGTGTGCTGCAAACCTTTCCTTGTTGGAGTGTTCAAGAGAAGCATCAGGTGGGGATCATGTTGGTGTTTGCAGTTTGTTTTCTACAAATGATGAGGGCAATGATGAGGATGAAGTTTCAGACTGAGAATGGCTTTGTTTTTCTTCCATCCTTGGTTTGTGTGCTGGGAGTGGCCTTGGTGGTGGATCTTTCCTCTTTGAGGAAGTTTATGAAGGTGTTGTTGTGGTTGGTGATGGGTGTCGGTGTGCAAAACTACTACCCATTGTGTTAGTGGGTTTTGTGCATTTTCCCTTCGCACTTTTTCTTTGGCTGCTTTTCTTGCAGTGGGTGAGGGTGTGCGTTGGTTTCTTTGAGGAAGATCAATTGAGGAATGGGCTTATTTATGCTCCTATTCGGCGTAGTAGGATGGCTTAGGTGCTTTTTGTGCTGGCGTATTATGCTTCTCGCTTCTTCTTGGTTGTCCTTTTCTTCTCCCTATTGTCTTTTTGGTAGCTCTCTTTTGGGGTTTTTTGTTCTCGAAGTGTTTTGGTTTCTTCTTTTTCCTCTGTGGAGTAGTGGTGTCTCCCTCTAGCTAGTTGTGTGGAGTTATGGCCCATCTCTAGCTCTGACCGGCATGTTGGGGTGGCTGGGTGTTCTTTTTTATTGGGCCTTCTCCTTATTTTTGTCATGTTTTGGGCCCCCTATTCCTCTTGGGGCTTGGTTGTTCTTGTTCATTTTGAGATTGGGACTCTTCCTATGGTGGTCTTTTGGCTTATGTTTCTTGTTGCTTCTATGTTATTTGTGGCCTTGTTCTCTTTGGTTGAGTGTTTGTTGTGGCCATGTTGTCTCTAGTTGAGTGTCTTTAGATCTTTGCTGAGGTCATTGATGTTCCTCTTGATGCCTAGGTGGCTTATTCTAGTTTTGTGTATGTTGGGGTTTGAGGTTCTTTCTTAGGTTGAGCTACTTCATGTTTTTATTTTGAAGGCTCATATTTTTTTGCGTCCGGTCCGATTGGATCAATAGGCTAGATTTCTCTCTATTTCCCAGTGTGCCGAGCCCCCTCAAATGTTTAAGCTTATGGCTATGAGGTTAATTTTTGTGTCCTATTATTTGTGGGTGTTGTTCTCTTACCAGGTGTTTCCAAAGGGTGGTATGGCTACTTGTTCTACTACTATACTGGCCTTCTTCCTACATCCTATGGAGGTGGAGTTGGGAGGTGCTTGTCTCTGGCTTCCTCAGTTGTTGATTCTGTTGAGGTGGACACTTATCCTATGGATCAGGAGGTTGAGGGTGCTGGATTCTTTAGGCGATAATGGGATTGTTGGTCATGACACTCTCTCCTATAGAGGGGATCTCCCTCCTTTTGAGGTGGATTTGGAGTTGGCTTCCTAGTTCGATTGGTGGCTTTGTCGCCAATGGTTTGTTGTGCTCTCTAACTCCCCTATTGAGGTGGGGTTGTTGGAGCTATTGTTCTTTTTTTATTAAAGGTTTGATGGTGTCCTACACCATCAAGCAAGTTATCTTTCTTGGTTCTATGGTGTCACCCATGAGCGGCTGGTTTACTGATGCCTGTTTGATGCAAGCAGATTCTTTATGTTCCTAAGGGTTTAGATGGTCCCAGTTAAAACCAAGTTGTATTAGGGTTTTGGGCCCTTTTTTGTTGGTTTTTTGCAGTGTGTGTAGTCATGCTTATATTTTAGAGGTCATTGCTGGTTTATGATTTATCATTTTAGCAGTTTTCTTTTCTTTGGTAGGTTGATGGTTTCCCTTCAAGACTGTTATGTACTGGGTTTCGGGTCCCATCAAATTTTTTTTTACCCCTAATCAAAAACATTCATCACATCATTCTTGGTATCATTAGCTTTTACTGTAAAAGAGATATTATGATTTGGCATGGGTTTGGTAAAGATTTACAAATTTTGGTTGGGTGAGGAAATGGACTTATTTCCTTGTTCATTAACACCACCAATCTAGATGTGATTAGAATCAATGAGGTCTTGCACAATATCTTTAAGATGCTTACATTGTTTTGTATCATGTACATTTTGTTAGTGATAATGGAAAAAGGCATTTGAGTGAAAGTTTTGAGGTAAGGGTTTAGTGTTATCAATGGCTCTAACAGGAGGTAAGGTAACTAAGTTCTTACTTATAAGTTGCAACATAATGGAATGGAGGGTATTGGGTAACAAGGTAAATTGTCTACTCCTTTCCCTAAATGAATATGGATTTGTCATTTTTATGGCAGCCACTTGGGAGTTAACATGTTGACTTGTTTGAGGTGTATTTAGTTGTAAAAAGCCCGTATTTTGTTTCTTTAAGGGTTGGAAATTATTATGGGGCAAAAATTTAGATTTCTCAAGATGGTTGGAGGAATTTTTTGTTTCACGATGAATAAGTGAATTGTGATAGTCATGAAGGGCCATGCAAAAGTGTGTAAAGGAGGGGAATTTTATCATCCCAAGATTTTATTGGATTTTTTCTTGTAAATTTTCAATGAACATTCTTTGAAGGCCAACATCGAGAATCTTAATGTTGATTTGTGAGTGAAGCAATTGATAATGAGTGATAAAGTTTGTGACCTCTTCATCATCCCTTTGTTTACATTTCATTAAATAAGCTAAGGTCATCTTGGTACCCATGTACACTTGCAAATGGTTAATAAAGGCATTGACAAGTTCATTGAATAAACAAATTGAGTTATTCAGTAAAGAGAAAAACCATTTCAATGTAGTATACTTCAAATACCTAGAGAAAATTTTAGACAAGATTTTATCCTTAAAAATAAAGTCACTACATAAGGTTGTGTATGTCGAGACATCGTTACTAGGCTCTCCTTTTCCATCACATTTCTCAAATATAGGAATCTCTATGCCTTGTGTGATATGTGTTCTCAATATCTCCAAGGATAAGAGGTTTCTTTTGACATATTTTGTAGGTTGGCCATTTTGATTTTGGTTCAATGTGGAAATTTTTTGTTGAAGGGATAAAACATTTTACAAGAGTTTCTTAAGGATGGAATCATTGGTTGTGTTTTGATATAGAGGTGAATAAGGTGGAGGTGTATATGTATTTGGAGGATAAGTGAATTGTAAGTTTGTGAGGGGAGATGGATTAGGAGATATGAGATTTGAATGCACAAATCTAAGAGGATTCCTAGTAGAAATACTTGAGGTTTTATTGACATTGCTAGTTGGTTGTATGGTTCTATTAATATGTTGGTTGATATATGTAGGAATAGAGGCCATACTTGTAGGAGGAATTGAATTTCCACCTTGAATTTGAGTGTACCCTTAAGTTTGAGAACAACTATCCATTGTAGGGTCATGATTGTTAATGACATGAGATAGGCTACACACAATTTCTATTCCTTGTTCATTATCAAGAATTTTCCTCATGTTATCTATGATAGGAACTGTAGTACCAACAATGTATTCAGAACTCACAAAGTTTTGCAATTTTTTTGAGGCTTCATCCATTTTTTGTAGGTTTTATTGAGGGACATTAGCAACCATTGTGTCAACATCAAACACATTGGTTGTGGGTAGGGTGGTCATAGGAAATGAGGTATCAAAGCTATGGTCCATAATGGGTTGATTAGTATCAACACTGTGAATGAAAGAGTTGGAAAACTCAAGATCCATGATGGATGTAGTAGTATGAGATAACATGAATCTCAAACTATGTCTCACTATAGTATTGGTAATTTAGGACACCAGGTTGTGAAGCTCATACAAGTTTCACCAAACCTGAGTGCACCCAAAATGGAAAATAGTCACTAAATAAATGCAATAAACACCCTAAAAAGTAGGAAGTGCAATACAAGTATGTAAAATGATTTTGCAATTTTTAGAGTTGAAACAATATAATCTACTAGTTATGCTATGAAAAAACCTGAAAATGATGTCTGTTAATGCCAATTTTGATTTCAAGCCATGCACTTAATTTAACCAATTGAAGTTAATGCAAGAAATTACAAAAATTTCTGATTTTTTAAAATGAAACAAAGAATTAACAATGGATCAGAATGAAGCAAATAGAGACAAATTACTACCCAATTTTTTGTAAAAGCACCTATATAGGGACTAATTCACCCTATGGTGAATGGGTCCTAGGTCAAGATTCTAAGAAATTAAAGTTTGAATTTCTTGCTTAATGTTTGAATTCCCAAGTTTAGGTTGCAGACTATAGTTTCTGTGACATAATTTTCTAGATTTAGGTGTCCTAATGCAAGTGAAATCAATGAAAAATGATGAACAAAGTGACACTTTTTGGATTGCAATTTTGACCAAATTTGTGAATGTGAATGACTGAAATTACACTAATATGCAAGTACTATGAAAAATCAATGTAATATGCATGCAATTTTTTTTATTTTTTTGATTTTAAACAATACAAAATGCAAATTTGAAACCCTAAATGAGATACAAACTAATGGAATTTGGATAATCCTAAATGGAATAAAAACTAATGCAATGTAATACAAACTAATACAAATCCTAGATCTAGGGTTAGAATGGACTCCAAATTAGAAAATTTCTAGTCCAAGAATGTCACTTGTCACCAAAATGAAACATAGAAAAACAGGGTTTATCAAAATGAAATTGGGGAAATAGGGTGATGCACCTATCTTTCTTATTTTATTAGGAAAAGGAGATCCCCAAAGGATAAGATTGACTTTCAACCCTTAGGGGAGTCAACGTTAATGGATATCTTGTTGTTTCCCTTATGCAAAGACAAGGTAAAATCTACTTGAACAACACTTTGGGGAGAAAAAAATAAAAAATAGTAAATGAACTCAATTCTATAATGTGAAACTTGAATCATCAATTTAAATTATAAAACTATCAAAATCAACAAAATTTTGACAAATTTGAGAAGGGTTAGGCTTTGTGCACCTATCACGAATTTTTTTTGTTGAGTGTCCTCTTGGGACAAATTTTCCCTTAGGTGAATGGGTCTTGCTACAGGGATCCAAAATATATTTTGATAGTCTTTGCTTCTATATTTGCACTCTTGATTCCTCTAGATCTCACGATTGAAAAGGCAAAAATAAATTTTGCAAGTGAGTTTTTGTGGCTTGACAATTTTGATGACAACTTTGAAAACTTCGAAAAATTGCACTTTTAATCAATCTTTAATCCTTCATCACCTACAAATATGCAAACAGAAAGAGAAGGAAAAATTGTTTATTTTTGCTAAATGGGAGTTTGCCTTGGTCAGTCCCTATTTTGGTAATTAAACCTTGAAATAAAATGAAACATGAATGGAAGGAATGATGAATGAACACCAACTTGTTGCAACTCACCAAATCCTTGAATGAAGATCCTTAAAGGATTGAAGTCTAACACATCTCTCCAAGGTCTTGATCTTGCATGAAATGGCTTGACTGGATGTTTTGTTTGATAGCTTGAATCTTGACTTGAATACTTGAACCTACAACACAATGTTAGCTCCAAAAGCATGCATAGATACAAATAACTTTGACATGATGCTTAAGATCTTGAAAGTTTCTATAGAAGACTGGAATCTCTGCTCTTGAATGCTCTTGACAATAATATTTGCTATATAAAAGTTTCCTTCTTGCTTCTTCTAGCTTTTAAATTGATAAAAAGACCTTGTATTTATAGGTAATTCTCTAATTTCCTGAAATTTAAACATCAAAGGCCGAAAATTACAAATTGAATTTGAATCATAAAAATTCCACCGAAAATATATTAAAAATTGAGATCCTCAACTTAAGGAGGACCCATTCACCCTTAGGAAAATGGGTCCTAGGACCTTAATCTAGGACACTCAATTTCCAAGGCAATTTAATTGATGTTTGCAACTGTTTAATACAAGTTTCCCTTTCAGAAAATGGAATTAGTCAGGCTTTTGAATGCATAATTGGGCCAATTAGAGGCTTAATTAAGTCTAATTAATTGAGGGACCCAAACATAGTGTGAAAATGTAAAGGGATACATTTTCTGACACTACAGATATAAATCTAAGGAGTGAAAACTTTCATTTAATAGAATAATTATTTATGAAGTATTTTAAATACTTATAAGATTTTATCAAAAACGGGGGTAGTACCCATAGTAATTTTAGTTTATTTTAATTTTAAAATTTACATTAAGAAACATATGTATGGTTTCCTCCATCTCAGCAAAGGGTGGACATTTTTTTTATTTTATATTGAAAAGTGGCATACTAATATTTGGCCCATATCAAATGAATATAGTTTTAAGAATAAGGGAACAATTTTTAAAATATTTGTATTTATGATATAAAATATATTGTAGTTAACTAGTGCATAAGAAATTTGCTACCATATAAACACAACCTGGTACAAAGTTAATTATAGGAGATAAATATTCTATTTTTGGGCCCATACATCTCGCAAATATGGCAACAATTTTGCCTTGATATATTTCCTTCAATGTAATCATGAAATAATATGGAAATTTTTTATGTCTACAAGTGGTTTTATGGCTAACTTAAAATTCTTATTTCAGCCCATATCTATGGCTTGGTCATGGTTAGTAAATAGATAAATGTGGTGAAGGTTATGTGGGTGCTCTATTTAATATGCTTAATACTCCATATAACTTTTTACTTTTAATGTGGGATCATAGATAATAATATGAAAATCAATCAATTAGGTGGCTACATTATCAAATTTTATTTTGTTCTTGGAAATTAGTTTCTCATAAATTAGAAGATGAGTGATTCAATGAAGAGGTGGCCAATAATTTACTGCTAATTAGGCTTGGGCCCCTCTTTATGTAGCTTGTAAATGTCAATATAATTCTTGAATAAATGATCTAGATATGGAATAAATAATAATTTGTCTTTTGGTAACTTTTTATATATTTAATAATTAATATTTTATTTTCATAATAAAAATATTTTTTCCATAAATACATGTATAAGTTCTCTACTTATAAATGTTTGATGATAGTGTCATGGTGTAAATATTGATTTGATATTATGTGCGTATTAAATACAAAATTTAATCTTACATACACTAATGTTAATATGTAATTAGATTTGGTTGATTATTTTTATAAATAATGTAGTGTCAAAAATTGTCACCCTTGACCATTTTATATTAGGTTTAGCATCCCCTATGTGCTTGGACCTAATTAAGTATTTACTTACCCATTTTATAAACATTTTTGGAAAATCAAACGAAAGGAAATGAAAATAAGCCTTCAATATTTGATGTAGTTTCTCTCATGTTATGATACACTATAACTGCTTTGGTGTGTGTGTGTTTGCTTCAGTGTAATTTTTTGGCTATGTTTTGATGCATATTTGATACTCTATTTGACATCTTTTCTGCCATGTGTTGGGCATGGCAAACAGTTATGCTCATTTGATTATGATAGTTGGACTTATGTGTGGGATACTCATGTTGATAATGTTACTTTGTGGGTTATATTGATGATGTGATGCTTAGATATTCTTTTACTATTTTTGATTTGGGTGAAATATATGGGGTGGCATCACTCATCCGTGAGCACCTTGCCTCACTGTAACTCTCCTTCACAATGTGTTTGATTATGAGTTATATATATATATATATATATATATATATATATATATATATATATATATATATATATATATATATATATATATGTAGTTCAACGTTTTGTGTTATGCAGGAATGCAGGTATCGGATGCGGACTCCACCAGCATTGTTGGGTTTGAGTGCATCCTATCTACCCAATGGTTTAATATGGTTAGGGAGTTAGTAAGAAAATACCCCCGCCTATGTCAGTAGTTGGTTCAGGGATTGTTCTTGTCATGTTTGTTCTACGTTCATGTGGGTGTGGTTGTTAATTAATCATTTCATTTCATGAGTTTTACAAGTATATTTATGGCTTGGTCTAGAGATTTATACTTTAAGTTAAATGTTATTTCATGATGCATAATATTAAATTTATAGAATGTCCTATGTTGCGTATGATATTTATGCTTTGGAAAAATAATGAGTACATTAGCACATTATTGTTATTTTATAATATGAAGTGATTCTTTAAATTAAATCATTAAAAATTAAATAAAATTGTTAAATAAATTATTATGGTTTATTTTAGAAAAAGGAAATTAAGTTAGGGAAACATTATCATATTTGTCTTTGTTTAAAAAGTGATTTTTATAAAATAAACTTTAAACTTAAAATATTAATAAAGTGGAATATGGCTAAAATTATTATTATTTAATTGTTAATTGTCAAAAGTGGATTTATTTAAATGAGATATAAAGTATTTAAAAAGAGGCATTTATTGTGTAAATTAAATTGGAAGATTATTTTCCAAATTTGGGAAGTGACAAAATTTTGTGTTAAGTGGATTTTTGCATGGGAAGTTGCCTGAAAATCTATGACAACTCTTGATTGGATTTCCTGGAAAAAGATATATTTCCAGTTGTTGCTTTTTCGAAAAAGCAAGTGGGAAGAAAATGGAAAAATGGGGAAAATGTCTGCAACACAATTTTTGTTGAAAAATTTACAGTGGGATAATTAATTTTTTAAATTTTTCGTTGATTCGATTAAGGAGATTGAATATGTGGTTACGGGTGTTCATATCTTTGGTTTTGAAGATCTCTTTTGGCTAGATTTGTGCAACTCGTCCTCGAATCGAGCTTGCGTTGGACTTCAAGAAAATTAGAATTTAGATATTGTTGTGTGGAAAAGAATTAAAATATGGAAATACAATAGAATTGAAAAATTTGCATTTCGTAAATAATATATATATTGGGTTTGTTAAATTAAGTTAGTAACGTTAATTTTAAAAGTATATTTTATTATGTTTAAATAAATAATGGAATTATCATTGCTACTCTTCAAATTAGCTTTTTAGCAAGTTTGTTAAATTAGATATTTAATTAGTGAATTATTTAAATGTATAAAGATATTTAATTAACTTAAATATTGTTTTTTTATTAAATAAGAAATATTAGTGCAATTTTCTTATCTTGTTTTAAATTGATGAAAATGGTTATTTGATGGAGAGTTAGATGATTTTTTAGTTAAAATTTTTTGGAGTTAATGTTGTGGAGTTATTAAATTAAATGTAATATTTTTAGTATGTCTTGCATGGATTAGTGCTATCTCCAGAGGTTAGGGAAAATATGCGTGTGTTCTTCTATGGTTACATTCATTTGGTTCATGTTGATTTCATGTGGGAAATTAGTGGGAGGTACCCTGTTGAGGTTATGTTTCTTCAGTTTGAATGTTGTGGTACCCGTCTCTTGGTTTTGGTTTTAGAGCAACCATAGGGAGAGTGGCTCTTCTCGTGGCTAGTCTACAAGTGGTCACCCATGATAGAGTTTCTTTAATTAAGTGAAAGCCTAATTAATTTACTTAGTGGGTTGGGTTAGTTATCACATAACAAGATAAAATAGACAGCTCACCCTTACCATTAGCGCTCCCAAAGGCTAAGGATGGGTGGAAAGACCTGGTCGGTAAGGTCACTACCTTGTCTTCATGAAAGGTAGATGGCTCCACATGAGTTACCTTATGGGGTGGTGCCTTGAGATAGGTTGCCTGGTTAACCATAGATGGAGGCGGTTCCTAGTGTTAGGTAGCCTGGTTAATCCATAGATTTGGAGCTGGTTCCTAATGTTAGGTAGCCTGGTTGATCCATGTAAGGCCATGTGATGACACTCTCCCATTGCTCCCTTTGTTTTCCTTGTTTCTTGTACTTCTAGAGTTATGTTAGTTGTTTATTTTACTATTGATGTTTATGTTGTTTGGCGGGCTTGAGTCTTGTGACATGTGTCCTTTATATTTGATTATGTGGCTGAGGGTTCTCTCTTACCAACTCCTTGCACGGGGGGTGTTCCTTCGGGTTCACACAGTCGAGTGGAAATGTGAAATGCACTAATTGGGTCCCCAGTTGTGATCGAGGCGTGGATGCAGTTGCAGTGATCTCAGAGCTCGCACGGAGAAGACTGTTCCTTGAAGAATTCTCTTTCATTATTGTACTTTTGTAATTTGAGTTTACCCTTCCCAATGTTATAAGGGAAGCAACTTTGTAATGTAACTCTAATTTTATATTGTGTTGTGTCTATGGAAATATATTCCACAGTTGTAATTTGACCTCTAAAGTTGATTGTAATATTACGTGATTTATGTTTATGAGATTATATCTTATTCTTGATGTACTTTTATCATGTTTATTCTCGTGTCTTTATTCCGCTTTAGTTAGTATCAAAGATCATTTATTTGTTGGGTTCGTTTAAGTAACACACCATGTACCCCATAGGATTAGGTTAATGATTTAAGTTATATTTATGTTGTATAAATGTTTAATGTTGTAACATGTTATTGTTACTTTCAAAAAAAAAAAAATTTGTATTTGTTGTAGTTGTCCTATGGGGTTTGCATGGCGGGGCGTTATAGCTTGGTATCAAATCCAAGGTTAACAACACTGGGTACTCTAGGTTCTAGTGAGTCCATAATGTTAACCTTGTGCTTAACTCAAGAACTTATATGTTTCCTTGCTATTATTGTGTAGGAGTATGCCTAGGGGACATGGACATGGTCATGGCCATGGCCATGGTGGTCATGGAGTTGGCTATCATAATTCTCCACCTTATAGCTCCCATGAATCAGAGCAGGAGAAAAATCAAGGTTCCTAGAACAACCCTCCAGGTGGAGGCCCTAATCCAGAGCAGCCAATTCAGGGTGGTGACTAGTTGCACCTATTCTTGGAAGATGTTCTTGGTCGTCTGGGTCCTAGGCCGGATGAGCAGCGGGTGATCAAAGAGAGAGAGTGATTTTTGAGGAGGAATGAGATATCAAAAGATCAAGATGGAGTGGATGCTGGTCATATGAGAGATCTCCTCAAGGCATGTCCTCCTATTTATGATGGCTTTGGCCAAGGTTTTGAAGCTGAAACTTGGCTCATTGATCTGGATCGATGCTTTGCTATGCATCCCTATGACAGTAATACTAGGGAAAGGTGCACCATCATGCACCTCAAAGGATTTGTATCCACATGGTGGTGACTAGAAGAATAGAAATTACACCTTGACATCGGTTCAGTGACATGGGAATTATTCTTAGAATGGTTTAGGGCTCGTTTCTTATCTAATCACTAGAGGCAACATTGGGCAGATGAGTTCCATGACTTGAGACAGATGGCAATGTCTATAGAGTAGTATGAGTGCCACTTCTTTGAGCTTAAGCAGTACGCCAGAATTTCTAATGATGAGGCTATGCTAGTACAACATTTTGTCAGAGGTCTGAATGCCAGGATTAGTGGTGGTGTTCAAGTCTTCAAGCCGGAGATGATGGAGGTTGCTATTGAGAAAGCTCATCTTGTGGAGGAGAACTTGACCTTGGCTCTTGGAGGTCACACTGGAGTCCAGATCGGTAGTACGCCTGCTTCTAGTTTTGGTTCCCAAGGTGGGAAATCTCAGGATGCAGGCCCTTCTGGGGGTCAATCTATACCTGCTAAGGGTGAATAATAGCAACAACAGTTCTAGTCAAGGAATAAGTCCTCTCATTCTTAGTAGGGTAGCAAATTCCAATCAAAGAAAGACCATCATTGGTAGAGATAGTAATGTAACCATGTTGAGCAGCCAACACAGTCTTCACAACCTACACCTAGTCGTGGTAGCTATCAACAATCTAATGTTTAGTTAGATGTCAGAGGTTTTGGCCATGGTATTGGGTGTTTCAGTTGTGGGCAGTAGGGACATATTGCTAGAAAGTGTCTGCAAAGGAGCACTGCTAGGTTCAGTTAGGGACCAGCTATTTCGGAGCCAATAGTGGGCGACGCAGGTAGGTCACATCGAGCATGTGCTACAGTTGATAACCATTTGGTTGGGCACTAGGATGTTGTGGTTGAGGGTACTGGTAGAGGTCACGTAGCTAACCTGAGTGCTCGTGAGTGAACTTGTGAGGGTTCAATAGAATCCTAGCATCGTTGCAGTGTCTTTTGTGTTTTTTTCCTTTCTACATTTGATACTTATTATAATATGGTTTATGCTTTGAGACCTTATAGTTGGTTGTTTCACCATTCTTGATGGTGTTGGATGACTTTTCATTTGTTTTTGATGATCGTGAAATTATGTATTGATGTTTATGTTATGTTGGATTTATGGAATTAGTATTGTGTTGGATAATTTTGATTACGTGTATTTCATGGTTCATGGTTATTCTTGTTATGCTGAGGAATAGCTATTGACTTATGATGTGGTTCATAACTGTGTATGTTTACTTGATCTTGCAACTTCCAGGATTAAGTTGAGTTCTAGGGGGGAGGATGTAGTGCCTCTCATGTTCTAATACTCTGTTACTTCTTTGGTGTGTGTGTGTTTGCTTCAGTGTGATTTTTTGGCTATTTTTTGATGCATATTTGATACTTTGTTTGACATATTTTCCACCATGTGTAGGGCATGGCAGACGGTTATGCTCATTTGATTATGATATTTGGACTTATGTGTGTCGGATAATGATGTTGATGATGTTACTTTGTGGGTTATATTGATGATGTGATGCTTAGATATTGTTTTACTATTTTTTATTTGGGTGAAGGAGATGGGGTGCCATCGCTCATCCGTGAGCACCCTGCCTCGCCATAACTCTCCTTCACAATGTGTTTGAATATGAGTTATATATATATATATATATATATATATATATATGTTGTTTGACATTTTGTGTTATGCAGGAATGCAGGTAATAGATGATGACTCCACCTGCATTGTTCGGTCTAAGCGCATCCTATCTACCCAATGGTTTGATGTGGTTAGGGAGTTGGTAAGAAAATACCCCCGCCTATATCAGTAGTTGGCTCAGGGATTATTCTTGTCGTGTCCATTCTACATTTGTGTGGGTATGGTTGTTAATTAATCATTTCATTTCATGAGTTTTACAAGTATATTTATGGCTTGGTCTAGTGATTTATACTTTAAGTTAAATGTTATTTCATGATGCAAAATATTAAATTTATAAAATGTCCTATGTTGCATATGATATTTATGCTTTGTAAAAATAATGAGTACATTAGCACATTATTGTTATTTTATAATGTGAAGTGATTCTTTAAATTAAATAATTAAAAATTAAATAACATTGTTAAATAAATTATTATGGTTTATTTAAAAAAAAAGAAATTAAGTTAGGGAAACATTATCATATTTGTCTTTGTTTAAAAAGTGATTTTTATAAAATAAACTTTAAACTTAAAATATTAATAAAGTGGAATATGGCTAAAATTATTATTATTTAATTGTTAATTGTCAAAAGTGACTTTATTTAAATGAGATATAAAGTATTTAAAAAGAGGCATTTATTGTGTAAATTAAATTGGAAGATTCTCTTCCAAATTTGGGAAGTGACAAAATTTTGTGTTAAGTGGATTTTTGCATGGGAAGTTGCCAGAAAATCTATGACAACTCCTTATTGGATTTTCTGGAAAAAGATATATTTCCAATTGTTGCTTTTTCGAAAAAGCAAGTGGGAAGAAAATGGAAAAATGGGGAAAATGTTTGCAACTCAATTTTTGTTAAAAAAATTACAGTGGGATAACTAATTTTTGAAGTTTTTCGTCGATTAGGTCAAGGAAATTAAAATTTGGTTTTGCATTGGGGTTTTGCTTGAATTTGTGGTTGCGGGTGTTCATATCTCTGGTTTTGAAGATCTCTTTTGGCTGGATTTGTGCAACTCGTCCTTGAATCGAGCTTGTGTTGGACTCTGGGAAAATCAAAATTTAGATATTGCTATGTGGAAAAGAATTAAAATCTGGAAATACAATAGAATTGAAAATTTTGAAATTAGTAAATAATATATATATATTGGGTTTGATAAATTAAGTTAGTAATGTTAATTTTTAAAGTATATTTTATTATGTTTAAATAAATAATGGAATTATCATTGCTCCTTTTCAAATTAGCTTTTTAGCAAGTTTGTTAACTTAGATATTTAATTAGTGAATTATTTAATGTAGGAAGATATTTAATTAACATAAATATTGTTTTTTTTTATTAAATAGGAAATATTAGTGAAATTTCCTTATCTTGTTTTAAATTGATGAAAATGGTTATTTGATGGAGACTTAGATGATTTATTATTTAAATGTTTTGTCATCAATGTTGTGGTGTTATTAAATTAAATGTAATATTTTTAGTATGTCTTGTATGGATTAGTGTTATCTCCAAAGGCTAGGGAAAATATGTGTGTGTTCTTCTATGGTTGCATTTATTTGGTTCATGTTGCTTTCATGTGGGAAATTAGTGGGAGGTACCATGTTGAGGTTATGTTTCTTCTGTTTGAATGTTGTGGTACCCGTCTCTTGGTTTTGGTTTTAGAGCAACCATAGGGGAGAGTGGCTCTTCTTGGGGCCAATGCACAAGTGGTCACCCATGATAGAGTTTCCTTAATTAAGTGAAATCCTAATTAATTTACTTAGTGGTTTGGGTTAGTTATCACATAACAAGATAAAATAGACACCTCACCCCTATTGTTAGCGCTCCCAAATGCTAAGGATGGGTGGGATGACCTGGTCAGTAAGGTCACTACCTTGTCTTCATGAAAGGTAGATGGCTCTGCATGAGTCACCCTATGGGGCAGTGCCTTGAGATAGGTTGCCTGGTTAACCATAGATGGAGGTAGTTCCTAGTGTTAGGTTGTCTGGTTAATCCATAGAGTTGGAGTCGGTTCCTAATGTTAGGTAGTCTGGTTTATCCATGTAAGGCCATGCGATGACACTCTCTCATTGCGCCCTTTGTTTCCCTTGTTTCTTGTACCTATGGAGTTGTGTTAGTTGTTTATTTTATTATTGATGTTTATGTTGTTTTGTGGGCATGAGTCTTGTGACATGTGTCCTTTATCTTTGAGTCTGTGGCTGAGGGTTCTTTCTTATCAGCTCCTTGCATGGGGGGTATTCCTTTGGGTCTGTACCATCAGGTGGAAACATGCAATGCACCCATTGGGTCCCCAGTTGCGATCGAGGTGTGGATATAGTTGTAGTGATCTCGGACCTCGCATGGAGAAGACTGTTCCTCGAATAATTCTCTTTCATTATTGTACTTTTGTAATTTTATGTTACCCTTCCTAATGTTATAATGGAAGCGGCCTTGTAATGTAACTCTGATTTTATATTGTGTTGTGTCTGTGGAAATATATTCCACATTTGTAATATGAACTTTGAAGTTGATTGTAATATTAGGTGATTTATGTTTATGAGATTATATCGTATTCTTGATGTACTTTTATCATGTTTATTCGTATTTCTTTATTCTACTTTAGTTAGTATCACATATCGTTTATTTGTTGGGTTCGTTTAAGTAACACACCATGTACCCCATAGGATTAGGTTAATGATTTATGTTATATTTATGTTGTATAAATGTTTTACGTGTTATTGTTACTTTCAAAAAAAAAATTATTTTGTATTTGTTGTAGTTGTCCTATGGGGTTTGCATGGCGGGGTGTGACATTTTCCCTTGATACTTTGGGCCTTAGAAAGAATGAATCTGAGCTAGGTGTCCCACATCCTAAACCACCTCTTTTGGATCCAATTTAAATATGTCAGTGTCAATATTTTATTATTTGAATTTCCAATTTCAATTGTCAACTATCGACATTTAATTTTTGAGAAATTAGAAGAATTGCATATAAATAAAACGTATTTTCAATCTTTGAAACATTAAGCAACCTTGCAATTTTAGAGGAGAATTCAATATTATTGTCAAGCACTCAAGAGTATAATTATCATCATTTTATCAACATTTATTCATCATTAATCATGTTTCCATGTAATTTTTCTCATGCTTTGTGATCTTTTTTTGTGAGTAATAAAACCTGTAGGAATTCAATCAATCAATAAAATTCTCCTTAAAGATAATGAGTACATGAATTTAGTTCATTAAGGAATGTGGATCTAAGTGGTGGGTTGCAACATTAGTCAGCTCATCACTTTTTTATCATCTAGCCTCTACCCTACCAAGGGTAAGCTCTCTTTATACATAATCATAGCCATTTTGGAGGTAGAAATACCAAAACGAGATTTGATTTAGGCAAGCCCCTATATTACACAACCCTTCCCCCTCTTTCATGTGTGTAGGTTTTCAAATCTAAAGTTAATTGGAGGAATATAAAGGACTAATTTATCATTTGTGAATTTAAGCATTCAAGTTGTCAGGACAAAAACTTGATTTTCTCATCAACAAAATAGGTTCCAATAGTAACCCGAGGAGGATAGGAGCAATAGACCAAGGACATCATGCCTATGTTTTTAGATCTTTCAAAAAAGGAGTATAATCCGGGGTGCACTATATATAGACTAGGTCATTTATCTTTAAATTTATACACTAGGTTCCTCTATGTCTGCTCTTTGTGTTTCTAGATTCTATTTCTATCTTATTGTAATCAATTTCTTAGAAATTATAACACTTATATTTTCATGGTTTACCTAGGAAAATCATTACATTCATAGAATTAAATCAATCCAATCAATTAACAAACCAACATGAACCCCCATAGACAAACAAAAATAAGGATTAGAACCTTGATCCACCATTCTAATTGTTCCATTCAAGTTTTTAGTTAAGTGGATTTGATATCACTTCTAATCCTCCCCAAAAACTGGGATAAGTATCATTTAGGACCTAGGTCCCTTTTCCCAATCAAATATTTTGGTGAACCTAACTATTTCAAACACTCCAGATTTTCTAAAATTTAAAGCATATCATTTAAAACCTGAGTGTAATCTTACCTTGATTGCATTCATCATTTATACATGCATATTCATCATAAAAGCATTGAAAAAGTGAAAATTTGCATTGCATCTTGCATTCATAAGATAACTAGGGTTAAATTCGATTGATGAAAAGTACATCTACCTCATAATTACATTGGTATATCTTCATTAAGTCACTATAAATCTGAAAACAAATCTAAAAGTGTTTAAAGTGATAATTTAAGCATATGCACATAGTGAAAAAGTGGAAAAAGTGCATTATTTTTGTTGCAAAAACATTTAAAGATTTCAACTTCTAGATTTTTTAAGTCAGGGTTAGTCAAATTATATACTTTACAATCTAAATATTGCATTTTTGGATCACATTTATTGATTCAAAATTTTGAAAATTGTATGAATAATTATATTTTACAAAGCAAAAGCACAATTCTATATATTTTTGTAAAAGTATTTTCTCTTAGACCTAAAAATTCATAGAACAGGGTAGTCAAACACTATAGCACACACCTAAATTTTGAACTTAGTAAAAATATCTTGGTAGTCTAGGGTGCATAAAACCCATGTGACTAGGCTATTATTTCTTAGATTTTTGTGACAATAAATTCCTAGGGTCTTCTATCCAGATCTACTTTCAATTTCTTTGATCAATGTACTATTACAGTTTGTATCTTACTGCATATATATGTTAAGCATACATTGTCATAATCACTGAATACTTTGGTAAGATTTTTTCCACTTTGAAATATTTGGTTGATGTTTCATGTTTTGTGTTTGGTAATGATTCTCCTTTAAGTGATGAGACCCATGCCCCTTTATCTCCCAATGTGTATTTTCCTAATGAGGATGTCTTAAGGAAAGATGAAGCAATCATGGACGAATTCTTAAACACTACAATACCTAACCTTGAAGCCAACATTGTCCTTTATCCTTCACTAGTTTGGCCTACTCATCATTATCAACAATCAACATATACCATACCTCCACTTGATATGTTTTCTTCCTAACACAAGGAAAGTACTTTAATTGACCATTGCACATGAGAGCCCTTTCCAATGGCAATGAAGATGGGCTCGTACCCATGAATGATCCTCCATCCTATTAGAGTAATAATGCATTAGCTAATAATTAATTAATCTTTAATTGCTTATTAGTCTAATTTATTCTCACGCACTTAAGCTAAACTTAGGAGTTCTTTATTCAATTAACTAAGTGCTTTTCTATGTTAACTAACATGAGCTATTATCAAATCATTTTTTCTCACCACATGTGATGTTGACACTTGTCCTTATCTAATTCCTTTACCATTTAGGGTTGCTCCTATATAGAAATTAATCCTCATTGTATTATCTCTCTAAGATTAACTCTTCTATTCTCTCGAATTGTCAACCTTTGAGGATTCTTGAGGTTCATTTTGTATTTTTGTCTTGTTGAGGAATATCGCATATGTTTTTTGTAGATATCTTGTGTGGAAGGTATATTTGTTCATTGATTGATCTTATGGCTCATGTTTTTCACAATTCTAAAAGGTATTAGAGCCTTAATTAAGTGAACCCCTTCTCGATTTATGAGGTTTTTTCTTCAACAAGGGTTGCAGGCTCTAGATATGAATCCCCTTTTCTTTTTTTGCAAATTTTGGAGGTGGGCAATTTTGAGGTGCATTTTGGCACAAAAAGGACCCTGTTGTTGGATTCAAAGCTATCAAGAAAGTTAGATTTGGATTTTATATGGCCTGATTTTAACTCCTAAGGTTAGATCTGCAAGGGTTTGAAGTGGTTACTTTTTTTCAGATCCAAATGGTAGCTATGATTTTTGTGCATTTTCGCACAAAAACGGCCTTGTCATTGGATTCAAGAGGTTGATTCGATGAATTTTGACTATAAATTTTCCCTATTTCGGTATCGAGAGCTTTTGAGGAAAAAATATTTTGTAAAGGGGCTCATACATGACTTTCAAGAGAAAATTAAAAAGGGCAAAATTTTCTATAGGTCAACATTTTTTTGTTTTTTAAATTTCTCTTTAGAAATTAAAAATATCAAAAATCAACAATTTTAAAGTTTGTAGGTTTTTTTTTTTTTTTAAATGGGTGCATTTAATGTAGTGGGTACCCACAAGGTATTGTACCTACAGCCCATGTGGGCCCCACATCAACCACTGGCGAGTTAAATCCACTGACGGTGGCTCCCTTTGTAGCTGTCAGAAAACTTCAGTCCAAATTTTGGTGGCTTCTAATTACCTGCAGCGCTCTCAAAAAATTTTGATGACATTAAAAAAATTCCAACAATCAACAAATTTTTCTAGCAATGCAACCTCTTTTCCAGCAAGAGAAAAAAAATTTCTGGCCATGTTCAAATTTCCCAACAACCTGGCAGATAGTAGTTTTTTTGCCAAAATATTCCATTTCTTAGAGAATATTTTGCACCATTTTTTACACAAAGGGGGCCAAATTTTTTCAGTGATAAGAGAATATTCCTTGAAATTCTACTGATGTCATGCTAAAACCAACATGAAATTAATCGTACAGATGTTGACTTGGCCACCTTTGACCCCTCCTTTTTCCTTAAAGGATGTGTTTTTTTTCTTTTGGCCATAACTTGGGTGTACAATATCATTTTTTGGTAGATGAGATATCATCGAAAAATTGGTTCTGCCAACTTTCTAGTGGTGTGGTTTTCATCACCTATGTTTTTGCTTCTGGTGCATTCTATAGCCTGTTGAAATCAAAGGTACTATTTTCAGTCTTGAGCTCATAACTTTTGACCTATTTCTCCATTTTTTTGCAATTTCAACATTGGAACCATCTTTCAGAGCTCTTCACAAGAATCCATGCACTTTTCCAGAGTTCTCCCTAGGTACATTTTATTCAATTTTTTGTGTTTTTACACACTAGTGAATTACTTAGATGTCTTAGCTCCTAGAAACTTTTTGATTGCTTGGGATGACTCATTTTAGGATATTTTTTAAGTATTTCTATTATTCTATCCTATTTGGGAATTTTAGACATCTTTTTCATGCATATTTTCATGTTGTAGATGCATTGACATAAAGTGTTATTCTGTTGTATACATTTTTAGAGATTTTGCACATCCTATTGTACCTTTTTTATTCACACTATGATATAAAGTGCCATGGGGGGTTGATGTTTTCCTTTGGTTTTCCATCACACCTTTTTCAAGTAAGTTTCTCTTCCACAATAATAGTGAATCCTAGTGATTCTTGCCTCATGCATGTGTTCCTCATTTTGCACACCCTTTTATTTGCAAGTTATTTCTCCTACATGCAAGTTTCTTGGTTTCACATAGTTTTAGTGTACCTATCATGGCTCTCCCTTGTTAGCATTATGGGGGGTTTTTGCTCTTTGTGTTAATGCTTCCTTGGTTTTATGTTGGAGTGATCTATGTATCTAGTTCTTTTTTCCTATGTACTCTCATATGCAACATACATCAATGTTTGGTTACATGCATTTCAGTGAGATGGATGATTTAACATATGGACACTCCTGCATTCCTATTCCTGGAAGTTCTTCATTGAAGCACTATATCAGTCATCTTTTGACAACGCTCTACAACTTCTTCATGCTTCAACGATGTTCTGCATGTTCCTCTTTTCCAAGACATTATTTTGGTTGGAGGCTTCTCAATCCTTCATAGCTTGATTTGGAGGATTTTTTAGTCCTTCATTCACCTTTCACTCTTTTGGAGAGGAGTTTTCTCCCACTATGGTTTTCTCCTTTTCTCCAATTGTGAGAGATCTTTTGTTTGTACATGGGTACCTCACAAGGCCTTGTTTGTCAAGACCCATCATGTATTAACTTTTTAGGGTTTTTATCTACTCCCTAAGTCCATCTTAAGGGGGGTGTTCGAGTAATAATGAATTATCTAATAATTAATTAATCTTTAATTGATTATTAGTCCAATTTATTCTCATGCACCTAAGCTAAACTTAGGAGTTCTTTATTTAGTTAGCTAATTTCTTTTCTATGTTGACTGAATTGAGCTATTATTAGATCATTCAATCTATCATTTAGTCTCATCGCATGTGATGTTGACACTTGTCCTGATCTAATACCTTTACCATTTAGGGTTTATCCTATATAGCACTCAACCCTCATTGTATTATCTCTCTGAGATTAACTCTTTTGTCCTCCCAAATTCTCAACCTTTGAGGATTCTTGTTTTCCTTGAAGATTCTTGAGGTTTATTCTATAGGTTTTTCTTGTTGAACAATATTGCATATATTATTTGAAGATCTCTTGCATGGAAGGTGTATTTGTTCATTATTTTATCTTGTGGCTCATATTTTTCACAATTCCAACACATCCTATGAAAACAAAGTGACTGATACACCCATCAACTTAAAAAGCGCTATGGCCAAGGATTTAAGATTCTTGCTAAACAATGTTGTGACATAAATAATGAGCATGAAATTCACACCCTCTTGGAACAAATTCCATTTGAAGATACAAAATAAATTGGGTATCAAGGTCTTCTGTATTTGCATAAAACATTCATTACAACCTCTAAACCACATAAACCTCATGGACCTATTAGAAAGGGTCTATAACCCACTCCATATCCTTTGTCCAAGACCTAGAATACCTTACTAAAACTTTTACAATTGGAATTCATTACATGACCTCCTATGTAAGAAAGAATATATTCTAAAAACATTAATAAAAATTCATCCTTTTGTGCATATCATAGACTATTTGGTCACCCTACAAATAAATGTTGTTCTTTAATGAAGATATTAGATGACACAAATCCTTGCAAGGATGAATATGATAAGATAGTAAACTAAGTAGCTATGGTTTTTCTCCTTGTTCCTTGCTATGGGGTACAAAATTATTTTTTGTGATCTTATTTCGTCAATAAGGAGCAACACGATGCTATCCATATATGCTCATCTTGACCCTTACACTTGGGGCAAGGATAGGTAGCCTCTTATAAGGTGTATTCCTTTATAAAATGGATCCTTTATATACTCCATTGTCTTCTTAAAATATTGTGTAGAAATTACACTAACATTTTAAGGGGGGGCATATTACCCCATATTATAATCGTGGAAATAAAATGATCCCTTTTTAGTTGTGATATTATACGTCCCATAAAGGTGTGGCCTTGTTTGTCACATTACGGCATCTTTAGTAGTAATATCAGATGGATGTTTACTAAAGTTTGGTCTCCTCAATATATGTTATTTTCCTTTTTGTGGTGGTATTATTCTTGATACCCCCTAATACATTAATTTTCATGATATATTATGTCCCCTTTTTGGTGGTACTATTCCTAGTGCCCCCAAGGTGTGACCATTCATTCCATGATTTATCCTTTCTTAGTGGTGGTGTCATGTATGATACTCCCTAAGGTGTGACCTCGTATGTATTGAGTAGTTTCGTTTGACATATTGTGATCTATTCATTGACATACACCCTTGGTGGTGTGTTATTTATAATGCCCCCTGAGGCATGGATTTGATTTTCATCCCTCATGATGTTAAGCCTTTGTACACCCCTTGAGGTGATTTTCAACCCCTATGAGATTAAAATTTATACACCCCTTGAGGTGATTTTTGTTCCCCATGACATTAAAATTTGTACATCCCTTGAGGTGATTTTCATCCCCCGTGACGTTAAACTTTGTACACCCCCTGAGGTGATCTTCATACCATGTGACATTAAAAAATTTACATCCCTTGAGGTGATTTTCATCCCCCATGACATTAAACTTTGTACACCCCTTGCGATGATTTTTTCCCCGTATGATATTAAAATTTATGTGCTCCTTGAGGAGTGATTTGCAAAATAGTCCATGGATTTAGCATAATGCAAATTATTCATTCATGAACTTCAGCACCTTTTAACCTGCCCAACTAGCATAATACAAAATTATTGCCAATGGAGCGATGTGTTTCATGAGTTACTTAGCATAATGTAGCTTTCTATTCTTGTGGAACCCATCATGTTGCATGGACACCTAGCATAACACAACTTGTTAGCCAATAGATCGATGTAGCTCATCAATGGCTTAGGATAATGCACTTTTCTAGCCCTTATGAGAGTGCTATCTCATCTAACATATATTTATGAAATGATGTTTGGTATTTGAGACAAATTTAAGATTGAGGTCTCTTTTATTTATCAAATCAAATCATTTTACTACTAACCTTGTGTTTGTGTTTTATTATTTTTTTCTTTTATGAGTCTTTTTGTGTTTGTGTTGTTTTCATATTGTGTTTTTTATTTCATTTTTATGTTTGTATTATGTTATGTGCTATGTATTCATTGTGTATGCTTCATGTTTTCATACTGCATTTAACTTCCCATGTGTGTTCCTTTTTCCTCATGTTGTTTTGTGATAGGATCATAAATCTAGGGGCTAGCACATCCACTAGATTAAATGTCATCCCACCTCTTTAATATTTGGATAATTGAACCCCTCTTTTCATACTTTAATGTGAGTCTAAGTGTAAGTTCATACTCTCACTAAAGTGGGGGCTAAATGTAGCATCAAAAATTATCACCCTTGGCAAATTCACATTAGGTTTATCTCCCCCTTATGTGCTTGGACCTAATTGTATGTTTAATTACCCATTTTATAGCCATCTTAAAAAAATAAAAACAAAGGGAAATGAAAATGAAAATGATCTTTCAATATTTTTCCCCAACACTTTGGGCCTCAAAAAGAATGGCTTTAGGCTAGGTGCCCCATGCATTAGACCACCTCTTTTTGGAACTAATTTGAATATGCCGATGTTGGTATTTTATTATTTGAATTTCCAATTTGAATATTCCAATTTCAGTATTTTATTATTTTAATTTCTAATTTCAATTGTTGGTGATCAACATTTGGTTGTCGAGAAATTAGAAGAATTGCATATAACTAAAAATTATTTTCAGCATTTGAAACTTTGAGCAACCTTACAATTTTAGAGGAGAAATTAATATTATTGTCAAGCACTCAAGAGAAGTCAAGAGAAGAATTATTAGCATTTTAGTAGTATTTATTCATCATCAATCATGTTTTCATGTAATTTTTTTCATGTGTTGGGGTCATTTGTTTTGTGAGTACTAACACTTACATGAATTCAATCAATCAATCAAATTATCCTTGAAGCTGATGAGTACATGAATTTATTTCATCAAGGAATACATATTTGAGTGGTGAGTTGCAACATTAGTCAATTCAATACTTGTTTATCATTTAGCATCTACTCTACCAAGGGTAAGATCTCTTTATACATAATCATAGCCATTGTGTAGGTAGAAATACCAAAATGAGCTTTGACCTAAGCAAGCCCCTAAATGACATAACCCTTCCACCTCTTTCATTTGTGTAGGTTTCCAACTATAAATTTAATTGGAGAAATATAAAGGACTAATTTCTCATTCACACATTTAAGCCTACTAGTTGTTAGGACACAAAAATTGGATTTTCTCATCAATAAATGAAGTTCTAAAAGTGACCCCAAGAGGACATGAGCTACAAAACAAGGACCTCAGGCTTGTGCTTTTAGATCTTGCAAAAAAGGAGAATAGTCTGGGGTGCACTACTCCCTAGACCAACTAAATCACCTTCAAATTTATACATTAGGTTCTTCTGTGTCTGTTGTTCCTCTGTGTCTGCTTTTTTCCTTTCTAGATTATGTTTATGTTTTGTTGTATTCAATTTCTTAGAAATCATAATAGACTGCTGCATTTTCATAGTTTACCTAGGAACATCATTGCATCATAGAATTAAATCTATCTAATCAATCAACATAAAACCCCATACATAAATAAAAACAAGGTTTAGAACCTTGATCCACCATTCTGACTCTTCCATTTAGGTTTGTAGTAAGTGGATTTGAAATCACTTATACTCCTCCCCTAAAATTGGGATAATTGTGGTTTAATACCTAGATCCTTTTCCCAATCAAACAAATATATGTATATTTTGTGGTATTCCTCATTGATCAAATTAGATATAGAACATCAACCAGTATGTTCAAGTATAGTTTCTAATATTAATAAAATGATAAAATTCAAGATAAAGGTTCTAAATTTAAATATTCATATACCATCGATGTATCCACTATTATCTAGGTATATTGGAAGGATGGATATACTATATTTATTATCAAGGGAATATTTTTTTGTCTAATATTGTAATAGCTAGTTATTCTATGTAGTGAATTGTAAAATTATATCAAAGTGTATTTGGTGCAACTATTTATAATTTAATATATGAGTTCACTTTGGTCATTCATTTATTTTTAAGTTATACTTTATCATTATCACTTCTAGTTATATAAATGAATGTCTTTGTTTTAACATACAACTCAACTTATGGTTTATGAATACCTTTTCAAATATATTTTATTTTCCCAAGTTATCAAGTTATTTTTCTCCTATAACTTGTCTTCCCCCAAAAATAATCTAACTCATTAAAGAGAAAATATTTTATTTTAGTTTTAGTATAGTTTTAGCCTTTCCACTATTCACAAACTTGGACAAATAAACCGCATCTTATCTCTTGTAATCTTAGGATTGAAATACATTTAGAGAGTTATGCACATGGGATTCTAGGTTACACATATTAGATATAATATTAATGAAATTCATGAGAGATGTATGCTTACTCTATTTTTAGTTATATGCAAAAATGTATTTCAATCTTGTTAACATGAGATCATGAAGGTTTAATATTGGCTACCATTATGGAATGGTTGGTAAAGGACCTTTATGAATTCCTTCATTTATCATTAATTGTCCTGCAAGAGATCTCATGGATCAACATCCTAGGTTTTCTAGAGCTTGGAGAAGAAGAGGTGTTTCCCTATATTCTACATTGTTCTTAAGTTTTTTTTATTTGATTTATATCCCTAATTGTTTTGTCTTCTCCCCTTCACATGAGTACTTAAGTGTTTCCTCTAGAGAAATGAAATAGTATCTTTGAGAGCCAAACAATAGAAACTCTACTAGGGATATTTTTGTTTCCTCCTTTCGTGTGCTACTAGAGATTCAAGACTTTTCTAATGGAGAATATATAGATTATTTTTTTCAACCTTAAATAAGATTTGTGTTTCAAGGTTGTACTCATACTTGAGGTAGCAACTCTACTATCATAGAACCAAGTGTGTATTTTTTCTATTAAGGATACTATGTTGACTCAAGGAATGTTTGAAGGTGCAAAATGAGAGTTAAAGTACATGGTTATTCATCACTCCTTTATTGGAAAATTTTATTTCATAAAAAAACTAAATTTTTATATGAATAAATTATTTCAAGTTTAGCTTATTATAAAGTTATATACCTATAATTGTATTATGCATCTACACCTAAATACTATACAAAATATGAATTTGATTACTATAATGATACCTCATATTTCTATTCAAGTGGTCATATACCTTGTTTTAAGCCATGTGGAGATCTAGATTCTTCAATGAAAGAACTGACAAAACTTTAAAGCCACGTAGGTATGCCTAACCTTGATATGACATACTCTAAATCCTAGCTTGTAGCCACAAATAGCTAAAGGTCAAAGCTCTAACAATAGGTCCCATGCCAAGAGAAGTTAATAATGAATTACCTATTATTTATAGACAAATAAGTTCACAAGGATATTACCATTTACAATCATTTATTAATTTTATAGATGACTTTTAGGTTGAAAAATAAGACATATGCCCATTTATTTTTTAATACATATTAGGTAGTGCAAATTTGTGGATGAAAAATTTCCCAATTCTTTTTATTATTGGAAGCCTTTATTTACTATTATGAATTTGTAATAATAGGTGTGGAAAGTTCCCCTTCAAGTATTTTTTCACCCCTCTTATATTTAAGAGGTTCTCTCTCATTCAGAGTATGTAATAATTGAATTTGTCTTGCAATACTATAAAGGTATGTGTGGATGTGAGAAGTGTTATCCCTAGTGTAGTAAGGGAAAACATATCCCTTTTCCTTAATTTGAGAATAATTAGCAATAAATGAGCCCAATTTTTCCTTGATTTAGTCTTGTAATTTGTTTCACACATTACATTAAGTCTAGGACCCTTTTTTAATAAAGTGGACTTAATGAAAGTGTTTCTTTACACTTTCACATTAATATAGGGCTTTAATTAATTAATTGAGGTCAATTGAGTTTAATTGGCCCCTTCAATTCAAATCTTTGAGCCTTATTTATTGCACTTTTTGAGGGATAAATCTCGACACTCATTAATAATATTTCACAACACTTAATTTGGCAAGGTTTGTGTCCTAGGATAGTGACCTGTGACCCATTCGTCACCTAGCGAATGGGTCCTCACTAGGTCCTAGGACCCCCTTTTGACATGTTATTTCACATTCTTTGAAAAGGGTCCTAGTTAAGTGTGCTAGGACCCATTCACCCTATGGAGAATGGGTCCTCCTTAACTTAGGACACCCATTTTTGAACATATTCGTGGAAGAATTTTAGTGATTTCAAATCCTAGATATGATGTCAACTTGTGTTTTCTAAATTTTGGGACTAAATCTTAAGATAAGTATAAATACAAGGTTATTTTACATAGTTTAACCTAAGAATTTTTATGTGACTTCATGAAATCAAAAGAAAGAGAATTTTTTAGAGTATTCAAAAGAATTTAAAAGGCATTCAAGGGTAAATCATCAAGGTTTTATTGCAGCAATCAAAGGTCATATCATCATGTCAAAGGATTAGTGCATCATGTATCTTTTTGAGATCATATGTTGATGTAGCATTGGAGATCCTATTCAAGCATTGTTTCATGTCAAATTATATGATCAAGATCTACACACATTCATTCCACTTCATGGGTATGTGCAGGATCATCATGGAAAAAATAGGCCCTTAAGTGGCGATGAAAATTCAGAAAATCAGAGTTAGGAAACTTGACCTACAAATTTCAATAAGTTATCTATATTATTTAAAAAATATTTAAGAATATAATCCTTAGAAAATTGAATGTAGTTTCTAAACTAAAAGGTTTTTTTTTTTTTTTAAATTTATTTGGTGAAAATTTGAAATTTCAATGCAGTATTACTGAAATTTCAGGGAAAAAATAAGAAGTAAGTGTCTATCTGACCACCCTAACCACAATAAAATGATAATATTTTTTTATAAGATTTTAGATATAAGTAGAGGACTCATGTCTTGATGTGATACATATTTTTTTTGTAATTTTTTTCCAAGTAAATAATTAATTATGAATTTTTTATTACAACTTTTAAAAAATATAAAAACTTGTATGTTTGACCACCTTAACTTGGTCAAAACTTCATGAAATTCATTTTTTTTGTTTAATCCTGTAGTATGCGAAGCATATAATGTGACGCATGTTTCGGATTCAAAAAATGTGATACCGTTTGAAAGCTATAGATGTTTTTCAAGCAGCCTATCAATCAAGACTTTAGTCATAATTCAAATGGAAAATGAATAATTATTATTTATTGAATTCAAAGTAAAGCATAATTTATATTGGTGGAAATCTGAGAATCTCCTTTAAAAACCCTTTTCGTTTCATCAATTTTGGGTTAAAAAAAGGTCGTCAGTCACATGGGCCATCATATCACTTACATATCGCCACTGTTTGGCCCATCATGATCTTGCACATACCCTCATGCTAAGTTTCAAATTTGTACTCCAAGGTTCAATTGAGGATTGGTGAGTTGTTACACATTGTTGTTCATTCATCTTTCCGTTATGCATTATTTCATTACAAGGTTCAATTACCAAAATGGGATTTGAACAAGGAAATCCCCTATTCCCTAACAAACAACAATTTTTCTTCTCTCTTGATGTGTGATTGCAACTTCTAGATTGAAGATCAAGTGGAGAGAAAAGTTGTCGAAATTGGAAAGTTGTAAAAGTTGTCATCTTTGTTGCAAGATCATAGAAAGAGCACAATATGATTTATTTTTGAATTTTGGGATCTTAACACCTAGGATTTGGAAGTGTAGACATTTAAGAATAGAATCCCTAAACTGATTTTCTAGAACCCTGACAGGGACCCATTCGCCACTGGGCGAATGAGTCCTTAGTGAGGCCCGAAACAACACTTTTTCAACAAGGTACACATCATTTTAGCATCTGAATACATTCCTTTTTATTGCTATAATAGTTAGTTTTTTTTTCTAATTATTATTTATGCATTTTACCTTTCATAATTGAGTGAAATAACTAGTCAAAAATTTGGGTGTACCCATTTGATAATCACATTTGGGTATACCCTCTTTTCCTATGCTTTATTTTGGATTTGGGAGAGAATATGATCACTAAATAATTTCTTTTTGTGTGGGAACTCTATCAAGATACATATGATAAATCAAAAGCATGGATCAAGACACATAATGGTTTTGTTGTCCTATGATAGGCTTGATAGTCCTTCCTTTAAAAGTTGGACCCAAAATATTAACTGTCTCATTCACCATCATCTTGCAATCAAACCAATTTCATGTGAAGTTAGGCTATCCATGGCTTCAATCCATGAATATTGTCCCTTTGGTTGTGCATAAATGCTTAAAGTTTCCCTTTAGAAATGATATATTTATTGTGCATCATAATGGGTTTAATCCCGTGTCTTCCTGAGTATGCAAAGATTAAAAACACAAAAAAACACTCAAATTGGCCTAATATGAATTCAAAACAAAATACAAAGAAAATAGAACCTTTTACCTTGCTTGAATTGATTAGTTTGGTTGGCCCTTTTTGATGCTTGATTGTGTGCTCCTTCATTCAAAAAATGACATAGAAATGTGCTCAAAATGAAGCTAATGGAATGGCGATTGCAATGATGGATGTGGGTATTGGACTGAATGCATTATGGTGGCTCTAATGGCTACAACAATGGAGGTCTGCTACGATGAGTGTGTGAGTGCTAAAATTTGCTAAGTGTTGATGGATACAAAAATGAGGGAAATTTAAATACTTTTAGGGGAAGTGCCTCCAAATGAATGGATGGCTGAGATGCATCCATGGTGGAGAGAAATCAAGGGCCAGGGTGAGTTGAGAACTCATTAGCCCTCCCATGCAGATATGTGGTAGGTGAACTAGACAAGGAAAGGTGATGTGGAGATGAGGTCGAAAAGGTATGTCTTGTCTCATCTACCCACATCATGGGATGATGTGACAATAGAAGAATTTTAAATTCTTCTAAAATATCTCTTGGTTTTGGATATTTGACCTTAGGATTCGGAAAGGAATTTTAAATTAGGATTTTATTCCTCTAAGGATGTTGGAGAAATAAAGTGGAATTAAAAATTCCACATAGGGTGCATAGGGGGAATAAAAGGAATTTTAAATTCCTTAGAAGGTGGAGATGACTTCTCCAAATGAAGAAAGAATTTAATGAAAGTTGACTAAGGACAAATGTCATAAATGGCATGAGGATTAGGTTCTGCTTGATTAGTGATTAAGGTTGTGCAAGCATGGGGTTAGGCAAGCTAATGAAGGATTAGGGGCAAGTGACAAGTTATGGAGGATGTGACTCTAATGATGATTAGGGATGTGCACATCCTAGTCACAGATTAATTAGATTAATTTGGATTAAAGGGCATTATGGAGGATGTTGACATGAGGAGAGAGAAAGAGATGAATTAAAAATTAATTTAATTCATATAGGCTAATGACTAAATTAAATAAATTGGTCTATTTACTGAATTTAGAGATGAATAAGGTAACATATTTGATTGATTAATTAAATACCTTAGGGGACATTAGGCTGAAGTGAAATATTAACCAAATAATAAACTATTTGATTAATATGGATTAGGGATGCAAGACAGAGGAATGCAAGGGTGAACTTGACCATATGGAAGTGGTCAAATTTAGTTGTTTACATTTTTGCCCTCTTCAAAATACTGATAGAATAACAGTGTTTTGAACAAAAATAAGACATAGATGACTCGATAGAAGAAAATAATGTTAAATGATGCCTCAGTATCATGGGAGAATGAACATGAAAGAAGGATGGAGGAATATGGGAGGGTATGCCCCCTTGAGATGGTGGGTGGGGAAGAAAAAGGGCATTGAGTGACTTCTTGATATGAAGAAACGTAGGGTACCACATGATAGAGTGTGAGAAACCATGAAGAATGGTTTCTGAACGAAGGAAACCAGACACATGGTGTGTAAATGGCAGCTCTTAGAAGAAAAGGGGAAAATGAATTAATAAAGGGTTAATTAAAGGGTAAAAATTACCCAAAAATTAAAAGGATAAGTAGGGTCAAAAATGGAAATTATAAATAGTAAATTTGAAAATTTACTATTCACCTAGTTCTCATTTGCAAACTTGTCAGTGCACGATTAGACGAAAGAGAGAGAGAGAGTGATGAGGATTACTGAAAGGATGAGTGACTTGGAGGGCAATGACGAGCTGATCCATTGAGGCAAGGAGGTGCAAGAATTATACTACTTGTGCATGGTACCCTGTCGGGTAGGTCTTGAATCCCAACTTTGTTATTTCATTTGAATTTGCACACATGTTTTGATTTTAGGTGGGGTAGCTAGAAAAATGATCTCACCATAGAAGGGTAGATTCGCCCTTCTGGCCAAGCGCATTCACCTATCTGACGAATTGGAAATGAAAGGTGCGGACATGCATACCTCAGGGTCAGATGTACAAGGAGAGGGGAAATTGCGAAATCATCTCTTTTCGACAAGGGAAAACCTACAAAACACAGGGGAAATCGAGTTAGGGGATATGCGATTACAAAATCGCCAAAAAGGGAAAAGGGAAGACATGATTTCACCCAAAAGGGAAACTGGTGGATGCAAATCTACCCAAGATGGGAATAGTCAAATGTGAATATGCCCCCTTTAGGATAAAGGTGAATGTGTATTCACCACTTTGGGAGAAAAGACATAGGGGTAATTGTGAAATCGCCCATGGGGGAAAAGGGGTGAACATGAGTTCGCCTTTGGGGAGAAAAAGGGCGGATCTTTTCAAGGAAAAGAAACAGGTGGGTACGCTTGGAAAATAGGAAAACCTACAAAAAGAAAACATAGGGGAGAATGTGCATGCTAGACAAGTGAACGCACTAGAAAAGGGAATGGGTGAACCTGCCTTACATAGAGGTGAACTTGCCAAGCTGAGATAGGGATGAAAAAGAAAGAAGGTAGAAATGGAATGTTAGAAAATCCAAGAGAATTGTGCTCATGGAAACAGAGCTTTGAGACTCTCAAGACATGGGAGAGGCACTTAGCCATTCTGGAGGTGACTCTAGTGGTGATGACCTAGGAGGAATACATAGCACTAGACTAGGCTAGACTACTTCACATGTTGGGATATCCCAACATCTAGGCACATAGACCACTGCTGACAACGTTGATGGATTAGTGGAGCTCAGAGACATCCACATTCCATCTTGTGATAGGTGAGATAACGGTGACTCTAGAGGACATATGGCGGATCCTGCAGTTGCCAATATGAGGACACCTAATCAACACAACACCCTGGTGATTAATCGACAAGAGTGTACGGGCAGTGTTTAGACCTGTGAACCTTCCCATCCGAGGGAAGGAGTTGGACATTGATGCATGCTTGGGGATAGAGATGGTAGTGTTACCTTTGTACCTCTGCAGGCTTATCAATGAGATCCTCCTACCTAATAGGAGTGGTCAATTCTTTAGCCTCAAGATGATTGAGGTTGTCAGACATATAGTGGAGAGGTGAGAGGGGTTTTATGCATGGGGGTGTGGGTACTGACACAACTATACTGATACATGCATGTGGTGTGCTACAGATGGGCACTCATCATTACACATGTTACTCTGCTCCATATATGGTCTTGGTTGCACATTAGTGTTGCAGGACCAGACATTCTGATTGCTAGAGTTAGAGATGAGACACTGCCCATAACATAGTGGTGGGGATCAAAGTATGGGTGGAGACTGCACTACCAAGAGGTAGGTATCTTGGATGAGTGGATACAAAGGATGGATGAATTGGTTAACAAATAAATCACTTGGAGGCCATACTTGAGGCGATGGTTCCAAGGGTGGAGGGAGGACGACAGGCAATATAGTGGATACTTGTTCTCACAATGTTATTTGATTGGGAAAAACAAATTCATCATTGAGCTACACAAACTAGATAGGGTGACCCAGTAGTATGGCATGTAGTAGGACATTCTGACAAGGCCACAAATGTTTAGATGGGTGATTAGAGAGTCTAGGGATCTATGGGGGGATAAAATTACAATGGAGTATTCCTGATAGATGTCGGAGGCCACCCTGATCATAGTGTGGTTGTGGAGAGGAGGACTAGATGATGCAAGTACCACTATGCGATACTCAGCATGGTGGGCCCAACACAGGCTAGGGAGGATTACCACTGTCGAGCTGATTGTAGGTGCTTTGGCTTTTCGATCAGATGATGAGTAGGAGTTGGCAAGGCCACAGAGGAGGAGGAGGCCACCCTAATCATAGTGTGGTCATGGAGAGGAGGACTAGAGGATGCAAGCACCACTATGTGATACTTAGCATGGTGGGCCCAACATAGGCTAGGGAGGATTACCATCATGGAGCCAATTGTAGATGAGGTTAGCCTAGGAGGGTTGGGAGTGGGAGAGATAACAGATAAGTGGGCAGAGGGATATAGCGAGGGCACATGTGGAAAGAGAGGCCAATGCCGAGATGAAGGTTAGATATTATATGAGTGCATATTTTAGGGAGGTTCTTGATCCAGCACGGAGGGTTTCTCCATATGTAAGAGCAGCCCCACAAATCCTAACACCCTCACATTGAGGTGCCACTCACATGTGTGGTTATAATAGTTATCACGAGATTCCGTCGCAGCTGAGGTTCAGTGCTAGACTCCCACAGAAGTTAGATGTCAAGAGCAGTGGATAGAGAGGGGGGAGATAAGATCCCCATTTTTGATAGGTGCAGGGTGGATGTATAACTTACCGATAGGTAGAGACTACAGATTCCTTTTGCACAGATTACAAAGATTGATTGATTGATTCATTCTTTTATTCTTTATTAATTCAGGACACCTTGATGTGTCAGATGCAATCATCTATGTTTCATTAGAGCTCTGCACTTATACCTTTATTTGATGGAATTTCATGGACTTTATGATAGACTCATTATTATGGATTTTCATGGACTTTTATGATATTTTTATGATGGACTATGATGGACGCATGATATACACTATATATTCTTTTGATATATATATGATATGTGATGGACATTGTTGACATTATGTGATCATTATGTGATGCCATGGATGTTTATTATGCTCATGTGTATGATGGTGATTATGATGTATGCATGTGATTATGATGATTTATTCTTATGTCTATGTGAATGATATGGATTATATGCATTATTTATAATGCCTTTGGATGCAGGATGTTATGTGGCATGATTTATGATCTAATCTATATGCTATGGATGTGATACTAATGATGTGTGATGCAAGTGTTGATGTTAATGTGATTGATTATGTGTGTATGTGATATGATATGATGATTGAATATGAGATGGATGAGTGCACTGTAATGATTAATTATGCATGTATTATGTGGCATGAAAATGCAATGTGATGCACTAGAGGAAAATATATGATGTATGCATATGTGATTATACTATGGATGAATGTGATGAATTTTATGCAATGTAATACAATGTGTGTAATGAAATGGACTAGTATGTTTAGAATAACAACTCTAAACAACTGAAAATGGTAGTGCAATGAAATGATAATGGAATGGAATGAACTTGAGATTCTTAGAATAACCAATATATTAATCTAAACAACTTAAGATGATAATGAAAATGATAAGGCAATGAATGAAATGATATGAAATGAACTTAAGATGCTTAGAATAACTAATCTAGATTAATCTAAAAAACTTAAGATGATAATGAAAATGATATTCCAATGAAAGAAATAATATGAAATGAACCCTAGATGCTTAGACTAATAGATCTATATTAATCTAAACAACCTAAGATGATAATAAAAATGACACTACAATGAAAGAAATGATATGAAATAAACTTAAGATGCTTAAACTAACAAATCTATATTAATCTAAACAACCTAAGATGATAATTAAAATGATACTGCAATGAAATGAGATGAAATGAGATGAACTTAAGATGCTTATACTAACAGATCTATATTAATCTAAACAACTTAAGATGATTATGAAAATGATAATGCAAAGTGTATACATCTAAAAATGGTCACAATTAATCAAACCTGTTAATTAATTAAATATGAGTTATTTAATTAACATTCTGAAAAGTCATCTACATATAAATAAATTTAATTATTTATTTATATTGTTCATTTTTCTAATTCTTCTAATTTAATTAAATAAATAAGTTTATTTAACTATTGTTATCTTCCTCTTAATTAAGTTAAATAAATTTCATTATTTATTTATATTAATTCTCATGATTCTAAATTTGAATTTTCAAATAATGGAATATTCTTCTAATTCATCCTTCACTTCACATTTAAATTAAATATTGTAAAATATTTAATATCTTTTTTATATCACATAATTATATATTGTAAATATTTAATTACACACCTTTTTCACCTCTCACATAATTAAATATTAATTATTTAATTACGGAAGCTTCCAATATCCAAGTCACATGTAATTAAATAAATTTATTTATTTAATTAGGAATTATCCTCAACTTTCAACCAATTTTCATAAATGAAAAAACAAATGACAATTTATCTCCATTTTTGAATGAGGATGGTTTTGTGGGTTGAAAACATTCTTCCATTATTCTCTCAACCTTCCACCTTTCTCTCAACCTCCAGAATCTGTCAACGTTCATCTTGACAGGTTTGAATTTCACCGTTGATCTTTGCCAACTAGATTCTTTCCTCCAAAAAACTATAAATACAACCCTTCAGTGAGTAGATTTCATCCTAGATTTTGTGAGTTTAGCGCAGTTACTATAGTTGCATATGAATCAGCATTTTAGCATAGCATCTCAATTTCATAGCATTTTAGTTTTCAAACGTCATAGCTTAAATCATTAAGCAATGGACATGCATTTTGCATGAGCTCATTCTCCAAGTTGTCATTCTGCCAAAGATGCTGCATACACCAACTGAGAGCCAACAACTTACAACAGATCCTTGGAGATAGAGGACAATGGAACACTTTTGAAGGAGATGCTATTTAGAGTTTGTTTATCATTTAAATTAGTTTCCTTTGATTTAATTTCTCATTGGTGTGTTAGTTTAACTTATTAGTTGTCACACATATTCACACACACACAAATGATAATGAACCTAAGTGAAAAATGATAGGTATGACAATGTAATGCATAGCAATGTGAGTGGTGATGGGTATGATAATGCGAATATCAAAAACCATAGGAATCTTGTTAGGAAGAATAGATGGAAGGAGAACATTTATACAACCAAAAAACACTAACCATAGACTAGGGGAAGAATTGGATGGGGGAAATGCAATGCAATTGGATGATAAAATGAAATGAAAACCTAATGTCATTTTTCCATATTAGGAGCACTAATTTTTTCTATGGCACAGGACATAATATGCCAGGGCACGAAGAACCAAGGCCGATTAGTGTCAAATGTGTAAGTCAAATGCAACAAATAATAAGGCTATCCCAACAACCCAAAACCCTAAGGGCTTTGGTCAGGCTAGGTATTGAGATAACCACAAGCACAAAGGATCCCCCAATGTAACACAAGACCGTGGGGATCTTGGTAGTTACTACATGGAACAACCAAGAAGACAAAATCAAACCAAAAATCAAGATATGCCCCTATGTTTACCTGTCAAAGTGCACCATGATATGATGGATCATGATGACCCTGACAAGGCATAGTAGGAAGCTTAAATGATAAACAAAATGACAAAAGCATAAAAAGATAACAATAAATTTAAAACATCCTTTGCCATAGGATCAAGAGGTGGATGGGATTGATCCGGTCTGATCTAAGGGACGATACAACCTATTAAGACCAAAAGATGGAGGGTAGATTAGGTGATCGACATGACTCAAGATACTAATGGATTTTGTTATTAGAAACTAGCGGAATACTGACACACTTGATGAAAAAAAATAGAGCCAAGACACACCCTAAGGATAGACCTAGGGTCTTGGGGGCTCATCAATTGATGGCCTTGCCTACGTGAAAGCATAGAGACCTCATAGTTTGATAAAAGGACTGATGATTGACCATAGATAAGATTGAAAAGAGGTAAATCCAGTCATTGATGGATGACACAGACCAAATAGAAAAATTCCTTAAGGATTGATGAAATGATTAGCCCTACCTACGTGAAAGTGTAGAGACAACGTAGTTTGAAAAAGTGAACAAAAGATGAAATGAGACCTAATGATGATCGACATGATGAAGGATCCTAGATGAGGACACAAGATCAAAAAATGACACCAATATGCAGATGATGACAAGCTCAGATTTAGGATGAAAGCTCAAGATTTAGGATAGTTGATCTGAATCCTCCAGTGCTCAACCAAAATATACCAAGTGACGAATAATGAGATGTCGATGAGAGGATGAGTATGATAGGGCATGAGGATAGGATATGCAGATAAGATAGATGGAAGCATACAATAAAATGGGATGCAAGGTAGATAATGATTAAACCCTCTACGAATGGTGTATGTTGCTAGGTTTTCACTAAATGTACCTATCCAAGGCACCACTAAGGGTGGTTTTCACCACAGGACGCATTATTTCTCTTTACTATTTTTCGATTTATGACCCTTTTGATTTATTTTATATTTTTCTAGATATTTTTGTTTTTATTGGTATTTTTCAAGGTAGGATAACCTAGCTAACTTAGGTGTAGAACCTTTTGAGATGCATGATTTTGATGGGTTCCTCCGAGGGTTCACCCTCGGGTGTTGCAAGTCGACATGCCCTAGAACCATATTTGGTAATGAAAACATATGGACCCAACCAATTTTCTTTGAACTTTCCTTTCTTTTCTCTATCTTGTGTGGTGTGTTGGTTTTCTTTCAGGACTAAATCACCAACATTGAATTGGCGAGGATGAACCTTCTTGTTGTAATTTCTCCTAAGATGATGCTGATATGCTTGGAGATGATTGTAGGCCTTGATGTGTTTCTCATCCAAGAGTTCCAATTGACATAACCATGCGACTCGAGCATCTTCATCACTAATTAGATTCTTCAGAGAGATTTGAAGTGACAGTATTTCAATGTCAATCAACAAGATAGCATCAACACCATAAATGAGGGAGTATGGGGTAGTGCCAGTGGGTGTACAACATGCCCGAAGGGAGGGATTGAGATGGAGGTTCCAATCTCAACCAGTGTTGTTGACCACCTTTTTAAGGATTTTGATAAGAGTTTTGTTGGTCGCTTCAACTTGACCATTACCTTGTGGGTATTAGGGGGTGGACCAATGATGTTCGATATGATATGTCTCAAAAAGGTGTTTCATAGACTAGTTTTTGAAGGGATTACAATTGTCAATGATGATGGTGGAGGAGATACCATATCTGTAGAGAATATGGAAATAGATGAATTTGGAAATTTGAATACCAATGATTTGGGAGAGTGGAATGGCTTCCACCCACTTAGTGAAGTATTTAGTGGTAGTGATGATGAAGATACAACCATCAAATGATGGAGGGTAAATCTTGCTGATTAATTCAAAACCCCATTGTGAAAAAGGCCATGGTGCAATGATAGACTACAAATCTTATGCAAGAGCATGGATTATATTTGCATGTTGTTGGCACGGTACACATTTCTTCACAAACTCATAGGAATCATGCTCCATGGTGGGCCAATAGTATCCTGCTCTTAGAATCTTCTTTGCTGCCATCCCATTAGAATGAGACCCATAGACACCATTATGTACCTCTTTTCATGCAACATGGGATTTTGATTCATTGAGACATCAAAGGAGAGTGCCATGATACCCTCTATGATAAAGCGTATCTCCTACGATTGTGTATCGAGAAGCACGTTGGATGAATGATTTATGTTAATTGTGGGTAAGGTCAGGTGGTAAGATGTTTTCATGGAGGTAAGTATAAATGTTGTGATACCAAGGTGATTTGGGACCTATGGTATCATACACCATCTCATTGTCAAGAACATCATATGCTAGGATTAACAGTTTCTCAATGAGGAACTTGCAATCCGTTTGATCCTTAGGCATGCCAATGAGGGAACCAATTGTAGCCATGTCATCCACTACCTTGTTCTATACTTTAGGAATCTACTCAAACTGGATGTAGGTGAAATATTTCTTGAAGTCATCCACCATGCGTTTGTAAGGTAAAAGCTTATCATCCTTTGTTTGAAATTCATCATTGACCTATTTGATTATGAGTTGAGAGTCACCAAAGATGTGAATGCTAGTGATATTCCATTGAATTGTGATTCTTAGGTGAGTCATTAGAGATTCATACTCACCAATGTTGTTCATGCATGGGAATGCTAGCCTGAATGACTTTGGGATGTAATCACCTTAGGGGGTGACAAAGAGGACACTTGCACTAACTTCGTTGTGAGTATATGAACCATCAAAATAGAGCGTCCATGTATTTGTTTCTAAAATTGTAAGGACCCCTTCATCAAGAAACTCAACTACTAATGGATAAGCGTCCACCAAAGGAGCATCAGCCAATTGATCTGTTATGACTTGCCCCTTGATTTATTTATGGTCCACATATTCAATGTCAAACTCTCTCAATAGAAAAACCCACTTGGCCATTCAGCTAGTTAATGACGTTCGTGATAATAGATATTTGAGTGGGTCAAATTTTGATATTAACTTGATAGGATGAATAAGCATATAGTGGCACACCTTTTGTGAATTGAAAAATACTACCAAGAATATTTTTCCATGGGGGAATATTTGATCTCATAACCCACAAGTTTTTTGTTGATATAGTAGATGGGAGGTTCTTTGGAGAACTCATCATGTTGTGCCAGCAATGCCCCCAATGCAACTGATGTGGCTAAGATATACAGTAGGAGTGGTTTACCTAGAATGGGAGGTGTTAAAATGGGTAGATTAGCTAGGTACTCCTTGATCTTGTTGAAACCTCATTGACACTTTGGATCCCATTTGAAGGCTATGTATTTATGCAAGAAGTGTGTAAATGATTCACATTTATCAGCAAGTTGGGCTATGAAGCACCTTATGGAATGTAGCTTTCCATGCAGATTCCTTAACTATTTTAGATTACATGGCAAGGGCATCTCCATTATTTCCTTGAATTTCACTAGATCCACTTCAATGCACCTTCTGTATATAATGAAGCGGAACAATTTTTTAGATGTGACACCAAACACACCTTTTTGGATTCAATGGCACCTTGTATTGCTCTAACCGCTCAAATATTCTCCTTAGGATCATGGGATGTTCTTCTCTTGTCTTGGATTTCCCTAGTAAATCATCAACATAATCTTCCATTATGATGTGGATGAGGTCATGGAAGATGACTATCATTGTGCGTCGGTAAGTTTCCCCCATGTTCTTAAGGCCAAAAGGCATGATGTTGTAGTAGAAATTTCCCCAAGGGGTAGTGAAGGCAGTCTTATGTTGATCTTCAAGTGTGATTCTAATTTGATTGTAGCCAGAAAATCCATCCATAAGGGATAGAATAGCATTCCTTGCTATAAGATTTACCAACATGTCAATGTTAGGGAGTGGGAAATCATTTTTTAGGCAAGCTTTATTAAGATCTCAAAAGTCTGTACAGATTCTGATGTTCCCATTTGGTTTAGCCACAGACACTATTTTACATATCCATTCAAAGTAATCAATAGGTTTGATGAATCCAACCTTTAATAGTTTTTCCAGTTCTTTCTTGACAAGTAGGGCCACTTGGGGATGCATTTTCTTGAGCTTCTGTTTAATTGGTTTTGGATCTAGGTGAACATCCAGATGATGTACAACCAATGTAGGATCCAATCCTGGCATATCTAAATAGGACCATGCAAAGTTAATGATGCCTTCCTTTAACAGGTTGAAAATGATGGGGCACTCTTCTTCTGATAATGACTTTGCCACATAGGTGATTTTGGGCTCCTCTTCTATTCCTAGATTAACTTCTTGTGTCACTTCAATTAGAATTGAACACCATTCTAATAAATGAGCTCCAACAAGGGGAAGATGAACATCCCCATCCTCTATCACCTCATCATGGTTTTCACTATCGGATACACCCTTTCTTTTTACTTTTGACGAGTCAAAAAGTGCCTCAGGGTGGTTTTCACTAGGTGACTCTTTTTTATTTTGTTTCTTCTTGCTTTTGTGGTTAGGGTGTTCATCTTCCTCCAATTCCATGATGTACATAAGTGTCATATGAAGGAAAATGTCTATAGTTGCACTCCCTCCTAGGTCCCAATCAATAAGGTTGAGGTGGCAGAGGGAAAGGTTGATGGAAAAGATTGAGGTGGAATCAAAGAGGGATGAGAGGTCAACATCATCATATGACAGTATGATGGCTTCTTCTTCAAGTATATCTTCAAGGAAATCATTATTTGAATTGAAATTATTCGAGGTGCTAGTGGATGGCACGAGACCCCCTTGCTTTGTGTCATAGCCTAAGCCCACCTTTTTAGGTCACACAGGTGTTTCAATGGGATGCAATCTTCCATGTTCCTCTACACCAAGTCCTCCCTCTTGATAATTTTATTTTTCTGTTAACTTTGATGCACGGGGATAAACCTCTTGGAAATATTCAATGAGGGGAGGTGATGGCTCTAGTTCTTTTCTATAAATCCGATGACTAATATCCTCATCTACTAGATCTTGTTGTGTTCCTAGGGACTAGAAAGTGGTAGAACCCATGTTCTTAGAGCTGATATTTTTTGTCTTCACTTCTTCCTTTGGTGCAAACTAAGAAGGTTGACCGTAGGTGCGAGGACATGGAGGCATGGTTGACACATTAAGAGTTGTATGCATCTCATATTCTCCACAACCTTCATCAACTATCTGGACCTTGGTAATGGTGGATTCAAATGTAGTGGATGGAGTGGATGACATGTTGGATGATGAACTGGAGGATGGATTGGAAGGCTATTCCTGAGGTGCCCCCACTTCTACTCCTAGACAATATCGAGAGTGGGGCAAAGAAGCCTCTAGAGCATGACAGTACTCAAAAGATTGAGGATCTGCAGGAATGGTTACTTCAACCCCATTGTATGGGAAATTCAGGCATTGGTGATAGGTGGATGGAACAACTTGCATGGCGTGGATCCATGGTCAGCCAAGGAGAAGGTTGTATGAAAAATCCAGATCAAGGACGTGGAATGTGGTGTATTGCACAATGAGGCCAACCCGAATAGGAAGACAAATGATACCTTTTGAGTCCCTTTTTGCATTATCGTAGGCCTTGATTGTAATAGTTTTACCATCCAAGTCAACATGAGTATATCATACCTATTTTATAAACTTTAAGGTACATAGATTGAGGGCAGAGCCATTATCTACCAAGACTCATTTTACCTTATGGTGGGTGACAATGACCTTGATGTGTAAGGCATAGTTATGGGATGGATCAATCGATGACATATCATTCTAGTTGAATCCCAGCTAATAGGTGGTGGGTAAATGTCCTACTAGAACTTGAAACTAGGTAGGATCTATGTCGTTGGGCACATGCATATTCTAAAGAGATTTTGTAAGGATTTCTTGATGGATCAGGGAAGACCTAAGCAAATATAGAATGGATATTTGGATTGGGGTCTTACCAAGATGGTAAAGAATATTGTATTGTGAGATCACAAGAGTGGGCTGAGATGAAGTGGAAGCCCTAGGAACTGATATGCAGGTATGACGTGTAGTAACAACACATTGAGTGTATTTTCCTTTGAAATGAATCATAGATACATGTGGTTCCCTTTGATTAATGAACATAACAACGTCGTCATAATTATATGACACTGATTTATAATAGATATTATTAGTGTTGTTATTTTGTTTATTATTGCTAGGTCTAGGGTTTGCATTTGAGGTACTAGGACCCTGATTGTGATTAGGGAATGCATTTTGATATATCTATAATTGAGTATTGGACGATGTAACCTTATTTGTATCCACTAGGATATCACCTCAATCTATAAGATCTTGGATATACAATTTAGTTCTTTGAAACTTATTAGTGGAGTGACCTTTAATCTTGTGAAAATCATAATACTCATTTTCACTATACCAGGTAGGTTTGGGCTTTGACTCATCAAAAGGATTTGTCATAGGATAAGTGATTGGATAATTCACTTGTAGCAGCCTCTTGAAAACATCTAAAGGTTCTCCCAAAGGAGTGAATGAGAACTTATTCTTCCCTTGATTGTATTGATTGGATTGTAGGGGAGGATGAAGTGTACCATACAGTACAGATATGGAATTGGCAATTGATTGTGGATTGGGGACATACAATGATATTTCTGAAGTGTTAGCTACTTGGATGTGTTTGGTTTCGGTAACACCATCATTGACAACATTTTTGTTCTTGTTCCAGTAGTGGGATTTATCTCCATATGACTTATCTTTGTCTTGGTTAAAGATTTTGATTTGGTCTTTAGCAATAAGGGCCCTCTCGATGGTAGTTACCTTCTCAATGACCTCTACAAAGGTGGTAACACAATGGAGGCATAGGTTACTGGCTAGTTCAGGATGAGTATTTGTAACAAAGATGATTACCAAATCCTTCTCAATCAGATAAGATTTTAGCTGACTAGCCAAGGCTTGCCACCTTTTCAAGTAGCTCACAAATGTTTCTACCTCATGTTTCTTATCTTTCAGGAGATCTTAAGTATCAATGTCCTCCAAATTGAAAGAGAAGCATGCAATAATTTTTTTCGAAAAATATGCAAAGGAGGAAATTGAACCCTTCTCAAAGACCCATGAACCAATCTAGAGCTTGCTCTATTAGAATCCTAGGGAACAACTATAGAAGGTAATTTTCATTATACATGACTTCTTGACAATGTGTGTAACATTCTTGCAAATGGTTTCTAGGATCTCCCCTACCTCTATATTTATCAAATTTAGGCATTTTCAAATGCTCAGGAAAGGGGATGAGTGAAATTGAGGGATCAAATGGATAAGGGAAAATATCCTCAAATTCAAAGGACTTCTTGGACGTACCCTTTTGCAAGTCTTTTAGTGTGAATTTTATCTCTTCCCACTCCTTATTGATAGGTGTTGATGAGGAAGGACTTATTGAGTTGGACTGATCATAAGGGATATATTGCTAATATGCTGGAGGTTGAGGTGGATATGAAGCGATTTGTTGGTATTGATTAGGATATATGGATTGAGGATTTACATAAGGCTGTTGGTATGATGGTGGGGCTTGGTAATATGAAGAAGAGGCACCCTACTGATATGATGGTGGTCATTAGGAGTAATATGGATTGGATTGGTAATTGTAGGTTGTTTATTGTTGGGAAGCATATGAAGGTTGATGTAGATTGGCTTGTTGGTAGTAGGTGATTTGTTGTGATTGCTGAGGAGTAGCATAAGATGGTTGTTGTTAGGATTTTTTTGGATTATAGTAAGAATAATTTGGATTGGGGTTGGATGTAGTGGCTTGTAGATAATAGGTACTTTGAGGATGATATAGGTACAGGGAAGCAATGTTTCTTAGAATTTGTTGGTGGGATGGCTATGATTGTGTCAGGATTTGTGAATGCTCAGGGGGTTGTTGATAGGACAATAGTTGCTATTGAGGAGCTTGAGATGGGATTTGGGGTTGTTCTTGACTAAGCTGAGATGGGATTTAGGGTTGGTGAGGTGGTGGTTGATAAGATGGGATTTGGGGTTGTTGTTAAGGAAGTTGAGATGGGATTTGGGATTGTTGTTGAGGAAGTTGAGATGGTATTTGGGGTTGTTGTTGAGGAAGTTGAGATGGGATTTGTGGTTGGTGAGTTGGCGGTTGATAAGATGGGATTTTTTTTTGAGGAGGTTGTTGATAGGATGATGTTTGTTGTTGAGGAGGGACATGTGGTTGATGAGGAGGTTGTGACAGATTACCCTGTGGTTGGTGTGGAGGTGGTCGTTTATGTTGTGGTGGAATTTGTGCATGATGCAAGGGCTGTGAGGGGATTTGGGTATGTTGCAGATGTTGTGATGGGATTTGGGTATGTTGTAGAGGTTGTGTTGGGGGTTTATGTGGTGGTTGCTATGAATTACCTTGGTACTAATGCAAGGGCGAGAGATTACTTTGAGGTTGTTGTTGGGATGTAAACAAAGGTGGAAAAAATTTTGATGTGTGTGTGGGACTAGGAGGTGGAGGTAGAGTGGCAAAAATATTGCCCCCCGTATTCCCTAGAAGCTAACTCAATTGATTCAGTGGTAGAGGTGGTACGGATGGTATGGGGGTTGAACATTGTAGGTTGTTTATGCCTTACTAGTTGGGAGGACCCTGATTACCAAGACCAATAGTATTGTTAGGATTAGGGCCTTAGGGATTATTAGGATCAGGTATTGCACCCATTACTAAAACCCATGGTGGAGGTGGGAATACTTGCTAATAGACATCATTACAAAAACTGGGTTGGTACCATGTGTCTTGTGGCATGACCTAAGGGACTTATGGAACTGATGAACTGGAATTCAGATTTTTTGGTAGAGTAGGGGGTGTAATATTGACATATTTGAATAAATCAAACCCTGATGGTGGCCTGATACCCTTCAAGAGTGGTGAGGACTTTATCCCCACGCTCATCGAGAAGATGATTCATCATTTGCAAATTCGTAGGATAGCTAAGGTACTCATCAACTGTGAGCTCAGGTTGGCTAACCATGCTTTCATCCAAGGGATATTGGGTGTGAATATTAGTGTTAGACTATGATGAGTCATCATTGGTTGGTTGATCTTGAGTAGGTTGAGGCTAAGCACATTGGGACTATTTTTGTTCCATGAACTTCTTTTCTTGCGATCGAGTAAGGGGCATGAAAATGCAAAAAATTTGAGTGAATAAGATGACACTAAACCCTAGGATGCACTTGAATGATGTCCTAGGTGATGACTAAAAGGAATTCTAAGGTGATAGATCAATTGATTGGGTGATTGCTGGGATGATTTGGATAATTGATTATGTTGGATTCGATTGGATTGATTGCTTGGATTGGATGATTGATAGGATTGGATTGGTTGGATTAACTTTAAACTAAGTTCAGGGGCTTAATTGGATGACATATGATTCTCATGATTGGATTGGATTATAAAAGGATAATCATGGCATAAAATCTGCTTCAAGATGAGAGGAGATTGATAAGGCTAAAGAGGATTACTAACTCAGGATGGATGACGATCCCAAGTGAGTATGGGTGATGATGATTGGGGTCAGTTGCCTAACCCAATTGGATAAAAAGCCCCTAAATTTTTTTTCAAAGGATTTAGATTGATAGATCGATGATGGATATGCAATCTAAGGATGTCCTCAGATGAACCTATATGATTTAATTGGAGATTTGATGACTTTTTAAAAATGCAAACGGACTAAAATGACGATTACAGGCAAATGGATGATGATAAAAAAAATTTGATCACAGTAATAGACTTAGAAAATAATGGGCTTTAAGTAGTCCAAAGGATTATCTCTTGGGTTTTTTTATATGGGATGCGCATATGCCTCTATGTATTACAATTTTTCCCCTCCAAATGATAGGATCACCTATCTAAAGGGGTGCAGAACCACCTCTGTGTAACACAGGATCACCTATCTAAATAATATGATTACTTATATAAGTTTCAAGATTATCCCTTTCTTCATATGTATAGATGGGGATGGAAATACCTATGACGGGATAACGACATCACCTATTTCCTTGGATGTACGGATAAACAAACGCGAGATCACCAAAAACACTATCAGGATCACCTAAATCTTGGATTGTCGAAGGGAAACAAGTAGAGATGGGACATAATATCGCCTATTTAGGATTCAAGATAGCCACTTTCTTCAGGGCTACGAACAAGACATGAAAATGCCCATGACGGGATCGCCTATTTCTTCGATTGTACAGGCTAGGTGGTATGGACCAAACATAGAATTGCCTATCGGTCTAACAGGACTACCTATTCAAGGGGATGTATTGACACAAATGTTATGGATGAGACATGGCATCACCCCTATGGAAAATAGGTTCATCGATTAGGATTATGGGATCACTTGTTCAAGGAAAAGGTAGACTCAGATGATACTAATTGGATGTGGACTTTCCTAGCAGGATGACAAGATCACTTATTCTAGGGGAATAGGTGGATGTGGGGTTTCCTATCTACGAGACCCAGTAGCAAATTCACCCCTGATAAGGGCGAGTTTTCCTAAAAGATGGCTAGACTAGACTCAAGACGTAGAATCGCCCCTTCCAAGGCAGGATTGCCTATCCACAATGAAAATTCACCTATATGAGAAGTGAACTCGCCACTGAGAGCAGAGGTAGACTATGGAAAAGGACATAAAATAGGGAAAACAAGAAGCAGTGGGCTGAACTGACTCATACTGATGACAAGCACTAGTATATCACAAGAAGACACTCTAGACAACACAAGCCTAAAATTTGTATTATGGGTTTGCTAACTCAATGTAGGTCCACCACCTTGAAGGGACACCCCAAGTAATACTCCATGATACCGGGGTGGTTCTCTAGATCACCCTTTCTTGTGAAGGTGGATAGCTAAAGATTCGGTGGCACAGGTTCATCAATAGATGCCACGAGGTCACCTTCATTCTCTCACTCAAAGATTATCGTAGTTCACTATGAGGATTTCTATATCAACCCAAAGGTGTACGTGGTGAGTAAATTTCAGGTACAGTGCACATCCCCTGCACTACACCAAGCCGCAACTGAACATGGGTCTCTATCTAGGCTAAACAAGGCTATCTCATGCATCCTCAATACACCAGGAGGGTGCATGAGGCACAATCATGAGCACTAGCCCATTATAAACATGGATCAAGAGCCCCAGTGAGGTAATAGAAACTTGGACAAACCTTGCATGTCTTATCTAGGTATCACCCTAGCTTCAATGATTTGCCAGACACAACGTAACTAGATTGAGGTACAACTTTTGTTCTCCCCCCTTTATATACCCCACCGATAACAAATGGTCAACATCATCCCCCAAGTGATGAAATGCCAGGCAGGTCTCACTAAGGGAAGGAAATACTAGACATTTCTACTAGTCCCTAAGCTTGCACATAGCGTAAGGGGAGAGCGTACATGTACTAGCACTTCCTAGGTAGACTGGGCTGGACTGGAATGAGTTGCGATTTTTGGTCACCCAGGATCACTATAAAGTGCAAGGGGAGTGTATACATAAACAACCCACTCTCAAGCATAGCAAACAATTTAATTGACCATTTAATTATTTCTACATGTGCCTAAATTAGTGTGAAATAAAAAGACACAGACAAAGCTAATCTAGGGGTCTTCAACTAATCATCTTGCAATAAACGTGTTACTAATTTTCACCAGCGGTCTTCATCAAACGTGGGGGGAAAAGCTACGCAAATCATCAGTTGAATCACACAATCATAGATAAACAAGTTAGCTTATTAGTATCCAAAACTAAAATCAAATTAAAGCACAAATACAAAAATTTAACATTCTAGAATACCTCAAATTCGTTCCTATGCAGAGCAAATTTTCCTTTTTCTATGATGCAAGATCGCCTATCTTCTAAAGGGGTGAGATTGTATTCACCTTTTGGATGAAGAGGCGTATGTTCTTATGCCTCTGTAACTCAAGTATATTCACCTTTCCCTTCAATAGGTTCACCCATTTTGGTTGTCCCGAGTGATTTCACCTTTGAAATTGGTGGTCTAGATTGAGGGATGTAGGTTCACCCTTTCTCTAGAAGGGTGGGAGAAAGTTCACCCATTCTTAATTTAGATCTACTTTTGCATCAAACAAGTTCTCCCATCAGGGGTGGATTCACCTCTATATGAAACCCAAAACCTACAAAATTTGAAACAACAAGCAAACGTGAAACAAACCTGTGACGTGGGTCCCATCAAGCATGCCAGAAATGTGTGCAAGTAAATTTAATCTACTAAAATGTAAAAAATAAGAGTATGCAAAGATTAAAAACACAAAAAAACACTCAAGATTGGCCTAAGATAAATTCAAACAAAATACAAAAAAATAGAACCTTTTACCTTGCTTGAATTGATGAGTTTGGTTGGTCCTTTTTGATGCTTGATTGTGTGCTCCTTCATTAGCAAAATGACATATAAATGTGCTCAAAATGAAGCTAATGGAATGAGGATTGCAATAATGGATGTGGGTATTGGATTGAATTCAATATGCTGGCTCTAATGGCTGCAACAATGGAGGTATTCTAGGATGAGTGTGTGAGTGCTAAAATTTGCTAAGTGTTGATGGATACCAAAATGAGGGAAATTCCACTACTTTTAGGGGAAGTGCCTCTAAATTAATGGATGGCTGAGATGCATCCATGGTGGAGAGAAATCAAGGGCTAGGGTGAGTTGAGAACTCACAAGCCTTCCCATGTAGACATACAACAGGTGAAGTGGACAAGGAAAGGTGATGTGGAGATGAGGTGGAAAACGTATGTCTTGTCTCATCTATCCACATCATGGGATGATGTGACAATAGAAGAATTTTAAATTATTCTAAAATCTATCTTGGTTTTGGAGATTTGACCTTGGGATAGGGAGATGAATTTTAAATTAAGATTTTATTCCTCCAAGGATGTTGGAGAAATAAAGTGGAATTAAAAATTCCACATAGGATGCATAGGGGGAATACAAGGAATTTTAAATTCCTTATAAGGTGGAGATGAATTCTCCAAATGAAGAAAGCATTTAATGAAAGTTGAATAAGGACATATGCCATAAATGGTATGATGATTAGGTTAGGCTTGATTAGTGATTAAGGTTATGCAAGCATGGGGTTAAGCAAGCTAATGAAGGATTAGGGGTAAGTGACAAGCTATGGAGGATGTGACCCTAATAATGATTAGGGATGTGCACATCCTTATCATAGATTAATTAGATTAATCTGGATTAAAGGGAATTATGAAGGATGTTGACATGAGGAGAGAGAAAGAGATGAATTAAAAATTAATTTAAATCATATAGGTTAGTGACTAAATTAAATAAATTGGTCTATTTACCTAATTTAGAGATAAATAAGGTAAGGTATTTCATTGATTAATTAAATACCTTAGGGGACATTAGGGTGAAGTGAAATATAAACCAAATAATAAACTATTTGATTAATATGGATTAGGTATGTAGGACAGAGGAATGCAAGGGTGAATATGACCATATGGAAGTAGTCAAATTCAGATATCTATAGAACTTATTAGACCTTGAGAGGATTTCTTTTTTAAATCATATCAAAAGTTTAAGGCAAAATGCATAGTAGAACTATTTGTTAGAAACATGCCTCAACTTTTGATTGATCCACCTATCATTGATGAAACAATGATTGAACCAAAAGTCCTTACAAACATGCAAGAGCAACCTATGAAAAAACCTCGTGCAACTTCCTATAAGAGACCACGAGACAGCGAAAACAATCTTGTTGTGCCTCCTAAAGTTAAACAAGTTTACAAAGCTAGAGAAAAAGTGGTTGAGAAACCTCATGTGGTTCCTCATTCTTCCCCTAAAGGAAGAAAAGAAACCCGTGGTTGATAAACCTAATCCTACATAAACACAATTGATAATCAATTGAAATAAAATCTAAATGCTATAGAGCATAGGCGTAGACGTCGTGCTATTGCTTGTATGTTACAAAATCAAGAATAAAAGAACAACATAGAAATTCAAAATCCGAACTTACCTAAAGCAATGAATGATTACTCTATATCCTCACCGCAACATAAGCAAGAATCCTCCATGTACATTATCATTTGACCTCCTATTGTGATTAATCTAGATGATGGCATTGACATTGCAAAGATTGATGAACAAGTGCATAATTATTTGAATACATTGGTATCCTCTTCTATGAGCTTAAATGAAAATTTTCCTAATAAGAGTGTTCAACTTGGTGCTTCCCCTATTTTGGAACCTGTTATTGTCCCTTTGGCTAGTTGTCTGACTTCCATTTATACCAATCAAGATTGGGATGCAGATGACCTGCTATAGGTTGACTCGTATGTGCCTTATTAGTTCTTTACATTATTTTCTTTTTCATGTTTCTTTATGTGATTGCATGTGCATAATGTGATCCCTCCCATGATGTTTCGTTTGATGTCTCTCTCTTAGTGAATTCCTCTATATGTAACTATATTCTTCTATATGTCATAATCATTTTATCCTTTTGCATTTGTCTTGTGTTTTCATTTTGGGGATGACACAAGGTGTTGAGACATTTAGGTCTCTTCTATGTTGACTCGAAAGAGTTTTTATTTGTTTTCACTCTCTATGTGTTATTCTTCTAGTTCTATGAGTATTTATGGAATGATGATAATTCTAGGCTCTATGACAATATTGTAAGCAAAGACATACTAACCCTGAATCTATAGACCCCTTATGTATTCTTGGGGGTAACCCCTCCTTCCTTTTTCATGATGTAGGTTTATTTCAAACACATATGACTTGGCATAGGGTTCTCTAAGGAAAGGTCTCATGTCTTAGGAGAAAACATTCGCTACTTTAAAGTAGTTGCTCACATCAATGATATTAGCAATTACTTTAAAGTGGGGGCATACATTGATGACATCTTTCAACATTTTTCATATTTCATGGTGTGATTTTCTTTCTTGTAACACATCCTCTTCTTGGTGGTGTTATTGGGTTTGATGCCCTCCAAGAGTGTGATATTTCTAAGCATATGACTTTCCCTTAGTGGCATGATGCAAAGCGAGGCATCCCATAAGTGGAAATATGATATTCTTGACTTTTCCTCTCTTGGAGACATTAGGCACAATGTTCCCTAAGAAGAAGACCTTACATGAAGCAAATATACCCTTGAAAAAAAATCTATAGACATAATATTCAAAATCATTTAGCATGGTGGTGCCTTATCAAATTTTTTAGGAGGATAAATTTGGTATGTTATGGGAGGCTAATATGATTCTCTCATTTTTCACCTTTCTGGGATACTCACCTAGTGGACAGCTTGAGGTTCCACTACCTCACAGTGAGTGTGTGCGTGTTTCATTTACATAGTGGACATTATGTTTTGAATATAAAAATTCTTGGACAAATAACCTAGACCTGGTCCACATCGTATTGGATAGACTGTTGAAGCTTGATCCTTTTCTTAGAAAAAAATTTGCATTCCACATCTTGTTGGAGCAATCAAATCTTGATTCTTTTCTCAGACAAACAACCACATTCCACATCACATTGTAATGGTCGAAGCTTGATCCTTTATTTTTCATTTTTCTTTCTTGGCCTTTGATAGGGTATGATTACACTACAACAAATCCCTATGATCAGCTCCCTTTTTTGCTCCATTCTTTTCTTCTACTGACTGTTTTAATGTATTTTTCTCCAAGTTTTTAAAAAAGTTGGCGCTATTTATTGGGATGGTGCTATTCTTGTAATTTATTGCTCCGATCAAAATAAAGAGGCACTAAATTTGGTGCAAATTAATGCCAAATTTAATGCCATGTTCAACACCAAATTTAGCACTAAGGCTATCGTCGAGTTTAGCACCGAGCTCCACTAAGTTTACCTCTAAGTGTAGCACTGACATTAGCATCTAATTATACACCTACTTTAGACCCTGCTTTAGCCCCTAGTCTATCTCTGAGTTTAGCACCGAGTTTGCACAGAGTGTAGCATCGAGTGTAGCATTGGCATTAGTGCCTAATTTCAAAGATGGCATAGAGAATAGTCAAGATCAAGTCAACATGGTTTGAATTTTATTTGTCTTCATTCATTACCTCATCGGCCAATGAAAAATTGTTGACTGGAGACCATATCATCCTCTTCCATGGGCTCCACCTCCTTTCCCAAGTGAATGAAATAGTCCACATGTTCATCATTCACAGACCTCACAAGGTTTTGGAGAGAAATTGTCTAAGTCGTGCGAGGTGTGCGATATATGGCCAAGATTTACAAACAAGCCCGACTTAGGAAAAATTAAATGAGGCAATATAATACCGAGCGACTGACAAACATATCCAAGGGGGTCGGTAAAGATATGTTGCTAATGACTTAAGTGACTAGTGACCAAATGAGAAATTCAACGAGGAATACAGAGCTAACAAGGTTTGATTCATCAAAGTAAGAAATAAATATCGCCAGAACACATCTTGTTGTCTTCCCGATAGCTGGAGTAAAGCATATCAGAGACACCAAAGTATATTGGGGAAAGATGACATGTTGTCTCACCGATGGACTGATACAGAGGCATGATGAAGATACTTATTAATAAATTACACAATGGTATTGATGAGACACAAACCTATTAGGCTGACAAAAAGCACGATTTCTTGGATACAATGATGAAATGAAAAAAGAAAAGGGTATTAAGAGGAATGGTTTCTATCTGTGAAATATAAACAAAGTTTCCCCGATGAGCTAATAACACTTGTCATCTCATCAGACTTCAAGGCTAACCACCCATATGGCCATAAGAATTCCTGAGGAGAGGAGATTTGACATGCCCTGACATAAGATCAACCGCATGAGGCATATCTGTGTCTAGGGATTCAAATATTAAATGCCCTCCAAAATGTCAGTTGTGGAGTTTATTAACAAGAGATGGTGGTATTAGACTGAGGAGGGTGGCATCAGACTGAGAAGGGTGGTAGAAGTACAGTTCTCCAAAAGGAAATTAAATGCCACCTCGAGGGATCCATATGAAATTAAGAGGTAGTGAAGTTGGAGGTAGAAAGAATTAATGGACTTAGCTGGCTTTTCAATCACTGTAAATCCAAGAGACTATATCAGGTGATGAAGCATCAAGAATCAAGCAGATAGCCTCAAAAATGGACACTCTGATTAAGTTACGCTGCTCAAAAAAGCAGTTCACTTTCCCAGGCTTCATAATGGATCAAAGGCTCAAGAAGATTCATTTGAACAAAGACATCTTGTGTCTGGAAGTCATGCAGATGGTGATTCGGAAGAAGTTTTGCTTCTCCAATAACCCGACAAGGGAAAATTCAAACATTGCCTCTCATTTTCTAGCATCATTGCTAGATCTAAACCTATCAAAATTGAGGTGCTTAATCCTGCTCAGGATGGTCTTCAAGGAAGAAATTCTACTTGATGATATGGATGTAGTGGTGATGACACAACTAGGAGTTGTAATTCCATTAACGGATGACATTCAAAAAATGTTTCTACAAGGTGTAGAGGGGAGTGGCATCCCTTCATCATGGACATGAGAGCTGAAGGTCTGGAGCACCACAAGAGATGGGCAATGGTTGGCTACAAATTCTTGTGCATACGGCTAGGATTGGACAAAATAGAAGGCTTGGAATGGTTTCATGTGTTTGCAAACTTGGTGGAATCAACTAGATTCTACGACAAAGAAGAATGAAGGATGGTATCAGGTGGGGTGGCTATTGGGTGTTTTGTCTAGTGCTTTGAATTAGTATAGACTTGTTTGGCTTGTTATCGAATCCACAGCCTGTGGTGAATCTTATTAATTTTGGATTTTTGTAAGGGTGGTTGTGTGCACTCAGTGCCATTTGAATTTTCCCAAGTTACTAGTTGGGCTAAAAGGATATAATTTTTTGCACTCAATATAATGCATGCAACTCTTCTTCTTATTACGAATAAAAAAGAAGAGTAATGCATAGTAAATGAGATAGCATGATTTGATTAATATTATTTTTTATGATTTTTTTATAAATTTCATTTAAAATTATTTCTTAGATAATTTTTTGGCCAAATTCATGATTGCTTGGTCCTATGTACATATCTTAGGGATTAGAACATATTATATAAATAATATCGGCAATACTAGAACATATTGGCGGAAGGGAACAAAATGTCCCATTGATGGAGCGATACATTATATAGTAACAAAGCTCAACATTTGGTGAAAGTATATCAAGGGAACAAAAGGCTATTGGGCCAACATAAAGTTTGGTTCCCATGATGCAATAATAAAAGGTTGAAGGCATTAGAGGAAGTGACACCTATCAGTATAAGGCAAACAAGGATCTCCCCGATGACTCGATAAGACCATGAACCGTCAAATACATGTTAAGGAAGGATATCAGAGGAAATAGGGAACATCAAGGAGACATTATATAGCATCCTGCTGATACCTCGAAAGGAAGGAGTTCATCGATGAAGAAGGTGGTTATGAGTGAAAATAGAATCATGGTCTCATCGATGCAATGATGATGATTGTTTTCGAATAATGTGACATCTCAAGGATATTGTTGAGATATTCAAAATAAATTCTCTTCCTGATGAAAAGATTGATAGCAAGTGAAGTGTTTATGAGCTAGAGCTGAGTGAATTATACCTCAATTCGATCACATCTTTTCAGTAAGACTTGAAAAGGATTCGCTAGGTGCAGGAGCAGAAGAAAGGAGGTTGGGAATTCACCATTACTGCATAGCTCAAAACCAGTGAAATCAAATCCAAGTAAGTATACAAAAATTGGTTAAGAATTTTCTTCTATAAAGACTTATAAGAAAATTTAACAATGGAAGAAAGCTCAAAAATGCCAAAAATTAAGAAACAAAAAATAGAGAAAAGACTTCTAAACCAGGACTTAATTGACCAATGCCTGGGGTCAGGGCCGAGACCTAAAAGGAGTGCACAGACAAATCCTTCCATGAATAAGTTATGGGACAAGCACATAGGTTTAGGAGACGTGTGGACACCATGACGGGGTAATGAGCTATTCATATACCATTATAGGAAATAGTATAGGTTTCAACTAGTTTGCAACCTGTGGAGATTGAACCTAGGAAGATTAGTGGTACCCAATGTGTTTCTTAATAAAGAGCTAGTTAAAGCTCTAGCCAAAAAATATGATCCTAAAAGAAGAGCTATTCAGTCACACGATGGGCCTAAAATTCTCATTATCTCCAAAGATCTCATATCTAATGTTTTTCAATTGGAATGCTCTTTGAATTTACCATTTACAATAAAAGACCTTCTAACAGAGTACCATCTCATGGACACGAGCTATAAAAGATGGAAGCTACCACTACACAAGCTCAGGGATGAAGGTAGCCAGCTTAGAAGGTTTTCTAGTAATGAAAACCCTCCATTTCATGAGGATTTATTTGAAAAATATTTTTAATATACATATTATTCAGCTAGAAAAGTGTTAGGAGTAGAGGTCCCACCCCTCATGTCAATTGCCCCAATGGTCCTGGCTGCATCAATACAAAGCAAATTTGCCAAACCATTTGACTATGTCAGTTATTTAGCCAATTCTCTAAACCAAGGGATGGGAAGGCCAAAAAGCAATAGTAATAGCATTCATGATTTCAAACATTACTCTTTGTTTATGCATTTTCTTCTACATGAAGGAAAAGTTAGAAGGTTTTGGGGAGAGGAATTAATGATAAGATATGTAGATGAAAGTGGGAATTATAAACTTGTAAAAATGTGGACTTCAATATGGGATAGCAGATATGGTAGATCACACTATCTGTACTTTGAGGAATATTTTGTCAAGCCATTTTTGAAATTGTTGGGATATCCATTTAATTATATCCTATCCCCTAAAATACACAAATTCTTGAGACGAAAGGAAAAGAACCCCAGGAAAAAGGTAAATCATAACTGGGGGGATTGGTATGCATTTCTTGATTGCAATGTGATTAGAATCTATGGGTTTGAAGGAGCCCCACATCTATTTCCAAAAACAATTCCAAACAGAATAGCCTATTTGGAAATTGTGAGACAATTGGCTAAATCTAATGGAAAATATCTTAAGAGATACAATAAGCAATCTATCATTCCTAGCACTTTGTGCTTTGGAGATTTTACAATAGTCACCAGTGAAGGGTATGAAGAAATTGATACAAAATTGGAAAAATAAAATTTACCATTGGGTAATGAAAGAAAGAATTTTGATACAGAGGGTTTTATTCACAAGGAAAAATTGTCACAAGGAATATTAGGGTATGAACACCAATTCTCTGTTGATGATGTAATAAGAAATTATGATGAGGCCTCAACGAAAGATAGGATGACTGCATCCTAAAAAGTTGTGCTTGTTGAGACCTAGAAGAAAGGAAATGTCCCATCCTATTCAAGGGAATTTAATGAAGTACATGAGCCTCTGGAAAGAATTAAGTAGCTCATCACTCATGTGGATGAGCTAATAAAAGATGTACCCCCAGATGTGGACATAGAGCCTCTTGATAGCATACCCTCATAGCCCAGTCTAGAAATGAACTTATCCATAGATACAACCATGAGTGAAGAAGATGAAGAAGAGAGTGATGAGGATTATGATGAGGTCAAACAAATAAGATCCCATGTAGTTACACAATATGAGCCACCTCTAGAATGAAACATTGTAAATTAGAAGCATCAGATGAACTCTCTGATGATGTGAGAGTCAATGCCATGCAATAATTTATTTTTGAGAGTGATTTTGTCAAGACTTCCGAATTTAAATCATTTTTTTATGAGCATAAAGGAAGAATTATAAGATAGAGAATGAAGGATATCACTCCTGAGCATGAGGCAACCACCTTGGAAGAGTTTAGAAAAGAAATAGACAAAGAGTTAGAATATATCACCCCTAAAAGGGGAAAAGAATTACTTCAAGAGGCTAGGGTACTACTCTTACTAGGATGGGATATCAGCTCTACAATAGTGTTCCACATTTTTAGGAAAAGATGAGAAAAAACAATGCATCTGATGGAAGAGGCAAGTGATAAAAATGTACTCAGGATCAGGGTACAACCTAGATGAAGCCACCCTATTAATAAGGGCATTGTATCCTTAAGATAAAAGGCATGTTGTCATTAGTAATTCAAACCAAGTGTTTGGACATCTTTTGGTCCATAGGTTAGGGGACACTAACCCCATTGAAATAGCTGAGGTAAACATAAATGTTGCAAAATTCACTAAGGAACATATTGAAAAACTGATAAAAGAAAATGATAAATTAATGAGGTGGCTAGTCACAAAGATAAACATCTTCCTCTTCCATATCAGAATTATATTCCCCATGGATAGAGAGTGAAAAAATAATATTGGATGATTAGCAGATGTAGCTTATTGTAAACAATGTCATCAGAAGTCTCAAGAGAAATGAAAGGAGCTAAAAATAAGAATAAAAACCACTAAATATAATGTTGTGTCTAAGATAATCAAAGAAAGATTCAATAGGATGATGGATAGTGCTGATGAATATTGGAAATTGTTTAAGCAAACACACTTAGCACTTGTGGAGAATTAAATATTGCAAGGACGGATGATTGAAAAAAGGGAGGAGCTCCTAAATGAGAAAGCCTTGAAAGGTCAGACATTGGAGATATACAATAAGGTAGTGGAATCACACAACAAGTACCACAATAGGCTTAAAGAGGACCTTGGCTATTTTTATTTGCATCTTGTACTCCATCATAGCCTTGGCAATCCTAGGGAGCAAGATGATTGGAAGGATGAGCTCACCATTTATCTACCGACTGCATTGCAAGAAATAAATGACAAAGAGATGGTGTTACAAAATACACATAAACAACTTGAAAATATGGTGTATGTGGAATATGATATGAAGGGTCCAATTGTGAACGTGGAAACTTATGCTAAGGAGGAATACAGTCATCATCTCTCCACCATCAACTTGTTCATCAACCAAACTAGAGATGCGATAAATAAAGAGGGGCGACCATTGGAGCTTAAAGACCAGCCAACATCATAAGGAAGATACACTTTGCAAGTGGTCCATTATCTTGGAGTAGGAGCCTTGAATAGATCTTAAGTGGTCATGGGCACTTGCTAGAAGATAAATGGATCAATGCATTCATGTGTTGAAGCGTTATGTTTTCATTTAGGTTAATTAACTATATGTCATCAAACATAATACCTTTTTGTAACGGGTCTATAGCTTGTTGCCTCCCATATATAAAGGGAGACCAAGACCCGATTGAATATCATCATCATTCATATTTGCATTTCCATTATAGTAGACATTAGTAACAAGACAAATTGCAGCCATCCACCCATCCATTTCATATTGAAAAACTTTTGTTATAATGCATATTATTTAAAAGGAAATATAATGGAGATGACTAATTATAATTCATAATCCATTTTCAGTGTTCAATTTCTATGTCAATTTTTCATGCTTATTTATTGCTTTGTTGTCTCCAAAGTGATCTTTTCAAGTTATTTAAGTCTGCAAGATTTATTAGGGCACATTTGTTGTTACTATGTGGATGCTTTGATTGGTTTTTGGTTAGGTGTGAATTAAAGTCCTTTCAAATAATTTACTTTAATTGGCTCCTATTAAGGATTAAAAGTCCTTTTAGAGAAATTGTTTAGATTGGTTTCCATCAACTTAAGAATTAAAATTCCTTTCATACTTCCACAATAGCTTGAGGGGAGAACACTAGGATTATTAAAGAAGAGCACTGCAATATCAATTGAAGCAATATAATGGAGAACATCAAATTATTATTAGAGATTCTCCATGATTGTTTTAGCATTATGTATTTTTATTATGTTTCCATACTTATTTCTTCTTATCTTTGAATGAATATCAGTTATTGAGCCTCAATACTATGCTTATGTGAATGAATATGTTGATACAATAAAGTATTTATTGTGGATGTTGGTAGAGCTACTAATTTTTTGAAAATTTGACCTTATTTTGCCTTGTTACATGCTCAACATAAAAATGGAAACTATTTAAAAATAATAAAGTTAACAAAGTTGATTATTTTAATAATTGTAAGTTACATGCATTAATATATTATTATTTTTTGTGTCTTCACGAACATATGTTGATACAAAATGAATGGGAGAAGCATCCAAGTAATCCTATTTTTTTCTACCAATAATTCATACCAAAGATTGAGCAATTTAAGCATATTGCAATAGGTAATTTGTATCGACACAAATAATATTACTAAAGCATTTTAAAATTTAGGCCATAGGAATCATCATTTTTTAAACATAGATTGCAAATAATTTTGAAAATTTAGAAGTCTTGGTCGTTAACATTATTATCTGCTACAATGTCATCTAGTGTATCATTTTCAATGTTCATATGTTCTTTCAAGTATTTAATATTATCATCATCCTCATCTTGACCTGCATCATCTTCATCATCATTGAAATTTGAGTGTAGACCATCTATATTGTTACCAGATGTATTTGGATCATCATTTTTTATACCATTCATATTGTTGTCTTCCATAACATCATCTAACTCTGGATTGTTGTCTTCTTGTGCCTGAACATAACAATCTTCAACATCATCATGGATGCCAATTTCTTTGATGTTCTCTAATCCCTCTCTCTCATTTTCTTGGCCATCATTGTTTTGCTTAGTATCCACTAATGCATCGTCAAATACATGCCTTAGTCTTGGATCATAATGTATGACAAATATCCATTTTGGGTCCAAAATATCTTCATAGAAAAATACCTACACATGAATGACATACATATATTAGACGTGTGTTATAAAAATTTTATTGATTAATAAACACATGTATATATTCATAATAAGCTATGGATTAATAGATTAATGATCACTACCACTTCTTGTTTGAGTTAAAGAAATACTTGCTCACAATAAATCGGTAGAACATAAGGCTCCTTATCCTCCAGTAGGAAGCATGAGGAATCTATAGAAAACAGTACACTATGGGTATCATGTCTTTGTGTCCTCTCAAATGCTTCATACCATCTACACTTAAAAATACAACATTTAAAAGAGCGGTAATCCAACTCAATAATTTATTATATTTTCTGAACATATTGTAGATTCCCTTCAATTATATTCTTATCTTTTGAGCTTGATCAACTAGATTGCTTGAAGTCAACCATAATGCCAAAATCGAAGGATCATCGCTTTACGTCTACACTTTCTACATGATAATGTCGACCATAAGCCCACATTCTTGGATATTTCCTCACCTATGAAAGATGATTTATTTTAGTGAAAAAAACATAATGACGAATATTAAAACAGTTAATAGTATCAAAACTGTAAGGAAACAACATTTTGTAAAATTCCAACTGTACCTTTCTTTCACATCCTCTAGACATGTTGATTTCATCTTCTATTATGTTTTAATCTATACCTGCATATTCTATTTGATTTTGAATTTGTTCAGTAACCCATTCTATTGTGCAATCTTTGCCCCATTCCCCAAGCAAATCAGTGGGAAGTGGAGTATTCCTTGGGTTTGATCTCTTAAACTGTCTCCTTTCTTCTAGCACTTCTTCTCTCTTTTTATCATACAAATCAATCCATTTATTCATAAAGTCCATGTGGTACAGAATGAACTTGTTGATTATATAACTTTCATCTACACCTATTACATGTCAACATGTTTATTTCAAACTCCAACTGTCATGCTATTAATTTGATAAATAAATTACAGAGTAAATTAATGATTGCAAGAAAAACCACACTGATCATGAATTTACTTACTAATTTCTACTTGAACACCATTAGATTGTGGTTTTTCTCCATCAATAATATCTGATGCTCATTCTTCATCCTAGAAGTGTGGCCCATCTTCAATATCCTTACCAAGGAATTCACACAGGAAGAAAAATGCTTCATTCAATACATTCCCTTCAGCCATGCAACCCTCTGGATGTGCCTTTTGTCGGACATATCTTTTTAGAGTTTTCATATACCTCTCAAAGAAAAACATCCAACTCGATATGATGGTGTTGGCAAGAAATTGAGTCCACTTTTTGGCCAAAAAGTGGGTGTTTTCCCTGATTTTCAGATTCTGACACATTTGACCTTAAAATTTGAAGCACTTAGAGATGGAATCTTCAAAAAATTCACTAATCATAAAATGTAGTACTCGGAGTCTAGTTTCCAAATATGTAATTTATTTCAATACCCAGATTGTACAAATTGAGTTTCAATAGGCATTTTTAAAAACCACTATTTAAAAGTCATTTGTTTTTACCATACCATGCACATGTACAACATCCATATTTTGACCTAAATTATCATATTTTTCTAAATCCTTTTGGGAAAAGACTTTTGATTGATTGAAGCTTGTTTTGGATATTTTTTTGTAATTTTTTATTGAATTTTTTTTTTCTTAATATTTATTAGGCATATTTGTCATTTTGAAAAATCGTCGTGTACGACACACATAAGATGACCTAAAGTTATCATTTTTTGAATTTCTTTTTTAAATTTAAAATAGTTGTCTGAAGTTTTCTCTCGTGCAATCTGTTCGTCAAAATGTTATGTTGATCAAAAGTTATTAAAATAGTAAAAAACCCTGATATTTAAAATTTATGGACCAGTTTCATCGTAAATTAATTGAAAAATAGAAAAAAATAATCCAATTGTAAAAAAAAATACATATTTGGAATCTGTATTATCGCATCTAAAATGGGTTTTAATTTCGTCAAAAAATTCTGCAAAAAAAGTCGTTAGCCATATGTCCAAACTCAATATTTTTCTCTAACATTGTTAGAACCTTCAACTTGTAGGTCAAACTAGGTTGAAGGCCTAGGTTCGAACTCCCAATGCTTTTCTTGAACCAAAATCCGAGGCAAACACCTGACCATAAAGCAAAACTAATTTCAAATTTTAAAAAACGGGATCTCGATTATAGAATGGGATCCCATTTTTTTTTTACAAAGGATCTTGTTCCTAATATTTAATACGGTGACTATTGACAGGGAAACGAGATCCCATTCCTTTGCTAACAATCCCCACAATAAATATTGGGAACGGGATGTTGATTATAGAACGAGATCTCATTTTTTTTTTAAATGGGATCTCGTTCTATAATTGGGATCCCATTTCTTTCTAACCATGTTATTTAAATTTATTGTCAAATTTTATTGTGAAGTCTGCAACTTTACATGTATGTCCGAGAGCAGTAAAATTGGACTATTTTTCATCAAGCATTATTTTTATAGGTGGTGACTTGCATTTTTGATTAATTTTTTCAAAGGAGAGATCCCGTTTTTTCAAAGGAGGAACAAAAGGTCTTCAACTAGCAATATGAATCGATTTTTTCAAAGGAGGCATGAAGAAATCAGTTTTAAAGTGGAATTATGCTAGTTTTCTACTTTTTTTGAGGAACACAAGAGGAAGAATTTAGTCCTTATAGGTCTTGAACTTCCAATTTGGATTGAATTTTTTGAAGAATTTCACTATTGACATTCATTTGTGCTTGAGAATTTTATAATCATGGGAGATAAAACTCGTAATAAGAGGAGGAAGACATTGACTCCTGAAGAAATTGAAGCAAACAAAGAGAAGGAGAGACAAAGACAAAGACAAAGAAGAATGAGAATTAAATCAATGAATGATGGGGAAGCATCCAATTCAACAACTATTGAAGATAAAAACATAGAGGAGACCATGGTTGTAGATGAAGCTAATTTGCAAGAAGTCAATTTGGAGAAGAATATGATTATACAAGCAAGTCCTACTATGTCTTCAAATCCCTCTTTCAATGCTATGGAGAATGTTTCAATATGCACAAATCTAGGTACATCTTCAAATCCACATGTTAGTGAAATGGTAAATTTGTATGTAGAAGTTTTACAAGATGCCAGACTTAATGATATTGACATTGATAATATTTAGAGAGATGAAACTTTTATAGAATTTGTTGAAAATGAAAATGAGAATGATCCTTTTGTTGAAAATGAAAATCGTTTTGTTGATGAAAATGTAAATCATTTTGAAGTTGAAAATGAAAATGAAAATGAAGATGAAGATGAAGATGAAGATGAAGATGAAAATCTAGAATGTGATGTTGAATTTAATGAAAATATTTTTTGAAAAATTGAAACTGGTGTTTTCGATAATCTTCCTAGTCAAATTTCTTGGAGGTAAATAAGAACACATGTGAATAAAATATACAACAAATTCTTTTATCGTAAAAAAATTGCAATTCAATGTCAACTAATGATGCAAATGATGAGAATGCAAAAAATGAGGAAAATAATTAAAAGGTTAGGATTTTTTGTTAAACCAAAAAGAAAAGATCAATCATTAAAACATGTTATGTGTACTATTTCTAGTGACATTCAATCTATTGGGAAAAATAGTCAATCTAAAGATAAAAATGCAACAAGAAGAGCTATAACAACTGCTATAGTTAATAAAACAACTTTGAATAAAAGAATGGTAAGAAATATTAGTGAAGTTTTAAAAATAAATCCTAAAACATTGCTAAGAGTGGCAAAAAGAAGAGAAAGTATAGAAAATGATCCTATCAACCAATGCTGGAGTTTCAGTGGTCGACTCTCGAGGTCTGATATGAAATTGAATGTTGAAATGAAATCTTTGATTGAAAAATATTGGCATGATAATACTAGGGTTTCATCTAATGCTAGAGATGTTTTAAAATTAAGGGTGGGGTCCAAAGTTCACAATCCTCACCCAAAACACCTATTAGATACAACACAAACTGAATTTTATAGAAAATTTTGTGGTGATTTAGTGTTAACTGGTAATATAAAATAAGTCAAAGGTCTTTTGAAAAATGTAAACTATGGTCTGTTAAAATTAATAAGAAACAAATATCTTGTTGTTGTAAAACACATGTTCAATTTCGTTATTTTTATGATGTTTTTTGATATATACTTTGTACCTTGCATACTAACATGATTATACAGGAATGTGGTATTAATATGCCACATGAAGCAATAAGGGAGTTTATTTCAAGTTTGTTTTGTGAAAGATCTAATGGTAAATTGTTTTATTTAAGTTCTTGTATTTCTAGACAATCCATTGACTATGGAAATATTTCATTCTTAGGAATTTGTATCCATGAAAGTTTTGATAATGATTTTGGACAACAATTAGTAGAAGTTAAAATATTTAATAATGTTCACTATTCTTTAAAAGATGGAAAAATAGGAAAGCATTGTGATTTAGTTATAGAAAAGTTAGTGTGCATGCATTCATGAGTGAATTTAAGAATAAGATAGTACCAAAATATATCATGCACTCTCAACATGCTCAATGGCTTGATGGCCAATTTTGTGCATGTAGAAACACATTTCCAATTGATAATATACTTTAAGTGGTCGATTTTGCGGAAAATTATACTCTTGATCTGCAAGAGGAAATTCAATCACAGTATTATAATTCAGCGCAAGTAGCTATGTTTTTCCATATTGTTTATAAACATACAAATGATAGCACTAAGGATGATAGAAATTTTTTGAGGGAGTATCATTTTTATTTGAGTGACAACCGATTACACTTGTCAGTGGATCTACTAAATGGCATTCATTTAGGAGTTCGACAACAAGCACATTGACTATCTGGACAAGGGAGCTTGCATGTTTTTTCCAGTTTTGTATCTTAGGAGATTGGGAAGCATGTGAAAATATAGAATGGGTTGAACAGTGGAAGGAAAGATCATTGACACTTGCACAAGCACATGATCAATATGAAAGAACTATTGAAGAAAATGATCAAGTGTTTGCATTTGAAGATTATGATCGTGTTTCAGACCTTGTACAAGAAGGTAATTTAATTCAATTTATTTCATTTTATTTCACTTTATTAAGTTATTTTGTAATACTAAATTATTTATATTGATATGCGCAAGTTATTAAATTAATTTTTGTTTGCAAGACATGTGTTTGTTGTTGTTGCACCTAAGGGGAATGAAGAGAAAACAAAATATTGGTTGGCTCATTGTGTGGAGAGTAAACATAAGTTAATATCACCTCGAGAAGATGTTGATGGCTATCATTATCCAACAAGTACCGTGATCCCCTTAAGATATCTGCTTAAGCAAATTTTGATAACAAGTTTTTGGATCCCCTTAAGCAATTTTTTAGAACAAGTCTTTGATCCCATTAAGAAAATTTTGAGAACTTATATGATGATTGTTTTAATGTTTTCCAATAGGATCGGTTGTGGTTGTTGGCACTTGGCTATGAAAATACCTAGAAAGGAAGAATGGTCTACCTACATTCAAAGATTATGAATCGCATAAAAAAATTATACATGATTCACATTTGGTGGTGGCAACAAATATAAAACTAGATTGGTATCACAGAAGACCTGCAAATAAAGTGCTATGGACAATTTATATGGAAGAGCATGAGACAATCATAGATGCATTACAAAAAAGAGAGGATGCAGATGGTACAATGGAATAAGTAAATACATGTAAATATAGTTTAAGTTTTATATTGTCCTTTTAAATAGAGGTAATTATTAGTTAAAATATATTTAAATACATGTTTTGATTACATATTGATATTTCTTGTACATTAATAGTTAGAATTGATTTATTATCCATTTTTTCATCCTTAAGCCATCATTGCATTGATGTCATACTTTGAAACAAAAAAGAGAGGATGCATGGATTCAACCTACACACATGTGGAATACTTTTAAATGCAGGTACTTGAGTTGTGTACATATAGATAGTTTTATATAAATTAAAATATTTATGTTTTGATGATCTCATTGATTTTGCTTGTACCTTTTTGATATCAGGTGGTGTGAAGACCTAGTACATTATGGGCAGGAGTTTGAGATTTTCTTGAGATGGCATATCCAAATTTTGTAAACATTATTCTGAGATGACATATATGTACATATATGTCCCACTATGTCTTCAAATCACTAAATATCATTCATACATTATTGTTAAATCAATTATATCCTTAAGATGTTGTATTATGACCCCTTAAGACATCCCCTTGAGACATTGTATTATGAACCCTTAAGACATCCCCTTAAGACATAATATGACACCTTAAGACATCCCCTTAAGACATTGTATTATGACCCCTTAAGACATTCCCTTAAGATGTAATATGACCCCTTAAGAAGTAATATGACCCTTAAGACATCCCCTTAAGATGTAATATGACCCCTTAAGACATCCCCTTAAGACGTTGTATTATGACCCCTTAAGACATCCCCTCAAGACGTCATATTATGACCCCTTAAGATGTCCCCTTATTTGCTTTCAATGTACCTATTTGTTTTGACAAGTTATAAATTAGTATTGGATGCCATTATTTGTTTTGACAGGTTATAAATTAGTATTGGATGCCATTATTTGTGTTGAAACCTTATAAAATAGTATTGGATGCCATTATTTGTTTTGATGGCTTATAAATTAGTGTTGGATGTTATTATTTATAGAATTTATTAATGCTTTTGTTCTCTAATATTGTATGGTTTTTTTTATTTCTTAAAATTTTATCCTTTTTGGTATGTAAACGAATTGCTTTTGTTTGTAAATTATGATTTATTGACTAATTATTGATTGATGTGAACTGAATAAGTTCATCGACTAATTATCACTAATTATTGAATGCACATATCATGTATATCATGTATGAGATCACTAAATTTTTAAACTATAAATATTAAAATGTCCTATTAATTTCAACTTTAATTTCATATTTATATTTAATTTCACATTCATGTCATATATTAATATCTTAAATATGAACATAAAATTCATAAATGTATATGTGTAAATGAAAATTTTAAACAATAATAAAGTCCATAATTTATGTAAATATATTAAGTGTGTGAAACCAATATTATAAGCGCATCAAAAAAAGTCCATCAAAGTACAACCCATGAACTAAAGTCCAACTAAGTACTCAAGAACCATGAAATATAAAGTCCAACAGAGTACATGACAAACCAGAAATATAGTCCACGAAATAAACAAATATAACCAACAAAATCATGTTTCTAGGTCATGTATTGTCTCTATAATCAAGAGACCTCTTCACACCATGTGGACTATGCTGATGACCTAAAACACTTTGTACAAGAGAAAGACGAAATCATATGTAAGGCAATGAAAAATTATTTAATGACAATTTAATTTATAATTCATCATAAAATTAAATTACCATCATATTTGGGTTTGGATGCTCTACTTCACCTAAAGCAACCTCTACATTCTCTTAATCAATCTACATAAACAAGACAAAGAAAGTTGAAATTAGCTGCACAAGTCTACAATTAAAAATGATTTAATTGAAATTAATTTATAATTTATCATATTTTAATTGTACCATATCCATAGGTTGTGCACCCTCTTCTACAGGACATGTTTGTACATTCTCAACTACTAGATGTGTCTCATGCTATAAAAGAAAAAGAATTTAAAACATGTATTAGCTCAAATTATATATATATTCAATTTGAAATTTAAAATTAAAGTTATATTCACAAAATATAATTTATAATTGAATTTAAATATAATAAAAAATTTAAATTACCATTTGATCTAGAGCCTACTCCGAATGCCCTCCTGGAGGTGTAACTATGTCTGGGTCAGGGCTGAAAGTCACACTAACAAAGTCCTACAAGATCAAAATTAAAGCATGTACATACTTGAATTAGGTATATATATATATATATTCAAGTTTGCACATTTTGTGTAGAAATATTTTTAAACAACTTGAAAATCAGAGGCCTCACGAGTAGCGGCAACATCTAATGTTTTCCCAATGCCCATTCTCATTGTGGTATCAACCTAGACATACATGTAGACATGTAACACAAGCTTATAATATTTACAAGTGTACATGCACATTTCATATATAGTGAAATAAAAATTCATAATTGTAACTATACTAATGTAAGTTAAACAATTTACAATATAAATGTACCTACCCCTAGTCTATGACGACCGATAGTGGAGGAGTGCTCAACAAGCCCTTGGGTGGAATCAATTTGGAAGCCGATTGACTCACTTAAACCAATATAAATATTTCTAACATATATGCTATTCAATTATAAATTTAAAACTCAAGTTAAAAATCATTTCATTTATAATTTAAAAAATTGAAATCAAAATACCCCATAAGGGTTGCAAATTGAGACTGGTGTCGATGTATGTACTCATGGAATAGATGATTGCCCCATCATCACTATCGTCTGTACACCAAATGGTTTGATTGTTAAAATGTATCGCAAAATTTACTTTGATATATACATTCATCAAAATTCTTATAAAATGAATGTGTAGATGCATATTTATACTTGTGCAGCAGTATCCTCAGGATGTTGGACTACTATAAGAAACTCTACAAATGAACTGATGTGACCAAATGAACCATCAGAATCTCCACATGCACTTGAACTAGGTGTGACCTGATCAGGTCCATAGCATACTTGATGGCAACTAGTACATACATGTGGGATGGGCCTTGACACTCCTTGAGTGGTACTCGAACTAGCTCCATAAAACACTCTTCCATCATCATCATCTCTATGCTCCCCACCCGCTATCGTAGAAGAATGTTGATCAAGGTCTCCTGCGAGTGTACTAAGGGAACCTAATGTCAAGACCATAGCTCGATGATGCATAGGTGCAGGAATGGGAGGATCAAGAGCAGCAACAAAGGGTTGTGCATGCATGGGGCATTGGGGATCAACCCTTTCCCCTAACCTCTATTGTGGCATGCCACCACCAACACCCTGAAGTGATTTAAAATCAAAATAATTGGGCTTTTGCACCACAATAAACTCTACATACAATTTCCTCAAAAAATACAATGGGCACTCCCAATTAGCGTGTGGGGGACTATCAAAAACCATATACCATCAATCCTAAAAATGTGCACTCATTTTTGGATGTATGCACCACCTCACAAATATTCTAGATTTGTTCGCAGGAATGGACTATCAATTAACGGGGTCGAGAAAGTAGGAGACTAGGTGGGATTTCATTATTTTAAGGTCTAATATTTGTTTATAAGAGAGACCATCAACATAAAATTGTCTCATCTATTCTTTGTCTCGTCTATGCCTATCTAGATCAGAATCAATGGTCCTAATGGCATCCACAACATTTTGTATTGTAGATGAAAAACATCTAACATGCGATGCAATCAATGCTTGACTCTACATAGCATTGATTTGATTTTGTATGGATACAACTTGATAATTTATGTGTTCTCACAAGTGAGCCTTATCAGATGCAATAGGTTGTGGAGGTGGCATATTAGGTGGAGGGGGAGGTGGAGGGGGATGTGGAGGTGGCTAAGGTGGTGGATTGATGATATTGTCAATGTTAAAATCATCCATGATATGAGATATAAGTGTGCACCTGCATTAAATTATACTAAATTAACATACAAACTTAAAAAATTACAAGAAATAGTTAAATTTGAAATGCATAAGGAAATTTGTTTAAATAGGATGTGCATACATATATTAAGATGATATAAAATTGAAACACACATATGCATTGATTGAACTTGAGCATGTGCATACAAAATTCAAAATTTAACATGTACATACATTTAAAATAAAAAATACCATGCATAATTTGCATGCATACATCATTAAAGTAAACTATGTACATGCATACAATTTTCAAAATTTAACAACTATATGCAATTTTAATACATGTGTACATATTAAACAATAAACTTGAAACATTCACAAAAAGCTCATTTTATGTCTAACACACACATATATATATATATATATATTACAATTTTCCATCATGATCAGACTAGATAGTCATAAAATATATACTATTATAAATTCATCATTATAAGTTCATAAATTCCACCAAATTCATAAATTCATGTCACTAAAAATATCCATCCAACCAAATTTATAAATTCATCACACAAAATATCCATCATTCACCAAATTCATAAATTCATAACTATTTAAGATCATTGTCTTAATTTAAAAACTATTGTGGCTCTCTATTGCATCTCTTCATTTATTTGTGTTTTCCTTTTCAGAATCAGAAGTTCTCCTCTCCTCTAGCCATTGTCAATGCTCATCTAAGATCCCATCCATAGCCCTAACAACATCAAAAATGCTTTGCATCCTAGATGCAATCATCCTCATAGGTGGTGTGACAAATTCTTCATTTTGAATAATGTTGATTTGATCTTGGATGGTTCTAACACTGGAATTGATTCATGCTTGCAAACGAGCACCATTAGTTTTAGGTGGTGGAAGTGGGGGGTTATGAGGTGGAGTGGGTGGAGGTGTAGGTGAAGGTGGTGGAGATGGATGGCGCGAAGGTGGATTGTGAATATTATTGAATCGATCCATGTGATCTCTAAGATATGAGTGAACCTACATTAGATTTGTAATTTCAAAATGTAAGATACATGTTTAGGAAATACCCTTAAACCATTCAATATAAATGGCCTAATTGAATACATATGATAAAATAAGTAAGCCTCATTTATGTCTAAGGCATGTTACTTGAATGAAGATACAATTAACTATTAATATAGGACAATTTATGAATGTTATAGGGTTTACGGTTTAGAGTTTAAGATTTAGGTTTGAGGGTGATAGGATGGCTTAAGGGAATCTATGTAGTAAGGTCCTAGTACAAAATGACATGGCTTTTAAGTGAATATAATTTGGTGAAGATGCCCAAGGAAACCAAATTTCATTAAGGTCTAAGGGAACTTCACCAAATTTTATTCACTTAAGCCACGTCATTTTGTCCTAGGAACTTACTAGGCATAGATCCCCTTAAGCCATCCTATCACTCTAAACCGTAAATTAATCAACCTAGATCATGATTTATCTCATTCATATTATAATCTTGCATGATCTTATTATTGTTAAATTTGGTTTATGAAACTTACGGTGAAGTTCTGGTGTCCCTTGGAATATAATGAACTTGCAAGTTAGTGAAGAACATTTTCTTGTGGAACAGTTGATTGAGATAGGTCTTGTTTCAACTGACCAACCTAGATCATGAAATATCATTCATATTATAATCTTGCACAATCTTATTATTGTTAAATTTGGTTGCCTTGGACAACTTCACCAAATTTTAAGAACTTCTTTGATCCCATTAAGAAATGTCATATATTAGGACCCCTTAAGACATCGATTTACGATTTAGGGTGATAGGATGGCTTACAGGGATCTATGTCTAGTGAGGTCCTAGGACAAAATGACATGGCTCAAGTGAATGAAATTTGGCGACATTGCCCAAGGCAAGCAGATTTTATTAAGGGCCTAGGAAAAAATGATGTCTTTAGCCCGTTTAGGGTTTTGAGTTTTGAGTTTAGGTTTTATGGTAATAGGATGGCTTAAGGGGATCTTTGTAGTAAGGTTCTACGACAAAATGGCATGGCTTAAGGGAATCAAATTTGGCGGAGTTGCCTAAGGCAACCAAATTTGATTTTAAGGTCCTAAGACAAAATGAATGCTTTAGTGATGAACATTTTCTTGTGGAACAGTTGATTGAGACAGGTATTGTTTCAACTAACCAACCTAGATCATGAAATATCATTCATATTATAATCTTGCACAATCTTATTATTGTTAAATTTGGTTGCCTTGGGCAACTTCACCAAATTTTAAGAACTTCTTTGATCCCATGAAGAAATGTCATATTAGGACCCCTTAAGACATCGATTTATGATTTAGGGTGATAGGATGGCTTAAGGGGATCTATGTCTATTGAGGTCCTAGGACAAAATGACATGGCTTAAGGGAATCAAATTTCGCTTAAGGGGATCTTTGTAGTAAGGTTCTACGACAAAATGACATGGCTTAAGGGAATCAAATTTGGTGGAGTTGTCTAAGACAACCAAATTTTATTTTAAGGTCCTAAGACAAAACAAATGCTTTAGTGTTGAGGGTTTAGATTTTAGAATTCAGGGCTTAGGGTTTAGCAAACTTAGGGTGAAGTTTGGGTGGCCCTTGGAATAATGGACTTGCAAGTTAGTGCCTAGTTTATGAATAATTTTTATTTTATGAATAGATTGACTATTTCCGTAATAGAAACACATTATTATGTATGATTAAGATTGAGTTTCATGTATATTTTAATTGGATGTTTTTTAATTGAATATATGATTATTTTATTTAGCATTTTTTTCATTAATATTAAACTCACTTAAATGAATTTTATGATATAAAATGTATAATATAAAATTAGTTAATGTTGAATCAATTATTTTATTTTAGATTTTTTGTAATTGAAAGAACCTAAAAGAACTTAGAAAAGAAAAATATTTAGATTATTTAGTGTCTAGGTAACTAGTGCAAAAATTTAAATCCTAGACCAATCCTCTAAGTATATATGGTAAATCCTAAACCATGGATTTATTCATTAAAATTTTAAAATTTAAATTCAAAATTTTCCATCCCCTACACATTTAATAATACATTATGAGCCAACTAAACTTGCTTAGTATTCAAAGGCATTCAATTGTCTTTATTTTATAATTTAATTACACTTGATCATTATTCACAAATCATTTAAATTTTTGAAAGTACTATGCTAGGAACACTTCAATAGGAGGACCTAAATTTAATCTAATTATGCATCACCACTTCCAAGTTTGAATACTATTGTCCTCAATCATTCCCATAATCATGAACTTGATCTTATCATGAGGGCTAACCTATGAGAACATGACAATTGAGATCCAACACTCACCCCTAGGTGTTTTTAAATGCCACTACTTAATAACTTAAATCTTAATTTCTAATAGTTAGTTTCTATGTGTCAAGTAACCCTCTCATTTAATTTCACAAAAAACAATATTATGCAAATGCCCTAAACTCTATTCTTTAAATTAATTTATATATTTCTTACCATTATTTTTCTAAAAAAAGTATTTAAAAACTATATTTTACTTCAAAATAGATAATAACTTGAATCTTAATTTCTAATAGTTAATTGTTCAAAATCCTCTTTTTTTCTCTAATAGAATAGACATCTATATTTTTTAAAGAGAGTTGATTTATTTACCATCCCTAATAATTTACATTTCATCAAAATACCCCATTTCTTCTTAAGTAGTTCAACTTCAATTCAAGAACCCTAGATGAAGCTAGATGAAGCTAGATTTTGAATTTAATCCTTACAACCCTAGATGAAGCTAGATTTTCAATTTAGAGTGTGTTTTTATTTTTGTTTTATTTTTATTTCATCTTTTTAATAGGGCTGATTATTTGACCTATAATTAATTATCAAAATTCATATAAAAGATAGTTCTAAATGAAAACTCATATAGCAATATTGTACTCATTTCACAAAAAATGGAAAGTTTTTCTAATCTAATTATAATTTAACATTGAAACTAAAGTTTAACATATCATTTTCTCCATACAATGCAAATGAAATTTAAAACATTTAAGCAATGCAAATTAATTTTCTTGAGCTCGAATATTAGGGTTTTCAAAATCAAAATAATTTGTTTGATTTCAATTTAGGGTTTTAGCAAAAAAAATTATTTCAATTCAATTCAGGGTTTCAATTTATAAGCAATTAGGGTTTTTAATACATTTTTTTAGTTTCATTTCAAACTAGAGTTTTGAATTTTATTTTATTTTCTTTGATTTGAATTTGAGATTTCAAAAAGCTTGATTAGGGTTTCTAAATGAAAATTTTTAATTCATTTCAATTTCTAGGGTTTTGAAATGCAATTTTTTTGTTTCATTTCAATTAGGGTTTTCAAATACAATTTTTTTTTGTTTCATCAAATAATTTAGGTTTCAAAAGTTAAATTTTGATTCTAGAATACAATTCAAGGTTTATTTTTTCATTTTTATTCAAAATCTTCACAATTTGACGTATTTTTTAATCTATTTGCACAAATTCTCATTTCTACAATAATAGGAGATGAAATTCTTAAAATGTAAATTTTTTTGAAATAAACATCTAAAAACAATTTATTTATTAACAATTTCAATTTGGAATGAAAAAATGCCAAAAATGTGGGAGAGTACGGTACTTGGGAGGTCTTATGGGGTCACTGTCACTCTAAAATCAGGATCCCATGTGCACTGGTAAAAATTAAGATTTCTTCAATTTTAAAAAATAAATACTATTACGAAACAAGATCCCGATTTTTACAAATCGGGATCTCGTTCCCTCTCTGTCGGTTTGGGATCCTCTAGCAAATGGGATCCTATTTTTAAAAAAGCAGGATCCCGTTTGTGATTTAGGCTCGGGATCCCGAACTGAAATGAGATCCCAATTTTTAAAAATCAGCATCCCATTCTTAAAAATTGGGATCCCGTTTTTGCTTAGCCAATTTCATTTTTTAGGCTAAGGAAAAAACTTCCATGTTTTGTGGACCCAACTTTGTGCATTTACCCATGACACCTGCCAATTCAATGTCATCGCCTAGGTGTATAACTAAATGGACTTGTAGGTCCATGAAACTTGTAGGGAGCTCCTTCTCAAATACACATACAATTTCTACAATTTCCTTCTTCCATTTTGGCACTTCACATTCATGGATCTCCTTGGAGGTCACCCACCTAATACAAGAATAGTAAATTAGTATGAACCTTTAGTCAAAAATTAAAATGCAATATAATATCTCTATATCTCTCACACACGAACATTTCATATAACCACATACCTTGTAAATGTTGGCAATCAACTTATGGCATTCCTTAAGTCAACTCTAAGACAAGAATCCCCCCTAATTTCCAATGGCATGATATGCTATCAAACACATTTATGAAAAGGTCGTTAGTAATATTTTCTCACACAACAAAATATCAAAATATATTTAGTACTTAATCAATGTTACCAGTAAATGTTAAATGATGATATATAATACCGTCATAAAATTATGAAAATCATGTGTTTTAAATCTTGTGATATGTCCATCAATTGTAAAAGCTTTAACCAATGATGACCCATAACTAGTAGGTGTCCTTATTGAACAAATGACATTTTCTTATTTGGTCTAGCTCTTTTTTTTTTCAAAATCCATGGAGCTTTTGCATATGTTTCATTTTCCTTGTTTGGTCACAAATGTTTTCTATCAATTTTGGTACGCAAAAGAGCAATATCTCTCCTAGAAGACAAGGTGTCCTCTTTCCTTGATATATGTCAAAATATAGAATCTGGGACATTTTTGAAGATGTGCATAGGATCTAATAGGTGAGATATTAATAGATCCTTTTGATAAGGGAGATCATAAAATATGGATTTCCTTTTCATTCCTTCTAGCATATTACCTACAACTTGTTCTGGTTCTTCAATTGAATCACCCTGATCAAAAAAATCCTCCCAAGCTTTCAATTCAACATCTTCATACTTCTTAAGCCAATCACCTAGACCCATAATCATGGGAGGCCCTCTATTTTCAACTTTTCCATCAAATTGATTGTTCAGGCGATTTCTAAACCTATGATCTAGTGGTAGAAAAACCTTGTTGTTTGCATAAATAAATTTCTGTAGATCTTTAGAATACCGCCCTTGAAATTATTTTTCTCATCTTGGACATACAAATATCCCCTTTGTTTGAAGCCCTGTAATTCAACAAGTAATGTTAATAACATCAAAAAATAGTATAAAACTAAGTATGAAAGTTGTGATAAAAATAAATTATGAGTGTAAATACATAAATATTTTATCTTACAAAAACAAACACTAAGTCTTGGGAAATCATGAATAGTCCAACATAGCACACCATACAACATGAAGGACCTATTTGATGGAGGATGTGATATGTCATACATTATTATGCCTTTCCATAGCAGTTGCATCTCATCAACAAAAGGTTTAAGATAAACATCCATGTTTTTAACTTGATGTTTTCTTGGAACAATGAGAGTCAGCATAAGGTGATCCTTTCTAACACTCATCCATGGGAGAATATTGAATGCCATCAATCCGACTGTAAAAACACTATAATTTGAGCTCAGGAAAGAGAATGGGTACAGTCCATCAATTGCAAGACCAAACTTGATACTACGGGGTTCATCTTTGAATTTTCTTGGCCATTTTCCTCTGTGTTTCATTGCTTTGGAGTTAGTTGGAATTCACATGAATCTATATTTACTCATGTTCTTTGCATTCCAGTCCATCAATTGTGCAAATGAATTGCAATGAAACATTCATTGAAGTCTAGGTATAATTGGCATGTGACATAAAACCTTCTTTGGAACTATAGGACCTTGTACATCTATATGATATCTCTTCTCTTTGCATATAGGGCATTATACCTTGTTCTAATATCCATCTCTATATAAAATGTAATTATTTCTACATGAATTAATTTTCTTATATTCAATCCCCAACTCGACCAACAATAGACGTGCCTCCCTACAAGTTGATGGAAACACATTCTCTTCAAGGAATATTTTAGTTTTTAGTGCCCTATAAGATTGCTAGAGATTAAACCAATTGAATTTTTGACTTATGATGAACATGTTTGATATGTTGATCTATACTAGGACTATTTATATACAATATATGGTTTTAAAATCCCCTTAAATAAATATAAACAAAGTTGATGAATGTTTACAAATTATGTACACCAGTTGACAATGCAAAGTAAGAAATAGATTTCAACTCACTTTAGTAGGGTAGTGAATCCTTTGTTTGACCAACCAAATAGTGACTTGATTTCTAATAATATTAATGTGCATGTAAGTTTTTAGGTTCTACTTGTACCCGATTTGAACACCGGTGTCTTCAATGGTTGCTTGATGGAGTCTTTCAGGTTGTTATCATCAACATTACGTTGGTGGTAATTACCCTTGCTATCATCATTACTGTCAACCAGATGATCATTATTGTCATCATTGTTTCCATCCCTAAAGAAATTTTTAAGCATTTCATTCAATCCTTCTTCATTAAGGCTAGGTGGCATGTCATTAGTGTATGCGGATCTCACCAACTCTTCAAATTTCTCAAGTGGTAGCATTTTCTTCAATCTTTCTCTTTTTGCCCTAGTATTGTTTAAAGGATGGTTTGGATCATCCTGTCCAAATCTTAATAACCTAGTTGGATCTTGGGTATTAGTACGTGTTTCATCAACATCTTCTTCCTATCAAAAAAATGCAAGCATTATTTAATGTTTGACAACAATTGGATAAATCATAAATGTATCAATTTCAAAGAAGTATAATCAAATATGGCTTAAAAAATAAATATATAAATTGTATGAATATATACATCAATTGAATAATGGAACATTATTTTATAGACTACCTTTTTTATACAATAATTTAAATAAAATAAAATTTTGGCAACATAGTTTATAAAACATCAGTCCGCACTCATTTATTATTCTTTGGTTTTCTACCCTTAAGAACATCCTTAGGGAGACCTTGTTCTTCCCTTTTCTTTTGTGCAGGAGTGTGTTTTAAGAAGGGGTAATCAGTCAAGAAGTCATCCCCAATTGTAAGGTCCATAATAGCCTCAACCATTATCAATCTATAAACCTCTCTTTCCATGTCTCCATCTTTATCATTTATAACCTCAATAAATTGACAATTCGTTCTTACAGTAGGGTCCCTTCCCTTACTACTATTTATAAAACCTGCAATATTTTTGTGTGTGTATGCACATTCATCTATATACATAAGATTCCCTCTATTCATTTCTTTTCCACTTTCCAATTGGAGATGATGTGTATGCATATTTAAATTTAAACCATATGTTGACATGCTAGGCTTATATTCTGCTAGCCTTCTCCATTCACCACAATAATATGATGGACCATAATATGGCATTAATTTCTTAGTGGTTTGTTCTGAATTGTTTTTATGTTTAGATCCCACATGTACATTTTGGACAATAAAGAGGCCTAGATTTTCTCCATGAATATTGGAGGGTCATATCATGTAGTTGTATCCCCAAAATTGAAACACCTCGTACACTCTTGGTAGTTGTTGATCACTAAGCCGAACACAATATAGTCAATGATCAAATGTCTATTTGTAAATTAATCTCAAGGTCAGGGGCAAGTCATCATCTCCATCACATTCACTCTCATAGGGTATATGGTCCACCTTCCCCTTGTCTTTAAGAAAATTATGCATCTTTACACTGGTTCTTGTTTTGTTACTTGTTTTCATCAATTTCTCATCTTTTGGGCTGGTATATTGGCACATATTTTTGTTAGATGTATCATCTAATAAATGATCATTACCCTCTAGGTTGGAATTCGGTGATCCAAGAAACTTTAAACCAAGAACTTTATCCTGCAAGTATCCATTAAGAAAAAAACTAGTTATTTAAATAATATAAAACAATGTTTAAACGAAGTATACATGTGATTCATATCAAATTAGAAAATTCCTTACCACAATTCCAATTGGATTTGAATCAATTGTAGGAGGTATACTACCGATTGGAAGCTCATAATATATGTAATGTCTTTGTACAATCACTCATTTGAATTTTTTCTTTCCACGACATACAGAACATCCACAAACAACAATTTTCTCAAAGTATTCATCCCATGTACTATAGTCCTGACCAACCTCTTATTCAGTGCAATCATTTGTTGTGTCTGCATGATCCATTGTCATATCCTCTTCCAACCTCTTTCGTCTACGTGATTTAATAGTTTTAGGTCCACGTCTATGTACATATCTTCTTCTTTTGCTAATTGAACACTCAAGCTCTACATTTGCTCCAATATCCATCTAAAATAATCAACAACATGCATTAATTTATGTCAAGATTGGATAATACATTATAAATTTCAATAATATTGTGAGAAAAGATGGGCGTGTCACAAAATGGCATTAGATCATTTTTTCCTAAGTTAAGTCAAAATTTGAGTACTTGATGTCCCGCTTCATCTGTTGTGTCTTCATTTGATATGACATGATCTGTTGTCATGGCCTCATCTTGCCCCTATAATACACAACATAGTAAATAATATTTAGTAAACCAATTATATCATTTCAATGAATATGCTATCCAACACAAAACCTCACTTTCGTCATATATTTGATATATTTATATCATTGTTTAGCCATCCTAATTTTCAAAATTTTCTCTTGATCATAGAATCACATTTAATCACCATTCTTGTGCATTTTCAACCAATAAGTTTGACCTAAGAGGCCTCATGGAAAAAAAAATGACATAATCTCCTCTATGTTGTAGCATTTGTGAATTCATAAAAACCTTCCTCCTTTGGTTGAGGTTGCTTTCTCTTCTTACTCTATTGTATCTATAGATTCCGTTGTCATATCTATTTCCACCCACTTTCCTCTTTCTGATTCAGTAGTTCTACACCATCCACATCATCTATCCATGGCCTCCTCTGGATCCTGTAATACACAACAATGACAATAGTCACATAACAGTTGTGCACCAAGAGAATATTGTTTAAATTATCTTGTTAATACGCTCACTTTTCATTAAGATGCACAATGAAAAATAAAATAAGACATTGCAACATTTTTCTCTTCACTACAAATAAAACCTATTACTAATTATTTTAGCTGAACATCCCTTCGATGGTCCCTTGTTATCCTAGATGAAAGAAAACCTATTACTAATAATTTTAGTCAGTTCTCTACCTTACACTTCTTCAACAAATTCATTAAAACCGTAGATATTTTATGTTTGAAAACTAGATATTGGATTCCTTATTCTTGATTGAAACCTACTTTAGGATGGAATGATGAGATCTAACAAAGTGTAAAAACATGTCAAAATATTTAATATATGCATGGATAAAGGCAATAGACTAATATATATGATAATATATGATGAATGATCTATCAATAATATATTAAATAAGGGTAGGTTAGTGGGATCAAAGAGATTACATAAAAAATACCAAACCCTAATTAGGATACTAGTAATGAAACATAGATAAGGGGTGCATAAAAGCCCTAATAAAGTATTAAATGAATCATATCTACTTAAAAATGTTAGATTTATAACCTTAATGTAGAAGGATAAACTCTACGGATGAAACCTGAGTGTGTTTAAGAATGTTTGGTTCATGAATTTATTTAAGGAAGAATAGCATGCCTCACATAAATATCCCAAGTAAATTAATTAAACCAAAATGAATAAATAATATAACTTTCCCAAGATAAAGAGTTGAGAGTAATAACACCACTAAAATAAATGCTCAAAATTAAATAATAAAAATAATGGTATTTATTTATCGACTTCCATGCAAAATACATCATTTTTCATACGTAGGCACTAAATTAGGTACACTTTGCACCACCTTTAATGCCCCAAAGAGATTACATTTAGGGTTCAAATTTAGTGCTTAATTCGGTGCTAAAGTCGGTGATTATAGTGTGCCGACTTTAGCACCACTAATGAATCAAAAATGAAAAATAAAAAATTCTTGCGAGAACATTTGAAAAGTTTGGAAGAACATGTCAAAAGTTTGGAAAAACGTGTCAAAAGTTTGGAAAAATGTGTCATTTTTTCCATCAAGCTTTCTCTTCTACATGTCATTTTTACCATTGAGCTTTCTAGAAGCTCTCTTCTCAGCCGCCATAGGGTTTCACCTGGAAGTTGCATTTGAAGATTTCATGGATTTTTCTGAGTAAAGAGATTGTTGGAGCCATGTGTGGTAAGCATTTTATTTTTACTTCTAGCTAGTGTGACTTATTTTTGTCCCTTGTATCATGTGTGATTTGCATCAGTAGTTGGCATCATCTAGTGTAGGTAGGTATATATATGACACTTTTATCAAAAAAATTGGTATATTTAATGTTTATTTCACTTGTAGGTTGTGTTATAATGAATTGAATTTGGTTAGGTCTCCTATACTCGTTGGTTTTCATTCTTCACAAATCTTACAAACCAAATTGCTTTTGCATTTAGCTAGTGTGATTTGTTTTTATCACCTAGATTTTGAATCTTGTGCTCATTGGTTTGCATTCTTGTCAAATTTTACAAAAAACATTAGCGTTGGCACCTTTGCCAAATGCCATTTGAAGTGATAAAGAATTCCATAGCATGTAAAGCCACAAAAATTGTATGATTTTGTTATGTTTTAGGAACGAATGTGCCATTTGTTCCACAAAAATTCTCTAACGATAATTGGAAACCATAAAAAGTAAGGTTTTCACTAGGGCTAATGCATACTGAAAATCAAAAAATCTGTAATCCTCACCATATACCCTTAAACTAATATTTTTGGGGGATTTTTAATGTCAAAAACCATTTGGGGTTTAAAATTTTAAAATTGATTTTAAAAAAGGAGAGAAACACCATATGTCCTTGAATTTTTTAAGAAAAGTAGAAAAACCACTTATATGTTGACATTAGATGCAAATGCGAAGTTGCTTTAAAATCTTGATGGATTGGAGTTGATCCACGTGATGTTGCTTCATCAAAATTTCAATCAGCCTATGTAATGCCATTTTTATGCATAAAAATTCTCCTTGCATTGCAAACATATATGAATTGTACTTGATAATGATTGACTATAGCTATGCATAAAAATGCTCCCTACATTGCAAACATATCTGAATTGTTTTTCTTGACAGTGTGTACTTCATTTGCCTCCATGGACTGGACAAAAATAATATTCCCTAGGTCGCCTCAAAATGTCAAGCAATAGAGGGAAGAGAACAAATGGAGCGGGCTTTGGCCATAATGAGGTAATTCATTGTCAATTTATAGATTTTTAAATGTTTCCATTGTTTCTTTCATTTTTAGTTTTTAGTTTTTTATTTTTAAATTTAAAAGAATAAATTTATTTTATATATATATAGGGACATGAGACTGACAAAGATAAAGAGGCATTGGCTTCCATATTGGGGACAGAGGCAGTGAACAAATTGGATGTTGTGGACTGGACAATGCTTGCTAGATACATAGAAAAATAATATAGTGAAGCCCCTCAAACATTGCAACCAAATCAACTGTGTCAAAGGGAATCAATTGATTCCCCAAGCAGTCCTAGATCGAGCAAAAGATCTAGGAGGAAATCAATAATAGTAAACTCTAGGAATGTAGAACGGGGAACAAAGACTTCCACTATCTGAACCACTCCTAGGACACATACTCCTTCCACCATGCCAAGTTTTGCATCTTGCATTGGTAGATACAATACCAAGATAGAATACGATGTGTTTTCAGGGGAATTCTGAATCACAGATGCTAGAAAAGACTTTGTGAATAGGTTGAAGAAATCATGCCTTCAATCGTTCAAAGACCATCTACATTTTCCATTCTCAAAGATACCCATACACCTACAAAAAGAAGTTATCAATGACATGGAGACTACATTTGGCACAGGTTAGTCTGTGAAGAAGGTAAAGCTACGAATGTCTCAAAATTGCAAGATATTTTGGTGCAACAAAACAAAGAAGATAAAAAAAATCCCTCCTGAGCTAAGGCTCAAAAAAAGGCCAATTGATGTAAGTGTCAAAGTATGGAAAGAGCTTGTAAAAGCATATGAGAAGTCTAATACACGAAGGAAGTCCGATGAGGAGAGTACACAGGTATTTGAATTTTCTCATAAGATTATATCAAATTTATTAAACGATTTTTAAATTTTATTTGTGCACAGTTAAATTGAATTAGTATATGTTTCAGGATAAGGCCTCCAAGGCTATGCTTCAAAAAATCATGCCACATATCACAGTGGCCAGAAAGGTTTACAGACCTTGATCTGTACATTTGTAAGTATATTTAATATGTTAAACTATTTTTTTTTATTTCCTAGGATAAAGTAAATGATTTCATATTAATTAGTTTAACTAGTCCATGTGCCATGTTTTGATAGGAGGAGAAATATGGCCAACATCGAAAGCAATATGGAAAGGAAATGTTATAGAGGAAAAAGTGGGCTGATTTTGTAATCTGGATGGAGAACGAGGTATCAATAGTTGACTTTCAATAACTTAGTTGGATATTGTTGTGTTAATATATCAATTTGCATTTATTGTGTTGAGTTTCAACAATCTTTGAAGAGGTTATAGAGTGATACTTGAGACAAGTAGTTACAATTGTACTTTGTTTGTTGTGTTTGGTTTATGTTGGTCTTCTTGTCTTCTTGTATAAATCATTGTAGTAATCAAGCTAACAAGAGTGAACTTTATGATATTACATAAAGGGTGAATAAGACCTTGTCTTTACTCTAAGACATAAATCTGGACAACAATGAACATTAATGGAAAGATCTTTGATAGAATTATCATTAATAATTCGTATAAAATGTATGAATGGAGAGAAAATGACCTCACAAGACTTACATATTTAACTCGGATATGTTCAAAAACCATACAATTGAAAAAATTGGCTAGATTAACTCAAAACCTAAGACATCAACTCAACATTCATTTGCTCTATGCTTTCTACTTGCATACTCGGCTCTAGAATTCAACAAAAGACTTGTACAATTAGCCTTGAATTCCCTTTTATAGAATCAGGGAGAAAAGAAAGCATCAAGCCAAGTTGTACACATGTCACCCTCTCATTGGACCGCAATACACACATTCCCTTTTGTAGTTATATTTACATCTTCAAAATGGAGGAAAAAAGTGAGATGAAATATTTCCATTCGATGAAGAAAATGGACCCACCTTCCAAAGGGCATTCTGTTGGAGAGAAGAATCTTCTAATAGTTGTAGCATATTCGTTCCTTGAGCTAAAGAAAAAATATGAAAGAGAAAGAAAGGTCAACCCAAACTAGCATTCAGATTATCAATGATCGATCTCTACCTGTGGTGTTTTCTATAAGAGACACATACTTTATGCATTTCAATTTCTTAGGCCAAACCTGTATTACACTTGACCAAAAGTATGTGTACTGCCTTTGTGCTTATAAATCCAATTCACTAATAAAAATATTTTTCCATTGTTCATATTCATCATCAGATGGCCAATTGAAATTAGTGATTTCATCCATCTTTTTTCTATATGGAGCATATTTCACCATCACTGAAGTTGACTCTTTATCAAAATCCTCTAAGAAACTGATAATGAAAGACAAATCAGAACTACCTATGAGGCAATAGTGGCATCCATTTGGTCTTTCCACACCTATAGAGGCTTTATACATCATCGCATGTATGTTGGATATTTGGTAGTAATTCCAAATTTTCTTCATCATACTTAGCCTTTAATTCTCTAATCCTTTGCTCCAATGGAGCGACATATCCATATAACTTTTGTTCCTTAATTCCATCAACATATTTGTAGACTAGGATCACTCTGGGGTATCTATCTTCCTTTTATTGAGCCTCCACCACCATGAATTTTAAATCACCAACCCTTGGAATCCACTTATCCAAGATTGGGATAGCTATATCCCTATCCCTCTGGGACAACCTTATTGTGTGTACCATTGAAGAGTAATTTGCATGAACAATATTTTATTTTCTTTGAATCCTCTTGTTCAATATGTTTGAGTACTGTATGAACAATGTGAACATTGTTCTCATACATTGTATTTTGAGTTTTCTCAAGCAATTTCTTATGTACCTCAACTTGTTGAAGTAGTTTCTCCCTTGTAAGCTTATTAATTGCATGTGGTTCCTGGCCCAATTTGTATGGTACTATGGTCATGGGTTTTTTTGACAAAGGAGAAGGTTGGGAATGTTCCATTGGAATGGTTGATGCATCTTGGCTTGAACTAGTTTGTCTTTGAGACTTCAATGTCTCCACTTGTCCTTTCCAAAGTGCTAGCTTTGTTTCTAGCTCAACAACTCTCTGTTGACTCTTATCATATTCAACCAAAAGATCATTATATTGTCCTTTGAATGAGTCACTTTCAGTAGTTAAACTTTCCATAGTTGCTTTGGCAAACTTGGCAACATTCACCATCATGTTTTCTACCTCTAGAGCTGAATTTTTAACAACTCTTCTTATAACCAATTGTCCACTAAAGTTAGCTAGTTATGCCACAACTGGCTTCCTAGATCTCATAGACAATGACCAAATGGCCACGGCATCCCATTCTTCACTAAATGTTGATCCATTGATTTCCAACCTAGCTTCTTATTCAGTTTGAAATAATGGCCTTTCATCTCTTCTTATGGTGTCTAGTACAACAACATCAGCAATGTCCCATTTGGGAAATATCAAAGCTCCAATTTTCTACACAAGCGCCCTTCCTTCCTTAGTTGTAATACTTTGAAATTCCTTCTTCATGGCTTTCATTACATTTGCTTGGATAACATTCTCATGGACTTCAAGATGTAAACTCCTCTCCTTGGCTACATTCTTGACATAAATTGGAACCTTAGCCCTCCAAGAAAAATATCAGAATGCTCTTGTTTTAACAAAAGATTCATCCTCCATAAATTCCTTACAAGCTTCATGTCTGAAGTCATCCAAGTAGCTTGTCCCAATCAACTCCCCTTTTCCCAATTTGAGGTTAATTTCTACAGTATCTACTACAACTTCCCTTGGAGGAGAAGGAATTCCCTGTTGCATCTCCTTAGGAGTGATTAATATTTCTTCTTCCTTAGTTTTTGGGTAGTCAACAATTTTGCTCACCTCAACTTTTTGCTTCTTGGCCGATGGCTGCTCTAATGGAGAAGTTCCTTTTGGGGGTGAATCAATCTCAATAACAATAGGTAGAGCCTGTCTAAGAGGTGATGAAAATGACCTAGCTAGAGAAGCTTCCCTTGACCCTTCTGAGGTAGTAGGGGTTGGCAATGTCTGTTGTTTCTTAACAATCTCCTTCCTCCTAGAATGTATTCTAATCTTTTTTGGAGGCACATAGGAAGGTCATTCCTCCTCATGTGTAAATGGCTCATCTTCTATCAACAATGACTTCCCCTTATCCTCAATTGTTCTTTCCCTTCTTAATACACCTACAACACTTTCAAAGTTTACCAAAACATATTGTACTCTTCCCCATTCTCCCTTGATATTTGGCAAAGGCTTATCTCTAGGATCATACTTCATGGCATTCTCAACCATCTTTTTGAAGGCAAGATACATGGCCTTCTTTTCCTCTTTCACCTTGAAATCCAAAAAAATTCTAATAACATCTTCAGGGTAGTAGAAGTTATGCACAAATACACCCATCCTTATCCTTTCCTTTACTGCAACAATGAAACCCTCAGGTTCATGGTTTCTAGGGCACACTATCCTCAATTCATAGGGTTCCAAGATCTTAACAAAATATTTCCACCCTCCCTTAACGATCACAAAGTCTGCAAAGGTTATCCATTTAGGGAATAAAGACCCCTTCTTCTGATTTTTTGGCAAATGTGCCATTTGTGCAACTCCTAGTTGTCTCATTATTTCAATAAATCCAATATGCAAAGATACATCCCTTGGTAGCACATAAGGATTGACAAGTGTCCCAAATACCTTGAATTAGTTGTATCTAGAGAGGGAATGATATCTCCCCAATTATGAGTTATCTATAATTTAGGACTCCATTCCATAGGTCTCAAGAAATCATGAATCTCCTTCAGGATCCTTGGTGGATCATGAATCTAGGATCTCCTCTTCTTGGAGGAAAACACATTGTGAAAGACCACATAATCAAAATTTTTATCATGTCTGTCAAGAATCCTAGTCCAACACTGAACCAACAACTCAAGACCATCCTCTTTCATCTTCAATGACATATCTCTACCAAAGTATTTCCTTCCCTTGTATAGAAACATATGCATTAATAGAGAGTACCACTAGAATTGAACCCAATTCTTTCCTTCCTTAAGAGAAACCAAACCCTTGTGCATATTCTCTACCAAGTAAGTAGCATAATCATAGACCATGTTGGAAGCTCCATGTTGGATATGTCCTACCATGTACATACATTCTTTAGGCATAGTTTATGGTGGATCAAAACCAATGATTTGGAATAAGGAATAGAAGGTCTTCTTAAAGTAGTTAGCAAAGTATTTCATAGGGAAAGGTTCCCTCTCATCTTTGCCAATCTTTATTTGTCTCTTATTTTTTCCATATCCTATGGTAGCAGTATGTATTGGCAACATTGTGGTTTTGAACAAGACCTTGGTATTTTCATACTCTTTCTTGAAAACATCAAGATCAATAGGGATCATGTCTTCATTCCACTCAGACAAGTCAAAGACTTCATCAATTTCTTCTCTGGTAATCCTGACCATCTCAGCACCATCAAATGCCCTAACTACCCTAGAAACAGGGTTATACCTTGCTGCAGTGTCTTTCAGCAAGTCCACATCCATATAGAAATTTGGGACCACAAGTTTTCTCATGTCTAATCTCCAAGTATTACAAGTGAGAATTCCACAATTTCTATTTCCGAACCAATTCTTGAACATGTGCCATCCAGTGAAAGGTGTTTCAACATCCTTGATATAATGTTTCTTATCCAACAACCCCTCATAAATTTTAGGACCATAAAAGATTACTTGCCCCTGAGCTTTCTTACTTGTCCAGGGTTTGAGTTGGTCAATAATATCCTGAGAGAGCAACCTAGTTGGGGTTTCAAAACTAGACCCTTGGGCTTTGGGAGCAATGCACAATTAGGTAGGTTCAAAGTAGGCTAAGGTTTCGACATAGGATAACTCAATACCAATGCTTAATTAACAACTAGCACAAATTAGATACACAAATTTTGAAGCATAGAAGAAGACCACACTTATGCACAATTTTAAAGAAAAATAAAGCAATTAAAACATGCAAGCTAATCCAGTTTGAAAGAAAGAAGTGGAAACCTACCTTAAATCAAGATTGTTTAAAAGATAAAGCTTGTAATTTGACTTACGACTTTTTCATTCATAGGATACCCTAATTTTTTCTAGTTACAGCTTGAAATACTTCACATGATCTCCTAAAGGCTTTGAATTTACTTGCAATCCTTAATTGTGTGAGGAAAATAAGTTGTTATGTGCTTTAATGCCGAAAAAATAGTGGTTGCGGGTGTCTTTTCCATCATTATTGCTCGCTCATGCGAAGAAAATGATTCAATTAGCCATGCATCCAATTTTGAATAGAAACCATCGATCTCTTTCCAAGATGGCATAGAGAATAGTCGAGATGAAGTCAACATGGTTTGAATTTTATTTGTCTTCATTCATTACCTCATCGACGAATGAATACTTGTTGATTGGAGACCATATCATCCTCTCCCGTGGGCTCCACCTCCTTTCCCAAGTGAACGAAATAGTCCACCTGTCCATCATTCGTAGACCTCACAATATTTTGGAGAAGACTTGTCTAAGTCATGTGAGGTGTGCGATATACAACCAAGATTTACAAATGAGCCCGAAATAGGAAAAAATAAATGGGATGATATAACACTGAGTGACCGATAAAAATATGCAAGGGGGATAGTAAAGATATATTTCTAATGACTTAAGTCAAGAATTAAGTGACTGGTGACCAAATGAGAAAGACAGAAAGGAATATAGAGCTAACGACATTTGATTCATTGGAGTAAAAAACAAATATCACCAAAACACATCTTGCTGTCTCCCCGATAGCCTAAGCAAAGTATATCAGAGACACCAAAGTATATTAGGGAAAGATGACATGTTGTCTCACTGATGGACCAATACAACAACATGGTGAAGATATTTATTAATAAAGTACACAATGGTATCGGTGAGACACAAACCTATTGGGATGACAAAAACCACAATTTCCTTGATACAGTGATGAACTAATAGAAGAAAGGGTATGGAGAGGAACGATTGCTATCAGTGGAATATAAACAAAGTTTCCCCGATTAGGCGATAACACAAAGAATATCATAAGTGATTAATTACATGCCTAAGGTACAATATTAGAGAGACTAAGTGGTATCAAGGAGACATCATCTGATATCCCCCCAATGCCCCAAAGGAAAAATAATGACATATGTTTGCTTTGATGGGAAATATGGTTATTGGCCACAGTCATATATTTGACATAAATTGATATCATGTTTTTGAAAGATGAAATTTCTCCTAAGTCACCAGTGTAGCTCTCTTTGCCTTTTCAGACTCTTTCATTGCTACAAATCATCTATGGGATTTAATCATTTGTACCACATGGTTGATGTTCTTTAAATCCTTGGATGTAAAGTAAATTCCCTTAACATAAATACTACTAGGGAATTTCAATGTTGGCATGTAGTTGGCATTAAAGTTGGTACCTAGAACATTGAAAATTATCCTTATATAAGAATTCCCTCCATCTTGTTGGCTTGTAACACTCTTGATGGTGGCTAAATGAAATTTGATTCTGATTCCTCTTCTATATCAGAGCCTTCATATCCTTGATCAGACTCTTCTGAATTATCAAAATCAGAATCACTATCTTGCATATTCAAAAATTCCCAACCACCATCTTCAATAAATTCATCTGGATCATCAGTAATATTTTTCAAAATTGGCCGCCAGTTCAAGTTCATTATGATTTCATAATACTTTATATCCATGGAGTTTAGCCATTCCTTGATGTCATCAAGTGAAGATTGAGAAATGGAATTAATGTGGAGTACATCACACTTGAAGTCTTTGAAAAAATACCCATATCAAATTCCTTTTGCCCAAGTCCTACTCTCTCAAGGTTAACAATGTCAATCTCACTAATAGTGATTACTAAGAAAGGTAATTCCACCAAGTCTATCAAATAGTTTACCATAGGAACAATAAAAGTAGAGGCTTTGAAAGGAACTCCATCAAAAGCAAGCTCTCTAAATGGTATATCATACTCTAGTTTAAAATACTTTAGATGAGGTTGATCCCATAGCTCTCTTACTCGCTTGACAAATCCTTGAAAATATGCATTGATTTTATTTTTCATGTCCCTCTCTTGTTGTTATTCCTCAATTTCATCAAGATCATACATTGACCTTCTTCTCCCCCTAAAGTTTTGACCACACCCATTACCTCCACATAAAACTGGACATCCTTGGTCTTCTTGGTTCCCATGCCATGAAATGCTTATGCAAATGAAAATGAAGAAAAATAATCATCTCCTTGTCCATTGGATGGAAGAATGCATGCTTAATGTTTTGATACATGATATCAACTCTCTCTTTTGCTCTCATGGTTGAATATGAAATCCATTATGGTGGGCCTCCAGAGTTCCAAATCATCTTTCTTCCTCTTCCACCAAATGTTGGCCTGATCCACAAGTCTACCAACCTAATTGGCTTTGTTTTTGAAAGTTGAAGTTTCTCCTGAGGTACCAGTGTAGCTCTCTCTACCTTTTTAGACTCTTTCATTGCTACAGGAAATTAGCACCTAATTGATTAAAAATCTCAATCCCACTAATAGTGATTACTAAGAAAGGTAATTCCACCAACTCTACCATAGGAACAATAAAAGCAAAGGCTTTGAAAGGAACTCCATCAAAACCAAGCTCTCTAAATGGTATATCAAATTCTAGTTCAAAATCTTTTAGATGAGGCTGCTCCCATAGCTCTCTTACTCGCTTGAAAAATCCTTGAAACTCTACATTGATTTTATTTTTCATGTCCCTCTCTTGCTGTTCTTCCTCAATTTCATCAGGATCATACATTGACCTTCTTGTCTCTCGTAAAGTTTGGACCACATCCATTACCTCCACATAAAACTGGACATCCTTGGTCTTCTTGGTTCCCACGCCATGATATGGTTATGCAAATTAAAATGAAGCAAACTAATCATCTCCTTCTTTGTTGGCTGGAAGAATGCATGTTTAATGTTTTGATACATGATATTATCTCTCTCTTCTACTCTCATGGTTGAATACCAAAATCACCACAAAAGTTCCAGTCATCTTTCTTCCTCTTCCACCAAATATTCTCCTGATCCACAAGTCTGCTAGCCTAATTGCCTTTGTTTTTGAAAGCTGAAGTTTCTCTTGAGTCACCAATCTAGCTCTCTCTGCCTTTTCAGACTCCTTCATTGCTACAGATCGTTTGTGGGATTTAATCATTTGTACCACATGGTTGATGTGCTTTGAATCCTTGGATCTAAAGGAAATTTCCTTAACATAAATACTACTAGGGAATTTCAATGTTGGCATGTAGTTGGCATTAAGGTTGGTACCTAGATCATTGAAAATTATCCTTATAAGATAATTACCTCCATCTTGTTGGCTTGTAACACTCTTGATGGTGGCTACATGAAATGGAACCATAATACCATATATGGGTACCAGAATAGCATCATTTTTTTTGTATCAACTTGAATCATGAGCTCTGTAGAAATAGGGATATCATCCACACTTTTGTACAAAACCATCTCAGTGGATGGCTTGGAAGAGACATGTCCATCTCCTACACCAATGCCCCTTGTAGCTAATCTTCTTGCAGTCTCCTCATTCTTTTGTAGAGGGTTGGCTCTTAAGGTTACAGTTGATACTTAAATTATATTTAAACAAAAAAAATTATGATCTTTACTAACGTTTATTAGAATGGTTGCATGTTTTACATCATTGGAATGACATATTAGTTGTAACATTTTTGAAATTTTATTATGGTATGTGCATTTTGATATGATGTAATATGATTATGGTTTCATCGCATATGTTGTAATATTAGATATATAGTAGAAAAATAAATTATTGCATGAAATAAATAATATCTTTTCATTTTAAATGTTTTTTTTTGGAAAACATGAGTCTTCCAGAAGATCAAGATGATCCTCATCATGATATAGATCCAGAAAATATTGGTTCTACTGATATATATCACATGCCAGAGGATGATGATGGCATAGATATAGAAGACACCGAGGCCAATGACAATGATGATGACGACGATGATGATGATGATGATGATCACGATGGTGATGATGATGATGATGCGGCAATTGTTGGTAGTACCCAATGACATTCATGATCATATAGATTGCATCATGGATCATTGTTGATATATCGTTATGATGATGATCATGATGATGGTGATGATGATGAGGCACTTGCTGGTAGTACCCAGTGACATTCGTGATCATATATATTGCATCATGGATAATTTTTGGTATATCATTATGACTGCTCTTTTCATGGTTACTATCATATCTTTTTCATAGCCTACAGAACCATATTATTGAGTTGTATCATATTGACATGTATCATTTTCACTTATATCATTTGTACATGTATCATCTTGACTTGTATCAATTTGAGTTACAATATTTATCATTTTTACTTATATCATTTGTACATGTATCATTTTGACATGTTATTGATCTATTGTCATATTTGACTTTCACTTGTTTAAGTTATATATGATGATGATCTTATAGGTATTGACTTGTCAATTTATATATATTAAAAGTGGTCAATGATTTTTTGATGGATATTTATTATGTATGATGATTTTAATTTACTGCTTAGGATGGATATTGTCAAATTCAATTAAATTATAGATATTTGACTCACGGGTATGTACAGGATCATGATGCGCCAAAAAGTGGCAATATGTAAGTGATATGATTGCCCATGTGGCTGACGGATTTTTTTTACCCAAAATTGATGAAATGAAAAGGGTTATTAGAGGAGATTCTCAGCTTTCCACAAATATAAATTATGATTTACTTTGAATTTAATAAATAAATATTATTCATTTTCTATTTGAATTATGACTAAAGTCCTAATTGATAGGTTGATTGAAAAACATCTATAGCTTTCAAACGGTATCACATTTTTTGAGTCCAAAACATGTGTCACATTATATGCTTCACATACTATAAGATTAAAAAAAAAAAATGAATTTCATGAAGTTTTGACCAAGTTAAGGTGGTCATACATACAAGTTTTTATATTTTTTAAAAGTTGTAATAAAAAAATCATAATTAATTATTTACTTGGAAAATTTTTTCAATAAAATATGCATCACATCGGTACATGATTCCTCTACTTATATCTAAAATATTATAAAAAAATATTATCATTTTAATGTGGTTAGGGTGGTCAGACAGAGACCTACTTCTTATTTTTTCCCTAAAATTTAAGTACTATTGCAATGAAATTTCAAATATTCACCAAATAGATTTATTTTATTTTTTAAATAAACCTAGTTGTTTAGAAACTACATTCAATTTCCTACAAATTCTATTCTTACATAATTTTGAAGTAATATAGATAACTTATTCAAATTTTTACGTCAAGTTGCCTAACTCTGATTTTTCTGAATTTTATTGCCACTTAAGGGCCTTTTTTTTCCATGATGATCCTGCACATAACCTCACTTGTTTTAATTATAGATGATGATCATGTTATAATAATTATCTTGTTATTTAATCATATGAGTTAAATAATTAAAATACTTTATAATCATATGAGTTATTTAAGAGGCATGATATAATTAACTAATTAAATTGAAATAAAATATCAAATTTATAAATGGAAGCAAAACAAGAAGCATTTTTAGAAGCAACAATGAAAGCCAAACTAGTAGAAAACTAGAAGCAATCTTGGAAGCAAAATTGGAAGAAAAATCGGAAGGAAACCTAGAAGAAAAATTGGAAGAAAAACTGGAAGCAAACCTGGAAGCAAAACTAGAAGAAAACCTAGAAGCAAAATCGAAAGAAAAACTGGAAGCAAAATCGGAAGCAAAACTAGAAGCAAAACTAGAAGCAAAATTGGGAGCAAAACTAGAAGCAAAATTGGAAGCAAAATTGCGAGCAAAACTAGAAGCAAAATTGGAAGCAAAATTGGAAGAAAACTTGGAAGAAAAATCGAAAGCAAAACTAGAAGCAAACCTGGAAGCAAAAATAGGAAGCAAACCTGGAAAGCAAAACTGCAAGCAAAACTAGAAGCAAACCTGGAAGCAAACCTAGAAGCAAAATTGGAAGCAAAACTAGAAACAAAATTGGAAGCAAAACTAGAAGCAAAATTGGAAGCAAAACTGGAAGCAAAACTGGAAGCAAAATTGGGAGCAAAATCGGAAGAAAAATTGGAAGCAAAACTGGAAGCAAAATTGGAAGCAAAACTAGAAGAAAAATTGGAAGAAAAAATGGAAGAAAAATCAGAAGCAAATCAGAAGCAAACCTGGAAGCAAAACTAGGAAGAAAACCTAGAAGCAAAATCGGAAGCAAAACTGGAAGCAAACCTGGAAGAAAAAATAGAAGCAAAACTGGAAGCAAAACTAGAAGCAAATTTGGAAGCAAAACTAGAAGAAAAATTGGAAGAGCAACCTGAAGCAAACCTAGAAGAAAAACCTGAAACAAAATTGGAAGAAAAACTAGAAGCAAACCTAGAAGCAAACTTGGAAGCAAAACTAGAAGCAAAAATTGAAGCAAAACTAGAAGTAAAATTGGAAGCATAACTGGAGGCAAAATTGGAAGCAAAATCGGAAGCAAACCTGGAAGCAAAATCGAAAGCAAACCTAGAAGCAAAAATGGAAACCAAATTGGGTGCTAATTTAGGCGTTATTTCCCAGTGCTATTCTTGGCGCTAAAGGAGACGCTATTGCTGGCACCATTTTTCCAATGCACAATTCGGTGCTAAAGTGGGTGCGAAATTTGATGAAAACTCTGGCACAAAATCTGGTGCTGAAATGAACATACCTTTTAGCACCGACTTTTGTATCGTGAGATGTGTCAAATTGATGGACTCAAATACACTAAAATCCGGCACTATTTTAGGTGCTAATTGTCTATTGTGTTGTTGTGTTATGTATCTTTTTCATTTTTGCATACATAAGAGCCTTGAATGTTTACTTTAGTGTGAGTTTGACATGGGGGGAAAACTCTCACTAAAGTGGGGGCAAAATGTAGTAATAGAAAAAGTATCCCTTTCCCTTAATTTGGGAATAATTAAAAATAAATGAGCCTAATGTTGCCTTGATTTAGTGTTGTAATGTGTTTTACACATTCACATTAAGTCTAGGACCCTTTCTAATAAAATGGACTTAATGGTGCCTTATTTAGAGTGTTCTAAAGTGTTTCTTTACACTTTCACATTAATCTAGGGCTTTAATTAATTAATTTAGGTCAATTGAGCTTAATTGGTGGCCCCTTAAATTCAAATCCAAGCCATATTTATTACATTTTCTAAGGGATAAAGCTTGACACTCATAAATAATATTTTACAACACTTAATTCAGCAAGGTTTGTGTCCTAGGATAGTGACCTGTGACCCATCCACCACCTAGTGAACGAGTCATCACTAGGTCCTAGGACCCCCTTTTGACATGTTATTACACTTTCTCTGAAATAGGTCCTAGTTAAGTGTGCTAGGACCCATTCACCCTATGGCGAATGGGTCCTCCTTAACTTAGGACACCCCTTTTTGAACACATTCCTTGCAAGATTTTAGTGATTTCAAATCCTAAATCTTATGTCGACTTGTGTTATTTGAATTTCAGGACTAAATCTTAAGATAAGCATAAATATAAGGTTATTTTACATAGTGTAACCTAAGAATTTTTATGTGAATGAACATGAGATCAAAAGCAAGAGCATTATAGAATATTCAATAGCTTTTCCAAGGCATTCAAGGGCAGATTATCAAGGCTTTATTTCAGCAATCAAAGGTCATATCATCATGTCAAAGGCATAGTGCATCATGAATGTTGTTCAACTCATATGTTGATGTAGCATTGGAGATCCTATTCAACCATTATTTCATGTCAAATTCTATGATCAAGATCTACACACATTGAGGCCACTTCATGCTAAGTTTCAAATTTGTACTCCAAGGTTCAATTGAGGAATGGTGAGTTGTTACACATTGTTGTTCATTCATCTTTCCTTTATGCATTATTTTTGTTGGGTTCCCAAATCAACAGATATAATGAGTCCTATAGAATAGCCAATTTCTAATGCTCAGACTCAAAGATGGATTTGGCCAACTAACAGGAAATGAAATTAGAACACATTTCCCCTACACTTCAGGCTCTATAGGACCTAGGGGTGATCCTTCAGCAACACAAAAATATCTAGACACACATTTAATAGGGTATTGCTTAATAGACAATGCTCTCACAAGAATATGCTAGGGAACATGAAATATCACTCAACATTGGCTAAGATATTGGGCAAATTTCATCAACTAGCATGGAGAACATGATGGACACAAATAACTGAGAAAACATAATTGAATTGGTTTTTATTTTAAGATTTGGGACCAAACTGAAAAAAAAAAGATGTAAAAGGCTTGACCAATGCCAAGAGAAGGGCTAAGGAGTCATATAACCAAAATTTCAAACTGCAATATTAAACATGTTTTGAAGATCTTTGAAAATGTTATCACATTATGACAACAAGACCACTGAAGCTTTATCAGATAACCATTCTTACAAATCCATCTGTAAACACAATACTCTTGTTACGTTCATTAAATAAATTACACGGCCCTTCAAACAGTACGCAATAACAAATGCAACTGAAATTCATTAAAGCAATTACACCATTCTCTAAATAGAAATCAATAACAATTACAACTCAAATGTAGAAAATGTGCTTGAACAAAACCAAATAATCTTTGATTATTGAATTGTAAATAGTATTACATTTCATTCATGGAGACAATCATCAAATAAAATATATTCATCAAGTTCAATTCATAACACAAAACATCCCAAATTAATGACCTGCGGTTATAAAATTCACCTATCTTTCCAATTTTTACAAAACTTTCGTCTGCCTTCTAGAACTTTCAAAAAATGGAACCCTTCAAAATGAGAAAGAATCATAATAAGAAGATAAAGAGGAAACCCTAAAATCCATCTGTGGAAGACACCTAGATCCTTCATCTTCTGTTAATCATCAACAATAAATTCAGGGAAAAGCCTCTCTGCAACAAAAAAAATCACCTTAATAGTGAAAAATACTCATCATTTTACCCATTTGTATTTTCTCTATTTTTCTTTCCCGTGAAAACCCATTTTTCTCTTTTGTTTACCTTGTTGCACAACTGAAGAAAATATTTGTTTTACCCATGAAATGGATTTTTCCCATCAAAGAAAACTTCAGCCTATAAAGTGAGTAATTAATTCACTTTCATGGGCAAGCTAAAATTCTTACCCATAGCTTTTAAAAAAAACTGCCCAACAACACTTAAAATATTTACCCCACCTTTATATATTCCACCTTATGTTTGATTTTAACATTTGAAGGCTTTTAAATTCTCCATCGGGCAAATGAAAGTATTTTATACTTATCATTTTAATATTTTAAATGTTTTGCTGTCTAATTTACATGACATTAAAAATATTATCATCAAGTCCTTTTTAACTTTACCTTGTGCTTTCACTTCTTTCATGGGCCCACCTGCCACGCGGCAAGGATGCGCACACCACACAACATGTTTGATGGCATCACTTTTAGCCCCACACGATCTACATGATTTTTCCACGTCGGTTGGTCTTTTCTCTAGCATTGATCCCATTTTCTTGCCCTAATCCTCCTCCATTAGTTCTGCAACTACTTCTCTTATATCCATGGTAGCTAAGAAAATTCTCCTCAGACAATTTTGATACATTTTGTAGATAGCCAACTGCCCTCACTTTTGGCATAACACAATGGAAGCCTCTACAATATGAACTTCTCCTGGGTTCAACACCAACACTCCAAATACTCCATGAAGCAATCGAGCTTTCAAACATTGTATTTTCACATTCCATAGGTTCCTCTATTATTGGAAACACTGCAAAAATAAGAAATTATTTTCTATTTAGAGAATTAGAGTTGAAATCCATTTTTTGGTTTCCACACCAATCACACTGCCATATTAATCCCAAACCATATTGGAATGTATTAGCATCATTCTTTGGGTTCATCCCCTCATGGCGCAAGCCGTTAAGGAGCAAAGACATTTCCTACGGTAGCTCCCTACTTGTGTGTTGAAACTTCCTTTGCAATATCAAATGGATTCCTTTCTAACATGTATGATGGTTGCCCCCTTAGCAGCAAGCACTTCAAGTCCCTATGCCAACGCTTTACAATCCTCGAGCCTCACCAAGATTCAACGATGCATGCTTTGGATCACTCCAAATAGACAAAGCTACATAATAGGTGCAATTTCCAAATGAAAAATCAATAAAAACTCATCCTTTCATGGTGCCATCTACAAAGTAACCCTTTACTTGGACCATTCAAACTCTAATAGCAGGCACGATGGCACCCCATTACTTGCATTGTAAACATTTCACTACCCCCTACTCTTAAAAACTCTTGAGCCCCCTTAGGATACGACGTTTCATTCACCAGATCTCCTACTTGTGAAAATTTATATACTAGCTTGACATAGCTCATCAGGCCCCGCCAACACAAAAGCCCTTATTCTAGTCCTAAGTCTATTGTTTTCTTTTTAAGATACTATCTCCATATGTCACATCGATTGTGTTCCTTTACATATTTGATGAGGGTCTAAAACCACAACAATTCCACTAGTCTATGTGGATTCCCATCTCAACAATCATCATCGGCCTTACCATATGAGGCGTCATTCATATTTGTGTAGCCTCTTTTCCTTTGCAATACACTACCCAATAATGCTTCACTGTTTGATGCAAACCATTCCTTGTTCTACACGATTCAACATGCTTATTTTGTGAGTGGAACAGCCGGACCCTTCAATAGAAACAGAGAGTTGCATATTCGCTTCATGGCTTCACAAAGCTATCTCTCCCCAACATCATTTCCAATGCTTGGGAATCTTCCATAGAGAACAAGTGTGGACAATACCTTTCAGCTCATTTCATGGTGGCCCCATAGCGATTGTTGCATCACTTCTTACAAAACACTTCACTAAAATTCACCAAATGTAATGCCGTGTCCTCCCAAGGTGTGTTACCTTGATTCTAATCTGAAATGGATCTCATTTAAAGCCATTGCCCTGGTTGCAAAACATTGATGTGCATCCATATGCTCAGAAACTCAAACAACATTAGTATGTATAAAAGATTTGTTTTTTAAGTATCAGGCAACTGTCCAAATAACTCAGCAAGATTACAAAGTGTTGTGACTTTATCTCATGGGAATTCAAGTGAAACACCACCTTCTATTTGATGGCTTTGCTTCCATTCATCTATTTTTTTGTCTCATGTTGTCCATCGTTTCACTAGTCACACCTAATATATGCAATCTGACTGTGACCTCAATCTCAAAACTTTTCTTTAGCCTTTATCATCCCCATATGTATCTTCCTTTTTGAGTGCTTACGATTGTCATTGATTTTGCTAACATTCTCTCTCCATGAATTTTCCTCAAAAATCCCTACCAACCACAATAGTTGTTAAATGGAATTTGTTAAACAAATCAAATGCAATTGTGAACTTTTCACTGTGATGGTAGGAAACTAATTTCTTTTTGTCCATTGCCACAAGACAACATTATATACTTTGTTTCTAATGTTTCCACTGCAATATCTACCAAACTTTCACACTTTCCCATTTCATTGAAAAGACTTTGAATGCTTGATCTATTTCATTCATTATAATAGGAGAATTGGCATGTGGAAATTATTTCTGAATTTTGTTTATAGGCCTCACCAACAACACTTATGTGACATAAGTCAGGTCCCCATGTGGGCCCAATTAAAAAAAAATCATTTTGAAACAAGTGTTACCCTAAATTGATCTGAGGCTACCGCTAAATGCATCTGAGGTGAAAATTTGAAGTGGGTTATCATTAAAAATTGCTTTTAGGCATTTTTGTATATATATCAAAACTAGCCAGGTGGGCTCTGGAATTGCCTTGGAAAACCAATCACATGACCTCTTGAAGTTATGAAAATTTACAAGCGTCTAGAAATTTGACCCGAGAATTCAATGCAACAAATGGCTTAGGCAAAAAAAAATTGAGGTGCAAGATATTCAATGTCAAATTTGCTTAGTCGGACATTTTTGCAATGACTCCTATTCAAAACCAATTAAAGCTCGCCCAATCGTCTTCTTGAAAAAATATAAAATCACCTTCTGGGAAGCTACCACCAAAAAAATAAGGTCATTTAGGTGCATTGAGAACATGTGCAAGAGGGATTTCCTTTAATCATTATTCTTCACGAGATATTAGGGGTCAAAGCTAACCACCTTGAAACATGTCAGAAATGCAGAGGTAAAAGCAGAATAAATTGCATTTACTTTTTATCCCAAAAAAATACCAAACCTGATCATGAGGCTTCAAAACTGGACTAGGGAGCACATGAATGTGGGGGGAATCCAGGGTGACAATCATTTTGTGTTGAAAATCATCTAGCTGTGAAAAATCAGCTCAAACAGGAGGTCACTTGGGTAAATTTTTCACGGGCACTTCTGAGTGTGCAAAGTATTTTTTTTGTAATGGGCACTTCAAATTTGCAAAATTTGTAGGTGCCAACCGTGGCTCCAACTGGAGATGTATGCCCCTTGTGGGCATAACAAGAATTCAAATCTCTAGGGAGAAGCAGACTAGGTGCCTACTTCATTGGGCAACAAAGTCAAAAGGTCATCTCTACCCCCTACTACCCTAGTTTGACAAGTCAAACCATATCTAATGGCCCAAGGCCACCAAGAACTATAAGTCTCTTCTTACCTCTATCAAAACTTTATTCACTACTTCCTGCAGTGGACCAATAGTTCTACCAAGTACTTTCCAACAATCAACTTCATTGTGATTAACATCGTCAACCATACATGCCATGTTTCCAAGTCCAACCTCATCATCACAGAATGTGTCTGACTGAAAAATGCAATCAAATTACATGTGAAACCCATACATTTTGTAATATATACAACCAATCTAGTCATTAACCTAATCCAATACAAGCTTATCTGATTGAATTGAAAAATTAAAGAATTTGTACTCCACTTGATGATTGACATCACAAACTTTGACATTGTATTCAATTTGCACATTAGATTGAAAAATTTCATCAACAGTTTTTTGTGTATTATGCAAACAACCCCCAGATGCATCAAAAAGAAAAAATGCATATTCAGGAGCCTCTTTCAATTAGGTATCATGGCACAAGCACATTTCTTGGCATTTCAGTCCAGGCATGTTAGAACACACCCAAGTGTCATGGAAATGGAAATCATATGCAGCATTAACATCCAGGAAATGAGTAAATGCATTGATCTCAGGTTCAATAACATATTTTGATTCATTCTTCACATCATCATTCAGCTCAACGCAAAATACCTCAAAAGTAGGATCAAGCAATTCAACATGAATAAGGGTAGCAAAAAGACACCCATATGCATAATTGGTAACTTCATGTCCAATATCAATTGATATGTGTGCTGACCCAAATGTGAAAGACTCATTGCTATATGAAATTCCCTCATTAGCAATAGAACTAGAATCTTCATTTCCTTTCACATAGATGCTTTTCTCATGGAATGAAAACATCTCCATGTTCACATTGTGAAGGTAAGGAACATCAAACAAGAAGCAATTGTACTCAATTTCACACTCACTAACATGAGATCCATCATTATTTTCATTTCTTGGGTGCTCCACACATGGAACAAGAATTTCTATAGTATCAATACAATCTGAAAATTTATTGTCATATGAATCAACAGACTCTTCAACGTCATCAATGGGTAGTAATTTTGATTGAAGATCCATATATTTGTCACAATGTGCAACTTGACCATTCAAAAATGAACCCCCTAATTCATCATCATGTACATCATCATCCTCTTCATGTATCACAAACATTTCCATCTTTGCTTCATATAAACAATCATGAGCAACATGCACATAAGCACTTTTATCAGCATGTTTATCATATTTAGCACCATGCCCAGGATTAGCATACTAAACGCACACATTCTTATCTTTAAATTCTTCATCACTCACACCATTTACATGCTTTGTTGATGAAAAAAGTGAATTAAATTCAAGGTATGCATCAGATGGGATTGGTTCATTCACTTGGATACAAGTGACTTCATCAGTATTTATATCATTGCATCCTTCATGTGAGGAATATACTTCTAAATCATCCTCAAAAGAGCAGTTACAATCCTCAGAGAAGAAATAAAAAAATTCAATTTCACCATGACCTTCATCACCAAAAAATCCATCTCTACATAGACCATGTTCAAAATTTTTAGAGTGAATGCTTAAGGCTACATTTTCAGGATCATGATCACTGGTTTGTAATGAAATATCAATAGCACATGCATTGTTTTCACTAATCACAACATGACATGGAATAACACCTTGTATCTCTTTTACTTCTCCATCACCTGAGCTATCACAAGAAAAAAATTCATGCATATTTATTTTATTATCATCCCATGCATCTTTTTTTCCATCGTTGTTGTGTTGCTTTGTGTATGTGTTGTTTGTGAGCTGATTACAATAGAACAATTGTTATCTCCATTTTGGGAAACCACATTTTGTGCATAACCACACTTGGTTGATTCTACAGTCTTTATCCAATTAGGTACTTGGTCAAAGCTATGGGGCTTCAATTCCTCTAGCAAGGTACTCAGCCCAAATTCATAGATTTCACAATACAAATCAATGCACACTGAATCCTCAGGTCTTGAATTTTTGGGGACTTCAATCAAAGCATCCAAAAACCTTTTAAAAAGTTCATATGGTGACTCTCCCTTATGACTCTTCATTTCATACAATTCTTGCACAAAATAATTTTGATCAACATTGCTCGGATTCCATTGATGTTCAACTTGGAGCTCACTATGATTTGCATAATGTGATGATGGAGAAATATAACAACAGATGCATTTTCATCTTGGCAAGCATTTCTATTATCTGATTCACTAGTTTTATTTGCATAAAATGTGCTAGGATAACCAACACTTGTAGCCATATATCCTTTCATCATTGAGTATTTCAAATTGTTCTCAATATCCATGGCATTTTGATATGCCTGATATAATGTTGCAGGCTCTTTATCTCTTAACAAATAGCTCATCTTACTATCAAACGCACCAAGATACACAACCAAACACTCGACATCATTTGGTCTTATACTTTTTGGAATATCCCTTATTGCCTTTGCAAATCTAAGATTGAAAGTAGGGACCAACTCATCTTCATTTTTTATGGATTTCCATAAAAAATTTCCATACCTCATTTGGATTTACCCTTTCACCAAATTGTTCTACAAAGGCTATCATACACTAATTCCATGAAGCAATATAACATGTTGGAAAATATGAGAACCAATCTCTAGTATCATTCTTCAAAGACTAAACAAAAAGCTTCATGACAACATCCTCATGATTTGCCTCATAATCCCCCATCAAATCCATAAATGTATGCAAATACTTAGAAGTTGATTCTAAACTCTACCCTTTGAATTTGGGAAAATATTTCCTAACATTTTTAGGAATCAGGTTCAAGAAACCTTTAATACCACTAAAATCCAATGGCATATACCTTTCAATAGCAAAATCCCTTTGAGGGCATGGTAAAAAATTGTTTGCCCTGCATACTTTTACTTGATGTTTCACAAGGAAAACTTCTTATGTCCATATTTAGTCACTATCAATTTCAAATATGGTCATCAATTGCCTCATTTACTAATTCAACCATGATTCTAAAATATAGATCACATCTTCATGCCTTAAAGCTTTCTTATAGGCATAATTTAGAAATAAGCATACTTCTCAAATCATTACAGATATTACACATTACATATTAGAAGCATGAAAAGAACTGCTACTATTCCCTTTCTTAATGCAATTTCATCTAATAGGGAACCATTTATCATTTCAAGTCTTGGATATTTCTCATAAACTACTTTCAAATAGAATAATGCTTTCTTTAGATTTATGAGAATACCTAGAAACTTGTAGAAACTATTTATCTTTCTTCCTGATAGCAAATTTTGGAGAACTGAAAATTTTCTTCACATGTTTAATAGGTTCTTTAGACATAGTCACCACCTCTTTTCATAGAGGATTGAACTTCAAGCAATATGAAGTTCTTTCAAAAATAAATTTCCTTCTGGATCTTTTCCAATAGCGGAGTCACTCATAAATTCTTTAAATTTTGCTGCAACAGAACCTTTTCTAGGTTCAATAACTTTTCAACATCTAAACAAAGTTGTTCAGATCCACCAAATGCTTGACTCTGTGATATTACAATCTGCAACTAGAGATACAAAGTTCTCCCCAGTGGAGTCGCCAATATGTTGGGTTCCCAGATCAACAGATCTAATGAGTCCTATAGAATAGCCAATTTCTAATGCTTAGACTCAAAGATGGATTTGGCCAACTAACAGGAAATAAAATTAGAACACATTTCCCCTGCACTTCAAGCTCTATAGGACCTAGGGGGTGACGCTTCAACAACACCGAAAGATCTAGACACACATTAATAGGGTATTGCTTAACAGACAATGCTCTCACAAGAATATGCCAGGGAACATGAAATATCACTCAACATTGGCTAAGATATTGGAAAAATTTCATCAACTAGTATGGAGAACATGATGGATACAAATAACTCAGAAAACAAAATTGAATTGGTTTTTATTTTAAGATTTGGGACCAAACTGAAAACAAAAGATGCACAAGGCTTGACCGGTGCCAAGAGAAGGGCCAAAGAGTCATATGACCAACATTTCAAATTGCAATGTTAAACACATTTTGAAGATATTTGAAAATGTTATCACATTATGACAACAAGACCCCTGAAGCTTTTTTAGATAACCATGCTTATAGATCCATCTGTAAACACAATACTCCTTTTACGTTCGTTAAATCAATTACACTATCCTTTGAACAATAGGAAATAACAAATGCATCTAACATTCATTAAAGCAATTACACCATTCTCTGAACATAAAGCAGTAACAATTACAACTCAAATGCAGCAAATGTGAATGAACAAACCCAAATAATCTTTGATTATTAAATTGAAAAGAGTATTAAATTTTAGTCATGGAGACAATCATCAAATAAAATATATTCATCAAGTTCAATTCATAACATAGAACATCTCAGATTAATGACCTACAATTATAAAATTCACCCAGCCTTACAATTGTTACAAAACTTTTGTCTGCCTTGCAGAACTTTAAGAAAATGGAACCCCTCAAAATGAGAAAGAATCAGAATAAGAAGAAAAAGAGGAATCCCTAAAATCCATCCATTGAAGACACCTATATCCTTCATCTTTTGTTAATTAACAACAAGAAATTCGGGGAAAATTCTCTCTTTTCTCTTCCTTTGCAGTAACAAACTTTTCCTCTGCATTTTGCCTTCATTCACCTTTGTTCTGCAACAGAAAGAACTCACCTTAACAGTGAAAAATCCTCATCATTTTACCCATTTTCATTTGCTCTATTTTTCTTTCCAGTGAAAGCCCATTTTTCTCTTTTGTTTACCTTGCTACACAACTGAAGAAAATATTTTTTTTACCCATGAAATGGATTTTTCCTTGAAGAGAAAACTTTAGCCTATAAAGTGAGTAATTAATTCAATTTAATGGGCAAGCTAAAATTCTGACCCATAGCTTTTAAAAAAACTGCCTAGTAGCATTTAAAATATTTACCCCCACCTTTATTTATTTCACCTTATGTTTGATTTTAACATTTGAAGGCTTTTAAATTCTCCATCGGGCAAATAAAAGTATTTTATACTTATCATTTTAATATTTTAAATATTTTTCCATTTAATTGCCATGGCATTTAAAATATTATCATTGGGCCCTTTTCTACTTCACCCTGTGCTTTCACTTCTTTCATGGGCCCACCCGCCATGCGGAAAGGATGCGTACACCGCGCAACACCTTTGATGGCGTCACTTTCAGCCCCGCACAATCTGCATGATTCTTCCACATCAGTTGGTCTTTTCTCTGTCGTTGATCCCATTTTCTTGCCATCATCCTCCTCCATTCATTTTGCAACTGCTTCTCTTTGATCCATGGCGGCTAAGAAAATTTTCCTCAAACAATTTTGATACATTTTGCAGCAAGCAAACTGCCCTCACTTTTGGCCTAATGCAATGGAAGCCTCTGCAATATGAACTTCTCCTTGCTTCGGCACCAACACTCCAAATACTCCATCAAGCAGTCGAGCTTTCAAACATTGTATTGCCGCATTCCATGAGTTCCTCTATTATTGGAAACACTACAAAATAAAGCAATCCGTTTATGTTTAGAGCATTGGAGTTGAAATCCATTTTCTAGTTTCCACACCAATTTACACTGCAATATTGATCTCAAACCATATCAGAATGCATTGCTGTCATTCTTTGGGTACATCCCCTCATGGCGCAAGCCGTTTAGGAGCTACGATAGCTCCGTACTTGTGTGTTGAAACTTCCTTTACAATATCAAATGGATCCCTTTCTAACATGTGCGATGGTTGCCAACACTTTACAATGCTCGAGCCTCACCAAGATTCAACGATGCATGCTTTGGATCACTCCAAACAGGAAAAGCTACATAATAGGTGCAATTTCCAAACAGAAAATCGACAAAAAGCTCCTCCTTTTATGGCGCCATCTACAGAGTAACCCTTTAGCCACACCATTCGAACTCTAACAGTAGGCACGATGGCACCCCATTACTTGCAGAGTAAACATTTCACTACCCCCTACGCCAGTACTCTTAAAAACTCTCGAGCCCCCTTAGGATACGGTGTTTCATTCACCAAATCTCCTACTTGTGAAAAGCTATATACTAGCTTGGCATAGCTCATTAGGCCCTGCCAACACAAAATCCCTTATTCTAGTCCTGAGTCTAATGTTTCCTTTTTCAGCTACTATCTCCATATGCCACATCGATTGTGTTCCCTTACATATTTGATGAGGGTTTAAAACCACAACATTTCCACCAGTCTATGTGGATTCCCATCTCAACAATCATCATCGGCCTTACCATAAGAGGTGTCATTCACATTTGTGTAGCCTCTTTTCCTTTGCAATACGCTGCCCGACAATGCTTCACTGTCTGATGCAAACCGTTCCTTATTCTGCATGGTTCAACATGTTTATTTGGTCAGTGGAACAACCAAACCCTTTAATAGAAACAAAGAGCTGCATAGTCGCTTCATGGCTTCACAAAGCTATCTCTTCCCAACATCATTTCTGGTGCTTGGGAATCTTCCACAGAGAACAAGTGTGGACAATGCCTTTCAGCTCATTTCATGGCGGCCCCATAGCGATTGTTGCATCACTTCTTGCAAAACACTTCACTAACCTTCACCAAATGTAGTGTCTTATCCTCCCAAGGTGTGTTACCTTGGTTCTAAGCTGAAATAGATCTCATTTAAATCCATTGCCCTGGCTACAAAACATTGATGTGCATCCATATGCTCAGAAACTCAAACAACATTAGTATGTATAAAATATTTGCATTTTTAAGTATCAGGTAATTGACCAAATAACTCAGCAAGATTACATAGTGTTGTGACTTTATATCATGGGAATTCAAGTGAAACACCACCTTCTATTTGATGGCTTTGATGTCATTCATCTATTTTATGTTTCATGTTGTCCATCATTTCACTAGTCAAACACTTGATATATGCAATCTAACTATGACCTCAATCTCAAAACTTTTATTTAGCCTTTATCATCCCATTATGTATCTTCATTTTTGAGTGCTTAACATTGTCATTCATTTTGCTCACATTCTCTCTCCATGCTTTTTCCTCGAAAATCCATAACAACCACAATTGTTGTTAAATGGAATTTGTTAAACAAATCGAATGCAATTGTGAACTTTTCCACTACAATATCTACCAAACTTTCACACTTTCCCATTTCATTGAAAAGACTTTGAATGTTTGATCTACTTCATTCATTACAAGAGGAGAATTGGCATGTGGAAATTGTTTTTGAATTATGTTTATAGGCCTCACCAACAACACTTATGTGACACAAGTCGGGTCCCCATGTGGGCCCGACTAAAAAAAAAACATTTTGAAACAAGTGTTACCCTGAATTGATCTGGGGCTGCTTTTGAATGCATCTGATGTGAAAATTTGAAGTTGGTTATTAAAAATTGCTTTCAGACATTTTTGCATATCGATCAAAATTGGCCAAGTGGGTTGTAGAATTGCCTTGGAAAACCAATCAAATGACCTCTTGAAGTTACGAAGATTTGCAAGCATGTAGACATTTGACTTGAGAATTCAATGTAACAAATGGATCAACAAAATAGATTTTGAGGTGCAAGATATTCAATGTCAAAGTTGCTCAGTCGAACATTTTTGCAACTACACCTGATCAAAACCAATTAAAGCTCACCCAATCCTCTTCTTGAAAAAATATCAAATCACCTTCTGGGAAGCTACCACTAGAAACATTAGGTAATTTAGGTGCATTTAGCACGTGTGCAAGAGGGCTTTCCTTCAATCATTATTCTTCACAAGATATTAGGGGTCAAAGTTGACCACCTTGAAACATCTCAGAAATGCAAAGGTAAAAGCAGAATAAATTGCATTTGCTTTTGATCTCGAAAAAATATCAAACCTGGTCATGAGGCTTCAAAACTGAACCAGGGAACATATGAATGTAGGGGGAATGTAGGGTGACAATCCTTTTCTCTTGACAATGATCCAACTATGAAAAATCAACTCGAACAAGAGGTCACTTGGGCAGATTTTTTAGGGGCACTTCTGAGTGTGCAAAGGCAAATTTTTCATAATGGGCACTTCAAATTTGCAAAATTTGAAGGTGCCAACAATTTCATTACATGGTTTAATTACAAAAACGGGGTTTGACCAAGCAAAACCCCTATTCCCTAACAAACAACAATTTTTCTTCTCTCTTGATGTGTGATTACAGCTTCTAGATTGAAGATCAAGTTGAGAGAAAAGTTGTCAAAATTGTACAGTTGTAAAAGTTGTCATCTTTGTTGCAAGACCATGGAAAGTGCTCTACAGGATTTATTCTTAACTTTCGAGAGCTAAACATTTGGGATCTACGAGTGCAAACATTGAAGAACATGATCTCGAAATTAATTTTTTAGAACCGTAACAGGGACCCATTCACCACTGGGAAAATGACTCCTCAGTGAGGCCCGAAACAACACTTTTTCAACAAGGTACACATCATTTTAGCATTTGAAAACCTTTCTTTTACTATTATAATAGTTAGGTTTGTTTTTTGATTATTATTTATGCATTTTACCTTTCATAATTGAGTGAAACAATTAGTCACAAATTGGGTGTACCCATTTGATAATCACATTTGGGTATACCATTTTCCTATGTTTCACCTAGATTATATATATATATATATATATATATATATATGTATATCTATATGTATATGTATATATACATATATATACATATATTTATATGTATATATCTATATGTATCTATATGTATATATGCATATACATATATATACATATATATATCTATATATGTATGCATATATATATCTATATATGTATGCATATATATATACATATATATACATGCATATATACATACATATATATGTATATGTATATATGTATGTATATATATGCATATATATATATGCATATATATATGTATGTATGTATGTATATATACATATATGTACATATAGATACAGATATATACATACATACATATTTATATAAATACATACATACATACATACATAATTCTATAAGTATTTTAATTATAAAAAATGATATCTTGGGTTTTTTCCATGTATATATTATATGCAATGTGTTGAATTTGTACATCTTGTACTATCATTTTTTTTTATCTTATATTTTTATTTGTTCTAATTAGTAATATATGATCATAATTTCTAACATGGTTTCAGAGCCATATTAGGTATGCTAATTATTTTTACAACTCGTTTATAATTTAATGAAAATATTTACATAGAACGAAAAAATTATTTTAACCATTCAATATTAAAATAGTTCTTTGAAAATACTGCTTCAAGAAAAATTATACAAGCACTTTGATCATAATTGTAAAAGGATAAATCTAGAAAATGTTTCCTTTGTATCTTCTACTGGTTGAAACTCTAGCAGTCAAATTCCATCTAAAATTCTTCGTGAATTTTAAGAAAAAAATATTATACAAAGTGCATATATTTGCATGAAGATTTCTTCTTATTGAATTTTTTAAAGATTAAAAGTCAATTTGGGTATTATATCTAGATAATATTTATTGAATCAACATAATCTATTATTGACACAGATATGGATGAAAAATTCCCTACTTGTCACATAATATGTCCTAATTCCAACTTAAGAAGAAAAACTCATTTACAAATGAAATGTATGGAAAGTTGAACCTTATGTTTTAGTGTGTAAAACCTAGGGTTGATTTCACCTTTCCCACATATTTCATTAGAATCTAAACTAACAAGTTGAATAGATTGAATTTTAACCATAAAGGTGAGACAATCAAGCCTGAATTTTCATTCTTGGGGCCTTGGAAATGGATTAGAATGATTTGTAATTGATTAACCTACTTAGACTATATAAACTAGTATGAAAAATGATATATTCTAGAAACACATAGCCTGAAATAGTAAACTGCAAGCAAATCTAAGAAGTACTGGAGATTGTGCACCTATCATAAAAATTTGGATCTGGCATGCAAAGGAGGACTCAAAATCCTAGGGGCATATGTGTCCATGATAGGGGATCCTAAAAATTATTTTATAGTCCTCTAATATTGGATTAGACCTTCAATTTCCCACTTACAGAGTTTCCAGAATATCATTAGATAATTTTGTAAATTAGTTTATGTAGCTTGACAAGATTTAGGGACTCAAATGCAACAATGAATAACTTGTCTTCAATCCTCCTTCAATATTCTTCAAACCTAAGATCTATACATTCACAAAGAGAAGAGATGTTGTGTCATTTAGGGGTTTACCTCAGTCAAACCTCGTGTAAGTATTTCCACTTCCATAATGGTAATGTCAATGATAAAATGGATAATGTATAGGAAGGAATGATGAAATCAAAAAGTGTTGCAACTCACCACCCTTCAATGGCTTCCTTGAAGGACTGAAGTCTTGCACATCACCTCAAGGTCTTGATATTTCTTTCTTGATTTGCTTGAAAGCTTTAGAGACCTACAAAAGTATTAGCCTTCACAAAACAATGATAACATAAACACACATAGCTCATAAAATTTGACATAATGTTAGGATCTTAAATTGTTCCAACAAACCTCTGAAATGTTGTTCTTAACTTGCTCAATAGTGCTCTTGATCACAATAATTTCACTTGGTTCATGTTTTTATTTTTGTTGTTGGATTTCAAATGATGCAATTAACTAGGTATTTATAGGAATTTCTCTAATTTCCCAAAAATTAATCTTGATAGCCGACATTTGAAATTTGAATTTGGAATGTTAAAATGTCAACACCAACATATTAAAATTGTACCCCAATAGAATAGGGGAACCTATACAACCCTAGGAATAATGGTCTTGGCCCAATTTTCCAAGACACAATGTATCGGGAGCAAAACATTAATTACTTACATTTGTTCAATGCTTGTAATTTCCTAGAAAGTAGTACAAATGGGTTATATAATTCATAATTTTAGGAAATTAGGGACAATTAGGCTCAATAATTTAGGGGGAGAAAAACATAGTGTGAAATTGTCAAGGGTGACAATTTACAATGCTACATTTAGTCCCCACTTTAGTGAGAGTATGAATATACACTCAGACACACTAAACTATAAAATCTATGTCAAGAGGGATTCAATTGTCCAAATGTTGAAGATATAGAATGACTAAGGATCATGGGAGGTGACCAAGCCCCCAAGATCTAAAATCCTATGGGAAACCAATATAGGTACAAATGAACACACATACATATGATATGTAGTAAGACCACATACACAAACATACAATGTTAGAAAACATGAATCATACACGATGAAAACATATGATACAATGGAACATAAAGATGAAAATGAAATTAAAAAAAAAAATTGTAGACACAAAGAAGACACACAAAAATGTACACCAAAAAACACAAGGTTAGTAATAAAATATTCAAGTCAATAAGGTAAAGAGACCTCAATCTTAAATTATCTCAAATACAAAACATCATCCATCAAACAAATGTTAGTTAAAGGAAGGCTCCCATGAGGACTAGCAAGCTGCATTATTCCAAATCACTCATGAGCCACATGGATCTACTAGCTAGCAAGTTGCATCATGTTAGGTGTCCATACAATATTATGGATTTCACAAATCTGTTGATGCTCACAAGTTTTGTGATTCTAGAAAGGTGTGTTATGCTAGGTAGCCATGTTAAGGGTGTTCATGACTCACACCATAACAAAGTCTAATATTTTCTAGGTAAATCAAAAACTTGAAGGCACACGGGCTAGTAAGGACCACTTTTCACTAGGTGAGCCCCCGAGACAAGGTAGCAGAATGAGAAACACACTAGGTCTAGTGAGGATCGGTTTTCCCTAGCTATGTACCCATACCAACCATACCAAGAGTTATACTCCCTAATAAATATGATAAGGTGCTACAAAATTCTATACTAATGCCCCACTAAGTTCAACTCCTATGAACAAAGTGAAGCAAAAAATGCCAAACTCACCTAAGGAGGTACAAAAAATCACCTAAGGAGGCACATAAATGACAACAAGATAAAGCTAAAACCTCAAGGGTTGTTGTAACAACACCACCACAAAAAGTGAACAACAACACAAGGGCTTATCTCGTTACATGAACGGTCATGCCTTAGGAATAACACACATGGTATCACCACTAAGAGAGGACAAGTCGTGGAATAGAAACTCACTCCTTAGGGCATACCAACCATACTATTACCACAAAGGGGAACACCATAAGTCAAGAAAGGACACACTCTTAAGGTATATCAAATCTAATATCACCAGCAAAGAGACACTCACATAAATCAAAAAGGCCAAAATTTTGTTGACAAGGTCACACTTCTTAGGAGATGTATACCATGATCACCAAAAAGGGACCATTTCTCATGTAAACAATGAGTGGGGGACTATATTCCCCCCTTAAAATTTTAGTGTACTTGCTACACTAACATTTTGAGGAGTACAAAGGGATCCCAAGAAGGAATGCACCTAGTACAACGATATATAACCCCTTCTCCCCCAGGTGTAGGGACAAAGGTGAGCCAAATTTATTATACATTTTTCCTTGCGATAAAGAAGTATAATTGCATAAATCCAAATTTAAACCCTCATGGTCCATGGTAGTGAGTATTTTATGATACTACAACTACCACATGGAAAGAAGCCAAGCAAATAAATATTAATGTATTATATGTTCAATTTGATCACCATACAAAACAAGTTCTTGCAATTTCTTCTTTAAAGCACAACATTCATCTATAAGGCATCCACATAGTCTATGATATGCACAGTAAGATATATTTGTATTCTTTTGTTTATTGGTTTTTCATTCAGGCATAGTTGGTAGTTTAATTAAACCCAAGTCTACTAGTTTAGCTAATGTCTATATTGTCTTGGATATAGGATGTAGAAAATCTAACTTCTTAAGAGGACCATGGACTCTATATATCTTGGTTGGTGGAGAAAATGTTTGACTTAAAAGAATATTTTCTCAATACCATACTTCTTTGGTTTCTTCATATCGTACTTCTTCCAAAAGGGAGTGTATCTCATGTTCATTCGTTAGGTAACATCCTTGTTTACTTAAGATTCTAAAGCCTTGTCTATAACTATGTTCTATGTTAATGGGTGTGTTTGTAACTTTATGCTCATATGATGAGGAATTGGTTGATGTGCCTTCCAAGTGATCGGTATTGATAGGTGCTTTCATGTGCATTGTTTGAGGTATGTTTTGTGATTTACTTTCCAGATGTAAGAGGGTGAACATATCAAGTGGCGGTTCATTAGGAAATGTTGGTTGTTGATATGGGTGATTAAGCTATTGCATTGAAGCATAAAAGGTTGTATTATTCTCAAGGTCACGTAAAGAATTTTGTATGAATTCATACATGATCTCTTTGTCTTATTCCAAGATATCCACATCATGAGGACATGCATTAGGAGGTGTTGGATCATGAATTTTCTCATTGGAGTCAAGGTCATTACCAAACACAGTTTAAAACATCAACTAGGTATTTTAAGGACATCCAATCTTTACCAGAACACCAAGCCATGATGATAAGAGAATTTGCAATATAGTTTAGATTATTGTGTAACATGTAACTGGGAAGAAGACAATAGAATCAGATAGAGAATTTTGAGAGTATTCTATCACAAAAACCTGAGTTGTAAATAAGTAACAAAATAGAGGCACCTAGGGGCATCTAAGTCCTCGATAGGGATTCCATAAATTCAAAATCTAATTGTGTATTACACTATTTAAGGATTCTAATTCTAATTACAAATAGTTGTAACAATAAATAATTTTCCAAAATTTTCTTATTTTATGCCAATTTCATGCCAAATATAAGTATGCAAAATTTTGAAAAAAATTGAATGCAAATTTTTAAATCTAAAATGTTGTAATTGACTGATTCTAAGATGAAAAGACCTAAAAATAATAATTTATAAATGCAATTTTGAAACCAAACAATACACTTAATTTCACCTCTATGAACTATATGCAATATGCCAGGAAAGATGCAATTCTAATTTCCAAAACAAAGATCTGCAAACAACAACAAATTGAACAAACAAAGACAAAAAATTATGAAAAAGTTTGCTAAATCAACTGTACAAAGGTAGAGGCACCTAGGGACATCTAATTCCTTGGTAGAGGTTTTTAAAACTTAAAAATAGAATGTAATTTCTATTTAATAATTCTCTTTCTATTTGCAAACTGTTTTGATAGTGACTATTTTTCCATAATTTTCCAATGTAAATGAGATGCAAATGTATGACAATTTTTAAACCAAAAATGACACTTTTGAATGTAATGTTGAATGTAAATTTGACCTAAATGACTGAAATAAACCTTAATGCAAACTATTATGCAATATGAATGATTTTTTTTTTAATTTTCATGACTTTTATGATGCAAATATGAAACCATAAAGGAGAAATGCAATACAATTCAATGTAAAACCTAAATCTAGGGTTTGAAAGACCTCCAATTTCATAAATTTTACGATGTTAACATGCCAGGTTTACTAAAATGAAATGGGTGGAAAAGTGTGTCATGCCCTAGAATTAAACCAAATCAAACCAAAAACAACTACCAAAAAATTTCATCCCGCAATACTACTAAGGCAAGTTAAGGTTCTAGTCTTCCTTTCCCCAAATGGGTTCTAAGTTAGAACAATAGATTACTCATTAAAATTGTGGATCTATGAACAATATCGATTCATCTTCACCAACTACAATGTGCTATTTTAGTATAATGATGAAGAGGCATTTTAAAATAAAACTTACTATTGAGAGTTAAAACAATAAGTAAGCTACATTAATTATGAAATACTACACAATTATATGAGTATAAAATAAAACTAATTGGAAACTTAACATTAATATAATGAAGAACTTCCATTATCCTACCTTATCGATAGTCAAGAAACTTTCTTAAGACTATTTGTATACCCAAATTAGATAGGAGTTTCAATTCTAATTTAGGTTAATACTTGTATATTAAATACCTTATTTAAATTTTTACATAAGTGTTGAAAAAGATAGTATCCAATTCTAAATCATAATTAATTCCAATGATTGTACTTCATTCAATGTTAAATTAGCAAATGATTTATCTTAATATTTTTAAGTGAGAATAAAACTTAAAACATAATCGATATTACAAATTAAAGGATCTTCCTAAAGATTACAAGAATGCATTGATTTAGAAATAGAACATTAAATGATTTGTAAATTATTAATTTAAATTTTGGTACTATCAAAGTACACAACTTCAAGTTCTAAGCTCAATCAACATTTACTTATTGTCTTAAATAATGGTCTAGATATAGATATAACATCTTTATATGATTTTTCATAATTTTGATTTGATTCCTTGACTCAACATTCAAATTAACTCAAAACTTTCATTGGGTTATATCAATGTTTACTCAAGAAGTCTTCTAGTTTTTCGTTTATGGTGAAAATCTACTTACTTGCTCCAACTGTATAAGATTAAATGATGAAGGGGACTCCCCTTAGCTATAGAAACTTACTACACACACATAGAAGAGCAACCAAAAGAAAGAAGAGAACAAATATTTAATTTATTACTGAAAGGATGTTATAGATTACATGCCATCCTATGGGCTGCTTCTTACATGCATTTGCTGATATGCAGATATGAGTTCACTCTCTCCTCTACACTATAAGTTATTCTAACACTTCAGCCCCTCTGCTAGTTGTCTTGCTCTATAGTCCTTCAGCGTTTATATCTCCATCTAGTTCTCTACGTCATCTTTGACATTCCCCATACCTCATGTTGTAGTTTCCATTATCGTCTAATCAACATTCAAAACCTCCAAGCCGTTATCTCATTATCAACAGCTTCACCAAGTCGGCCAATGAATATGTATTCCACAACAATGATGTGGAATACATCCAATATCGCTTCGCTAGGTTTTGTCACTAGACTTGCTATCCACTGCCATTGACCGTTTATTTCCTTGCATCAAAATGTCATCAAGACCCCAGCTCATCTCCCTCTGAAACCACCATGTCACACCGATAAATCTCTTGTCAGAGTGTCACCAAGACTTAACAAGATCTCACACCAAACCAAGTATGTCTCACCGATAAAGCTCTTATCGAAACATCATCGGAATATTGAACAAAATTTGGAAGATCTTTCACCAAACCACGTAGGTCTCCTTGAAATTTCCACCACCACATCATCGATGAGACTTGCCTTGTCGAAGAGACTGGGGAGTAGCTCTTTCCAAAACCATAAGGTCACCTTGATGAAATGAACAACTAAGCCATAGTCCATAAGAATACCGAAGAGACATTCACGATTGTCTCACCGACCAGCATGACTCTTACTAACATGTCTTCTCTTCACACCATGAAGATGTCAAAGAGACTTCTACAAATCTCTCACCAACTAGCCTACCTTTCGCTGACATATCCCTACTACACACCGAAAGTGCCATCGACACTCTGAAAGGATGGATGACCTGCTCACAAGGAAAACCCAATGTCATAGTGACAATGTTGAACACTAAAAGAAGGAACTCGATGATGATTAGATATAGAACTTTCAAGCCCTTATTAGAATTAAAATAACCAAATTGATGCAAGATTGTTTTTTTTGCCCTGGATGCTCCTTTATCAGACACTCAGGATAATTTGAAAAGTGACTCTGTCACTTCTCGGGAGTTAGAGGAAAACCAAGACGACTAACCTCCGACTCAGACAACCAAGTTGAATCTTCAACTGGCCTTCCCTTCCACTTCGCCAAGTATTTATTATACTGCCTATTCCTGGTGCTTCTTCCCACATGAATGTCCAAGATCTCTTCAATTTCTTCTTTGTCTACTATCATTGTTGGAACACTCCACTGTACCTCTACCAACTTGTGCTCCTCATCTCCTTTGTGATACTCTATTAGATCTGAAATGTTAAATATAGGTGAGACGTGAATCCCATTTAGCAAATCAACCTCATACGCATTCCCCAAGTCACGTTTCTTCAAAATATTACATGTTCTAAACTTCTTCATCTTCATCTTATTGAATGTACCAACTAGGAATCTTTCCTTCCGCAAATGAACCATGAATTCATCCCCGACAAAAAACTCCTTATGCCTTCTTTTCTGATCTTCCTTTGCCTTGTTCTATTTATTCATCTTATTAATATGATCCTTAACTTCTTCATGCACATTCTTTATATGTTCAGCAAAATCCTCAGCTTCAGCACTACATTTTCCTTCCTTATCCATCTTCCTCAATTCAGTAGCAATTCTCGGACTACTCCCATACACAATCTGGAATGGTGATCTACCGATGCTCCTATTGATAGAATTTTTGTAAGAAAATTCTGCCTAGGGTAAAATCAAATCCCATCCCTTGGTTCTATCTCCTACCAAGCATCTCAACAAGTTACCCAAACTCTTATTCACTACCTCTATTTGTCCATCTATATGCAGATGATGTGCTGAGCTAAACTTCAAGTCAGTTTTTAACTTCTTCCACAACATCCTCTAGAAATACCCAACGAACTTGGTATCTCAGTCTGAAACTATACTCTTGGGTAGACCATGTAGTCTTACCACCTCCTTGAAGAATAATTCTGCAACATGAATAACATCACAAGTCTTATGACACAGAATGAAGTGTGCCATCTTCAAGAATCTATCCACCACCACAAATATGGAATCATGACCACGCTACATTCTTGGCAAACCAAGAACAAAGTCCATGCTGATATCTTCCCATGACCTTTCTAGTATAGGTAATGGCTGGTATAACCCTATATTCTGACTTGTTCCTTTTTCCATTTGACATATTCGGCAGTTCTGTACAAACTTATTCATATCCTATTGCAACTGTGGCCAATAATAATGTTCACCAATAATGGAAATGGTCTTATCTCGACCAAAGTGTCCTACCAATCCACCACTATCCTTCTCTTTGACCAAATTGTCTCTCATGGAACTTTTGGGAATGCACAACTAATTCCTTCTAAACAACATACCGTCTTGGACTATAAAATCCAACCATCTCATCCTATCCAATGTGAAAGGCTCCATGCAAGCTTTCCAAGCCTCTGCAAAATCAGGATGGGTGATCCCACAATACTGGTTTACAATTTTTGGGCAAACTAGACACCGAACTAATTTTTTTTAGGTAAATCTTCACTTTCGGGCTCCTATAGCAGCTAAACCGTGAGGAATTTGAAGATGATGAAAACTAGTGATTAGTGATGTTTTTCTTATAGATTCTAAATATATTTTTTTCATTTTTTTTGGAATCAAATTGCACTTGTTTTTCCATCTCCTTTAAAAACTATTTTTTTTTTTAAAACAACACAGTTTTCAAGGAGTGATGCTCACCGTATACAACATAAATCTTTTTGTATGAAGGATAAAATTCTATTTTTTTCAAATTTAGATTTGTAACTATGATATCTAGCACTTTCATTTGGTTTTATAGTTTTTTATTGAATATTTTTTCCTTAATCAAGTTTTGAAGTCAAACCAATTACAATTCAGACATAAACGGACTGTATACAACATAACTTTTTTTGTATGTATCAAAATTATATATATTTTTCCTAATGGACCAAGGAAATCAATACCCAGCCTGAACATATTTTTTGAAATTTTATTTTGATAATCTGCTATTTTTCCACATGTGCAAAACAAAGAACTTGATTTTCGGTGGAAATCATATGTTTAATAAAACTAAAAAAACACATACATAATAAAACCAAAAGATATTAAAATTATATTCGTTGGATAGCTCATTCTGAGAACTACCATCTTCCAGTTGGGTCTGTGAATTCTCCTCCATTTTGATTCTCAACCCGAGCTTCAAAGGGAAAAAATTTGGAGTATTTTTGTGTTGGAGGGTGGGAAGGTGGGAAAAGGGGGGTTCGAGTGAATCTAAGGGGTTCGCTTGAACCCCCAAGGGTTCACTCAAACCCTGGTTCGCTTGAACCAGGGTTCGCTCAAACCTTGGTTCGCTCAAACTAGGGTTCGAGTGAACCCCCTTTCCACAATGGGAAACACGAGATCCCACATCTAAAGGGGTTCACTTGAACCTTGGTTCGAGCGAACCCCTTTTTGGTTTGTTCGAACCTTGAGTTCGCTCGAACCCCTCAAAATGATTTTTTTTTGCATGTGTGAGGTTTTTGGAAGTTTTCCTTCCTCACTCGAATTGTAAACCACTTTTGTGGGTTCACCCAGATCTCTCAGATACAGAATTTTGAGTTCATTAAACCCAACTACTTCAACCTGTAATTCTATTAACAAAATTTTCCTCCTTCTCAAGGTGTCTGCAACCCTATTCGACCTTTCGCTCTTGTGCTTTAACACAAATATATCTCTGGAGAAATTACACCCACATGAAATGCCTTGGGTTCAGTTTTCCTTGATTGTTCAAATACTGTAAAGCTTGATGATCAGTAAACAAAACAAATTATTTTGGAAACAAATAATGTTTCCACTTTTTGAAAGCCTGAAGTATGGCGTAGAATTCCTGATCATCAAAAAAAAATTCTTCTTTGCATCATTCAACTTCTCGCTAAAATAAGCAATAGGTTTACCTTTTTGACTTAAAACAACTCCAATGGTGTTGTTACTAGCATCATAGTCCACCTGAAACACTTTATTGAAATCTAAGAGTTCCAAAACAAGCTAGTATGTGACCTTCTTCATCAAATCAAAACTCTTTACTGCTCTTGTACTCCATTTGAATTATTTTCTATCCCCTCTCATTGCTTTAGTTAGGGGTGCACAAATACTATTGAATCCCTTAATGAACTTTCGGTAAAAACTATCTAGACCATGAAAATGTCTTACCTCAATAGCACTCCTTGGCGTTGGCCACTCCACAATGGTTTTCACCTTTTTTGGATCCATTTTCAAACCCTCTGTTGAGATAATAAATCCCAGATACACTAGTTCACGTTTCACAAAACTGCACTTCTTTAAGTTGATCAACAACTTCTCCTCTCTCAGCTTCTCAAAAACTTCTAGAATATGCATTAGGTGCTCCTCCAACGTCTTACTGAAAATAAAAATGACATCGAAGTAAACAATGACAAACTTACCCATAAATTATTTCAATACCTCGTTCATGAGTCTCATGAATCTGGTGGTAACCACTCTTCAGATCAATCTATGTGAAGTACTCAACCCCACTCAGGCAATCCATAATGTCGTCCATCCTTGGCAAGGGAAACCAATATTTAATGGTAATCTTATTAATGGATCTCAAATCAGTACACATTCACCATTCTCCATCCTTCTTAGCTACTAGTAATACAGGTATTGCACATGGACTCACACTCTCCCTAATCGATCCCTTTTGCAACAACTCTTGCACTTGCCTGTTCAACTCTTGATTCGATGGGATACCTTATTTGGAAAACTGGCTCCAAGAATCAGGTCCATCTGATGAATAATCTTCCTTACTGGTGGTAATCCTTCAAGCACATTATCAAAAACCATACTCTAGAATTCATCCAACAAACCACACACTTCTAAAGGAACTTTGCTGCCAACTTCCTTTCCAGTTCTTGGAATTAATGCAAAACACATGTGTTCTTGTCTCATACCTTCAAGGAATTTCCTTTCGTCAACCAAACAAATTCATGCATTGTTCCATACTTTTTCATCTGCTTCCTTTAGGGGCTTCAGCTTATATCAAACTCCATCCTTTGTTAGTGAATAAGTGTTCATGTTTCCATCATGCACTGCTCATCGATCAAACTGCCATGGTTGACCCAACATGTGACAAGCATCCATGGGTATCACATCACCCAAAACCTCATCCTTGTAGTTACCAATTTTGAGTTTTAGCAAGCATTGTTCATTGACCAGGACCATTTGATCCTTCTGCAACCATGCAATCCAATATGGACTCGAGTGCCTTCTCCTCTCCAACAACAATTTGGTGACCATTTCTTTCAACACTAGATTTTTCAATGCTACCTCCATCAATGATGACATTGCAGACCTTGCCTTCACACTTACAATGGGTGTGAAACAAATTCTTTCGTTGGTCAGGCTCCTTCTCTTCATTCATCAACTCCCTTCTGACAACAAGGAACTCACCCCTTTCTGCATCTTTAGATTATGAGGACTGAGTGTCTTCATCTACATGGGCTATGCATGCCTTGCTTTCAGGCCTCTTGTTTGTCTTCTCTTGGTGTTGCAAGCACTCATATACTCTATGTCCCTCTTAACCATATTGGAAACATGTTTCTCTAAAACCTCCTCTTCTTGTTCTGCACCTAGACCTTCCTCTACCTCTTTGGTCTCCACTATTCTGATCACGAGGCTGCTATGATTCATCTCTTTGTTGATCCTAACTGGTACTTGATCCTTCACCCTTCTTATGATCACCACTTTGCCCTCCATGTGGCCGTTTACCAGTCCTTCCACCTCGACCTCCAGCTCTTTACTTGCTTTCAAACCTCTTGTTCAGTCATTCTTCAACCTTTAGAGACAATTGATAAGCATCCTTAATGGTAGTCATTATTACTAGTGCCAATTCTTCTTGTATGCTAGGTTTCAAACTATTAATATAGCGAGCAACTTCCTCCTTGTTTGCCTCTAAATGTCCTATCATAATTAGGACCTTGTGAAATTCCTCTATATACTCCTTGACTGTTCTCGTTCCTTGTCATAGGCTCTGCATCTTCTTGAGTAGTTCCAATTCATAATCTACTCGCATGAACTGTTTCTTCAATTTTGACACCATTCAGTCTCATCTGGAAATTCTATCCTTCCCTTGTCTCCCTCTTTCTAGCTAGACCTCTTTCCACCAAATACTAGCATGGCCCTTTAACTTGGTCTTTGCAAACTTCACTCAGTGAGGATCTTCAATCTCCTCAAATTGAAAAAAATCTTCCATATAATTGATCCAATCGATCAATTCTTCTAGGTTCAGACTCCCACTAAAAGTTGAAACTTCCATTTTTCAGTTTCTTTCCCAGACTGGATATTGCTCTTAGCAATCTTAGCTCTCTAGGATCTATTTGATCTTGTTCTTCCTCTTCTAATTCCTCTTATGTTTAATCATCACTACCATCTCTTTCTTGATGTATTCCTCTCCCTCTTCGGACCTCTTCTTGCAAGGCTTGCATCTACCTTCTGAGGGCTCTAATTTCGTCTCTCGATGGATCTCTTCCTCCACCACCTTTACCTCTACCTCTACCAAGTTGGGAAGGTCTTGGAAGCATCTTGATTTCAACCCACACTCACAGATCCTACTGCAATTGCCTCAAGTTCGACGCTCTGTTACAGACTCAAGAACTTCTGCTCTGCTACCACTTGATGAAGGGTTCTCCCCTTACCTACATAAACTTACCCCACACACACAAGAGCAACTAGAAGCAAGAAGAGAACAAATATTTTCTTTATTACTGAAAGGATGTTACAGATTACATGCCATCGTATGGGCTGCTTATTACATGCATTTGTCAATATGCAAATCTGAGTTCACTCTCTACTCTACACTGTAAGTTATTCTAACACTTCGGCCCCTTCACTAGTTGTCCTGCTCTGTAGTCCTTCAGCGTTTATATCTCCATCTAGTTCTCTAGGTCGGCTTTGAAATTCTCCATATCTCATGTCATAGTTTCCATTATCATCCAGTCAGCATTTGAAACCTCCAAGCCATTATCTTGTTATCTACAGCTTCACCGAGTCGGCCAATGAATATGTATTCCACAACAACGATGTGGAATACATCCAATATCGCTTCGCCAAGTTTCGTGACAGAACTTGCTATCCACCGCCATTGACCGTTCATTTCGCACCATCGGAATGTCGCCAAGACCATGGCTCATTTCCCTCCAAAACCACCGTGTCACACTGATAAAGCTCTTGTCGGAGTGTCACCAAGACCTAACAAGATCTCACACCGAACCAAATATGTCTCACTGATAAAGATCTTATCGGAACATCTTTAAAATTTCGAACAGACTTTGGAAGATCTTTCACCAAACCACGTATGTCTCCTTGACATCACCAACACCACATCATCGATGAGACTCGCCTTGTCGAAGAGACTCGGGAGTAACTCCTACCAAAACCATAAGGTCACCTCAACGCAACAATCAACTAAGCCACAGTGCGTCGGAATGTCGAAGAGACATTCACGATTGTCTCACCGACCAGCATGACTCTCGCTGACATGTCTTCTCTTCACACCATCGGGGTATCGAAGAGACTTCTACAAATCTCTCACCGACTAGCCTGCCTCTTACCGACATATCCCTACTGCACACCGAAAGCGCCATCGACACTCCAAAGGGATGGAGGACCTTCTCCCAACGAAAACCCAAGGTCACAGTGACAATGTTGAACATCGAAAGAAGGAACTCGATGATGATCAGATACAGAACTGTCAAGCCCTTATTAGAATTAAAATAACCAGATTGATGCAAGATTTCTTTTTTTCTATGATTAAATTTTCTTTTCTTCAACCTTATCACTATGAACAATTTAAATATTAGTTGAGAAGCATAAGAGAAGTTTGTATTTACCAGTATATCAATTCTAAATTTAATTGTTCTAGATATCATATTTTAATGACATAAATAATGTATCGTAATCTTTTATAAATTACCAAAAAAATATTTACTCAAGAAAGTAAACTAGCAATATAATTATTAATTATGCAAACTCTAACTAAATTATTTATTCAAAAAGATTATTTTTTTAATTCTAAAAGTTTTAATTTAAAGACTTGATTTTTGACTACCTTGATTTATTGCATTTAACTCGTATATTTAATTTGTTTCTCTTAAATTTTAAAAATCCATAACTACTATCTAAACTTATACTTTCCTAATACTAAATTTAAATTTCATTCTTAAAGTTTAATATACTCTGAAATAGATAGTTACTAAATCTACTGCTTGTTGACAACTGAAAAATCAACTACCTTGAATTAACTAAAAAAATCAATCCTTCATTATTGTCTTCTTTTTATTAAATTCCTCCATTGGTTATTTACATGTGCATCGCAAATGTATTTATAAAATTCTTGTATTTGTTTAATTAGACAATAATATTTCTTTTAACCGACTACATCTGTAATTTCTATTTTATATTTAGTCTTCCTTTTCAGTTTCCACAATCAGTTGGTAAATTTTGAAGATTATTAACTCTTTACTTCCAGGATTGAATGAACATGAAATCTATCAGAATATCAGATTCATTCATGGATGGTGCGTTGTTGATATATATATATATATTGTGTTTCAGAACTTTACTTCTAATTTCTGGTTGGCAAGGCAATTTACCTGTGGATTAGTTTATCAATTATTCTCTTAATGATCTGCCTCAATATTCCATTTAACTACGACAGCAATTAATTTTCATGCTACAGATGTCAGAGAGAAGTTGACTACAATTTATAGAGGCGACTGGAAGAGTTTTCCTGTGACCAAAAAAAAGAACTACAAACTTTATTTATTTTTTAAAATTCCTAACAGCAAACTGGGAGGCATTGGATATGTAGAGAGGGGTAATTAAAGTTGGGGATCGCTGCCCTCTCTCCGAGCAGCGCCCAACTTGGCGCCCCAATAAGGCTTATGCATATTATTAAAAAAAAATTAAATTTCTTCAACTTTTTAAAATCTGTTTTCTTCTCTATTCTTTTTTGCAGATTTAGAGGATGCATTATCATTACTACGATTTTTTCCTACTTTCAACTACTGGCCACTTGCATTGCAGTAGCATTCACACATTTGACAGGGATGGAATTCGAATGGTTTTTTAAAGTGTTGGTTTCTAGTTTTGGCCAATTAGAAACATGCAATTATGAAAACAGGTTTCATAAAGTTCCCACATCTGGATTCGATTCTCAATAAAAGATTTGTATGTCGAAAGAAATAGTGAACCGAATTCTTCAGAAAATGCACTTAAAAGGATAGTTTGTCATTGGTTCAATTGCCTGTGAATTACATACTGCTTAGATACCTATCATGCAGATCTGGGCATATTCTTATACAGGTTTTCCTTTCTTTGAATTTTATTTACAATCACAATGAGGAGACAATATTCCTATTGTTCTTTTACATGAGCAGACCGTTGAGTAATTACATGCATTCCCTTTTAATTTACTACTCAGGGATATAAGCAAGATGAATTATTCACACACTTTAGAATACATGTATTGACAAGTTCTCTTTGTACTTGGACCTCATTGATGAATGTGAATCCTACTACTCTTTCGTAAAGTATTAACTGGTTAGGTTGGTTGTACTTTCCAACCTCAAGAATATTAAGAAAAAACACAAATCAATCATAATCTTTTCCTTGCTGCTCAAAACCAGAATACAAGATTAATGCTACATTTATATATTTTGATAACTTAGAAAAGTTATGCAATTTTTTTTGAAAACAACTTTCTTGATAACTTTCCATTTCAATATTAAAAGTAAAGTCATATATGCAAATAACAAGAAAAAACATATTCCATCAATTCTCAATACATTACCTTTTTCTTTTATAAAACATATTTAAGCAATCGCTTGAAATACTTCTGATAACATCATTTTATCCCTCCTTTATGAAAGCACAATTTATGCAACTATTTAGAATGCCAATATTTGTCCTTTTTTTTGAAATGTTTTACAACTCTTACGAAGGTATAAAGACTACTTGAGTGAATGAAGAACAAGCAAGAACTTTCTTGGAATCCAACACAACAATTTTTTTTTTCTTTCCCAAGCAACCTCAAGCACTCCACAAGACCCTGGAAATGAAATAGTCATGAAAAAAACAATGAACCGATGGGCTCTCCTCCCATCCATAGGGTTGTAAAACAACCCACCCCCGAGCAAGGATAACCACTTAGCCACAACACAGCTTACAATACAACACCAACCCACATATAATTACACAATGCACATACATCATTTAAGAATACAAATACGCGTCTACCACATTGGTTTACCCAAGGGAAACCACAAAAGGGGGAGTAGGGGCTCAACCAAAAGGGGTGTATGACAAAGAATATCATGATCACATCTCCACATAGCAACACCGCATTACTCCACACAAGTACCACAACACCAATACACAAACCACCACCTCACACCATATCAACACCCCTTATCCCTCCACTCAAAATATGCAAAGCACAAGGGTATGCTCACATCCCATGAATAGAAAAGGGTACTCATACCCCGGTGATGGCCATCACCTAAGAGGAATACTCTATCCCACAAAGAATCCCTTGAGTGTGGGAGCCCCATCCACTCAATGCCCCTATACATTGGAGGACCAAAAGCTCCTCTAAATAGAGGGGGTCAACTCCCCTAAAAAGATAAATACACAAAAACAATGAAAACAACACATTATGACAAATAGAGAAAGAACATTACACATGAAAACCCTCAACAAAATCCTTCATAATAATTTCCATATGAATATGCATACAAGAACAAGAGAGAGGGATACCTCCAAGAGCAAAGATCCCAACAATGGATGGCTCTTCATTCTTCTTCCAAGATCTCCTCCTACTCCTCTCGAAAATCCCCTCAAAAGAAATAAACTCAAAATGCAAAGAGAGAAAATGACATGGTTAACCCCCTCCCCTTCCATAAGGAGGGAGATATAAAGGGAAGGAAGGAGTAACTTCCTCCCAAACTAACTCAACCACCAATACCACTTCCCATTTTCGTCACTTTTGAAAAGGCAACATAAAAATGGTCCTAAACACTTTTAAAAAGGACACAAATGATAAAAACAAACTTCTAACCCTTATACCTTAGGCATAATCTATTCCCTAAACATAAAATATACCTTTATACTTCTTAAAAGTCTTTTAAAACTCCATTTACACAAGACTCAACCAAAAATATAATACCAAAAAGAAATCATTCTAACTTAACATCAAGACTTAGGGACCAAGAACTAGGAAAAACATAAAATAGATAGGATGAAAGGTAGCTAAGTGGATCCCCTCAACCCATCAGTGTTAGAATTCCTACACAGTCAACAAAATGTGTTAGTATGATAGGAATATTCACACACACACACACACACACACACACACACACATATGTGTATATATATAAATCTGAAATAAGTGCATTTCATTTGCATATCATCACAAAGCAACTGATCAATCACAAGCTATCAAATACAATACATCATTTTGAAATGCATGAGTCACAATAACCATATCAAATATTATTACATGAATACTATAAAGTATAACACCCATAATTACATCAATGCCTTCCAAAATATTCTCTAGTCCAATCATCATTTATGAAATCCTAATATGATATCAAAAACCATCCTCAGTAGGTGAATATGCATCAACGACACACTAAGTCTCATAATCATCCACAATCACCAAAAGATCACACCAGAGGACATCACATGAGACTGTATGATTGATCACAAAACATTTCCTTCATAAGTAAGCCAATTACTAGTCACCAACAACCCTGATAACTTGATACATCTGATATACATAGTGCCATTTCTAGCAAATGCATAATCAACAAAATAACACATCTGATAATCATTTAAAAATCACAATACCCACTAAATAGGAAAAAAACTCTAGTTAACCTTATCCCAAAATTTGTCAAGCAACAACCATCACTCCTGACTCAAGAATAACATCCATCATGGGGCACATAGAATATAGACAAGAAACATGAAAATTTGTAGACTCAATAGTGCCATAGAGGGTAGGGTCTCACAAAGTGAACCTTATATTTCATTGTGTGAAACCTAGGGTTGATTTCACCTTTCCCATGGATTTCATTAGTTCATCCAAACCAATAAGGTGAATAGATTGACTTTCAACCATAAAGGTGAGCCGATCAAGCCTAGATTTGCATATTTGGGGCCTTGGAAATGGATTAGAATGATTTGGAATTGATTAACCTAATTAGACTATATGACCTGGTATGAAAAATGTAATTTATTCTAGAAACACACAAACTAAAATAGTAAAATTCAAGTAGATCTAAGAAGTACTAGAGATTGTGCACCTACCATCAAAAGTTGGATTTGATATGGAAAGGAGGACTCCCATTCTTAGGGGCATATGGGTCCCTAATAGGGACTCTTGAAACTAATTTTGTAGTGCTCTTACATTGGATCTGACCTTTTGTTTCTTTTTTGTAGAGCTATTGGAATGTCATCAAATAATTTTGTAAGTTAGTTTTCGTAGCTTGACAAGATTTAGGGCATCAAATGCAACAATGGATAACTTATCTTCAATCCTCCTTAAATCTTCTTCAAACCTAAGATCTACACATCCACAAAGAGAAGAGATGTGTCATTTAGGGGCTTGCCTCAGTTAAACCCTGTATAAGTGTTTCCACTTCCACAATGGAAATGTCAATAATAAAATGGATAATGGATAGGAAGGAATGATGAAATCGGAAAGTTCTGCAACTCACCACCCTTTAACAACTTCCTTGAAGGACTGAAGTCTTGCACATCACCTCAAGTTCTTGATCTTGCTTGCTTTATTTGTTTGAATGCTTTGTAGACCTATAAAAGTATTAGCCTTCACAAAACAATGATAACATAAACAACACAACTTATAAAATTTGGCATGATGTTAGGATCTTGAATTTCCACAATAAAGCTCTGAAATGTTGTCCTTGACTTTATCAATAGTGCTCTTGCTCAAAATAATTTCACTTAGTTCTTCATCTTCTTCTTGTTATATTTCAATTGATGCAATTAACTAGGTATTTATAGGAATTTTTCTAATTTATCACAAATTAAATCTTGATAGCCAACATTTGAAATTTGAAATTTGAATGTTAAGATGCTAACACCAACATATTAAAAATTGGTCCTTGACATAATAGGGGGACCCATACACCCCAAGGCATATGGGTCCTAACCCAATTTTTAAGGATAAAATGCATCAAGAGCAAAACATTAACTGTTCACATTTATTCAATGCTTGCAATTTCTCAGAAAGTGATACAAATGGGTTATAAAATACATAATTTTAGGAAATTAGGGACTCAATTAGGCTTAATAAATTAGTGGGAGCAAAACATAGTGTGGAATTGTCAAGGGTGACAATTTATGACACTACAATAACTAAATCATGTATTCAATATAATCATCTAATTTAAATAAACTCATTCAATTAAATCGAATAGGTGTCACAAGAAGAAAACTATTGCAATCAATACCATAAATATCAACAAAATTTGTAGTTCTTCCTTCCTAATCTATATTTTTAAGAAATAAATGCATCGTATATGACCTCAAAGAAGATAAATATCATAAATAATTTTGGATAACTCTTGATAAACTAATTTATAAAAATAAATTAGGATTATGTTTTTCAAAAGCTAACAAAATATTATAACCATTAGAAATAATCCATGATTATAATAATATTATTCCAAAATCACATTGTGCTATTATAATTTATATAAATTAATAACATACATGAAATTTATCTCTATTTTTGTACAAGTACATATGACTATCTCTATGACCTAAGATACTTATAGACCACACAAAGAAATAAATTTTGCAACCCACACAATAACCCTAAACCAAAATAGATTGTATTTAATTCACATTTGTTGTAATTATTTCAAAAGTATAATGAAACCCTACACGACATCCATACAATGATGTGAAATTGACAAAATAAGTGGAGGAAGATAAATTAAATCATATCATTGTCTACAAAAATATAAGGAGAAATTATGGGTTGATTGTATATGTCAAGTGGACATCATACATGATGTGTAATCTCAAAACCGATCAAAAAATTGGGACAATAACCCTATACCCATTAAATTTCATGATTATAAACCAGAGATTTAGAATAAAACCGAACAATGTTCTATTTATTTCACATTATATGTAATGATTCTATAGTATAAAGTGAAAGAAATCATTTCAAAGAAAGCCTTGACGCTATAGAGATAAATGATGAAAAACATAACAAACTACATAGAGGAAGTAGCATAAGCTGATTATTGTACCTACAAAATGCAAGGAGAAAGGATGCAAGTGTGTTACCTATGAGAAAAGGAGAGCACGTGCTGAAATTGGAGCCTTCACACAGCATCACAAGGTAAAGAGGATGGTGAGAAGAAGTATGCAGTGAAAATAATCCCCAAAAATGACGAGAAAAATATTTTAGGGCTAAAAAATGCTAGGTAATGCGTGTCAAGGAAGTGATATACATGGCTGAGGGTGGACATAAAAGGGTGGTTGGATTATTAAATTGGCCCCCCTTGTAACATTAGAGTGTATGGTGTGAGCAAGCCCACATGGATAAACACTTAGAATTAGGTGTTTTTTATTTAATAATTGGATATTTTTAATTTTTTTACTGATTGTCTCGCAAATGGGTATTGGTGCAATAGGGGTGATGTATTGGGTGACACTTTGAAATTACCAACTTTTTATCCTTTCATGCTTAACAGATTCCACAACATGTGGTATTAGCACCCAAAAGCTAGAACAACAACTATAAGCAGTTAAGTCACATATGGAGACAAAAAAAATCATTGAAATCCGATGTATCATTTAGGATATATGCATACATGAAGTTAGCTATAATAGCTACTATCACGCTTCCCCTATATATTATTAATATTATATATTATAAATATAATATATAATCTAAAAGATTATTAAATTAAAGGAAAAGAAATCGAAACAAACATATAATTCACAAACTAGTATTTTCATCGAAGCAAATATGGTAGATGGCCCTAAGGGATACTTGTAAAGGCTTAGCCATATTGTATATAGTGTTGAGTTCAAATCCCTCAATATAAAAAAAGAAAAGATGATGGTTGATGGCATTAGTGGACTACCTATAGTGTCATATTTTTTTTGGAAGATATTTAATGCTCTATTAAAGGTTTTCCACGGAAAGGAAGACCATTTCACATGGCTTCATTTACTCAGGCCCTTTATTTTCCATTCAAAGGGGACACATTTGTTCTGAGTTAAGATACTCACTGTTTACTATATTGAATTTTATTACATATATTATTGTTACATGTTGAAAATAGACTACACCACTTACTATTTTTTTATATTGAAAATGCATTTTACAAAGATATTGCAATCTAAAACTACTTAAAAAACTAGCTGATATAAAATAGCAACAACAAAAAAGCTACAATAATAACAGTTACAACAGAATCATAACATAGAGTTGTAGCAATATTACTAAATGCATATAAAACAGCTACAACAGAATGGTTACAAGACTAGCATCAATACAACTACCTACAGTAACAACAGTGTTAAATACATGACTTGAACGAATAGTACAGTTGTGGCAACATGAATAATCAACAAAAAACCAAATAAAAAACCAACAAATGAATCAGTTTTAAATGTAAGACTTAAGACCCTGGGCTATTGTAACCTTTCTTTTGCTTTAAGTAGATGGTTAACTTGGAGTTTGATCTATTGTATCTGAAAATCAATCTTTAAATTCTTCTCAACATCGACTTGTAGATGAGAAAAAAGAGAAATCAGACAATAAAAAATGTTGCAGTAAAGCCTTAGAAATGGAGTTCCCTGGTGATCACTGAGGTTATCAAAGACAACTCTACACCTGTTTCTCCAAATAAAAGATAAAATGACATTTATAACACCATCACCAATGATATTATGATGTAATCCAACCCCAAGAAGGGCTTCTTTCCAATTTAAATTATACCCAAAGATAGCTAGAAAATCATTAAAAATAGAATTCCATTGCTTTTTAACAGATTGACATCCCCAAAAAATATTCACTCTTATCCATTGTTTTACTCGATTGAAATCCAAGTGGAATTGTAGGTTCAATAAAAAATTATCTACCCAGATTTGGAATCAAAGGCTAATACAGATTACTGCTTAGTTTTACATTGAAAATTGCCTATTGTTTATAGGATAAATGACTATGCTACTTACTGTTTACTAGCCATCATTGAAGTAATTACCCCATGTGACTTATAGTAATTACCCCATGCGACTTATTTGAACTTCTATATGTTCAACAAAGATATGAATGAAAGCAATAGTTTTTGAATACCCTCACTTTAGTTCTTAAACTATACCATCAAAATAATTTATTTTTTTAGGATGTACATACACTGTTTTATGATTATTTCACGTTTGGTGTTTGGTTCTACAGAGTGATATGGTCTTGTTATGTCTTATCTTTTATCTTTTTATAGACCAAACAATTTGAAATTGATTACTATTTTCAATTGATTATTTTATTTCACAAATTGTTATATTTGGATGGCTATTAATCATTTATTATTATTTTTTTGATTGATTTTTCATTATATTAGTAATGTAATATCATTGAAATTACAATAATTAAATTTATTAACATCATTTATCTAAAATTATATAATATATAATGTTAGAAATATCTTTGGGAATTAATTTGTCCACTCCAATTTCATTATATTGTATTGTGCAATTTTTTAAGATGCTAAATATATTTTCTTATTAATATATTTATTTTTAACATATTATTAAATGTGTTAAATAATGACCTAATTACTCATAAGCACCAATTGTATATATGTAATAGAAATTCTTGAACAAGAGAAATTAATATAGAGATAATATCATTTTTCATACTAATTTAAAAATTTAAATAAAAAGAAAGTTGAATCCAACTACTTAAACTAAATAGAATATGAAAAGAGAAAAGACTATTAAAGCAAAAAGAAAATATAGAGTAGTAAAAATTAGTCTATTTTTCAAAGATAACACAAATACATGTAAAGAGTTAAATGAACAAATAATTTAAAAATCATAGAGAAAAACTATTCATTATCTTAAAGTTGGTTCTATTGTAGACACTTTTAATATTACTAAAATTCGAATTGTTCAAATACTAATTTTAAATTCTCTTACTAGATTGAAAATTATATTTTATATAACTGCACAATTTATGTAAGTAAACATAGTTATATTTAAAAGTGTTATTAGTATTACTTTGATGCTTAAATTGTAGTTATTTATAAGTAATTAGTTATGCATTGGATTCTCTAGGGAAAATTGAAGAGAAATCAATGATGAGATAGCATAATTGATGAAGGTGTAAATTATTTGTAAAATATAGTGAAACTAAAATTAATAATTTCCAACATGTAATGCTAACAATTTTTACAACATGAATTGTTTGATTGCCTTTGGTTTTTTGCCTTCACATCTCATATGCTTGACCAAAACTATCATATTACTGGCCAGTATTTTACGTTATTGGTGGTAGTGATGAATTCCTATATTCATTGTTAGAAAGGATAATTTGATCTTTGATTGATATTTTTTCTTTTATTGCATACAAAATTGGGATTACATAGTTTGCATGTAGAATTATAAAGGATGGCATGACATCAAACACCTTGAACCTCACATTGAAACCACATTAGAGAGTACATGAAATCCATTCTTGTATTAATAATATTTAATTATAATTTTCTTTTTTTCCCTCTAAAAATTGCATAAAGGACATACTAAGATGACAATTTAAAGTATGCATATATCTATGTACACTATTGGTCTAATTATGATCTTTAAAATGTACTAAAACTATAAAGGTCACAAATATCTTGGTACAGAGCATTTTTCCATGTAGTGAAATATTTGATTTCTATTTCAAGGCTCATCCTCACCTTTGATTGATATGGAAAGTTAAAACAATATACATAATTTTTAAAATGACTCCCATCAATTGTTAGATTACAAATGTCTATATTCACATAACCTTTTTTTGTAATGTTGACAAGGAAAACTCAACTTCTTTATATGGAAGGAAATATTGGTAAGATTTAGGTTACAATGATATCTAGATAACCAACTGAAAACTAAATTATTTGTATCTTATAACATGTGTATGTTGTATCCTAGGTGAAAGATCAATAAACACAAAATTAGTGTTAGTATTAATTTGCCACCAATTTTGTAAATTGGTTCATGTCAGGATTTAAGAGCCTTAAAAAGCTCCTAAACTATGTAGCAAAATGAAACTTAAAACAACAAATAGTAGTTATACTTTTATTACATGCAAATGAACTATTATAGTAGGAGTGTTCTAACATGCATTCATGTTATCCTTCATACACACCCTAGCTTCAAAGTTTCACAACTTATATGCACTAAACTAGAAGGTCTTCTAAATCCTCAAGTTGAAACCCTCAACTATCTAGCTCTCCAAATTCTAACTTATGTAGAAGAAGTCCTTCTCCAAAGGAATGTAATCCAAATTTATAGCCAAATTTATAGAAGGTGGAATCCACTCCACATCGTGGAGTGATGGGACATGTTTCAAGTCCTCATTTTCCTCAAAGATACTAATGTAGGCTGTTATAACCATTTATGACACCCTTTTGTCACTTTTCAAACAATTATGGAAATCTAATATGGTTCCACCATAGACATTTATGTAGAGAAATCATTACCATCAAGACGTTATATAAATGTGAGGCTATTCAAGACATTTGCTAGATGTGTGAAAAGTTTTGTAGTAGATGTTCCCACAAGGAAATTTTCTCCAAGGAAGAGTTGTGAGTTTCTAGGGAGATTAAGATATTGTGGATACTTAAGGGAGAATTGGATACATCCCTTCCCTATAGGAAGTTTCATCATTTACTAAGCATGTAGGGAAATTGGGTAATCAGTGACTTGTAGGGATTTGAGGGTTGCAAGAAACTATGAGAAAATCATAAGGACCCAAATAATATCCAAAATCTGGAAAGGTTCTGCAATCGATAAAATTTGTATAGGAAGCAATAAATGAAGGCGATCAGTGGAGAAATAGGCTACTTGGGATATTATCGGAAAACATGGAAGAGCATAACATATCCAAAAGTGGAGGAAATTTTTGCATGTCACACATAGCTCAAAGTTTCACAAGTTAGGCATAGCTCAATTTTTTGAAAATGAGAATAGACATACCAACTAGTGGGGAATTAGGATTTTTTGTGAATGTGAAGGGGCAATAGATAGATTTTGTTAGAGAAAGGAAGTTTCTCAAGTCCAATAGGGTAAAAAATTACATAATATCAACATGAATTAGCGATTGATGGAAGAATGAAGTCCAAAGGGGCTTAGTTGGGTTTTGGGAGGCATTTGAACATGCTAAAAGGGTATGTGCAAGATCATGATGGGCCAAAAATTGGCGATATGTAAGCCATATGATGGCCCATGTGGCTGACGACCTTTTTTTAACCCAAAATTGATGAAACGAAAAGGGTTTTTAGAGGAGATTCTCAGCTTTCCACCAATATAAATTATGCTTTACTTTGAAGTTAATAAATAATTATTATTCATTTTCTATTAGAATTATGAATAAAGTCCTGATTGATAGGCTGATTGAAAAACATCTATAACTTTCAAATGGTATCACATTTTTTGAATCTGAAACATGCGTCACATTCTATGCTTTGCATACTATAGTATTAAAAAAAAAAGATGAATTTTATGAATTTTTGACCAAGTTAAGGTGGTTAGACATATGAGATTTTATATTTTTTAAAATTTGTAGTAAAAAATTCATAATTAATTATTTACATGGAAAAAATTATAAAAAAATATGCATCACATCAGGACATGAGTCCTCTACTTATATATAAAATATTCTAATTTTTTTTTATCATTTTATTGTGGTTAGGGTGGTCAGACAGACACCTACTTCTTATTTTTACCCTGAAATTTAAATACTACTGCATTGAAATTTCAAATTTTCACCAAATAGATTTTTTTTTTTTAAATAAAGGTCTAGTAGTTTAGAAACTAAATTCAATTTGCTACAGATTCTATTTTTACATTTTTTTGAACTAATATAGATAACTTATTCAAATGTTTATGTCAAGTTGTCTAAATCTGATTTTTTGTCTTTTTATTGCCACTTAAGGGCCTGTTTTTTCCATGATGATCCTGCACATACCCAAAAGTTTTACAGATCCAAACATAGGGAAAAACTTTGTAACAACATAACTTGCTCAAATTTTATCCAAACTATGCCAAATTTCAAACATGATACCCATTTGGATCTTATTTGAGTTGTTGTAATTAGTGTTCCATGAACACATGAATTCTTCAGAATTTGACCAATAATTCCCACAAGAAAAATAACAAGGGAGAAGCAAGAAAACATAAAGAAGGGGAGTATTTTTGGGTTGATGTAGGATTGTAAGTGAACCTGGATGCTCCTATATCATACATGCTAGGTAAGCGAAATATTCCATAAGTTGGAAACATTTTGACAAGTCTAGAACATGAATTTCATACTTGAGTAGCTTTGTAGTACTCAACCAAGAAGCTTCACGTAAAATTCTTTTCTTTCGATGGACTAGATATTCCACGTAGTTCCTTCCTTTGATCTTCTTAGCCACTTGATAATCCACCACTCTATCTATTTCTTCCATTTTATTCTTAGATAATTGGTTTATCCACTCTTGTGCATCATGTAAACTAGAGTGTGTACCTCCTTGTAAATGTGTCTCTCCTCCATGAAACTTGTACATATCAACAATATTAAAAATAGCAGATATGTCTATCCCTTCTAGCAGCTCAATTTGATAAGCATTGGATGATAATTTCCTCAACACTTTACATGGGCCTATTTTATTCCATTCTAACTTATTGTATGTTTCATGTGGGAACCTTTCTCTTCTCAAGTGTGCCAGAACTAAGTCACCTACTTGGAACTCTTGTTCATTTTTTTGTACATGTCAACATGTTATTTTTATTTGATGACACTTTTCTCCTTCTTTTACCTCCTTGTGTAATTCATGGATGTAATAAAATATTCATTTTATACAACACTTTTTCCATTCAAGTCTACACTACCCCTCAACTCATCAACAAACCTCTAGGTTTATACCCATATACTATTTTAAATGGACTCTTAAATGCACTTATTTTTAATGATTTTTTATAAGAAAATTATGCCTATGCCAGGATAAGGTTCAACTATTGTGGTTTGTCTCCTGGAAAACCTCTTAACAAGTTTACAAAACTTTTATTGATAACCTTTGTTTTCCCATCAATCTAGGGATGGTAGGTTGAATTCAACCCTAACTCAGTTCCCATCTTCTCCCACAATGTATGTCATAAATTTCCAACAAAATTAGTATCCCTATCTAAGATAATACTCTTAGGAAATTCATGTAGCCTAACTACCTCCTTGAAGAAAAATTTAGTGATGTGGGATGCATTACTAGTCTTTTGGCATAATATAGAATGAACCATCCTACAAAACCTATCCACTACAAAAAAATAGAATCATTGCCTCTCTAAGTCTATGGTAATCCTAAATTTTTTATTTTTTTTATGTGCTTCCATAGTCTATCTAGTATTAGAAATGGTTGATATAGCCATGTATTTTGTCTTGTTCCTTTAACATGCTAGCAAAGTCTATAAACTTGTACTATTATTTTAATATTTGTACTCATACGAGGCCAAAAATAACCTTCATTCAGTTTTTCTAATGTCTTATCTACTCCAAAATATCCTCTCAAGAATATACTACATGTTTTTATCTTATGAGGTCCTCTCTCATTGAACCTCTAGCTATACATAATTCTCCACTCAAACAATCCACCAAGTCATTCATCCAAGAAAATGGGAACTTGTACTTAATGTTTATCTTGTTTATAGCCCTTGAATCAATGTGCATTATCCACTCTCCATAATTCTTAGGTTCCAATACAATAGGTACAACACATGGACTATGAATCTCTCTAACAAACCCCTTATCCAACAACTCTTGCACTTGTTGATTCAAAGTATGTGCAGGATCATGATGGGCCAAAAAGTGGTGATATGTAAGTGATATGATGACCCATGTGGCTGATGACTTTTATTTTACAGAAAAATTGATGAAATGAAAAGGGTTTTTAAAGGAGATTCTCAGATTTCCACCAATATAAATTATGCTTTACTTTTGAATTTAATAAATAATTATTATTCATTTTCTATTTGAATTACGACTAAAGTCCTGATTGATAGGCTGATTGAAAATGATCTATAGCTTTCAAACGGTATCACATTTTTTGAATTTGAAAAATGCGTCACATTCTATGCTTTACATAATATAGGATTAAAAAAAATAATAATAATTTCATGAAGTTTTGACCAAGTTAAGGTGGTCAGACATATGAGTTTTTATATTTTTTAAAAGTTGTAATAAAAAATTCATAATTAATTATTTACTTGGAAACAAATTACAAAAAAATACGCATCACATCGGGACATGAGTCCTCTTCTTATATAAAAAATATTATCATTTTATTGTGGTTAGGGTGGTTAGACAGACACCTACTTCTTATTTTCTCCCTGAAATTTAAGTACTACTATAGTAAAATTTCAAATTTTCACCAAATAGATCTTTTTATTTTTTAAATAAACCTAGTGGTTTAGAAACTACATTCAAAAAACTACATTCAATTTTCTACAAATTCTATTCTTACATATTTTTGAAATAATATAGATAACTTATTCAAATTTTTACGTCAAGTTGCCTAACTCTGATTTTTCTGAATTTTATTGCCACTTAAGGGCCTATTTTTTCCATGATGATCCTGGACATACCCTTCACCTCTTCATTTTCCATGGGTGTCAAATTCTATATGGTTCCTTATTTGGTAGGTTTTCACCCAATATCAATTCCATGCAGTGATTGATAATTCCCAGTAGTGGTAATCCATCAAGTAAGTCCTTGATTAGAATTTTTATGAATTCATTTAAACTTCTTAGACTTCCACTCTTCCTATTGTCCTAATCTCTACAAGCTTAGGTAGGAAGGAAAAACGTACCTTATCCTTCTTGAGATGCTTTAGGAATTATTTTCCTATCACAAGACAAACCCTAGATTGGTTTTCTCAACCTTCTCATCCTTATCGTTTAGAGGATTGAATACATATTTTTTTCCACCCTTCTTTATTTTAATACAATTATTATTTCCATCATGAATAGCCTACCTATTATATTTCCAAGATTTGTTTAATATAATATGGCATGCATCAATTGGCATTATGTCACACATTATCTCATCCCTATAGTTTCCAACGCAAAAATCAACAAGGCATTATTCACTTACCAACAATTAATGATGTCCCCTCTATAGCCAAGAGACTTTGTAGGTGGTTGGTTCAAGATTCAACCTCTTTAGTTTCAGTTTCTCTACCATCTCATTTACAACTATGTTTTTAGTTTTATGACTATCCATAAGGACTTTGCAATATTTACCTCCAAATTTACATCTAGTTCTAAATAGATTTCTCTTTTTTTCTTGTTCTTCTTATACCTTCTCTAGTTTAAGAAGAACACTCCTCAACATTAGAGACTCTCCATCTTCATTTTCTTCTCCAAATATTGGTGAGGCTACACTTTTCATACTCTCTTCCTCTCCTTGTGCTATGTGAAACCTTGTTTCATTTTCTTTGCTACTACTTTTTTGGGTTTGAGGACATTCAAATGGTTTATTCCCAATACCTCCAAACATAAAGCATGTTCCACAGAATCCTCTTCCTCTTCCAAAGTTTTCCTTTCCTCTTGAGTAATCCCCCTTCCTCTACCTCCTTGGGTACTAGTCTGAGAATTATTTGTTTCTCCTTGATTATCTTGATAACCACATCTAGGATTTTATTGTCATCTTCCTCTTAAGGGTTTATCTCTTTTGAGCTAGACCTATTATGTCTTATAGAATTTTTTTTTTTCCTTCAATGCAAATCAATAGGCTTCTTCTACACTAGTAACTATTACCATGCTAATCTCATATTGAATAGAGTACTACAATCTAGTTACATACTTGGATACATTCTCAACATCATCCTCAATATGACTAGCTCTGATTCTTAGTTTGTAAAAATCCTCTATATACTCTTTTATAGTATTATCTTTTTTCCTGAGGTTATAAATCTTCTTGAATGTATAGATTTTATAGTCTACTAGTAGGAAATTTTCCTTTAACTTAGTTACCATCATTTCCTAGTTCTTAATATTCTCTTTTCCTTTTCTCTATCTTTCAACTTGCACATATCCCATCATAGAGATGCATGTCCCTTAAGCCATGTAGCTACAAGCTTCACTCTTCTAAGGTCTTCAATAGATTCTTATTCAAAATATTTATCCATTACTAAAAGCTAGTCTATCAATTCCTTTGGATTTAGGTTACCACTCTAATTTGGTAGGTCTACATGGGTTTCACTAGCAACTATGGTCATTTCACTCATAAACCTACTTTATTTCCCATATGCCTCTTCTTCTGATTCTTCTTCATTGTTTTATTTATATTGCAATTATGGTCTTCTGTATTATTTTATTTCCATTACAATTTTTGTCTTCTACATTATGTTATTTTCATTGCATCTAGTCTTAGAATTTCCACAATTTTTGTATCACTATCTCATGGATGGCTATTCTACCTCTACCTTTATTTGCCATGTCTTGAAAACCATCTCTAGTTGGAGGTTCTTTTAGGGTATGTGCAGGATCATGATGGGCCAAAAAGTGGCGATATGTAAGCCATATGATGGCCCATGTGGCTGACGACTTTTTTTTAACCCAAAATTGATGAAACGAAAAGGGTTTTTAGAGGATATTCTCATATTTCCACCAATATAAATTATGCTTTACTTTGAATTTAATAAATAATTATTATTCATTTTCTATTAGAATTATGAATAAAGTCTTGATTGATAGGTTGATTGAAAAACATCTATAACTTTCAAACGGTATCACATTTTTTGAATCCAAAACATGAATCACATTCTATGCTTTGCATAATATAGGATTAAAAAAATAAAATTGAATTTCATGAATTTTTGACCAAGTTAAGATGGTTAGATAGACGAGCTTTTATATTTTTTAAAAGTTGTAATAAAAAATTCATAATTAATAATTTACTTGGAAAAAAATTAAAAAAAAATATGCATCACATCGGGACATGAGTCCTCTAATTATATCTAAAATCTTATAAGAAAATATTATCATTTTATTGTGGTTAGGGTGGTCAGACAAACACCTAATTCGTATTTTTACCCTGGAATTTAAATACTACTGCATTGAAATTTCAAATTTTCACCAAATAGATTTGTTTTTTTTAAGTAAAGGTCTAGTAGTTTAGAAACTAAATTAAATCTGCTACAGATTCTATTTTTACATTTTTTTGAAATAATATAGATAACTTATTCAAATTTTTATGTCAAGTTATCTAACTCTAATTTTTTGTCTTTTTATTGCCACTTAAGGGCTTATTTTTTCCATGATGATCCTGCACATACCCTTTATTCACTATCCATGTAACAATTTCCTTAGAGCTTCTTACTCAACATGTCTGTAGTCACAATGACTCAACCTTTCTCTAATACCACTTGATGTAATTCAAAATTCAAGGGCCTTAGTAAGCTACCGAATCAAGTAGTAAAATGAAACTTCAAACAAAAAATAGTATTTATACTTTTATTACATACAAATGAACTATTACAATAGAAATATTCTAACATGCATTAATATTATCCTTCATACATACCCTAGCTTCAAATCCTTAAAACTTATATGCATTGAACTAGAAGGTCTTCTAAACTCTCAAGTTGAAACCTTGAACTATTTAGCTCTTCAAATTCTAACTTATGTAGAATAAGCTCCTCTCCAAAGTAATAGAATCCAAATTTAAAGTCAAACTTGCAAAAGGAGGTGGCCACTCCAAATCTTGTAGTGATGTGATTATGTTAAGTTCTCATTAGCCTCAAAGATATGCATGTAGATCGTTACAATCATTTTTCTCACCTTTTTGTCACTTCTTAGACAATTGCGTAAATTTGAAGGGGTTCCAACATAGACATTCATGTGGAGAAATGATAAGCATTAGGATGTTGTAGAAATGCAAGGGTTGTCAGGACATATTGTAGATATGTGAGAAGTCCTGCAATAGATATTTGTGAACATAAAAATGCTCAAGCTCCCTTCCAGTGAGTTTATTTTTGCCTAAGTATTGGCCACGCCCTCAAGAGAAAAAGTTAATGCCGGGTTCCTTTCACAAAAGCTTGTGTCGAGCTTCCACATGTTAGCCATTCACAATCTTTCTTGCCTCTTTGCATCGCTCTCCTTTCAGGCCTCGACCGCGTGCCACGTAGCATCAGTTCGTGCTCATATATTGAAGACCTCCACGTGTCTTCATAGCTCAAGATCTTCATCGCTTAAAATAAAGGATGAACGCCAGACCCCAACTGCTTGCCACATCATTTTCCAAAGGCTTCATCACGAAGGAAATCTAAGTAGGTGACGACTATCACTAGCTGCCATATTTTGTAATTACCACAATAAATGGATTGCACATGTCCAAGATCTGGTCTGTTGGGACCACTACCATCATTCGCAAGGGATGCATCTGGCCCTTTGACGTCCTCATTCATGGCCCGAATCTTTTCAATTGCAACGACTAGTGGAGAATCATTGCTAATGCATCATTGCTCATGATCAGAGAATATTTCTTGTTGCTTACTCATCAAGTTGGGTTTTTCATTACAAATACTGCTTCTTCTTTCGAAGCAAGGGGTTCCAAGAGTTCCAATTTTTAGTTCGGATTTGGGAAGATAAATTGATAGAAGAACCTGGCCTTTAATTGCTCTATTAGATTATTGTAAAGAACTCACAGATTGTGCCATTGTTCGGCCTTTCTATTTTCTTTGATATTTGATAAGTTTTACTATGTTATTATTGTATTGGATGTTTCATTCCTAGACTTCTATAAATTAATACAAGCTTGCTGGTTTAGATCATGTCTTGGACTCTTCTTTCTAGTAAAAATGTATGAAGTTATTTTAAGTCATATAATGAATCACTCAGGCTTCTAATTTTATTTCGCCATTCTGGACCGTAGCAGACTACCCAGTGGGCCCTTAAGTCATATCCCCACGATAGATTTATCATGCCTAACATCTAAATCTCAGCGTATCACCTTAGGTAGATCTTTTTATTTTATATTTGCTTCCTTTTCCCATTCAAAAACCCCAATTATAGAAGAAGTCATCTTCTTTAAAAATCTAGAGGTTACTGAGTTTGGCACAATAGGTCCCCCCCTAAAACTGAGTTTCCCATAGAGGGCTGTTACCTTGTAATTTTTTGGCATCAACAATTTTTTTTCTTTCCTGGCATGCCCGGTGGGACCACAAAACAATAACCAAATCAAAAGGGTGCGTAAATCATCGGCCTATCATTAGGCCTCGAACTGCAAAATAAACCTGCCTTATTAGTGTCCCCGTTGGTAAGAGCTCATAGCCAAACTTGCCCAGTAGAACGATCGGACCCTAGCCATAATGTTGATTGTGAACCGAATTTTTGTGGCTTGGGATGTTAGGAGTCCCCTTGTTGCCCCAACAAAACTTGTTGTATGGGCCCCTATCCCAGTCTCTACTCTAAAAGCTATTCCAAATTTCATCGGAGATGGCTCGCGAACACCATTTGAACATCTACAAGATGTTGCAGATGTGTGTTTGGTGCATGAGGTAATAGATCAGAATGTAGCACTGAGATTGCTTGCAACTTCTTTTAGAGGGAGAGCACTAGATTGGTATTGCACTCTGCCTACCAATACCATCGGTGCTTGGGATCAGCTCGGAGACCCCTTTTTTGAGAGATTCTTGAATGATGGGGACAGATCTTAGCTATACCACCAACTATCAATGATAAACTAGGCCCCATTCGAAGCCATGATGGATTTCAATGCCTGATTTCATACAACTTGGCAAAGAATCCAGAATGCCATCCAACCACCAACTGAGCTAGCATTTATGTTCTACTTAAAGTCCATCAACACTGACATTTCTATGATGATCCAGTTGCTTGGTGGAACCACATTACTAGATGCAAATATCAAAGCGGTGAAGGAGGAGAATTATCTGATTGATGTCGGGAAGTTTCCACCTTTCCCCCTCATGCCGATGTTCCCCAAAATATCAGCTTCCAAGCAAGAGATACCATCTACTAGCACAACTATGCCTCTGCCACCGTCTATGTACACATATCCAAGTGTGCAACCAAACATTGCTTCTACATCTGGCACTTCAAAAGATGAGATGAGTGACATAAGGGAGATGTTATGGAACCTAACAAATGAAGTAACCACAATCAAACACAATCAGGTTGCTCCACCGAGGCCAACCTATCAAATTTATCAAGGTAACAGACCCTCCTACCAACAGAACCAATATCAAGGGGGTGCATGCACAACTCCGCCGACTTAGACAAATAACGAAATAGTAGCGGTACCAACTTCATTGGAAACTTCTCAGACAAGTACAAGCAGGGAGCTGACCGCAGGACAAAACAATCTCGCTGAAGATTTCAATCCCTAGTGCTATCCTTGCGATGATGATTATATGCCTTGAAATTGTCCACATGGCAATCTACAGTAGAAAATTTTTGAACAACGCAACCAAGGCACAATAACGAGTTCAAAAAGGTATACATACGCCTCTTCCCAAATAGAGGATGCAGTTCTCACCTCATAGATGCAAGGAATACCCATGGAGCAAGAAGGTGGCATAGCTCCTGACCTCACCCTCCTCTCATGGATGGAAGGGGACAAAGCGGTGTTCACTTATGAAGCATCCACATAAGCAACCCTGAAAGTGCAGTCTGACTATAACACCCGATCGAAGAGAAGGTTCGCAGGCGAGCCGTTCACTCCTTAGCCTAGGAGTATTCTAAACTAACTCTTTGGCCCTTCTACATTTGCTCCTGAGCCTCAAGTGTGAAAATAAATTTCTATCACCAAGGCAAAGGAACAAAAGCCTCCCAATCCATCACCAATCAACCTGGTAGAAAAATTGAAGAAATCTTCCGCTAATGTGTTCCTCTGGGATATCTTAGCCATTCCAGAACAAAGGTCATTGCTACAAGAGGCCCTACTGAAGGATGCAGTTGCACAACCAACAAAATAAGCGTCTGAAAGGACCATCGATCCATCACCTCTAGCCAAAGTTATTATGAACATTATAGAGGAGGCTTCGATAGAGGAGAAGGGGGAAAATACAAAACCTAAACCTTTCTTCTTGATTCTCATTGTAGGGAAAAAATTGTTGCACAACTCCATGATTGACTCTAATGCCAGTACCACAGTCACGCCCAAGCACATAGCTGAAGCCTTAGGACTTAGCTATGAGCCCTAAAAAGAGGAGTTATGCAGTTGGATGGGAACACAGTCAAAATGGTAGGCCTTATTAAAGACCTCCCTTTAACATTGTTTGCCTGTCCTAGCATCACAGTGTTGCAAGATAGCATGGTCATTGATGATCCCCCCATGTTCAGCCTTTGTCTATCACGAGAGTTCATGGAAAAGATAGGTGGATACCTCTCTTTGGATTGGTCTCACCTAATTCTCAGGACCAAGCATACAGCCGAGATGAGGATTGTATCAGAATCCCTGCATTCAAAGCATGTGGCTGATGAAGCCATGATTAGCTACAAAGCTACCCATACTCCTCCCATAATAGAAGAAAGCAAAGCAGCCCAAATCTCTTACACTAAAGAAGAAGTCGTCAGTAGAAAGCAGCAAGGAGAAGAAGCGATAGAAGATAAAGCTAGTTCTGAAGAAGTTTTTTTGAACAACAATGTAGATACCAATCCTTTTGACAATTATCATGCTACCTGTTTGGGAACCTACGTCATCTACGAGGAAGGTCAAGAGTTGCCAAAGATAGCGAAGGACTCTGCAGCCGAGCAAAATTCAGAGCTATGGACGTTGCACTTTGATGGTGCAAGATGAAAAGTAGGTGTAGGTGTCAGGATATGCCTAACATCTCCAAACAATGAGAAGATTCTCAAAGCCTTCCACTTTCAATTTTCTTGCTCAAACAATGAGGCCGAATATGAGGGTCTTCTGTAAAGGTTGAGCCTGGCAGAGCACATGGGTATCAAAAAAATAAAGTTGTTCAGGGATTCTGAACTCATAATCAATCAAGTCAGAAACATTTCTGCTGCAAAAAATGTGTGCATGCGATGTTATAGGCATAGAGTATGGGATCTCATTGAAAGCTTCGAAGCTTTTAACATTCATATGGTACCAAGGGAGAAAAATTCAGTCGTCGATCGCATGGCAACGATAGGATCTCAATTCAATCCTATTTCTGACTTCATGAGGAATGTACACTCCATACAAGTAATCATTCAAACATCCATTCTAGATAATGATCAGAGTTGGAAAGTGTTCAAAAGTGATGAACACATTGCCTCATTCATTCAATAGTTGGGAAAGTTTGTCGATCTGCTCTATCCAAGGATTGAAGAGGAATACAAAGGACATATCATCCAATTATGGTCAAACAAACTTCTGAGGGGACTGGTCACGCTCAAAAATTTGTTCAACTGCAATGACGCAAGAAACTGTAGGAGGAAATTTATGGCCAACCAAGTAGATTACGCCAACCTTGAGGTTGAGGGCAGAAGAAAACTAAAGGTTGGAAAAGAAGTCCCACAGCACAAAAAAGATAGGTTGATACACTTCTGTGAAGCATACGAAGGTGTCATAGCATGGTCTTATGATGACCTCAGAGGGTACAATCTCAGTATCATCCAACATACCATTGAACTCATGGAAGGCGCTAAACCTGTCAAACAAAAGCAATGGCCTGTCAACCCAAAGATTGAAGCCCTAATGGCACAAGAGCTAGGAAAGTTGATCCAGTCAAGAATCATGTTTCTGATCAAACACGGCACTTGGGTATCTAACCTCGTACCAGTCCAAAAAAACTAATGGAGACATTCATCTCTATGTTGATTTCTATGACCTGAACAAAGCATCATTAAAAGATCATTATCCACTGCCTTCCATGGAATCCATTTTGTAGACCATGACAAGTTCAGAAATGTTCTCTCCATTAGATGGCTTCTTGGGTTACAATCAGGTCTAGGTTAAAGAAGAAGACCAGTATAAAACCACATTCACCACAAAATGGGGAACATTCACATATGCCAAAATGCCTTTAGGCCTATCAAATGCAAGAGCTATCTTTCAAAAGGTAATGGATATCACTTTCAGTGAACTAATCAATAAAATCATCCTCATCAATTTAGATGACCTGGCTGCATTTTCCAAATCCAAAGATGACCATTTTGATCATCTGGAATTGGTCTTCAAAAAATTCCAAGAGTTTGGGGTATACCTGAACCCCAAAAAATCTATTTTTTGGTGTACCGTAGGGCAAGCGACTGGGGCACGTAGTGTCCAAAGACAGGATTTCTATCAATTGATCTTGAAAGGGTAAAAGTGATCAGAGAGTTGCCCCTTCCAATCAACAAAAAGGGACTTCAATCCTTTCTGGGAATGGTAAACTTTGTAAGCAAATTCATCTCAGATTTTGCAGGAACAATCCAACCAATCACCCTGATGTTAAAAAAAGGATCAATTATTCAAATGGATGAAGGAAGCAAAAGAATCCTTCGAGAAGGTAAAGGACATTATTTCTTCGGCTCCTATACTGGTAAATCCATACTTGTCCAAAGACTTCATGATGTATGCTTTTAGTAGCGAGAGAAGCATCACAACTGTTCTAACCTAGAAGGACAACAAAGGAAAGGGAGAACATCCAATAGTTTCTCACTTTCGGACCTTGAAGGAATATGAGGTGAACTACAACTTTGTTAAGAGACAAGCGTTCACAATTTTAAGGGGGCTAAAAAAAAATTGACATTTGATATTTTCCAACAAGGTGATCATTTATGTCGCACACTCCAATGTGAGTGAATATATTATGGAAGGAGAAATCACTGAAAAGAGGGCCAACTAGATCACTAAGATCCTAGAATATGACATCAAAGGAAGAGGGCTTTGTGACTATTTGATGCATAGTGGAGAGATAGAAACAGAAACAGAAGTAGAGCAAGCGAAGCTAATTCTGATGAATGAATCTAAACCCAAGGAATGTTGGCTAATGGATAGGACTAGATTTACGCACACTAGAAAATATCTGTTAAGCCTTCCTTCTTAGAAAAGAAGGTTCTACCAATTACAAAATAGTGGGTATGCACTTATTGAAGGTTTTCTTTTTAGGAGAAATTTCAATGGTGTCTTCTTGCAATGTGTCACTATGGAACAAGCAAGGAAGATTCTTAACACATTCCATAGCAGCCCCGAAGGAAAACACTTTTCTACGAAGACTACGACCATCAAAATCTTGTGTGATGGGTACTTCTAGCCCACAATATTCAATGACTCCTACATAATGATAAAGGCCTGCAAGGAATGCCAATTCTAGGTAGGAAGGAGAAAAAATTCCACTATGCCCCTCAATCCGATAGTGTCAGATGAACCATTCACATAATGGGGGCTAGACTTCAGAGGAATGATTAATCCAACCTCCAACATTGGCCATAAGTGGATCCTAATAGCCATTGATTACTTCACAAGATGGACTGAAGCCCTACCACTGAAGAACACAACCAAAGCGAAAATCATGGATTTTCTCGAGGGGCTGGTAACAAGATCTGGCCTACCGAAGACCATCATCTTAGATAATGCCAAAGAATTCCTAGGCTCTAAGGTATGTCAGTTCACACTTATGCATGGCTTATTCCTGGAAACATCATCAAACTATTACCCATAGGGGAATGGCCTAGCTAAGTCAATTAATAAAAATTTAGTTCGACTCATTAAATAGATCGGGTCTAATCATGAGGAGTGGCATAAGAATCTCCAAATAGTGTTATGGGCGGACCGTATAACTCCCAAGCAAGCCCTGAAGACTTCTCCATATGAGTTGGTCTACAACAAATAAGCATTGTTGCCTATCTCTATAGAGATACCTGCACTACAGCTACTCAAGTCTTTAGAGATTGAAGAGAATGAAGCTATGAAATTTTGGTTGGCTGAATTACTGGAGGTGCAGGAAAAAAGGGAGAAAGACCTAACAGCCATGACTAATCGCCAACAAGTAGTTCAGAGATGGTTCAACAAAAATGCTCCAGACCAAGAGCTAAAGTGTGGAGACTTGGTACTAAAGTTCAATGAAAGAGCTGAAAAGCCTGGCCAACATGGAAAATTTGACACCCTTTCAAAATAATTCAATGCAAACAAAACAACGCATTCAAATTAGAAAACATGGAACAAGATCCCCTAGGAATTCCGGTCAATAGAATTCACTTAAAATTGTTCAATTAGGCTGCAATTCTTCATGCAGGTGTAAATTCATAAAAAGTGTAATTAGTTTTCTTTTTGTTTTTGTCGACCAGTTCTTTCTACACATTTTTTATAGTTGCAAGGAGCAGGAAAGTTCCATGAGGTCCATCATTATAAGAACACAAAAATTATGCTACTCAGGTTGCAAAAAATTAAAATCAGATGCAGAGGATTTATCCCATGTTGCAAAAATAAAAAGGTGAAGACCAAGGAGTTTAACATAAGCAATTATATCCACTATATATATATATATATATTGTGATAAAACATTATCAAAAAGGCTTTGTGGTCAAGCATTCCAAGGTGTAATCATATACACGGCTTCATTACATACATATATGCGAGCCTTTTTTCAAGCATATATATACATGGGAAAAATGCATATCAAACTTCATATCTCGGCATTATGGGTATTGTCTTCATCAGTTGAGACATTGTCAAGAGCAACGGGAAGATTTTCAGGAGTAGCAAGGCCTATGGTAGAAGCAGTGTCAATACCCATAACAAGTGGCGGAGGAAACACAAGGTTCCTGAAGTCGGTGTACCAACCCACATCGTAGAACAACACGATGTTGTAACAACGCAGCATAAAATGGCATACATGAGTGGCCCTATCATGATGCTCTGCAAGTGACTGAAGCCAAAAACCACTTAGTAATGGCACCCATAGTACCATTGTGTCTTCTTCAACATGCTTCCTCAGGTCACTCACAACAAGAAGTCCCAGGCCATACACTCCACTACTCACTACCTCACCGAGACCTCTGAGGTACTTCTTCGGAAAAATCTGAAGTGCCAAAAAAAGAATCATTGCTTTCAGGGCTTGAGTATCGAGCATTGAAGCAATGAAGTGGGAGTTAATATCAGTGTTTACCCAATATTTATCTTCTTATTCAATGTAGTCTCTACCTAAGACCCATTTGATAGCTATGATGGCTAGCAAATGTTTGTTCTTTGTCATACATTTTAGACGCCTGCTCGAAATATCTCCTAGAAATTTTTTTTGAGCCTTGCTACACACTAATCTAATTGGAGTGTTCATTGTAACAGCCTCTACAAAAACACCTAAAACTAGCGCTATGCAAATTTTAAACTTAGCCAACTAATGCTACTTCTGCTAAATCACAAAGTATGATTTTGCTACTGTATTAGGGCTTATTTATAGAAATATCTAAGGTATCTTACATACAAAGCATGATGGTAATTGAGTGCTTACTCAAAAATCCCACAAAAATGCCAGCTCGACATTCCAGTCCAGTTACATCCGCAAGTATGAATTGTTGCATGCAAACTTGAGGAGTGGTAATCAATTAAACACAAATTGGTGGTAGTCCCACGTGACGGCTCATACAGATAGAGGCTAGGTAGCACGACACAAGCATTTTCAAGCCTCTAAGGGTGAGCGCATATATTTTCAAAGTACTCATTGTGATTTCACCTTGATTATGCTTTGAAAGATATTAATTGCTAAAGCAGATGAGGAGATGACAGGCATTGCACTGACGACTCAATTTCCCATGAAAAATCATGCCAAAAGGATGTTGTTACCAATGCAATTATGAATCCATGTCTTTTCAAAAGAGGCAAGTAGCTTATCTCACATAAGCAAGGAAGTCAGTAGCGTAGGCCGAATTAAATACAAAAGGCAGTCGTTATCTACCTAATTGAATTCAAGAAATCAAAGAAAAGCTAAGTGTCACATGCAAAAGGTGGAACAGAGCATAAAAACTTCTTAAGCACGCAAAAGAAATTAAGAACATAGAAATCAAAGAAACCAGATATAGTGCAATTTGCAAAAGGAATCTAGCACAAATAATTGTAGAGAATTCACTGCCCCGGTGTGAATTCAACCTAAGATGAAAGGTTGCTTGGTGTTGAAATTCATAACCTTGCGTCGCATTTTAGGTTCCATTTATACCACTTTAGTGAGCTTTCTGGGCAAAGAATTTGCAAAGGATGGGGACCACTCAAAGTTCTTACGCTGAATTGCAGGAAGGAGGAGCACAAAGCTTGTTTAACGTCATGCGTGAAGCACCAGGTACCCATTTCTTTGAGGACATCTCTTATGCCTCGCCTGGAATACCAGAAAAGCCAACCTGGGTAGATACTCGAGTTGCAGAGAAGAGGAGCCTTAGCAAAGATAAGAAGCGAATTAAAGAAGAGTGGGAGAACATTCATGACCCCGTTCTTGCAAAGAGTCCCAAGTAACTTAGGGAGGCAGCCTGTGAAAGGATGAAAAGAAATAGCAACCTAGATTCTTTGGTGCAAAAGTGTTGGTACAGTGGGCTTCCTCAATATATGGTCCCATTTGTACACCACTACCCTGAATTAGTTGATGAGGCCATCAAACACTTCAACCCAGAGACCAACACCATTAAAGGTCGAGAGGTAACTGTGAACATATGCAAAGAAGCTATCTAGAATATGCTCTGCATCCCGGAGCAAAGCTTCAAAGTGCAAAAAATAGAGCCATTCACCCTAACAAAAGGAGAGTCCTATTGGAGAAGTATAGACCTCGCAATAATTTTTTACAACATAGAGAAGCAAAGGCTCAAGGAGAATCAGAATAAACCAATGTGGATCCCAGTGGTGCATAGGAGCTTTTATGAGGACATGAAGGATGCTTTCTTAATGATGGCATTCATTTGTTGACTGCACTCCAACAAGGAGGTCCAGGAGTTTCAGCTAGGTCTGGGTTTCCAGCTATGAAAGAAACATTCCTTCTTTTGATATGATTTCGCTGAGTTCCTTGAGAAAGAGATTCTCAGCCAGATAACATAATACAAGCTCCAAAAAAGGTTTAGGTTCCCATCCTTCCTCACACACATGTTCTTGCACCAAAATCCCAACTTCCTCCAAAGGCATTTCAAGCTCTCTATCTTTGATGAACACTAGTGGAGAAAGTCGGCTTCCACATGGACTCCCCTTCTCTCTACGACATATGACTATTATGCATTTTCAGACCTTTTCTTATATATGATTTTGCAGGGTTTAAGAGGAGACGACATTGTCTTATGGCTCAACTCAGACCAAACTGAGTTCATGCAGAACTTTGTTCCAAGATGTGATTGGTTTCTAGGCAAGGACTTCACGTTCGTTCGATTGCGCATTTCACCATAGAACCCTTCCAGCTTCCATCATGTCTTACAGACTGGGTACTAGCTCTAGAGGTTTTTCGCCAGGTTTCAATCATCGACGACACCTTTTGCAGTGGGAAGGAAAAGAAGAAAGGATTTTTTGATCCTTCAATGAGCTTCAAAATTGTAGTCATGGCTAAGAGAAAGGCTCATGGCATACTATAATCGAAGCTCACTCATCTAGGGTTGGTGTGCATCTATAACAAATGGAACTACAACCCCAATAATGATTTTCCAAACAAATATGTCAAGGTAATGCACTGTCCCCGACCTTACTAGGAGGAGCGTTGGAATCCAGTATCGGATGCAGATGAATGTATTATTCACCTAGCTTACATTCCTATCGAGGATGGTCAGCCACTCTGGCTAAGATTCTACTACCCGACTAGGCCTTATGATAAATCAAAAAGTATGGGAGATACCCTCTGCAATGATCTACTGAATAATTATGACTGGAAGGAGGAGAAGGTCAATGACTTATGGATATACTGCCAAGAGACCCAGCAAATTGAGGCTCTCTATAACATCCTAGAGATGGATGACAAGTTCGACAAATTATGGAACAATGAGCATCCAAATTGTGATGAGAGCCCTGAAAAGGATTCTAGTTCAGAAGAAGTTGAGTCACATTCAGATGAAAGGGCTCAACCAAAAACTAAAATACAGGATACTTCAGCATAGCAAGGGGAGAAGGCATTGAAGCAACATGTTAAGGTTTCCTCTAACATACAAGTCAACATATCAAGTGCAAGGTCTTCACTAACTCACACTTGGACAACAAGGAGAACCCTGGCAGCCTCACCAAATTTTTTTGAAACCGTAGCGGTTGGTAACTCACCACTGACAAAGTGACAATGAACCAAGGCACTTTCTAGAGAGTGTTCGCAGGACCCAGGAGCAAGCGAAGAGCCAAAAAAATTCCAGGAACCGCAACCATTCATGCTATAGGTATTTTTCACCCCCTCTTCTATGGTTCCAAAAAACATGGTTGATCTCGTTGTGTCCACAACGCCTTTTATTTCATGCGCCGAACAATGCATTTCGGCCTTCGCTTCAATGATCATGGGGGGTTTAGCACAGTTCTCTCATACTGCCCCATTTTCCTTTACTCCTCCATGGAACCTCACACCATTTTCCTTGGCCCATTCCACGTCCCAAAGCATCACACACTCTGCCCCAGCTAGCTTTATAGATACAACCCCTGCCACAACAATGTTGGAGTTGATCCACTCTTCCTATTAAATGAAGGCCTTCATGACTCTGCCTCTTTCGATTCCTCCTGATCCACAGTTCAGTTATTGGAGTATCCCACCTTTCTCACCTCAGATGGTCAAGGTTCTAAAGAAGACGTGGGTGCTGGCAAGAAGTTGAGTCCACTTTTTTGGCCAAAAAGTGGAATTTTTTTCTCTAATTTTCAGAGTTTGACACATTTGACCTTAAAATTTGAAGCACTTAGAGATGAAATCTTCAAACAGGTCACTAATCATAGAATGTGGTACTCGAAGTCTAGTTTCCAAATATGTAATTTATTTTAATACCCACATTGTACAAATTGAGTTTCAATAGGCTTTTGTAAAAACCACTATTAAAAAGTCATTTTTATTTACCATACCATGCACGTGTACGACATCAATATTTTGACTTAAATTATCATATTTTTCTAAATCCTTTTGGGAAAATACTTGTGACTCACTAAAGCGTGCCCCGAATATTTTTTTGTAATTTTTTATTGATTTTTTTTTTTTGTTAATTTTTTATCAAGCATATTTGAGGTTTAGAAAAATTGTCATGTACGACACACATAAGATGACCTAAAGTTATCATTTTTTGCATTTTTCTTTTTAAATTGAAAAGAATATTCTGAAGTTTTCCCTTGTGCAATCCGTTTGTCGAAATGTAATGTTGATCAAAAGTTATTAAAATAGTAAAAAACATTGATATTTAAAGTTTATGGACCAATTTCATCATAAATTAATTGAAAAATAGAAAAAATAATTCGATTGTAAAAAAAATTACATATTTGAAATCTGCATTGTCTCATCTAAAATGGGTTTTAATTTCGTTAAAAAATTCTGCAAAAAAAGTCGTCAGCCATATGTCCAAACTCGATTGTTTTCCCTAACATTGTTAGAACCTTCAAGTTGCAAGTCAAACCAACTTGAAGGCCTAGGTTCGGACTCCCAACGCTTTTCCTGAACCAAAATCCAAACAAAAAATCCAACCACAAGGACAAAAAAAATCAAATTAAAAAAAATGGGATCCCGATTTGTAATCAGGCCCATTTTAAACTCGGGATCTCGTTTCCTATAATTAAATCCAGTGAGCGTTGACAACAGAACGGGATCTCGATTTGTAATCAGGATTCCATATTTAAAGATACGGGATCCCGTTTCAAACTCGGGATCCCGTTTCTTTAAATTAAATCCGGTGACTGTTGACAACAGAATGGGATCCCGTTTAGAAATGGGATCCTGTTCTGCTGTCAACGGTCACCGGATTTAATTATAGGAAATGGGATCCTGAGTTTAAAATGGGATCTCGTATCTTTAAATACGGGATCTCGATTACAAATCAGGATCCCGTTTTTAAAGATACGGGATCCTGTTTTAAACTCGGGATCCCATTTCTCTGTCAACTGTGTTTTTTCAAATACTATCAATTTTTATTGTGAAGTCTGCAACTTCACATGTATGGCCGAGAACAGTAAAATTGCTCTATTTTTTTCATTGAGCATTTTTTTTACAGGTGGTGACTTGCATTTTTGATAATTTTTTTCAAAGGAGGCATGAAGAAATTAGTTTTAAAGTAGAATTGTGCTAGTTTTCTACTTGTTTTGAGGAACACAAGAGGAAATATTTAGTCCTTTTAGGTCTTCAACTTCCAATTTGAATCGGATTTTTTGAACAATTTCACTATTTACATTCATTTGTGGTTGAGAATTTTATAATCATGGGAAATAAATTTCGTAATAAGAGGAGGAAGACATTGACTCCTGAAGAAATTGAAGCAAACAAAGAAAAGGAGAGACAGAGACAAAGAGAAAGAAGAATGAGAATTAAATCAATGAATGATTGGGGAGCATCCAATTCCACAACTATTGAAGATGCAAACATAGAGGAGACCATGGTTGTAGATGAAGCAAATTTGCAAGAAGTCAATTTGGAGAAGAATATGATTATACAATCAAGTCCTACCATGTCTTCAAATCCCTCTTTCAATGCTATGGATAATGTTTCAATATGCACAAATCCAGGTACGTCTTCAAATCCACATGTTAGTGAATTTGTAAATTCGTATGTAGAAATTTTACAAGATGCTGGACTTAACGATGTTGACATTGATAATATTCAGAGAAATGAAACTTTTATAGAATTTGTTGAAAATGAGAGTGAGAATGAGCCTTTTGTTGAAAATGAAATTGAGAATAATCCTGTTATTGAAAATGAAAACAAAAACCGTTTTGTTGATGTAAATGAAAATGAAAACCATTTTGTTGGTGTAAATGAAAATGAAAACCGTTTTGTTGATGAAAATGAAGATGAAAATGTAAATCGTTTTGAAGTTGAAAATGAAAATGAAAATGAAAATGAAATTGAAGATGAAAATGAAGATGAAAATGAAAATCTAGAATGTGATGTTGAATTTAATGAAAATACTTTTTTAAAAATTGAAAGTGGTTTTTTTGATAATCTTCCTAGTCAAATTTCTTGGAGGCAGATAAGAACACATGCAAATAAAATACACAATGAATTCTTTTATCATAAAAAACTTACAATTCAATGTCAACTAATGATGCAATTGGTGAGAATGCAAAAAATGAGGAAAATAATGAAAAGGTTAGGCTTTTTTGTTAAGCCAAAAAGAAAAGATCAATCATTGAAACATGCTATGTGTACTGTTGCTAGTGCCATTCAATCGATTGGAAAAAATAGTCGATCTAAAGATAAAATGCAGCAAGAAGAGCTATAACAATTGCTATAGTTAATAAAGCAACTTTGAATAAAAGAATGGTAAGAAATATTAGTGAAATTTTAAAAATACATCCTAAAACATTTCTAAGAGTGGAAAAAAGAAGAATAATTATAGAAAATGATCCTATCAACCAATGTTGGAGTTTCAGTGGTCGACTCTCGAGGTCTGATATGAAATTGAATGTTGAAATTAAATCTTTGATTGAAAAATATTGGCATGAAAATGCTAGGGTTTCATCTAATGCTAGAGATGTTTTAAAATTAAGGGTGGGGTCCAAAGTTCGCGATCCTCACCCAAAACACTTATTAGATACAACACAAACTGAATTTTATAGAAAATTTTGTGGTGATTTAGTGTTACCTAGTAATATTAAAATAAGTCAAAGGTCTTTTGAAAAATGTAAACTGTGGTATGTAAAAATTAATAAGCAACAAATATCTTGTTGTTGTAAAACGCATGTTCAATTTCATTATTTTTATGATGTTTTTCGATATATACGTTGTACCTTGCATACTAACATGATTATAGAGGAATGCGGTATTAATATGCCACCTGAAGCAATAAGGGAATTTATTTCAAGTTTGTTTTGTGAAAGATCTAATGGTAAATTGTTTCATTTAAGTTCTTGTATTTCTAGACAATGCATTGATTGTGGAAACCTTTCATTCTTAGGAATTTGTATGCATGAAAGTGTTGAAAATGATTTTGGACAATAATTAGTAGAAGTTAAAAGATTTAAGAATGTTCACTATTCTTTAAGAGATGGAAAAATAGGAAAGCGTTGTGATTTAGTTACAGAAAAAGTTAGTGTGCATGCATTCATGAGTGAATTTAAGAATAAGATAGTACCAAAATATATCATTCACTCTCAACATGCTCGATGGATTGATGGCCAATTTCGCGCATGTAGAAACACATTTCTAATTGGTACTATACTCTTAGTGGTTGATTTTGCAGAAAATTATACTCTAGCTCCGCAAGAGGAAATTCAATCATAGTATTATAATTCAGTGCAAGTAGCTATGTTTTTCCATATTGTTTATCGACATGCAAATAATAGCATTGAGGATGATAGAAAAGTTTTGAGGGAGTATCATTTTTATTTGAGTGACAACCGATTACACTCATTAGAGTTTGTTCAATATTGTTTCAGTATATTTTACAAAAATTTAAGAGAAAGAGGAATTCATATGAAAGAATACCTCATGTGGTCAGATAATTGTATGGGGTAGTTCAAAAATGCTCGAATGTTCTATTGGTTAAGTAGGATTCACAAAGAACTTAATGTCCAACATGTATGGAGTTTTTTTTAAGCTGGGCATGGTAAAGTAGAACGTGATGGAGTTGCTGCGTGTGTCAAAAGAATTCTTGCTAGAGAACAATTAAAATTTGAAGATGCAGTAAAATTTAAAGATGTACGTGGGATTGTCGATTGGTGTAATACAATATTATCTACACCTGGTTTGAGTGAGTACTCTAGAGTTCATCGATTCTTTTGGTTGGTTGAAGAAGATAACATTGTACCTAGAGTTGACTGTGAGACAATTAGTGGATCTACTAAATGGCATTCGTTTAGGAGTTCGACAACAAGCACATGGACTATCTGGACAAGGGAGCTTGCATGTTTTTGCCAATTTTGCATCTCAAGAGATTGGGAAGCATGTGAAAATACAGAATGGGTTGAAAAATGGGAACAAAGATCGTTGACACCTTCACAAGCACATCATCAATATGAAAGAACTATTGAAGAAAATGATCAAGTGTTTGCATCTGAAGACTATGACCATGTTTCAGACTGTGTACAAGAGGGTAATTTAAGTCAATTTATTTCATTTAATTTCGCTTTATTAAGTTATTTTGTAATACTAATTTTTTTATATTGATATGCTCAAGTTCTTAAATCATTTTTTGTTTGCAGGACATGTGTATGTTGTTGTTGCACTTGAGGGGAATGAAGAGAAAATAGAATATTGGTTGGCTCATTGTGTGGAGAGTAAACATAATTTAATATCACAATCATGATGGCTATCATTATCCAACAGGAACCATGATCCCCTTAAGACATCCCCTTAATCAAATTTTGATAACAATTTTTTTGATCCCCTTAAACAATATTTTAGAACAAGTTTTTCATCTCATTAAGAAATATTTGAGAACTTATATGATGATTGTTTTCATATTTTCCAATAGGATCGGTTGTGGTTTTTGGCACTTGGCTACGAAAATACCTAGCAAGGAAGAATGGTCTACCTGCATTCGAAGATTATGAACCAGATAAAAAAATTATACATTATTCACATTTGGTGGTGGCAACAAATATAAAACTAGATCGGTATCGCGGAAGACCTGCAAATAAAGTGTTATGGACAATTTCTATGGAAGAGCATGAGACAATCATACATGCATCGCAAAAAAGAGAGGATGTAGATGGTACAATGGAATAAGTAAATACAGGTAAATATAGTTTAAGTTTTATATTGTCTTTTTAAATAGAGGTAATTATTAGTAAAAATATATTTAAATACATGGTTTGATTACATATTGATATTGCTTGTACATTAATAGTTTAAATTGATTTATTATCCTTTTTTTGTATCCTTAAGCCATCATTGCATTGATCTCATACTTTGAAACAAAAAGGAGAGGATGCATGGATTCAACCTACACACATGTGGAATACTTTTAAATGCAGGTACTTGAGTTGTGTACATATAGTTAGTTTTATATAAATTAAATTATGTATGTTTTGATGATTTCAGTGATATTGCTTGTACCTTTTTGATATTAGGTGGTGTGAAGACCTAGTACATTTCGGGCATGAGTTTGAGATGTTCTTGAGATGGCATATCCAAATTTTGTAAACATTGTTTTGAGATGACATATATGTACATATATGTCTTTGTATGTCTTCAAATCACTAAATTTCATGCATACATTATTGTTAAATCAATTATATCTTTAAGATGTTGTATTATGACCCCTTAAGACATTCCCTTAAGACATTATATTGTGACCCCTTAAGACATTGTGTTATGATCCCTTAAGACATCCCCTTAAGACATTGTATTATGACCCCTTAAGGCATCCCCTTGAGACATTGTATTGTGAACCATTAATACATTGTATTATGAATTGTATTATGAACCCTTAAGACATCCCCTTAAGACGTTCGATTATGAACCCTTAAGTCATCCTTTTAAGGCGTTCTACTATTAACCCTTAAGACATCCCCTAAAGATGTCGTAAATTATGATTTATTGACTAATTATTGATTGACGTGAATTGAATAAGTTCATTGACTAATTATAGCTAATTATTGAATGTACATATCATGTATGAGATCACTAAATTTGTAAACTATAAATATTAAAATGTCCTATTAATTTCAACTTTAATTTCATATTTATATTTAATTTCACATTAATGTCCTATATTAATATATTGACTATGAACATAAAATGCATAAATGTATATGTGTAAATTAAAATTTCAAACAATAATAAAGTCCATAATTTATGTAAATATATTAAGTGCATGAAAAAAATTCCATCATAGTACAACCCATGAACTAAAGTCCAACTAAGTACTCAAGAACCATGAATTATAAATTCCAATAGAGTATGTGACAAACCAAAAACATATAGTCCACAAAATAAACAAATATAACCCACAAAATCATGTTTCTAGGTCATGTATTGTCTCTATAATCAAGAGACCTCTTCGTGCCATGCGGACTATGCAGATGACCTGAAACACTCTATACAAGAGAAAGATGAAATCATATGTAAGACAATGAAAAACAATTTAATGATAATTTAATTTATAATTCATCATATTAAAATTAAATTACTGTCATATTTGGGTTTGGATGCTCTACTACACCTGAAGCAACCTCTACATTCTCTGAATCAATCTACACAAACAAAACAAAAAAAGTTGAGATTAGATGCACAAGTCTACAATTAAAAATTATTTAATTGAAATTAATTTATAATTTATCATATTTTAATTGTACCATATCCATAGGTTGTGCACCCTCTTCTGTAGGACATGTTTGTACATTCTCAACTACTAGATGTGTCACATGCTATAAAAGAAAAAGAATTTAAAACATGTATTAGCTAAAATTATATTAATATTCAATTTGAAATTTAAAATTATTTAGTTATATATTCACAATATATAATTTATAATTGAATTTAAATTACCATTTGATCTGGAGCCTACTCCACATGCCCTCCTGGAGGTGTAACTATGTCTGGGTCAGGGCTGAAAGTCACACTAACAAAGTCCTACAAGATCAAAGTTAAATCATGCACATACTTGAATTAGGTAAATATATATATATATATTAAAGTTTGCACATTTTGTGTAGAAATTTATTTAAACAACCTGAAAATCAAAGGCCTCACGAGTAACCGCAAAATCTAATGTTTGCTCGATGCCCATTCTGATTGTGGTATCAACCTAGATAGACATGTAGACACATGTAACACAAGCTTATAATATTTTCAAGTGTACTTGCACATTTCATATATATAGTGAATTAAAAATTCATAATTGTAGCTATACTAATGTAAGTTAAACAATTTACAATATAAATGTACCTGCCCTTGGTTTATGACGGCCGATAGTGGAGGAGTGCTCAACAACCCCTCGGGTGGAATCAACGTGGAAGCCGATTGACTCGCCTAAACCAACATTAATATTTCAAACATATATGTTATTCTATTATAAATTTAAAACTCAAGTTAAAAATCATTTCATTTATAATTTAAAAAATTAAAATCAAAATACCCCATAAGGGTTGCCGATTAGGACTGGTGTCGATGTATGTACTCATGGAATGAATGATTGCCCCATCGTTACTATAGTCTGTACACCAAACAGTTTGATTGTTAAAATGTATTGCAAACTTTACTTTGATATATACATTCATCAAAATTCTTATAAAATGAACGTGTAGATGCATATTTATACCTGTGTACTGGTGTCCTCAGGATGTTCGCCTCTTGTAAGAAACTCTAGAAATGAACTGGTGTGACCAAATGAACCACCAAAATCTCCACATCCACCCGAACTAGGTGTGGCCTGATCAGGTCCATAGCATAGTTGATGGCAACTAGTACATACAGGTGGGACGGGCCTCGACACTCCTGGAGTGGTACTCAGACTAGCTCCATAGAACACTCCTCCATCACCATCTCTATGCTCCCCACCTGCTATCGCAGAAGCATGCTGATCAAGGTCTCCTGTGAGTGCACTAAGGGAACCTAATGTCAAGAGCATAGATCGATGATGTATAGGTGCAGGAACGGGAGGACTAGGAGCAAAAACAAGGGGTTGTGCATGCACAGGGCATTGGGGATCAACCCTTGCCCCTAACCTCTGTTGTGGCATGCCACCACCAACACCTTGAAATGATTTAAAATAAAAATAATTAGGCTTGTGCCCCATAACAAACTCTACATATAATTTCCTCAAAAAATACAATGGGCACTCCCAATTAGCATGTGGGGGACTATCAGAAACCATATACCAACGATCCCAAAAATGTGAACTCATCTGTGGATGTATGCACCACTTCATGGATATTCTAGATTTGTTGGCAAGAATGGGTTGTCGAGTAACGGGGTTGAGAAAGTAAGGGGCTAGGTGGGATTTCATTATTTTAAGGTCTAATGTTTCTTTATAAGAGAGACCATTAGCATAAAATTGTCTCATTTGTTCTCTATCTCATCTATGCCTATCTAGATCAGAATCAATGGTCCTAATGGCATCCACAATGTTTTGCATTACAGATGCAAAACATCTAACATGGGGTGGAATCAATGCTTGACTCTGCATAGCATTGATTTGATTCTATATTGATCCAACCCGATCATTTATGCATGCTCGTAAGTGAGCCTCATCAGATGCAATAGGTTGTGGAGGGGGAGGTGGAGGTGGAGGTGGAGGGGGAGGTGAAGGTGGCTGAGCTAGTGGATTAATGATATCATCAATATTAAAATCATCCATGATGTGAGATATAAGTGTGCACCTGCATTAAATTATACTAAATTAACATACAAACTTAAAAAATTACAAGAAATAGTTAAATTTGAAACACACATGCAAATTTGTTTAAATATGATACATGCATACATATATTAAGATCATATAAAATTGAAACACACATATACATTGATTGAACTTGATCAAGTAAACTATGTACATACATTTAAAATAAAAAAATACCATGCATTTAACATACATACGTTTAACATGTACATACATTTAAAATAAAAAATACCATGCATAATTTGCATGCATACATCATTAAAGTAAACTATGTACATACAAATTTCAAAATTTAACAACTATATGTGCAATTTTATTACATGTGTACATAGTAAACAATAAAATTGAAACATTCACAAAAAGCTCATTTTATGTCTAATGCATGTATATATATCCCTCTAGAACCAGAATCATAAATTCACGTCACACAAAATATCCATCGTTCACCAAATTCATAAATTCATAACTATTTAAGATCATTGTCTTAATTTAAAAACTATTGTGGCTTTCTACTACATCCCTTCATTTATTTGTGTTTTTCCTTTTCAGAATCAGAAGTTCTCCTCTCCTCTAGCCATTGTCGATGCTCATCTAAGATCCCATCCATAGCCCTGACAACATCAACAATGGTTTGCATCCTATATGCAATCATCCTCACAGGTGGTGTGACAAATTCTTCATTTTGAATAATGTTAATTTGATCTTGGATGGTTCTAACATTGGAATTGATCTGTGCTTGCAAACGAGCACCATCGATTTCAGGTGGTGGAGATGGGGGGTTATGAGGTGGAGTGGGTGGAGGTGGAGGTGAAGGTGGTGGAGATGGAGGGTGTGGAGGTTGATTGTGGATATTATTGAATTGATCCATGTGATATCTAGAAGATATGAGTGAACCTGCATTAGATTTATAATTTCAAAATGTAAGATACATGTTTAGGATTTATACCCTTAAACCATTCAATATAAATGGCCTAATTGAATACATATGATAAAATAAACTTTTAAGCCTTATTTATGTTTAAGGCAAGTTACTTGAATGAAAATACAATTAACTATTAATATTAGAAAATTTATGAATGTTATAGGGTTTACGGTTTAGAGTTTAACATAGATCCCCTTAAGCCATCCTACCACCCTAAACCGTAAATTAATCAACCTAGATCATGACAAAATAGCATGGCTTAAGGGAATCAAATTTGGTGGAGTTGCCTAAGGCAACCAAATTTGATTTTAAGGTCGTAAGACAAAATGAATGCTTTAGTGAACAACATTTTCTTGTGGAACAATTGATTGAGATAGGTCTTGTTTCAAATATCATTCATATTATAATCTTGCACAATCTTGTTATTGTTAAATTTGGTTGCCTAGTTTATGAATATTTTTTTATTTTATGAATAGATTGACTATTTCCGTAATAGAAACACATAATTAGGTGTGATTCAGATTGAGTTTGATGTATATTTTAACTCGATATTTTTTTAATTGAATATAAGATTATTTTATTTAATATTTTTTTCATTAATATTGAACTCACTTAAATGAATTTTATGATATAAAACATGTATAATATAAAATTAGTTAATGTTGAATTGAAAGTATTTTATTTTAGATTGTTTGTAATTGAAAGAACCTAAAAGAACTTAGACAAAATGAATGCTTTAGTGAAGAACATTTTCTTGTGGAACAGTTGATTGAGATATGTCTTGTTTCAACTCACCAACCTAGATCATGAAATATCATTCATATTATAATCTTGCACAATCTTGTTGTTGTCAAATTTGGTTGCCTTGGGAAACTTCACCAAATTTTAAAAAATTATTTGATCCCATTAAGAAATGTCATATTAGGACCCCTTAAGACATCGATTTACGATCTAGGGTGATAGGATGGCTTAAGGGGATCTATGTCTAGTGAGGTCCTAGGACAAAATAACATGGCTTAAGGGAATCAAATTTGGTGGAGTTGCCTAAGGCAACCAAATTTGATTTTAAGGTCCTAAGACAAAATGAATGCTTTAGTGAAGAACATTTTCTTTTGGAACAATTGATTGAGATAGGTCTTGTTTCAAATATCATCCATATTATAATCTTGCACAATATTGCTATTGTTAAATTTGGTTGCCTTGGGCAACTTCACCAAATTTTAAAAACTTCTTTCATCCCATTAAGAAATGTCATATTAGGACCCCTTAAGACATTTATTTACGATTTATGGTGATAGGATGGCTTAAAGAGATCTATTTCTAGTGAGGTCCTAGGACAAAATGACATGGCTCAAGTGAATAAAATCTGGTGAAAAAATGATGTCTTTTGCTTGTTTAGGGTTTATAGTTTTGAGTTTAGGGTTTACGGTAATACGATGGCTTAAGGGGATCTTTGTAGTAAGGTTCTACTACAAAATGACATGGCTTAAGGGAATCAAATTTGGCTTAAGGGGATCTTTGTAGTAAGGTTCTACGACAAAATGACATGGCTTAAGGGAATCTAATTTGGTGGAGTTGCCTAAGGCAACCAAATTTGATTATAAGGTCCTAAGACAAAATGGATGCTTTAGTGTTGAGGGTTTAGACTTTAGAGTTCAAGGCTTAGGGTTTAACAAACTTAGGGTGAAGTTTGGGTGGCCCTTGGAATAATGGACTTACAAGTTAGTGCCTAGTTTATGAATATGTTTTTATTTTATGAATAGATTGACTATTTCCATAATAGAACATGTATAATATAAAATTAGTTAATGTTGAATTGAAAGTATTTATTTTAGATTGTTTTTAATTGAAAGAACCTAAAAGAACTTAGAAAAAAAAAAATATTTAGATTATTTAGTGTCTAGGTAACTAGTGCAAAAATTTAAATCCTAGACCAATACTCAAAGTACATATGGTAAATCCTAAACCATGGATTTAATCATTAAAATTTAAAAATTTAAATTGAAAATTTTCCATCCCTTACACATTTACTAAAACATTATGAGCCAACTGAACTTAGTATTTGAAGGCATTCAAATGTCTTTATTTTATCATTTAATTACACTTGATCATTATTCACAAAAGGTTTCATCGAAATACCACATTTCTTCTTAAGTAGTTCAACTTCAATTCAAGAACCCTAGATCCCTAGATGAAGCTAGATTTTCAATTTAATCCTCACTTGAGGTTTTGAATAGACCCTAGATGAAGTTAGATTTAGAATAGACTGATTATTTGACCTAAAATTAATTATCAAAATTCATATAAAAGATAGTTCTAAATGAAAATTCATATAGCAATAATTAACCCATTTCACAAACAATGGAAAGTTTTTCTAATCTTATTATAATTTGACATTGAAACTAAAATTTAACATATCATTTTATCCATACAATGTAAATCAAATTTAAAACATTTAAGCAATGCAAAAGAATTAAAATAGTTGATGGCAAATTTTTAGTTTATTTCAATTTCTAGGGTTTTGAAATGCAATTTTTTTGTTTCGTTTCAATTTCTAGGGTTTTGAAATGCAATTTTTTTTGTTTCGTTTCAATTAGGGTTTTGAAATGCAATTTTTTTGTTTCGTTTCAATTTCTAGGGTTTTGAAATGCAATTTTTTTGTTTCGTTTCAATTAGGGTTTTGAAATATATATATATATATATATATATATATATTTTTCATCAAATAATTCAAGTTTCAAAAGTTAAATTTTGTTTCTAAAATACAATTCAAGTTTTTTTTTTTGTTTCTATTGAAAATTTTCACAATTTGATGTTATTTTTAATCTATTTCTAAAATTTCTTATTTCAAAAATAACATGAAATAAAATGCAAATAAAATTTGAAATAAACATGCTAGAAATAGTAAATTTAACAACCATTTCAATTTCAAGAATTTCAATTTCAAATGAAAAAATGCAAAAAAAAGAGGAAGA
>CM021100.1:396166481-396189924 GCA_007115665.2 Sequoiadendron giganteum | reverse complement strand
TGATGTTAATTTTTTGTTTTTGTTTACTAAAGAATATGATTTAAATGATCTAGGAACTAATGCAAAAAATGAAAATTGCAAAAGTCTAATACTATCCACAAGTGCTATGAATATTATTTCTAGTAAATTAAATGTAATAGAAGTTATGCAAACTTAAAATGCAATGTAAAGACATAGGATGAAATCCAACTTTTTAGATTTCAAACAAGGTGATTTATTGAAAATAAAATGTTGTGAATGCAAATTTGATTTTAAGCAATGCATGAAATGAGCTAATTTAGGCTAGATTTAGTAAAATACATGTAACAGAAAGAAAACCCACTAATATAGATAGTTAGGGGTAGAAAACAAAAGCTTAAAAATAGGGTTTTCAACTCTATAATAGGCTATTTCAGGGGCATAAAGGGATTAAGTCGCCCAAGGTGGAAAATTAGTCCAACTGGAGATTTTTTTCAATTTTTTTAGATTTTTCTAATGGATTTGGATGGTTTCTGTGTTGTAAGATGCAAACCTAAGATGAAAATGCAAAATTTTAGAAATTTTGTAATGATTTGAGATGCAAAAATGCAACCTATATGCACTTTCACTAATGCAAAATTTGAAACCCTAGAATACAAATTAACTAATGCAAAATGCAATGCAAGCTAATCCTAAGATGATGATGGACTCCAAATCAGACAAGAGGGTGTAAGAAAGTCAGGTTCACCAAAATGAACCACAAATTTTGGGGGAAAGAGAGTTCTCTAGCACTTCTAGGGTTTTGTGCACCTAAAAGGAGAGAGGTCTTTCACACCCAAAATATGGAGGGTTCATTCAAGATTAAGGTTAATGGGATTGAGGAATGTCTAAAGGGGAATGCCCTAAATGCTAGAAATAGATAAAGGAAATCTAATACTAATGCAAAACATAGAAAATGGACTATTTTTGAAAACACATTGAGATATATGCAAACATATACAAAATGATCTAGAAATGTAAAATTTAACAAAACAAAAAGATGGAAATGAAAGAGGTGCACCTAGAAATGTGTTGCAGACTTGAAGCAAATTTAAAATTTTGGAAATAATGATTTTTATGTCTGGTGGGACACTTGTTCCAAGTTGGGCAACTTAGTCCTTTTTTGGGGTGATTCCAAAAGATTGCTTCAGGGCCTATTTCAGCCAAAAGAGTATCCAAATCCACATAAATCTCTGGAAAATATGCACAGTGGGACTAAGTCACCATAACTGGGGGAAGTGTCCTTTTGGTCTTTTCTAAAAATTTGAAGGTTAAAATGGAAGCTCTTGACCTACACTTTCTGTTCCTCCAAGTATTTGGACTAGAGAAACCTTGATTTTTGGCCTGTAGGTGTCTTTTTGTGTAGATCTAGACCTAATCAACAAGGAGATTTCTTCAAAAGGCTTTCAATCCATTCTTCAATGATTTCCAAGCCTTCAATGTACCTAAATCTGCAAACACACAAAGAGAGAAAGAGAAATGTTGATTATTAGGGCATGGGGGTTTTCCTTAGTCAAACCCCTTTTAGATAATTAGATCAAATGAGGAGATAAGATAATAGAGCATGAAATATGAAGTAATGGAGCTAGTGCCTTGCCATGATGATAATCTTGAGTTGATGTAGCAATGGTTGAAGATTCAACCCTTGAATGCTTTGGAAGGATGCCTTGATGACTTAGAATTCTCAAACCCTAGATTGCTTGAGAAGAATAAAGGATGAGTGATGAGTGAATGAGTTAGCCAAATAATTAGGGTGAAAATGAGGGGAAAACCCTTTATTTATACATGTAGTGCCCCAATTTACCAAAAATACCTCATCACAGGCCGACCTTAGGGTTTAGAAGACAATATCTCGCCAGAATTTTGGATTAAATTTGATTTTTATGCCAAATGGGACTAAGCCACCCAAGGTGGTGACTTAGTCCACTTGGGAGATTTTAAGTGGATGTCATGAATTAAAATGTGATTAATGTTGTTTAACGAGACTGTCTTTCGAAACACACTTAAGTAGGACCTATAAGTGCATTAAGGGTTCATTTTATCATAAGAAAGGGTCAATTAATGACGATGAAAAGAGTAATTAGGGGTACGATGCCAAAATAAGGCTCAAATTAGGCACAAAATTATCCTTTTATTCAAAGGTATATAATTTTTGGCGACACGATATCAAAAGAAGAACTATCTACTTCTAGATCCTAAATTGTAGTAGCACACTGAGGAATGCACACATTATTGGAGTTTAAGTGGAGTTCTAAATTAAATGCAAGTACATGAATTTTTTATGGAAATAAATAGAACAATATTTCTTTGAAGCATGCATGAAGACAATGCCATTAGATATGACTCCTAGTAGGAATCCTTCACTAAAATAGAATCAAATTTGCATTTAATAGAATGGAAAGTGGACAAAAAAATTGTTAAGTTTGGAAGTCCACACAACAACTAAAAACTACTAAGTGAACATTCTGCTTCAAAGTTAGTGGGAGTCGAATGGTGCCATCTTTTTGGAATTTATAGCCTTTGGAGGTTTTTTGGACAATTTTCCAACACATATTGTTTAAAAAATACAGTTCATAGAAAATTATAAGTGTCTAATTTTTATTAATCAATAATTATTGAACAAAATTATTAAATTTATTTAATTTCAAACAATAGATAATTCTCTCATGAATTCATATATTTGACATGATTTATAATGTAATAAAGGAAAAGAAGGTAGATTAGATAGATAATCAAGGAGGCTAGATTTATCCTCCTCACTTCCCCATACCTAAGATCTTGCCAATCCTTTAGAAGTCATGGAAGAGAAGAGGTATTGCTTCTTTCCTCATCTCATTTCCTATTGTAGCCCTCCCATTTAGCATTTTATTCATATTTTTTAAGCCATGTTTATCCATCATCCATGAAACCCCTATTTATATCTACTTCTCACTCTCATTTTTGGAACTCCCAATTGAACTATTTTGCACCTACGTTTAAAGGAGTCAGTAGTGAGAAAAGTGGTTGTCTAAATCTCATACCTATCCACTTTACCTAGTAGGTATATATCATCACGACAATAGATTTTTTCCTCTAGAGTGGCCAAAGAAGGTTATGAGGAGAGATAATATCTCTTTTTCAAATATTAGGGAGGGGAATTATATTATTCTTCACATGTTGAAAAAGATGGTTGAACCACAATATTAATTTATTTTTATAAGATAAAATAAGAGAAAAATAGACTCTTAGCATATTTCTCTCTCATACATTCATATATGACCATCCTCAAGACTTGGTTATGAAACACAATATATTTTGAGTTTTGGTGTTGTATGAGGAGTCCAATGGTCTTTTCTTTTCAACTTGAATATATTATTTTGTTCTCTTTTGCCCAAAAATCTAAATGTGTAACATGGAGATGAACTTGATTTGTACTTCTGCTATGAAAGTATTTACAAAGAATCATACATAATCCTCCAATCATAAATTATTTGTTAAAAATTCACATACAAGGCTTTTTTGCATCAAAATGACAATTTTGAATGCATCCAAAAACTAAACATCATCTAGGTCAAATGCATATCATAGGAAATCTATAATAACTTCCATTTAAACAAATGTTCATTTGAAAAAAAATATATATATTTGAGTTGGTCTCCTACATGCTAATAGTGCTTTTACGGTCTTACATTCTTCCATTTTGTATTTTTCTAGGCGGCCATTTTTGGCTTGCAATAAGGCCACCTATGCTTTTAGCCTAAAATTCTCAAAATTGGCTTGCCAAAGGAAGTAGTAGTGAACCACACACTTATGAAGTATCTTTTGAATTTTAGCTATGAACCACCTTAGAGACATGTGTGGTTAGTTTAGGTCTACCTTTCTACCTATGGAGGTCCTACTTGGAGTTCATGGAACTCGTCTTGTAGATCCACTACCTTACTAGTCGTTGGATAAAATTATGCCTATGTCTCTTGGATTTTATCTAGAAAAAATACCATTTCACAAAATTATTGGTGATTTATTCATTATTTTCATCTTGAATGGAAATAGCAACTTGAAAGTTTTGAGTTTCTAGGGATAATTCATCTCTTTGGGTGGCTATACCTAGAGATTTTTCTGGTTGTCCCTACAGGAAAAAAATGTTGTATTTCTCTACCAAGAGAATTTTTAACCTTTCAATTTCTTCTTATTATAGTGCAGTCTAGCATTCAACCATAGAGAGTTCAATTTCTTGATGTAATTTCAAATTTCATCTTTTGGCTCTACTTCTTGCTCAACTTTGAGTTACATAGGGGTTTTATAACTCATTATATCTCTAAGGAAAGAATAACTAATTGTGGATGTCTCTATATCCACTCTCTAGAGTAGGCAAGGGCTCCCTTGATATTTCCACTAATATATTATATTTTCTCTCCAAAGGCGGTGAGGTCTCAATATCTTTGTTGTCTTATGGCCTATCTCTAGATGAGGTGAGAGATCCCTTGATATTTTTGCATGGTCCTCCTAAGGTAAGATGTTCTCTTATGTACAACCTTCTAACTTTGTTTTTACACATATCTTCTAAATTTAATTCATCCTAAGAAGAGTGGAAGAATGGAATTTTGGGGAGATTGTTGTTTGCATGTCCGATTTTTTTAGTGAATCCTTTAAAGGAGTAATGAATCCAAAATATTTCTTTGGGGATTCATGCCCCACTCCTTTCTCTAACTTTGTTGTTATAGATTTATTTAGAGGAATGTCAAATCAGGCTAGCTTTTATATAGCCTCAATGTCTACATTCTCTTCTATAGAAGAAATTTTAGAAGTAGCTCAAATAAAGATTTGAAATAGTTTAGATCTTTGTCATTTTCTTTTACAATCCCTTGGAGGTATTTGTAGCACTATTTTGATCCTTTTATTTTAAGGTATAGTTCAATCTCTGCATCAAAAATATATAATTATGATTTTTATTTTATCTTTGAAAACTAAATAATATTAAGGAGGTGTGTGTGATTTGGTTGGAACATTCAATGGAGGTTCTTGGTTTGTAGCTTCCCAAGGTTTTTTGTAGGAGTAAACTCTTAAGAATATTGCTACCAAGGAGAAAGAGTTATGACTTTCTAAGCACCACTTATAGTGCCCTGATAAGTAGAAAGGGGTTTTGTGCATTTGTAAACCATTTCTATATTTGGTGATTATTTTTCTTACTTTTGCTTCTAGAATTTCTCCATACAAATATAATCCATTTTGTATTCTCTTGCACATGCTTTTAGCACACCAAGTTTGTAAAGGAACATAATTAATCCATTATATAATTTGAAGGGTCTTATTTTCTTAGTTTATTTTATTAATCATGGTTTTTTGGGAGGCTAGGAGGTAGGTTGGTGATTTCACATTGAGTTCATGCTTTTAAGCACCATATCACAAATGTATGATAATTCTAAAAGTTGGGCATATGATTATGTAGTATTAGACCTCATAGATAAAAAGATTTCGTGAGCCACACTACAACTATATTTCATGATTTAGGAAGTGTGTCCTTAATTATTCCCTTTTTATCTCCCTTCTTCCCTTTTATAATTTGAGGCATTTAGTCATCACTTTCTAAAAAAAAAATTAGTTAACTCAATGTAAGTGCTAACTTTAGTTTGAAATATATCAATTCCTTTGAACATAATAGAAAATATGCATAATAGGATTCTATGCACATTCTGATGTGGTAATCAAAGATTGTATAGTGGTCTCTTTTAAAATTCTCCATGAACTCTTTAACAATTACTATGTTAAAAAAATAAAATTTTGAAGGAAGTTCAGCCATCTTGTAGCATAGATTATTTTTATGTATATCCATTTTCTAATAGCTTGTCTATAGAATCAGGCTTATATTTCCTCTTTTCCACTGTCTCTTCTCCTTGATTTTATTTAGATAATTTTATAGGAATTAATGTTAGTTTGGAAGAACTATCTTTGTTCAAATTACCCCTTTCCACACTTAGAGCTTCATAAAATGTTGGCTCGAGATATCTATAAAATTCACATTACAAATAGTTTTTGGATTATGGAAGGCTCCTACATGAAATAAAATGACTAGACAAACTTATTTTAGTAACATTGTAAAAAAATGTATTTATTAGTGTTATACAAAATGATATGCACTAAAGATTGGTTAAAATAAAATATCAAATCCAATATTAGTCATCGATGCTCCATTTGTATTATCATAGCAATTGGTGAAATACAAGGCCTCCTTAGACAACTACAATATTAAAATTTTAAAAAGTGTATGTAAATCTAAAATTAAGTGGCCTTAATATTAAATTATGTAGAGATTCAAACTCTTTTTTATGCTTAAATCAATTAATTTAACACGCTTAGTACAACCACCTTATATGGTCTCAAAATAACAATAAAATGAAGATAATTTTTTTTATAAGATAGTAGAAACAAAGAGGCACAATTCAACAACATAAGAGTGCAATAAACTCCATAAAATCATTACACAACACAAGATTTATGTGGAGAAACCATTTTGAAAAAAACCAAAAAAAGAGGAAAAATATTTATTATCTTTAAATAAAATATTATAACACATCCACTTCCCAATCTTCTATTGATTCTTCAATTTGACAACACATGTGTATAGAATTTCATTCACTCTACTCACACACTTCCTTAGGTACACATGAACATAAACTTCCTCACATTCTCTCCCTCTTTGTTCTGCCTCCTTAAGCATCTATTATATATAAATTCAACACCTAAATGAGGTATTCAATTTGGTTTCACATACCAACAACCCTCCTTGAAAAAAACCAAACATTTTTAACATAAAATTTGAGAGTTGTAACTTAACAAGATATGCATCTATTTTTTCCCTTCTCTCAAGGTATTTTTCATCATTTTTTCTAAGGTGTTATTAGCGTAATAATAACCATAACAATAACAAGTTTCATAAGAAACTCTTGGGAATTTGGATGCCCAAAACCTCAATAACCTAGACAAGATGTGTATTTGGTAAATAGTAGCTTCTTGTCAATAAATAATTAAATACTAACATTAAAGTAAAATAATAATTACCTTGTTGGTAAACAATAAATTACTTTACTAGTAAAAAATATATACCTCTTTTAATGAAACCTTCATTCCTTATGAGTGCATTTGAAAATAATAATTTAAATAATTTAAATGGTATAGAATTTATGATTCAAGAGCATTTGATTTCACTTGCAATCCTACATCAACGAAAAAATATTTCCCTACTTTATGTTTGCTTGCTTCTCCCTTGTTATTTTTCTTGCAATATTTGGTAGTCAAATTCTAAAAAAATCCTATTTATTTATGAAAAACTAATGTCATCACCTTGAAGAGAAGCTAAATGAATATTCACATTTATTTATAAATTTGGCAACTTTTGGATGAAAAATGAGAAAGTTATTTTGTTGTGGATTTATTCCTATATTTGGATCTGTAGAACTTTCAGCATGTTTGGATGCCCCCCAAAACCCCACTAAGTCCCTTGGACTTCATTCTTCCACCGACCAAGTCAACTCATGTTGATATTGCATAATTTTTTATCCCTACTAGACCTTTGAAATTTCCTTTCTCTACCGAACTTTATAAAATTTCCCTCGCATCCTTTTAAAATTCTAGTGCCCTATCAACCGCTATGTCGTTGCTCAATTATGCAATTCAAGCTATGCATAACCTATGGAACTTTCCTCCACTTCTAGATATGTTATTTCCTCTGCATTTTATCATAATATCCTAAGCACCTTATCTATCCACTAACCACCTTCATTTCTTGCTTCCTATGGAACTTTTATTGACTCCAAAACCTTTTCTGATTTCAGATATTATCTGAGTCCTTGTGTCTTTCTTGCAATTTTCTTATGCCTTCAAATCCCTATAAGAAATTGATTACCCAAATTTCCCTACATGTTTAGTAAATGGAAGAACTTCCTATAGAGAAGGGACAATCCAATTCCTACTTAACTCCCTGCAATATCATAATCCCCTTCGAATACCATAACTCTTCGTTGCATAAAATTTCCTTACAAGAATGTTGTTGATGCCAAAAAATGACAAGGTAACAACCCTCTGTGGGAAACTCAGTTTTAGGGGGGGACCTATTGCACCAAACTGAGTAACCTCTAGATTTTTAAAGAAGTCGGCTTCTTCTATAACTAGGGTTTTTGAATGGGAAAATGAAGTAGATATAAAATAAAAGGATCTAACTAAGGCAATACACCAAGATTTAGATGTTAGGCACAATAAATCTATTTTGCGGATATGACTTAAGGGCCCGTTGGGTAGTCTGCTACATTCTAGAATGGCAAAATAAAATTAGAAGCCTGAGTGATTCATTATATGACAAAATAACTTCATACATTTTTACTAGAAAGAAGAGTCCAAGACATGATCTAAACCAGCAAGCTTGTATTAATTTATAGAAGTCTGGGAATGAAACATCCAGTACAATAATGGGACAATAAAACTTATCAAATATCAAAGAAAATAGAAAAGCCAAACAATGGCATAGTCTATGAGTTCTTTACAATAATCTAATAGAGCAATTAAAGGCCTGGTTCTTCTATCAATTTCTCTACCCAAATCCGAACTAAAAATTGGAACTCTTGGAACCCCTTGCTTTGAAAGAAGAAACAATATTTATAATGAAAAACCCAGCTTGATGAGTAAGCAACAAGAAATATTCTATGATCATGAGCAATGGTGCATTAGTAATGATTCGCCCTTAGCCATTGCAACTGAAAAGATTCAGGCCATGAACGAGGATATCCAAGGGCCAGATGCATCCCCTGCGAATGATGGTAGTGGTCCCAACAAACCAGAGCTTGGACACATGCAATCCATTTATGGCAGCAATTACAGAATATGGTAGCTGGTGATAGTTGTCACCTACTTGGATTTCCTTCGTGATGAAGCCTTTGGAAAATTATGTGGCAAGCGATTGGGGCTCAATGTTCATCCTTTCTTTTGAGCGATGAATATCTTGTGCTATGAAAACACGTGGAGGTCTTCAATAGATGAGCGTGAACTGATGCTAAGAAGACACGTGACAAGATGGTCGAGGCCCGAAGGGAGAGCGATGCAAAGAGGCAAGAAATATTATGAATGGCTGACACGTGGAAGCCTAGCACAAGCTTTTGCGAAAGGAACCCAGCATTACCTTTTTCTCTTGAGGGAATGGCTGATACTTAGGCAAAGGAACCCAAAAATTTTCTGGCCTATAGACCAGAGACTTATCCATTTAGACGACACGGTCAGAGCTTGGAGAGGGCAGCCTGAAGGGGCTGCCATTCATCTTTAGATGGAGGTGATACGTCACAAAAATTTTCCTATGCTCCATGAAGCTCGATCAATTCTTTGTAAGGTAGCATTGATGATATATTGGCCCATGACTCGCATTGAAAAAGAATATGTGTGATTGGCTGAGTGATGTTCTCAAAATCCTCTACAACAAGGGGTTGGCCGTAATCCTAAAAGGCAGACACATCCCGTTGCTTTTCCTCAATATTTGTTGTAATATGCTCCATTGTGGCTACTTACTCATCCTTAAGGAACAAAGAAGGCAGACCCATCTGAACTAGGTGGGAGAACCTAGCTCGCAAGCCATTCATGGTTTGATCCAGCCTGGTGACACATTCGTTGGCATGAAGAATAACTGCTCGAAACGAATGACTCTATTGGTTGTTTTAGCAGTGGCCCTTCGGTCCTCAACCCCTACATTTTCCAAGACATCATTTGGGACCTGGTATAACCCATTTAGTAATTTCTCAGCCTCTAGAACCTTTTGCTCGATGGACTGAGGAAATTGTATGATCGCCTCATGAACCCTTCTACTCAGATTGGTTGCCTCTACCATAAATCAGAGTGTCGACTGTAGAGTTAAGCAGAAGGCCTTCACTCTTTCCCAATATGAAATATGCAACTACTGGGCTATCTGAAGAAGTTTCATTTGATAGGCCAAGGGTAGGGCTGAGTCCTTCAATAGGGCGATCTCCTCATTCCTTTGTTCTATATCATGTGTGAGTGTTGCAACCCTTTGGTTTGTTGTGCTGAGTTTCTCCTGCAAGCTCCATGATTTTATGAGCCAGCTAGCTTTGGCTCGCTCCTTGTTTATCGCTTCTTTCTCCACTATGGACCTAAGTTCCACAATTTAATTCTCCCATTGAGCGCAACAGGTCTGAAAATCAACATCCTTTTTCTGCACCTGCATTTCTAAACGATGAAGCTCCTCATCTTTCCATTGCAATTCTAGCCCCAATTTTGTGAATTGGTCTTGATAATTCTAGTTCTTTTGCTGTAGCTCAACAGCTAGATTAGGGTTGAGCGATCGAAGCTTTGCCAATTATTCCCGTTTCTTTGCTTTTTTTGTCTCCCTCTGCTGTGATAGGCACTTAAACTCAACCTCCATAGCTTTTTCCTTGGAAAGCAAGACATCGACTCTATCCTTCAGGTTTTTCAATTCCTCTTCATTTTTCTTGAGCTAACGACCGGACTTGAGAAAGTCAGTGGTAACTACCCGTTGTGTTTCCTCCATGAGTTCCACCTTTTCCCACGGTTGGGCTATGCTTAGGTCAAGCCCCATAATGTACATGTTGTAATCATCCAGCTGCATCTCTCCTTGCGGTTTGCTGACAGTCGAGAACATAGTCACAAAGTGTAGCGACTATTGAGCCTCATGGAAAATAGTATATATCTTTGGCTCTGCTAGTCTCTTAGCATCCTTAGCTCTTCTCTTCTAATTTCTGACCACTCACGCTTGTTTAGTTTTGTCGCCTTCCAATAGGAATTCCATGGGCGATTTGATGATTCCACCTGCGAAAGGTGCACCCGAAGGAAGGGAGAAAGGGAATGAAAGGACATCAGTCCCGGGTGACTTGGGTGAAAGCACGAAGTTGGGTCCACGAAACATGGAAGTTTTTTCCTTAGCCAAAAAAATGAAATTGGCTAAGCAAAAACGAGATCTCAATTTTTAAGAACGGGATCCCGAGTTATAAAAATTGGGATCCTGTTATGGTTCAGGATCCCGAGCCTAAATCGAAAATGGGATCCCATTTTTTAAAATGCGGGATCCCATTTACTAGAGGGTCCCGAACCGGTAGAGAGGGAATAGGATCCTGGTTTCTAAATAACGGGATCCCGATTTGTAAGAATCGGGATCCCGTTATTTAGAAACCGGGATCTCGTTTCGTCCCCGTCGGTTTGGGACCCTCTAGCAAATGGGATCCCATTTGCTAGAGGGTCCCGAACCGGCGGAGAGGAAACAGGATCCCAGTTTCCTCTCACTATTTATTTTTTTAGAAATGAAGAAAAATTCATTTTCCCCTGTGCACACGGGATCCCGATTTGTGACCAACAGTGACTGCCAAAAGACCTCCAAGTACCCGCATTCTTCCTCTTTTTTTGCGTTTTTACATTCGAAATTGAAATGATTGTTAAATTTACTGTTTCTAGCATGTTTATTTCAAATTTTATTTCCATTTTATGCATTTTATTTCATGTTATTTTTGAAATAAGAAATTTTAGAAATAGATTAAAAAATACGTCAAATTGTGAAAATTTTCAATAGAAACAAAAAAAAAAACTTGAATTGTATTTTAGAAACAAAATTTAACTTTTGAAACTTGAATTATTTGATGAAACAAAAAAAAATGCATTTCAAAACCCTAGAAATTGAAATAAATTGAAAATTTGCATTTAGAAACCCTAATTAAGCTTTTTGAAATCTCAAATTCAAATCAAAGCAAAAAAAAAAGAATTTCAAAACTCTAGTTTGAATTGAAACTAAAAAATTGTATCAAAAACCCTAATTTCTTAGAAATTGAAACCCTGAATTGAATTGAAACAATAAAAATTGCTAAAACGCTAAATTGAAATCGAACAAATCATTTTGATTTAGAAAACCCTAATATTTGAGCTCAAGAAAATTCCTTTTGCATTGCTTAAATATTTTAAATTTTATTTGCATTGTATGGATAAAATGATATGTTAAATTTTAGTTTCAATGTTAAATTATAATTAGATTAGAAAAACTTTCCATTTTTTGTGAAATGAGTACATTATTGCTATATGAATTTTCATTTAGAACTATCTTTTATATGAATTTTGATAATTAATTTTGGGTCAAATAATCAGTCTATTAAAAAGATGAAATAAAAATAAAACAAAATTAAAACACATGCCAAATTCTAAATCTAGCTTCATCTAGGGTCTATTCAAAACCTTAAGTGAGGATTAAATTCAAAATCTAGCTTCATCTAGGGATCTAGGGTTCTTGAATTGAAGTTGAACTACTTAAGAAGAAATGTGGTATTTCGATGAAACCTTTTGTGAATAATGATCAAGTGTAATTAAATGATAAAATAAAGACAATTGAATGCCTTCAAATACTAAGCAAGTTCAGTTGGCTCATAATGTTTTAGTAAATGTGTAAGGGATGGAAATTTTTGAATTTAAATTTTAAAATTTTAATGATTAAATCCATGGTTTAGGATTTACCATATGTACTTAGAGTATTGGTCTAGGATTTAAATTTTTGCACTAGTTACCTAGACACTAAATAATGTAAATATTCTTGTTTTCTAAGTTCTTTTAGGTTCTTTCAATTACAAACAATCTAAAATAAAATGCTTTCAATTCAACATTAACTAATTTTATATTATACATGTTTTATATCATAAAATTCATTTAAGTGAGTTCAATATTAATGAAAAAAATATTAAATAAAATAATCTTATATTCAATTAAAAAAACATCCAGTTAAAATATACATCAAACTCAATCTTAATCACTCATAATTATGTGTTTCTATTACAAAAATAGTCAATCTATTCATAAACTAGGCACTAACTTGCAAGTCCATTATTCCAAGGGCCACCCAAACTTCACCCTAAGTTCATTAAACCCTAAGCCCCAAACTCTATAATCTAAACCCTCAACACTAAAGCATCCATTTTGTCTTAGGACCTTATAATCAAATTTGGTTGCCTTAGGCAACTCCACCAAATTTGATTCCCTTAAGCCATGTCATTTTGTCGTAGAACGTTACTACAAAGATCCCCTTAAGCCAAATTTGATTCCCTTAAGCCATGTCATTTTGTAGTAGAACCTTACTACAAAGATCCCCTTAAGCCATCGTATTACCGTAAACCCTAAACTCAAAACTATAAACCCTAAACAAGCTAAAGACATCATTTTTTCACCAAATTTTATTCACTTGAGCCATGTCATTTTGTCCTAGGACCTCACTAGACATAGATCTCTTTAAGCCATCCTATCACCCTAAATCGTAAATCAATGTCTTAAGGGGTCCTAATATGACATTTCTTAATGGGATGAAAGAAGTTTTTAAAATTTGGTGAAGTTGCCCATGGCAACCAAGTTTAACAATAACAAGATTGTGCAAGATTATAATATGGATGATATTTGAAACAAGACCTATCTCAATCAATTGTTCCACAAGAAAATGTTCTTCACTAAAGCATTCATTTTGTCTTAGGACCTTAAAATCAAATTTGGTTTCCTTAGGCAACTCCACCAAATTTGATTCCCTTAAGCCATGTTATTTTGTCCTAGGACCTCACTAGACATAGATCCCCTTAAGCCATCCTATCACCCTAGATCATAAATCGATGTCTTAAGGGGTCCTAATATGACATTTCTTAATGGGATCAAATAATTTCTTAAAATTTGGTGAAGTTGCCCAAGGAAACCAAATTTAACAATAACAAGATTGTGCAAGATTATAATATGAATGATATTTCATGATCTAGGTTGGTGAGTTGAAACAAGACCTATCTCAATCAACTATTCCACAAGAAAATGTTCTTCACTAAAACATTCATTTTGTCTAAGTTCTTTTAGGTTCTTTCAATTACAAACAATCTAAAATAAAATACTTTCAATTCAACATTAACTAATTTTATATTATACATGTTTTATATCATAAAATTCATTTAAGTGAGTTCAATATTAATGAAAAAAATATTAAATAAAATAATATTATATTCAATTAAAAAAACATCCAGTTAAAATATACATCAAACTCAATCTTAATCACACATAATTATGTGTTTCTATTATGGAAATAGTCCGCGATGTAGCGAGAGTGCGTGGCTGACCGATACTGCACACCACCATTTGACTATTGCAATTCTTTTTCTAATCGCTGGTCATATGTATAGGACCAATTGGAGTATTGGTCATAACCTCAAAGAAATTTTGGAAGCTCATAAAGGTCCATTTACAGGAGAAGGGCATAGAGGTCTTTACGAGATCTTAACTACTTCATGGCATGCTCAATTAGCTCTGAACCTAGCTATGTTAGGGTCTTTGACTATTGTCGTAGCTCACCATATGTATGCTATGCCTCCCTATCCATATCTAGCTACTGACTATGGTACCCAACTGTCTCTGTTCACGCACCATATGTGGATTGGTGGATTTCTCATAGTTGGTGCTGCTGCACATGCAGCTATTTTTATGGTAAGGGACTATGATCCGACTACTCAATACAACAATCTTTTAGACCGTGTTCTGAGACATCGTGATGCAATTGTATCACACCTCAACTGGGCATGTATTTTCTTAGGCTTCCATAGTTTTGGTCTATATATTCATAATGATACTATGAGTGCTTTAGGACGTCCTAAAGATATGTTTTGGAATCTTCTTTGGGACAATTGTTGAAGGTATTGCGAGACAACCAGAAGCGGAGGGTAAAATACGAGGTACCTTACTGCTAAGTTTAGCTTTTATGGAAGCTTTAACTATTTATGGATTAGTTGTAGCTCTAGCACTTTTATTTGCTAATCCGTTTGTTTGATCTGAGAGACCAAAATACGTACCCTTCGGGATTTTAAATACCCCCCCTCTATCAATTTTCTTGTTCAGCCAATAGGGGAGGGGCTGATCCAAAATAATGGACTTACTTCATAAAATAAAAAAATATTCATAAACTAGGCAACCAAATTTAACAATAACAAGATTGTGCAAGATTATAATATGAATGATATTTGAAACAAGACCTATCTCAATCAATTGTTCCACAAGAAAATGTTCTTCACTAAAGCATTCATTTTGTCTTAGGATCTTAAAATCAAATTTGGTTGCCTTAGGCAACTCCACCAAATTTGATTCCCTTAAGCCATGTTATTTTGTCATGATCTAGGTTGATTAATTTATGGTTTAGGGTGGTAGGATGGCTTAAGGGGATCTATGTTAAACTCTAAACCATAAACCCTATAACATTCATAGATTGTCTAATATTAATAGTTAATTGTATTTTCATTCAAGTAACTTGCCTTAGACATAAATGAGGCTTAAAAGTTTATTTTATCATATGTATTCAATTAGGCCATTTATATTGAATGGTTTAAGGGTATAAATCCTAAACATGTATCTTACATTTTGAAATTACAAATCTAATGTAGGTTCACTCATATCTTCTAGATATCACATGGATCGATTCAATAATATTCGCAATCAACCTCCATGCCCTCCATCTCCACCACCTTCACCTCCACCTCCACCCACTCCACCTCATAACCCCCCACCTCCACCACCTGAAATCGATGGTGCTCGTTTGCAAGCACGGATCAATTCCAATGTTAGAACCATCCAAGATCAAATTAACATTATTCAAAATGAAAAATTTGTCGCACCAATTGTGAGGATGATTGCATCTAGGATGCAAACCATTGTTGATGCTATCAGGGCTATGGATGGGATCTTAGATGAGCATCGACAATGGATAGAGGAGAGGAGAACTTCTGATTCTGAAAAGGAAAAATGCAAATAAATGAAGAGATGCAGTAGAAAGCCACAATAGTTTTTAAATTAAGACAATGATCTTAAATAGTTATGAATTTATGAATTTGGTGAACGATGGATATTTTGTTTGACGTGAATTTATGATTTTGGTTCTAGATGGATATTTTTAGATGGATGGTTCTAGATGGATATATATACATGCATTAGACATAAAATGAGCTTTTTGTGAATGTTTCAATTTTATTGTTTACTATGTACACATGTATTAAAATTGCACATATAGTTGTTAAATTTTGAAATTTGTATGTACATAGTTTACTTTAATGATGTATGCATGCAAATTATGCATGGTATTTTTTATTTTAATGTATGTACATGTTAAATGTATGTATGTTAAATGCATGGTATTTTTTTATTTTAAATGTATGTACATAGTTTACTTGATCAAGTTCAATCAATGTATATGTGTGTTTCAATTTTATATGATCTTAATATATGTATGCATGTATCATATTTAAACAAATTTGCATGTGTGTTTCAAATTTAACTATTTCTTGTAATTTTTTAAGTTTGTATGTTAATTTAGTATAATTTAATGCAGGTGCACACTTATATCTCATATCATGGATGATTTTAATATTGATGATATCATCAATCCACCAGCTCAGCCACCTTCAGCTCCCCCTCCACCTCCCCCTCCACAATCTATTGCATCTGATGAGGCTCACTTACAAGCATGCATAAATGATCAGGTTGCATCAATACAGAATCAAATCAATGCTATGTAGAGTCAAGCATTGATTCCACCCCATGTTAGACATTTTGCATCTACAATGCAAAACGTTGTGGATGCCATTAGGACCATTGATTCTGATCTAGATAGGCATAGACGAGACAAAGAACAAATGAGACAATTTTATGTTGATGGTCTCTCTTATAAAGAAATATTAGACCTTAAAATAATGAAATCCCACCTAGCCCCCTACTTTCTCGACCTCGTTACTCGACAGCGCATTCCTGCGAACAAATCTAGAATATCCATGAGGTGGTCCATACATCCACAGATGAGTGCACATTTTTGGGATCGATGGTATATGGTTTTTGATAGTCCCCCACATGCTAATTGGGAGTGCCCATTGTATTTTTTGAGGAAATTATATGTAGAGTTTGTTATGGGACACAAGCCCAATTATTTTGATTTTAAATCATTTCAAGGTGTTGGTGGTGGCATGCCACAACAGAGGTTAGGGGCAAGGGTTGATTCCCAATGCCCTGTGCATGCACAACCCCTTGTTGTTGCTCTTGGTCCTCCCATTCCTGCACCTATGCATCATCAATCTATGGTCTTGACATTAGGTTCCCTTAGTACACTCGCAGGAGACCTTGATCAACATGCTTCTACGATAGCAGGTGGAGAGCATAAAGATGATGATGATGGTGGAGTGTTCTATGGAGCTGGTCTGAGTACCACTCCAGGAGTGTCGAGGCCCGTCCCACATGTATGTACCGGTTGCCATCAAGTATGCTATGGACCTGATCAGACCACACCTAGTTTAGGTGGACGTGGAGATTCTGGTGGTTCATTTGGTCACATTAGTTCATTTGTAGAGTTTCTTACAAGAGGCAAACATCCTGAGGACACTGGTACACAGGTATAAATATGCATCTACATGTTCATTTTATAAGAATTTTGATGAATGTATATATCAAAGTAAAGTTTGCAATACATTTTAACAATCAAACTATTTGGTGTACAGACTATAGTAATGATGGGGCAATCATTCATTCCATGAGTACATACATCGACACTAGTCCTAATCGACAACCCTTATGGGGTATTTTGATTTCAATTTTTTAAATTATAAATGAAATGATTTTTAACTTGAGTTTTAAATTTATAATAGAATAACATATATGTTTGAAATATTAATGTTGGTTTAGGCGAGTCAATCGGCTTCCACGTTGATTCCACTCGAGGGGTTGATGAGCACTCCTCCACTATCGACCGTCATAGACCAGGGGCAGGTACATTTATATTGTAAATTGTTTAACTTACATTAGTATAGTTACAATTATGAATTTTTAATTCACTATATATATGAAATGTGCATGTACACTTGAAAATATTATAAGCTTGTGTTACATGTGTCTACATGTCTGTCTAGGTTGATACCACAATCAGAATGGGCATTAGGCAAACATTAGATTTTGCGGTTACTCATGAGGCCTCTGATTTTCAGGTTGTTTAAATAAATTTCTACACAAAATGTGCAAACTTGAATATATATATATATATATATATATACCTAATTCAAGTATGTACATGCTTTAACTTTGATCTTCTAGGACTTTGTTAGTGTGACTTTCAACCCTGACCCAGACATAGTTACACCTCTAGGAGGGCATGTGGAGCAGGCTCCAGATCAAATGGTAATTTAAATTTTTTATTATATTTAAATTCAATTATAAATTATATATTGTGAATATATAACTAAATAATTTTAAATTTCAAATTGAATATTAATATAATTTGAGCTAATACATGTTTTAAATTCTTTTTCTTTTATAGCATGTGACACATCTAGTAGTTGAGAATGTACAAACATTTCCTGTAGAAGAGGGTGCACAACCTATGGATATGGTACAATTAAAATATGATAAATTATAAATTAATTTCAATTAAATCATTTTTAATTGTAGACTTGTGCATCTAATTTCAAATTTTTTTGTTTTGTTTGTGTAGATTGATTCAGAGAATGTAGAGGTTGCTTCAAGTGCAGTAGAGCATCCAAACCCAGATATGACGGTAATTTAATTTTAATATGATGAATTATAAATTAAATTGTCATTAAATTGTTTTTCATTGTCTTACATATGATTTCATCTTTCTCTTGTACAGAGTGTTTCAGGTCATCTGCATAGTCCGCATGGCACGAAGAGGTCTCTTGATTATGGAGACAATACATGACCTAGAAACATGATTTTGTGGGTTATATTTGTTTATTTTGTGGACTATATTTTTGGTTTGTCACGTACTCTATTGGACTTTATAATTCATGGTTCTTGAGTATTTAGTTGGACTTTAGTTCATGGGTTGTACTATGATGGACTTTTTTTCATGCACTTAATATATTTACATAAATTATGGACTTTATTATTGTTTGAAATTTTAATTTACACATATACATTTATGCATTTTATGTTCATAGGCAAGATATTAATATAGGACATTAATGTGAAATTAAATATAAATATGAAATTAAAGTTGAAATTAATAGGACATTTTAATATTTATAGTTTACAAATTTAGTGATCTCATACATGATATGTACATTCAATAATTAGCTATAATTAGTCAATGAACTTATTCAATTCACGTCAATCAATAATTAGTCAATAAATCATAATTTACAATGTCTTTAGGGGATGTCTTAAGGGTTAATAATAGAATGCCTTAAAAGGATGTCTTAAGGGTTCATAATAGAACGTCTTAAGGGGATGTCTTAAGGGTTCATAATAGAATGTATAAAGGGTTCATAATACAATGTATTAATGGTTCAAAATATAATGTCTCAAGGGGATGCCTTAAGGGGTCATAATACAATGTCTTAAGGGGATGTCTTAAGGGGTCACAATACAATGTCTTAAGGGAATGTCTTAAGGGGTCATAATACAACATCTTAAAGATATAATTGATTTAACAATAATGTATGCATGAAATTTAGTGATTTGAAGACATACAAGGACATATATGTACATATATGTCATCTCAAAAAAATGATTACAAAATTTGGATATGCCATCTCAAGAACATCTCAAACTCATGCCTAGAATGTACTAGGTATTCACACCACCTAATATCAAAAAGGTACAAGCAATATCAATGAAATCATCAAAACATACATAATTTAATTTATATAAAACTAACTATATGTACACAACTCAAGTACCTGCATTTAAAAGTATTCCACATGTGTGTAGGTTGAATCCAAGTATCCTCTCCTTTTTGTTTCAAAGTATGAGATCAATGCAATGATGGCTTAAGGATACAAAAAAAGGATAATAAATCAATTTAAACTATTAATGTACAAGAAATATCAATATGTAATCAAAACATGTATTTAAATATATTTTTACTAATAATTACCTCTATTTAAAAAGACAATATAAAACTTAAACTATATTTACATGTATTTACTTATTCTATTGTACCATATGCATCCTCTCTCTTTTGCAATGCATCTATGATTGTCTCATGCTCTTCCATAGAAATTGTCCATAACACTTTATTTGTAGGTCTTCCGGGATACCAATCTAGTTTTATATTTGTTGCCACCACCAAATGTGAATAATGTATAATTTTTTTATGCGGTTCATAATCTTCGAATGCAGGTAGACCATTCTTCCTTGCTAGGTATTTTCGTAGCCAAGTGCCAACAACCACAACCGATCCTATTGGAAAATATGAAAACAATCATCATATAAGTTCTCAAATATTTCTTAATGAGATGAAAAACTTGTTCTAAAATATTGTTTAAGGGGATCAAAAAAATTGTTATCAAAATTTGCTTAAGGGGATGTCTTAAGGGGATCATGGTACCTGTTGGATAATGATAGCCATCATCATCTTCTCGAGGTGATATTAACTTATTTTTACTCTCCACACAATGAGCCAACCAATATTTTGTTTGCTTTTCATTCCCCTTAGGTGCAACAACAACATACACATGTCCTGCAAACAAAATTTGATTTAATAACTTGAGCATAGCAATATAAAAAAATTAGTATTACAAAATAACTTAATAAAGAGAAATTAAATGAAATAAATTGACTTAGATTAGCTTCTTGTACAAGGTCTGAAACACGGTCATAGTCTTCAGATGCAAACACTTGATCATTTTCTTCAATAGTTCTTTCATATTGATCATGTGCTTGTGAAGGTGTCAACAATCTTTGTTCCCACTTTTCAACCCATTCTGTATTTTCACATGCTTCCCAATCTCCTGAGATGCAAAACTGGCAAAAACATGCAAGCTCCCTTGTCTAGATAGTCCATGTGCTTGTTGTCGAACTCCTAAACGAATACCATTTAGTAGATCCACTAATTATCTCACAGTCAACTCTAGGTACAATGTTATCTTCTTCAACCAGCCAAAAGAATCAATGAACTCTAGAGTACTCACTCAAACCAGGTGTAGATAATATTGTATTACACCAATCGACAATCCCACGTGCATCTTTAAATTTTACTGCATCTTCAAATTTTAATTGTTCTCTAGCAAGAATTCTTTTGACACACACACCATCTCCATCATGTTCTCCTTTACCATGCCCAGCTTCAAAAAAACTCCATATATGTTGGACATTAAGCTCTTTGTGAATCCTACTTAACCAATAGAACATTCGAGCATTTTTGAACTACCCTGTACAATTATCTGACCATATGAGGTGTTCTTTCATATGGATTCCTCTTTCTCTTAAATTTTTGTAAAATATATTGAAACAATATTGAACAAACTTTGATGAGTGTAATTGGTTGTCACTCAAATAAAAATGATACTCCCTCAAAAAATTTCTATCATCCTCAGTGCTATTATTTGCATGTCTATAAACAATATGGACAAACATAGCTACTTGCACTGAATTATAATACTGTGATTGAATTTCCTCTTGCGGAGCTAGAGTATAATTTTCTGCAAAATCAACCACTGAAAGTATAGTACCAATTGGAAATGTGTTTCTACATGCGCGAAATTGGCCATCAAGCCATTGAGCATGTTGAGAGTGCATGATATATTTTGGTACTATCTTATTCTTAAATTCACTCATGAATGCATGCACACTAACTTTTTCTATAACTAAATCACAACGCTTTCCTATTTTTCCATCTTTTAAAGAATAGTGAACATTCTTAAATATTTTAACTTCTACTAATTGTTGTCCAAAATCATTATCAACACTTTCATGCATACAAATTCCTAAGAATGAAAGGTTTCCATAGTCAATGCATTGTCTAGAAATACAAGAACTTAAATAAAACAATTTACCATTAGATCTTTCACAAAACAAACTTGAAATAAATTCCCTTATTGCTTCAAGTGGCATATTAATACCACATTCCTGTATAATCAAGTTAGTATGCAAGGTACAATGTATATATCGAAAAACATCATAAAAATAACGAAATTGAACATGTGTTTTACAACAACAAGATATTCGTTGCTTATTAATTTTTACATACCACGGTTTACATTTTTCAAAAGACCTTTGACTTATTTTAATATTACTGGGTAACACTAAATCACCACAAAATTTTCTATAAAATTCAATTTGTGTTGTATCTATTAAGTGTTTTGGGTGAGGATTGCGAACTTTGGACCCCACCCTTAATTTTAAAACATCTCTAGCATTAGATGAAACCCTAGTATTTTCATGCCAATATTTTTCAATCAAAGATTTAATTTCAACATTCAATTTCATATCAGACCTCGGGAGTCGACCACTGAAACTCCAACCTTGGTTGATAGGATCATTTTCTATAATTATTCTTCTTTTTGCCACTCTTAGCAATTTTTTAGCATGTATTTTTAAAACTTCACTAATATTTCTTACCATTCTTTTATTCAAAGTTGCTTTATTAACTATAGCAGTTGTTATAGCTCTTCTTGCTGCATTTTTATCTTTAGATCGACTATTTTTTCCAATCGATTGAATGGCACTAGCAACAGTACACATAGCATGTTTCAATGATTGATCTTTTCTTTTTGGTTTAACAAAAAAGCCTAACCTTTTCATTATTTTCCTCATTTTTTGCATTCTCATCAATTTCATCATTAGTTGACATTGAATTGTAAGTTTTTTACGATAAAAGAATTTGTTGTATATTTTATTTGCATGTGTTCTTATCTGCCTCCAAGAAATTTGACCAGGAAGATTATCAAAAACACCACTTTCAATTTAAAAAAAAGTATTTTCATTAAATTCAACATCACATTCTAGATTTTCATCTTCATCTTCATTTTCATCTTCAATTTCATTTTCATTTTCAACTTCAAAATGATTTACATTTTCATCTTCAATTTCATTTTCATTTTCAACTTCAAAACAATTTACATTTTCATCTTCATTTTCATCAACAAAACAGTTTTCATTTTCATTTACATCAACAAAATGGTTTTCATTTTCATTTACATCAACAAAACGGTTTTTGTTTTCATTTTCAATAACAAGATTATTCTCAATTTCATTTTCAACAAATTCTATAAAATTTTCATCTCTCTAAATATTATCAATGTCAACATCGTTAAGTCCAGCATCTTGTAAAATTTCTACATATGAGTTTACAAATTCACTAACATGTGGATTTGAAGACGTACCTGGATTTGTGCATATTGAAACATTATCCATAGCATTGAAAGAGGGATTTGAATACATAGTAGGACTTGATTGTATAATCATATTCTTATCCAAATTCACTTCTTGCAAATTCACTTCATCTACAACCATGGTCTCCTCTATGTTTGCATCTTCAATAGTTGTGGAATTGGATGCTCCCCCATCATTCATTGATTTAATTCTCATTCTTCTTTCTCTTTGTCTCTATCTCTCATTTTCAATGTTTGCTTCAATTTCTTCAAGAGTCAATATCTTCCTCCTTTTATTATGAAATTTATTTCCCATGATTATAAAATTC
>CM021100.1:396042727-396166381 GCA_007115665.2 Sequoiadendron giganteum | reverse complement strand
TTTGGCACCAAGCTAAAATTAAAAGATAATGGAGTGGGAGAATATTCTTTATGTCTCTCTAATCTTCCCATGTCCCCAAGATCTCATGGTCAACCATCAACATCCATACAATAGGCTACAACAACTTCAACATTGAGTACACAAGCTTCAGTTCCCCTCACCAAATTTGATGGAAGATTTATCAAGGCAGATACTCAAGAAAGTGAAACAAAAGATAGGGCTATCCTTGATTGGCTCTATAAAGATGAAGATGAATCGGTCCAACATGTCAAGTTACCCACTGAGCAATATGGATAGGGTTATACAATAATGCAACAAATGGGTTATGAAGGAAATAACCCGATAGGCAAGAGAAAAGAAGGTATTGTTGAACCTATTCGACTAAAAACAATGCACCCTAGAGATAAAATTGGGTTAGGATATGGTGAGGATGCAAAGGAAGAAATAGTACAAAGAAAATCCAATGAGGAGTTAGCTGAAACAATTCTTAGAATACAAGAAAACAATTTTGACACTGACTCCAATGAATTTGAATGGGACACCATTTTTTATGAGGGACAAATAGGTGGATATTGTATAAAAATATACACCCACGCTCACACAAGGGGAAAGCTCAAGGCCTCCACTTGATTACGTCCTACAAAGTGACCATGACTCAAGTGATGACAATTCGATTCAAAATGATACAAATAATCGATAGGAGGATACCATCATAGATCTTCCCCATAGCGAAAACGATAATAGTATCATGACCTTAACCACCTGTGACCTTACCCAACCTGATGATCCATTTACCTTAGTCCATCCCGAACTCATTGATTGGAAACAAATTGCACCAATTGATATCCCAAATTTTCCCGATGATGAAACCATTGTAAACTTTCTTTGTTCATCCAACTCGGAAATAGGTTCCACTAGCGAATCACAAGATCAAAGTTTCAGAAAGGAAAGTGCCAAGTTTCTCAAGTACAAAATTAACAATATAAAAGAAAGATCTAATGGTCAAATCCTAACAAAGGCAGTATTAGATCATGAAAAGAGAAAAATAAAGAGCGTATCTAACAGTGAAAACCTTTCAAAGGCACTGGAAGATGGAAAACTTGACACTCTTCCTGAGCACTATCAGGAAAGGTCTTCTATTTTGATAGAACCAATAGAGGCACTCAATATAGGTACTACGGAATAGCCCAAAGTCTTGCAGCTTGCTGCATCCCTTACAGAAGAGGAAATTCCAAGATTCATAGAATTCCTCAAGGATAATCAAATTAATTTTGCATGGTCATACATAGATATGCCTAGATTAGATCTAAATCTCATCATGCATCATTTATCCATCATGCCAGGGGCAAAACCAGTGAAGCAAAAACTCAAAAAAATGCACCCACATGTTACATTACTGGTCAAAGAGGAGTTAAAGAAACTGTTAGATGTAGGATTCATTGGGTTTATAGACTATGCAGAATGGATCTCCAATAGTGTACCTATATCAAAGCTAGATGGACAAATTAAAATTTGTATAGATTTCAGGGATTTAAATAAAGCATGCCCAAAAGATGATTTCCCTCTACTGAACATAGATATGATTGTAGATTTGACTGTTGGACATGCTATGTATTCACTAATGGATGGATTTTTTGGATATAACCAGATAAAGATTTCACCTGAAGATCAAGATAAAACAGCATTCACATGTGCTTGGGGTACATATTGTTGGAATGTAATGTCATTTGGACTAAAAAATGCAAGAGCTACATACCAATGGGCAATGACTACAATTTTTCATGACATGATGCACACATTCATGGAGGATTATGTAGATGATCTCTTAGCCAAATCAAACACAAGGGAAGGACATTTAACTACCTTATCTGAAAAAAATGTCAGAATGGAAAGATTTAAAGTCAGAATTAATCCTAAGAAATGCATCTTTGGGGTGAAATCTGGAAAGCTTCTAGGCTATATTATGTCATAAAAGGGAATTGAGGTGGATCCAACTAAGGTACAAGTAATCCTCGATATGGCACCACCAAGGAAAATTAGTCAACTACGCTCATTACAAGGACGTTTGCAATCCATCAGGAGATTCATTGCACAACTAGCAGATAAGAGTTTACCATTCACTCATCTCTTACATAAGAATGTTCCATTTAAATGGGAAGACAGGTGTGAAGCAGCATTTTATCAGATAAAGAATTATCTAATGATTCCACCAATGTTGATTCCACCAGTGCAAGGTGAACCAGTCATATTGTATATTTTTGCCACAAAAGTGTCCTTGGGAGCATTATTGGCACATGAAGACAAAACAACAAAGGAGCGAGCAATATATTACATCAGTAGAACATTAACAAGCCATGAGATAAATTACACTTTCATTGAAAAATCTTGTTTGGCAGTAGTGTTTACTTCTCAAAAGTTATGACACTGTATGCTAGCTCATACAATAAAACTTGTGGCTAAGATTGATCCTTTAAAATATCTTCTAAGTAAGGCAACCCTAACTGGTAGATTGGCTAAATGGGTCATGATCCTAAGTGAGTTTGACATTCATTATGTGAATCAGAAGGCCATCAAAGGACAGGTCATAGCAGATCAGTTGGCAGAGGAACCAATGCAAGTGGAACATCCAATACACATTGATTTTTTTGACACTGATGTTTTCACAGAACCACTAAACAGTCATGTGCACTTTATTTTGATGGCTCCTACACTCAACATGGCTCGGGGGTAGGTATTCTTTTCATCACACCTCACGGACATACAATTCCAAAATCTTATCAACTGATGTTTCCCTGTATAAATAAGATAGCTGAGTATGAAGCACTATTAATTGGAATGAGAATTGCATTAGACTGGAGAATCACAAAACTACAAGTTTTTGGTGATTCACAACTTGTCATAAATCAGATAAATGAAGAATATCAAACTAAAGATGACAAGTTAATGCCTTACAAAAACATGGTGGACTATATCAAGTTCACGCAAATTCCATGTACTAACAATAAGGTTGTAGATTCCATGGCTACAATTGCATCACTACTCCAATTGTCAGAGAACCAAAAATGGTATGATTTCCTGGTGGAACAATTGTTTTCTCCTACTTATGATAATCCAAAAACCCAAATCATTTTTCACCTAACTGGTTTTGATTCTCCCTTGTATGGACAAATCTACGCTTATCTAAAATATACCATTTTGCCCCTAGATTTGTCTAGGAATCAGAAAAGGAATTTCATACGCCAATCTTCTCATTACACCGAAATTGCTGACATCTTGTACCAACATGGTCTTGATGGTACCCTCCTTTGATGTCTAGAATGTGATGAATAGGAAAAGGCCTTACAAGAGGTTCATGGTGGTATTTGTGGGATTCATTCAAGTGGACTAACCTTGGCTAAGAAACTTGTTAGAATGGGTTATTATTGGCTGACCATGGAAAAATAATCATTCATCTTTGTGAAAAAATGTTTGAAATGTCAAATTCATGGGAATCTCATTCACGCTCTTGCCCAGGAATTGCAACCCTTCACCACAACATGGCCTTTCACTCAATGGGGATTGGATCTAGTCAGTAAGATACACCCATCATCATCAAATGGACACAAGTTCATTATCATATCCACTAAGTACTTTACTAAGTGGATTGAGGTTGTTCCTTTAACAATTGTTACCGATAAACAAATTTCATCCTTCATTTTGAACTATATCATATGTCGGTATGGCATTCCCAACTCTATTATCACAAATAATGGAAGACCTTTTAAAAATCAAGATGTTGATGAACTCTATGAAAGATTTCACATCCAACACAAGTTCTCTATGCCTTATTATCCATAGGGAAATGGCCATGCAGAGGCCTCAAACAAAACAATTTTGAAGATTCTGAAGAAAATAGTGAATGATGTCGGCCATGATTGGCATGTCCAATTAAATCCAGCTTTATGGGCATACAAAACCAGCATTCATACGCCAATAGGCACCACGCCGTATGCTTTGGTTTATGGATCATAATCCATTTTTCCCTTGGAAGTTGAGATTGCCTTACTGCGAGTATCACTGAAGGGGCTCATAAATGGTGAGGATTATAGAGTATCAAGACTGCAAGAGCTGGAATTGCTTGATGAGCGGCGACAAAGTGCAACTAATCATTTAAAGGGTTATCAACAAGTTATGTCCCGCAGTTACAATCACAGAGTCAAACCATGAACTTTTCAAGTAGGTGACTTAGTCCTCAAAGAAAATCCTCATAATTGGCAAGATCGGGAAAAGAAAGTCAAGTTTGAGCCCAATTGGCTGGGTCCATTCGTCATTATTGCGACATATGGATCAGGGGAATATCAGTTATCAATTCCAGAAGGGGACCTGCTTGAAGATTTGACCAACAACATCCACCTGAAGAAGTTCTATGTTTGAAAAATAATAAAAAATGCAAAAAAATCAAAAACATCAAAAACATCAAAATACAAAAAAAATAAAATCAAAAAGAGAAAACTACAAAAAAATATAGAAAAATCAAAAGAAAAAAATCGTTGCCTTGATGAAAACCTGGCAAACAGGCATCTTGGTAACAAGAAAAAAATCATAAAATAAAAAAAAGTGCAATAAAAACAAATGGTGAAAACCTGGCAAATAGGCACTATTTGTGATTTGGTTAGCTCTCCCATCTATTAAGATACATTCTGCATTATTCATATCTATTTTTCATCAGCATCACAGGCATGCCTGGCCATCGTATCCACATCATGCACCCAACATTTCCTTGAAATGGCAAGGATTTCATCATGGCTTGATGATTAGTGTTATCGTTAGAATTAGGTTGTGTCTTATCTAGAGTCAGAGTGCGAGGTCATTGGGGGCAATCAGCTTTTGAACTTTTTTTTAGTAGACAAACGACAACATGTGTCAAGTATCAAAATATCATAAAACCAAACAAAATTTCCAATCAAACTGGGTCAAAACAACTATCAGACAAGAGACTGAACAAATTGGATGATCTCAATCTAAGTTAAAATGAATGAAAAACTTAAAGCATAAGTTGAATTGTTGTTTTGACATTTGATGACATCATATCTCTAGAGTGGTTCAATGATGTACTAAACTAGAATCACAAGGAAGGAATATATTTTTTCTTTGATTGTTGTTTGTAAGCTAATCACTAGTATTGTGCAAGTTTGTCACAAAACATAGTGACATTTTTGGATTTGCATAAGAAACTGGTTAACGTTTGTCTGTTTGTGCAAACAATACTCAAGTCATCTGGGTTCAATTATACCTTGATGCTTGTATTAACTTGCTATATCAAACATCATGAAGGTTGTACTCAGGTTATCATCGGTGCTAACTCCCCGTTGATGCTTGTACTAAACTTTCAACATATCAAAAGGCTCAATGATGAAAATTAAGCACATAATTGGTTTACAAAATGACAACAGTGAAATGATTCAGTTGAAATTTTAGGATTGCATGATTCATTTAGATTGCATTCATTTTTGTTTTTATGGCTATATGAAAGATTCTTGGAGGTTGGAAATAATACATATCTCTTTTTAAGACATCGATTGAGTACACTTGGACATTTATTAAATCTCATTTCATTATCGTTTTCATATTTCATCACATCATTCATGTTTTATATATCATCATTTAGGTTATCATGATCATTTTCACACCAATTACATTGTACATTTCCATTTATTGACTTTCATATCATTTTCATTATCGTTATCAACATTATCATTATTAGTTACCATTCATTTTCATTATCATAATCATTATTCATATCACATTTGCATATTAGTATTGACATATAGATCATTTCATCATCATTTACATATCATTTTCATCATCATTTATTATTTCATATCATTAATCATTTATTACTATTTTAAATCATTCATCTCATCATTGTTATGTCAAATTTTCACCTTATTTTCATATTATTTCATGTATCTTCATAATCAATTTACATCACACATCATTTGCATAATCATACATTGAGAAAAACAAAAGTGCATCCATTGCATTCATTACATACATACTCCATACATCATGTAGAACCATCAAATCATTCACATTGCATCATCATATTAAACTCTAGAAAATTATTTCATTTGTAGGATCATCCAACCATAAATCATCATAATTCATATCATATGCATCCATTAACATATGATCATCCATAAAAATGCATAATTATAAACAACATAACATATAGAAATAAAAATACATACATAACCATTCATCATAAAATCATCAAGGACATATGCATATCAAAAATCGCCACTGCATATCATAATCTCATCAAAAATAAATGTCCATGGGTACAAGGATATCAAATGTCTAAAAAAGATATATAAGTACAATAAAAGGGGTGTATACATAATCATCACTGAGGGGTATCTGGATGGGGATCATGACTACTACTACCTTCAGAGTTGGTAGGTCTTTGAGGATCTCTATTGCCTGAAGCACCTATCTCTCATCTGAGAGGTAGTGTCACACTCCTAGTGGAACTCCTGGTATGACTACATGAGTGGGTACGTGATCGGGTCCCTGACTGCGTATAGGCTATCCTTTTCTCAGGGGGTACCACCTCAAAGTATCTCATCCTGTAATACTTCGCCTAGCGGGCAGTCTCCAATCCCTCTACAACAACCTCTCCAATAGAGGTACTCTCAACTGATCTCAGGAGTCTCTGTACAGCCCTCTCTGCCTGTACAAACCGCTCTCTGAAACTATCCCACTCTGTAGTAAGCTAGGCTATCTATGCGTCAGGAGGTGGTGGTTGTGCTATCTGTATTTATAGCTCATTGATGGTGGCCTGTGCCTATGCTAAATGGCTCTGAAGAGCTTAGACCTATGCCTGAAGTGTTTCAATATGTCCCTGTGATGGAATCATCTCCCATGTACGAGGGAACCTCTCTCTAATCTGGAGGATTTTAAAATCCTCTTATAACATCAATTTAGCAATCAAATCTGATCATCAACAAGGAACATCAATCAATCAGGAAATCATATAATCATATCAAGTAGGAAAATCTATCATTACTATTTGTTTTTCGTCAAGCATGGAAACAAATTTAGCAGCCAATCGACTCAAAATCAACATCTATACTATTTGTTTTTCAATTCAGAAAGCAAATTTATTAGAGTCAACATTAACATCTTACTATTTGTTTTCAAGCATGAAGAAAAAATTATCAGATCATCACCGAAATCAAGTTAATCTATCCTTGGTGTTATTCAAAATCATCAAATCACTTGTCTAATAAAATAACAAATATCAACAAATCAACAAATCAGTCTCAAATTTTCAAATGTAGCAAAAATTCATGGATGCGCTAAAATAGTCTTTCAATGTGCTAAATCAGTCAATGCACTACTTTATCCATGGATGCGCTAAAACAGAGAACCAAAGAGCTAAATTGTCAATGTGCTATTCTATAAGGGGTATGCACTAAATTATCTAGCCTATGCACAATTCTAGCCTATGTGCTAATCAAGAATCATATGTGCACAGTCTTCACCTATGCGCTATTCTAGTCTATGTGCTAAATTTCTCATTTGTGCGCTAGTCTGTTTCATCGATGCACTAATTTGAATGTGCTAATCGGCTTAATCTATGCGCTAATCTACGGTTCGCGTGCGCTAAATCAAAATCCTATGCACTAAAATAGAATTTTGAAAGATAAAAAAAAGGAAAAATTTGTGCAAAATTCAAAGGGGGATCGTGCAAATCTTACTGGAGGTCTGTAAGCTGCTGGTCTCTGATGACGGAAGGCTCACTCGAATCGGTAGCACTCGTAGTGGATCGACATTTTGAAATTCTCTATCAGAGCTCTGAAAATCATAAAAGGCTATTGTTCAAATGCCAATGACTTTTTACCTTTTCCAACTTTTAAGGGGGTAAATAAGGTAAGGTTATTTTTATTTCTACCCTATAGAGCACTATTTCGGAAGATAAATCGAAAAATATCCTTTAAAATCATTTAAAATCTTTGAATCATCATTAGTATCATTCATCAACGCGATTCCCGAGGGGGCATATAGCATCATTAGTCAGTTTTTCAAAGTCAAGGGAAAATTTTTGAAATCTAAATTTTTCTTTGAAGCAATGCATAAAACACATCACTTCAAAGAGGGGCAAAATGTATACATCTAAAAATGGTCATTGCAAAAACCTATTAATTAATTAAATATGGATTATTTAATTAATATTCTAAAAGTCATCTACATATAAATAAATTTAATTATTTATTTATATCATTCATTTTTATAATTCTTCTAGTTTAATTAAATAAATAAGTTTATTTAATTATTACTATCTTCCTCTTAATTAAATTAAATAAATTTCATTGTTTATTTATATTAATTATCATGTTATTCTAAATTTGAATTTTTGAATAAGGGAATATTCTTCTAACTCATTCTTCACTCCACATTTAAATTAAATATTGTAAATATTTGATTTAACACCTTTTGCACCTCTCATATAATTAAATATTATAAATATTTAATTACACACCTTTTTCATCCCTCACATAATTAAATATTAATTGTTTAATTATGGAAACTTCTAAAATCCATGTTACATGTAATTAAATAAATTTATTTATTTAATTAGGAATTTATCCTCAACTTTCAACCAACTTTCATAAATGAAATGACAAATGGCAATTTGTCTCCATTTTTGAATGAGGATGGTTTTGTGGGTTGAAAACATTCTTCCATTATTCTTTCGACCTTCCACCTTTCTCTCAACCTCTAGAATCTCTCACCATTCATCTTGACAGGTTCGAATTTGACCGTTGATCTTTGCCAACTAGATTCTTGCCTCCAAAAATTTATAAATACAACACTTTAGTGAGTAGATTTCAGCCTAGATTTTGTGAATTGAGTGCAATTACTATAGTTGCATTCGAATCAAAATTTTAGCATAGCATTTCAAGTTCATAGAATTTTAGTTTCATATCATAACTTAAATCATTTAGCAATGGATAGGCATGTTGCATAAACTCATTCTCTAAGTTGTCATTCTGCCAAAGCCGCTTCATACACCAACTGAGAGCCAACAACTTACAACAGATCCTTGGAGATAGAGGACAATGGAACGCTTTTGAAGGAGCTTTTGTTTAGAGTTTGGTTTACTTTTAATTAGTTTCCTTTGATTTAATGTTTCATTGGTGTGTTAGTTTAACTTATTAGTTGTTCCACATATTCTTACACACAAATACCAACAAGAGACACATTTGCATTAGGTTCTACCCATTGTGGGGTGTGCTTGGTTGTTTTAATCATTTAGTCAATAGAAGTAGCTAAGGGTGTAATGTCATTGTTTATTGTGTTATAATGTTATTATTATAGTTGATTAATGTTTCAAAAATTAAAAAAAAATATTCATGTGGGGTGTGCTTGTTGTTTTAAATATTTAATTAATAGAAGTAGCTAGGGGTGTAATGTGATTGTTTGTTGTTGTATAATGCTATTATTATAGTTGATTAATGTTGCAAAAATAAAAATAAAAAAATTTCATATGGGTGTGCTTTGTTGTTTTAAACATTTAGTTAATAGAAGTAGGTAGGAGTGTAATACGATTGTTTGTTGTTGTATAATATTATTATTATTATAGTTAATTAATATTGCAAAAATTTAAAATATTCAATTATACAAATTATATATATATATATATAATTACATGTATATTTTTTAAAATCTCTATCTTAATGGATAGATTTTATTGAAATATTAATTGTAGATAGATAAATTTTATTATGATATTTACTACACACTTGGTAAACAAATATAAAATATTTAAAATACTACCTGTAAGTCAACAATGTAATTATATGATGATGTATGTAATAGTGCCCATGTCATTCAAATCATTAATAGGTTTGAAATTTGATTCAATGAATTAAATGTATTGCATTGCACATAATTTAGAAAAAAACTGAAAAATCCTAATTTTTGGACTGACTGCTGACAACATGAACCAATAAAAAGAAAGAGAAAGAATAATTTAACAATTTTAGAAATAGACAATTAAAAATAGACTATATAAAATTGTTGGTCAAGATTTTAACTCTAGATGTTCATTGATTGGACTACCAGTTAAAAAAATTGCATGCAATGAATGCACTAGTATTCTACCTTGGGAAGAACTAATAATAGTTTTATGAAAGTATAAGCGGTTCACTTTAGTCAAGTTAAATTAGATATTGATCCCAACTATATGACATGAAAATAATGGGTAATCAAGATTTCATAAGTTTCCAATTATAGATTATAAGGATTTTCTATGATTGTTTAATTGATAAAAAATCTAAAACCAAAGGTAAGTTCAATTGTAATCACACAAGTCATAAAGCTAGTTGTAAAATATTATAATAGACATTGATCACTATTTATGTTAATGTATGTGAGAATAGTTATTAGTAAAATAATTATTAATCTAATAATGCTAATTAAAGTTAGGCATCCACTAATATAATCCAATATTTGTTAGCTTTATTATAGTCAATTACTATAACTTGAAACATGTAAAGAGAAAGTAGTTTTTACATTCATACTAGTGATTTGGTTCAACTATATACATTAATAAAGTGTGTCTATCAAGTTTTATATATTAGAAGTTAACAATTTAGATGTAGCAAATTTGTACTACATGTAGAAGTAGTAGCAATATCCATAAATGGACAACTAAAATCATAGTAAATATTTTTCCAATATATTTACTATTATTTTGGGGGGCTAAGAGTGGGAGGAAGTCATAGATTATTTGATCCAATAAGATCTCCAATGGAATTATACAAGTATTTTTTTCTAACAATTTAACAAGACAATGATTTCCAACTTGGTTTCAAAAAATAGGTGCACCATGTTGCAAGTATATGTAGGTGGTGTTGTCATTGATGTCAACAAGCTTGTGTTTTCATTGGTGTCAACTATATGAGAAGGAAGGTGATTATTATTGCAAGACTATGAGCAGTTGGTGTTGTCAATAATGCTTTGATTAGTTGCAGTATGTTGTCATTAGTAAGTTACTAATGTCAACCTCTGGTGTTGCTTTGAATTTTGTCTATGGATGTATAGTTGAGATACTATGTTGTAGAGGTGATGAGGTAGTGTTGAAGATGATGACCATGTGGTTCTGGTGCTAGGTTTCCAAGTGCTTGAGAAAATTTGATAAAAAGGGGAAATAGTGAGTTGTAATGGTGTTATGGGTTACAGATTAGTGTTTTGGTTTTGGTTCATATTTTTTTTATGTTGAAGATTTGATTGCATGGTTTGGATATGTTGATCAGAGGTGTTCAGAGGTGTTATATCTAGAATCTGGTGTGCTGGATTGTTGTGCTGAGGAAGTTGTGTTCACCAGTGTGTGAACTGTGGCTTGTTGAGGTATTTGGGAGAAAAAAAAATTCTCCTCAATTCTCTATAGAGTGGTTTTAGGTCTTGCATATTTGAAGGTGTTCTAATAGTTTGGGTATCATTCTTTAATTGAAAGAGTTCAAGGTTTAGTGCTTTAGAAGTCAGTTTCTTGAGTTGTAGTGTATGGAAGAATTGTTTGAGTGTATTGGGTGTGTACATTCTTCAAGTGAAAGTTGTTGCGAAGGAATTTGTTAGATTTTAGGGTGTTTTTGGAACATTTCAGATTGTGTTTAGGTGAAATTTTTTGTTCATGAGTTATCTTTAGATCAAAGGAAATGTGTACTTAAAATTTTAATGGTTTTTATATAAATATGACCGACTTTGGGTGTTTACACTAATTACTGAGTTCCTTCAGTGTTTGTATAAGTGTGGCATGGGATGTATGTGTGGATTTAGGTCCTATTCAAGGTGTGTTGTGATCCTCCATTCCATTCCATAGTGGGAATGTTTTGGAGCCAACCTAATTTGAATTCACATGGTTGAGGTGCATAGCCAATCTTGGAGAATGTTTTCAAGGTTGTAAATGGTATAAATAAGATATGAGTTGTTGAGAGATGACAAGATAGATGAGTATGATGTGAGTGATATGAATTGTAGAGTTCTGAGGTGTGAATTTTAGAAGTGCAGTACGGGCTTTTATGCATGTTAGATTACTAAATGGAGTTAGAAAAAGGCGTCTACAATTCTACAATTAGACTGTGAAGGTGTTTGTGATATTGTGGTAGATTCTTTTCTTGCATTGAGATAGATTTATCATTGTAATATTCATCTCTATCTTCTTTTCTATTCGGGCAATGAGCCTTTGGTAGTGTGCTTTTCTTTCTTTTGGGTAGCATTCCCTTCTATAATGATCCCTTTATAATCGATGCTTATTTTCATTTATATTATGAGCTAATCCTCATCATGGTTTTTCCCTTCTTGGGTTTTCCATGTAAATCTAGTGTTCTCTTGTGTTTGGTGTTGATTTGCTTCTATTTTTGTTATTTTATTTCAAGATAAAACATTCCAACAGAATAAGAGTTAATTGAATTATTGTGGATCTAAATATTTGAGTGTTTTGAAGTTTTAAGGTACAACTAATTCACCCCCTCTCAATTGTCTTTGGAATTCAACAATTGGTATCAAAGCAAGGTTCCTTGGAAAAAATTCTTAATTGCTTGAGGTAGATCGAGGATGATGCACAAGAAAGAGGTTCATGTGTCTGATGGATCAGATTATGCATTTTGGAAGACAATGATGGAAGGCTTTCTAGTTTATAATGGAGTTGAGGTCTGGAGGTCTATTCAAACTAGACATACTATGCCTGTAAATGGTATGAGCACTAATGATGAGATCAAGGCCTATAAAAACAATGGTAAAGCAAGGTATGTTCTCTTAAGTGGTCTTGCTAATTCTAAATTAGTGAAAGTTATGTCATTTGAAAATTGCTAGAGAAATTTGGGTAAAGTTAGAAAGAATTTATGAAGGAGATGATAAGGTCAAGCAAGGTAAGATGCAAAATTTGAAGATCATATTTGAGAACCTACAAATGTCTGAAGATGAAAATATCACAAGCTACTTGCAGAAGGTGGATGGAGTTGTCAATGGCATCAGAGGTCTTGGTGGTGAATTGAAAGAAGAAGTGGTAAAGAAGGTACTCAAAAATCTTCCTAAAGCTTATAGTCATAAATTTTCTTCTATTGAGGAATTGAAAAACTTGAATCAATATACCAGAGATCAGTTTTATGGTTCTTTGACTACTTTTGAGATGAGTGAATTTGATCCAAGGAATGCAAAAGATGAGACTCCCTTTAAGGTTGGTAAATTAGAGAAGACTATGGAATCAAATCCAGAGGATCTTGATGATGTGGAGACAAACTTTATGAGAATAATGCAAGAGGGTACTAATAAGTATAGTGGTAAGTTTCCTTTCAAATTTTTTAGTTTGGAAAGATGGGTCATCATGCTTCAAGATGTCCAAACAGAGCTTTGAATATCAAAAATAAGGAGAACAAAGGTAAGATGATTAAGAAAAGTTATTATGTGAGAGAAGATGATAGTATATCTAATGATGAATCTAATTATGGAGATGATGATGAGGGTGAATGCTTGTTCATGGATTTAAAATATGGAACTAATTCTACTAACTCTGAGAGATGTGTGAAGGAAAGTACTTTAGACATAAGGGATAAGACTGAAGGCACCTTGGTATCTGATTTTAATTCTAGACAAGAGAAGAACTACTAGATCATTGACAATAGATGCTCTAATCATATGACTGGTGACAAGAGAAAGTGTGTTAAACTTGAAAAATATAAAGGAGGATGTGTTAGATTTGGTGATGATACATCTGCTAAGATATGTGGAAAAAGTCCAATTAGTCTTGATGACAAGAATAATATTGATGATGATATTTATGTTAAGAGATTAAGACATAACCTCTTGAGTGTTGGAAAAATGTGTAGCAAAGGATACACTCTTATGTTTCAAGATGATGGCTTTTAGATAATAATAGGCTTTGAAATTGTGATTGTTGGTGGAAGAAAGACAAAGGGAAATGTTTATCATCTTAAAGGTGTTGATGGTCATTGTTTCATGAATAAAATTAATGAAAATTGACTATAGTATAGGAGGATGTGTCACATCAATTTTGAAAATCTTGTGAGAGTCAGTTTAGTTCAACCTATAAGAGATCTACCAAAGATTACAAAGCCTATCAATGTTGTTTATAAGGAATGCCAGATTGGGAAGCAAGCAAGAAGAAGTTTCAAGGTCAAAGAACAATGTACTACTAGACTATTGGTTTTGGTGCACATAGATCTATGTGGTCCTACCAAAGTAATAAGTCTTCAAGGTGATAGGTATTTTATGCTATTGATTGATGATTATTCTAGAATGACATGGGTTACTTTTCTCAAAGAAAAACCAAAAGCTCTAGATAAGTTTAAATATTCAAAGTTATGGTTGAGAATTAAATGGATATGAAAATAAAAACTTTTAGGTCTGACAAAGGTGGAAAGTTCACCTCTAATGATTTGAACATCTTTTATAAGAATCATGGCATAAAGAGGCACTTATCTGCCCCTAGGACTCCTCAGTAGAATGGAGTTGTTGAAAGAAATAATAGGATTGTTCAAGAAGCTACAAGGACAATGATGAAGGAAGAAAATCTACCGAAAGTCTACTAGAGAGAAGTAATTCATAATGATATTTATATACTTAATAGAGTTCAAGAAAGAACAAGAAAAACAAATACTCCCTATGAGATGTGGTGTGGAAGGATCCCTACTGTCAAATACTTCAAAGTGTTTGGAATCAAATTCTATATCAGAAGAGATGAAGAAAACTTAGGAAAGTTTGATCCAAGGGATCTAATGAAGGTATCTTCCTTAGATATTGTACTAGAAGCAAATATTACAGATGCTATAACAAGAGATTGAGAAATATTGTTGAGAGTGCAAGTGTCAAGGTTGATGAAGGATTACAAAAGAATTTAGTTTCAAATTATAGATGGATATGAATTAGATGAGCCTTCTTACAGAGAAGAAGTAAAAGCTAAAGAAAAATAAGTGCACATTGAAGAGAGAGAAACTCTTGAGAAGGCTCCCAAAACTCCTAAGTATGTGCAAAATAATCATTTTGATGATCAGATCATTGGGGATAAGAACAAAGGTGTGACAAGAAGGAAAGATGCCAAAGAATAGGTAAATCTTTTTTTACTCTCTAAAGTTGAACCTAAAATAGTGATTGTCAAAGCATGTCGGGATGAGTGTTGGATCAAGGCTATGGAAGAAGAAATTGAGAAGAATCAGACTTGGGATCTTGTCCCTATAAACACTGAAAAATGTCCTAGGCTAGTGAACACTATTTTCCACATTAATTATTCTTCCTTGTATAATTGTAATTATTTGATTATTTTCTTAAGTCGTATTTTTCTATTAATTAAATAACTCTTAATTATTTGATTAATTTATTTTCCTTTCTTTATTCTTACTTTGATTAAATAAATAAATTATATTTATTTAATTACATCACTAATTAATCCTTTTTCCCTATAATTAGATAAATTCCTATTTTCTATCTATAATTAATTAATTAGTATTAATTGTTTAAATATTCATTAGCCTTTTCTTAATCTATTTATTTAATTATTTCTCGCTTTTCCCTCACTTGTCTTTTTCTTCCACTTTTTAACATGAGATTATTGTTTCCAATTATTTTATTTAAAAAGTTATCTTTTCCCTCCACTATTAAATAATTATTTTAATTATTTAGTAATATATCTTTTTCCTCCACTTTTTAATGAGATAATTGTTTCCAATTATTTTATTTAAAATGTTAGCTTTTCCCCCCACTATTAAATAATTATTTTTATTTTTTAGTAACTTATCTTTTTCATCCACTTTTTAATGATATAATTGTTTCCAATTATTTTAAAAAGTTAGTTTTTTCCCCTCTTCTTCTATAACTAAATATTGCTTTCATTATTTAATCATTCACTTTCACTCATAAATTAAATAATTTTATAATTATTTAATTTACACTTTTTCCATGTCAATCATCTTTTTTATCTGAATTAACCTCCACCCTTGATAAGGTTTTATTTCCTTTTAATATCTACCATCCATCCTTAACTAAACCCTATTTCTACCTAACCCTATTTCCTTGCTTCTCAAAAGCAATCTCATCCATTGATCTTTGTCATTCAATCTTGGGCATTCATTCAAATTTGGTTTTCTATAAGAGAGACCTATCCTTGTCATTTCAAGGCTAACTACAACCACATTCTCCAAAATTATTGCTATCAATCATTGTCACTTCTAGGTATTTGAACACTTCGAAAGATGAGGGAAAACTTGCAAAATAAAGAAGAATGGAGGAGAAGCAAGGAAGATAATCAACTTCAAAATGGGGAGTTTAGATTATATTTCCCATTTCATTTTCTTTCCATATTGTTTGTGCTTTCTTGTTTGAATTTGAGTGTTCTTGGCTTAGATTTTAGGTAGAGTGATTGCTACTTGGTCTCAACCCTTTTATCATGAATATTCCCCCTCCTTACATTGGTGAACCTGATGTGAACTAGAATGACACATTTTCTTGTTTGGGTAAGAAATTTCAAATTCAAAGATTCTTTTAGTTTTTTATTTTATTTTTTGTTTACATTAGGTTAGGAGATTTTGGTGTTACTAATCTTTTGTTTGCAGCATGTGGATTTTTGGGAGAAGACATTTTGGAAAATACTAATCCTTTGTTTGTAGGGTTTTGTTTTTCTTTGTTTAAAATATGAAAAATTTGTTTTTAGCACACCTCATTGGCTTAAAAAGAACCAAAAATTGTATCTTACACTCATTGGTTTAAAAAGAACAACAATCTTGCATTTCACACTCATTGGTTTAAAAAGAACAACAATATTACATTTCACACTCATTGGTCTAAAAAGAACAACAATCTTACATTTCACACTCATTGGTCTAAAAAGAACAACACTCTTGTATTTCACACTCATTGGTTTAAAAAGAATGATAATTTTGCATCCTCACTCATTGCTTTAAAAGGAACAACAAATTGCATCTTTACATTTCATTGGGATTAAAAGGAACCACAACTTGCATTTTATTTTATCTTTTGTTAATTAGGCACATTTTGATTTGGGGCTTAAAATTAATTATTATCTTCCGAGCTTGGTACACTTGCACAAAATTTGTGTTGTAGAACCCATAGGTGTAGTGAAATTATCCTCTCCCCTTGCGCTTCGTGCAATCTTGGGTGTAGGAGAAATCACTACATCTATTTTTTTCTTTTGTAGTAGGGCCTACCAAAGAGACACATCCTTATGAAGAACTCATTGGTGACCCAAAGTAGTTTTTCCCTCGAGCTGCTATATAAAAGGATAAGACGAAAGTCAAATCCAAACTATCATTATCCTTTGTTGTATAGTGTCGATGCAAAAGGGGAAGATACCTGGTGGAACCCTAAATTTTTTCATGGTCCCATTTTGTTTCATGGTCAAAATTGATTACTCATGTCTTATTGCCATTAGGGTCCATGGTTTATGGTTCTATTCAATTTTTATCCTTGGTTGGCCTTGGCTTATAATTTTACATGGACTAGTTGTATCTGGTAACTGATCGCATTAGTTGCACTTTATGGTTTTCATTCCCATTGTTGACCAGCTCCAAATATTAGGTTACCCGCCAAGCCCAAGTTCCTCTTAAGCAACAACTTAATCCCACACGCAATTTATCACCACTTAAATTTTACTTCCCACCGGTCTATCGCTCATCGCATATCTCCTTGAAAGAGGCTTGTGTCTAACCTATGATGAATGATGCTATGTTCCCTTAGCTATTTTAAGTCCATCACCCATCACTTGTTCCAATTTCACCACCCAACAAACAATCATGATTAGCGATGCGGTTAAGTCTCTCCGGCCATCGCTGGTTGTTTCGTCACCTTCAAGGGAGGAACCCACGACCGCCAATGGGTTGAGTTTCTCCCCATTGCTAGTGGTTGGGACATCACCAGTTGAAACTGCCCGATGCTGATGAATGTGCAATGGGTGATATGGTGTGAAGTTGCGGCCAGAGTTTCCTTATGATCAAGATCAACGATTGAAATTCAAAGCCAAGTTCTGAATCATGCGGTTGTTATGCATCATGCAAGTGATCATTAATGGAATGATAAATACAGGGATTTTCAATTTGATCTTGGTGCAAGTTCATTATTATTTGTTTCACACACACAGGATTTGTATGCAGTCTTAATGCACCTCTAGATTAAGTGGTCAAGATTTTGTTTAGAAACAAGTGGCCAATTCACTTGTGCGAACTCCCTTGGAATGTTAATGATATATTCTCCAATTATTATATCTAATGTGGAGTGTAGGTTGATTTATTTCACCACTTATTATCTTCATGAATTGTGAGCCTGCTAAAAGTGTGTGAAATAGTTGTAGAACTTGGGTATTTTCTAGTTAAAATGAGTCGATTGAACACATCTGCTAGCCCAATGAGATGCTCAAAGAGACTTGATCTTTTTGAAGTCCTAGGACGGTTCCTCCATGACCGAGCCAGATGTGCCTAAAGTTCATGTGAATCTATAGGAAGGCACAAGAGGTGGTAGGAGGCTTGCACAAAGTTTTCTCAAGTGCACTTATCATCTGAGAGGAAGAATTGTCTCTAGGGAAGAAATTAAAGGTAAGAAGAAGGAAATTAACCAGTCTAAGAAGAGGGTGGTGATGAAGGGCAAGTATCATCAGGCCTATTTAGGCAAGCACCACTCACCCATTGAGCTTTTAGATGATTTTTTAGATAGTGAGGCTGAGATAGATTATTGTTATGGCTGATATCTCATGGCCTTGACCGAATTGGTTGGTGTAAATGAGGAGGTGATCACAGTTTCCCCAATTTCTATGAAAGCATCATGTGGACATACCCGTTTTGTTGCTAAAAGGAATGTTGATAAGGATGAGGAGGTGGTTTCTCCACCCTCTGCTAAGACACAAAGTGGGTGTGTGTTTTCTCCACTTGATTAAGTGGGTGGTATTGGGTCTTGGTTTTTGTGTGTTGGTGATAATATCAGTTATGACAGTTATCATGGTTTCCTTTGTCTACATGGGTCCTTATCAATTGGTATCATGAATTTTGTATTGGTGAATTATAAAGGCTCAACGAAATCTTGCAGCAGTTGTGGTGATATTAACCATTTTTGGTGGATAGTGTGAAATTTTGATTCCCCTGTTTGGGGAATTCTTGAAATGCAATTAAAATTTGTTTTGAAATGAAGTGCATTCTGAATTATAAGTTCAATGAGCCTAGTGCTTGGTTCTCCCTTGGTCTATAAAATGGATTTCAAGGCTCATTGCAGAGGGTCAAATTTTGAAGTCTTGGGATGACCCAAGTAGAATTTAGTTCATAAGTGAAGCATACTGTACATGGTCGATGAATAGAACAATAAAATTGTCTTGGTTAGGGGTATATATGTGGTAGTCTTAAATGATTTTATAGAAATTATTGATATCGAAACAAATCTTAAGTTCTAAAACAAAACTCTCCTTTGTATCATCTTTTTCAAATTATGAATGAAAATATCAAGGATCTTTTCATTTATCTTCAATGCTTCAATTGAATAAATGGCTCTTTCTTTTCTTTAACTCAAAGAGTTAATTAAATGCTTGAAGGGAGCCATCGATTTGTAAAGGGTTGCATAGGATTTAGGTAAGAAGTATGTTCCAGACATTATGAGTTCTCATATTGCAAAGCATTATGATAATAGGCCACACATTTTAGATTCATTAATTGATATATTACTAGTTATTACATATTTGACTCCATTTATCCAATTGATGAAGCACTGGTCCATTCATGGAGAATAATGAGGCATTTGAGCTAGTAGTATACCGAATTAGGGGTTCAAAAGAAGAACAAAATTATAAATCATTAAATATTCAAATTATGATGTATGTGCTTAAAGTATCATTCAATTCCTAGGATTAGATGGTTATTTGCTCAAAGGTCTACCAAGCCTTCAGTAAGTAATAACTAGTTGCATTTGGTAGGAAAAAAATTGTAAGTTGAAGTGTTCTTGAGGCATTAAATATCAAATGAACATAGTAAAGAACACCCTCCTTGGTCCTACAGAGCCTAAAGAGTAGGGGTAAGGGTGTGAAAATCTTTACCCGTGAGTTGGACACAAGCCTTGGTTAATTCTTGAATATAAGGGTTGGCAATCGTTTAGGGAATTTCAAGGTTCTAGTGGAAAAAACACCAATAGAAATGACAAATCTATTGGGGAGAATTGTTCTATCTCCAATTGCAAACTGTAACATCATAGAGTCAATAGTTTGGTGGATCTAAACATCTTGTTCAGATGATTGAGAGGTTATTAGACCTGGAAAAGGTTTTGTTGCAGCAAAATTCAAAGAATTTATGAGTGACTCCTTTGTTGGAGAAGATTTAGAATGAGATTTATCTTTGAAAGAGATCCATACTACTTGAAGTTTAGTCCTCTGTGAAAATAGTTGGCAACTCTATCTACATAACCTACGAAAGATGTGAAGAAAATTCCCAGGGTTGCAAATTTTGTTGTTGGGACGAAAGGCTAACAACTACTACAAGTCTCCAGGTATTCTCATAAATCTAAAGAAATCATTATTTTTTTTGAAAGAAATGTTATGAGAAATTTTCAAAATAAATATGTAAGTGGTTCCCAACTTAGTGAAGAAGCACTAATAGAGGGAAATATTGATGGAAATTTTGCATGTTACTAGAGTGTAATTTGAAATTCATGAATTATAATAAGCGAAGCATGTTAGATCTCAAGCAAAATAGACATAAAGTTTTCACTATAAAGGCTTGAGATCTTAGTTGCAAAGGGAATTTGAATTGCCCTTTGATAAATTTGACAAGGCTTGCAAGGGCACGATGAAATGCCTTATCAAATGGTGTATCCTAATGTGGATCTAAATGCAACAATAAATAATGGATATTCCTTGTCACATCAAGGAAATTTTAGTATTGAAAGGTATAGAGCTATAGATTTTAGTAACATTCATGGTTATCCAAATTATGTACCTCCTAAGATCAAAGAAAAGGTACCTAAGTTTAATGGTGAAAAACATGAGTCAACAAGCAAGCATATGTAGGATTTTTTTGATACGATGGGAGATTATGAAATGGATTTTGAAGATGTTGTCATGAAGTGTTTGTTCAATATCTGAAAGGAGATGCAAGTGACTGGTTCTCTTTTCTACCAATGTCTTCTATACATTCTTGGTATGAGTTTAAGATGGCATTCATGGAACAATTTGGTGAGAGAATAAACCCAAGTGTGATGACAAAAAGCTTTATGGAAATCCATAGAGAAGAGGACAAGTTGGTCCCTTCTTTTAATCTCATATTTTCAAAGATCATAAGAGAGATTCCTAAAAGTATAAGACCAAATAATGTTGAATTTTTGGTTGTATATTTAGGTGCATTTGATAAAAAGATGAGCTATTTGTTAAGAGATAAAGATCCCACAACACTGCATCAAGCATATCAAACTACTATAGATATTGACAAGAAATTGAAATATTCAATGATGAAAGGATGCTTGATCGCTAATATTGGTCATCCTAGCACATATCGTGCAAATACAATCAATGGATCATCTAGTAGAGAATTATTTCAAGAGGATAAGGCATTTGTTGTTTCAATTTCTCTATCACCACAATTTGAGGATCATAGTGAGCCCCAAGTGAAGTGTTCTCAAGATCCAAGTAAAGCTGGTCATGTCTCTTATGTTAAAAGATTGTATGAAATGAAAAGATGTTAAGGTGAATCACCATATGAATTGTTCCATAGATTTGTGGATGCTTTGTTGGAGATGCTAAAAAATGCCAGGCATGAGAAGTCAATGAGAATTGACTTGTTTTGTGAAATATATCGATCAGGACTGAGCACATTGCTAAAGGAATGGAAACCTAAATGTCTGAGCCAGGTAATTGAATGGATAAAGATTGTAAAGGGAATTGGGAATGATTTTACATAATATAAGGTTCCCCTAAATAATATTAGTCATAGTCCTGCTATGAAAGAGAAAGAAATAATGCAAAGATGTGAAGAAAGTGTATTAGAATTTGAACATCTATCCTATTGTATAGGAGAATATAATGATTGTAATCAATTCACTAGTAACACATTGGCATATTATTACAACAATGATGAAGGTGAAGATAAAAATTATGATAACGGGTCTGATGTATCTGACTTGAGCTCTTGGGAGATCTGGAAGGGTGAAGAGCTAAAAGAAGTGGGAAAGGTTTTCCCATTAAAATATTTTCCCAATAGTAGTAGTTTTGATGTTGATGGTGATCTGTCACCTACTATTGATCAAGATATTGAAAGTAAAAGTTATGACATCCAGTTCGAGGAACCTGAGTGTAGTCTTAGTATTGGTGGGTTCTCGTACTATGGCAGTTATGATGAAACTAAGTCATATCATTCTTTTTCTAAAAGTGATGGTCCTTACCGAATGAAGGTGGACCATCTTTCAAGTGATTACAAAGTTTTTGATTGTGATGATATGTTATAAAATTTTCATCCTCATTTAAAAGAAGTAGAAGATTCCTTGATAGAAGTGAATGTAATAGATAATCCTCTTTTTGATGAGCCTCTATCCATATTAGTTAACAAAGATGAAGAGCCTTACTAGTGTATAGATAATCCACTTTTTGAGGATTTTGATGATGCTTTGGATGCATGGTCAGGGTATGGTTGTGAGCATGCAAAGCAATACACTAGAATTTTTTTTGAAAGAAGTACTTATGAATCTTTCACATTCAATACTACTGCAATAGGTGTGACTAAGGATCAAGAGGAGATTGAGGTCTCTGAGTGTTTCTCTCAAGAATGTAATTACCTTTATAAGGATGACCTGGAAATGTTTCAGTTACATGAGGGAGAACATGTTGAATATGAGGGTAATGAAGAATATGAAGACAAGAGTGTCATTATTCAATTGATGGATTTTGAGTCTAATGTCAGCTACTTAGAGGATTATGTGTGCATTGATGAGGGATGATTTTCAGTATTTAATGACCAAATTATACATCTTGATGCACACAAAGATTATGGGTTCACACTAGGGCTCATAAATAATGAAGGGAATTTTGATCTATGTATAAAGCACCCAAATGATGTTGATAACATTGGGTATGATGTTAAGCAACATGAATATGCACTTGAGTTCTTTGCCAATGGTCCTCATCTTTTCAGCATCATAATGGACTTGCTTCCACTTAATGAGGATAAAAATTATGTAAAGCAAAATGAAGATGTTTTTGAATCTGTTTCTTTTCTTTTTGATGCTTCAAGAGATTGTTGGCCCAACATGCTACATAGTGTTTTTGAAGGATTTCAATTTGATATGCAAATTGAATGTGATTTCATAATTTATGATCAAGTGGAATATGGATGTTTCATTTTTCCACTTCAACTTGATAAGTCTGAGGTTAGTGAGCAGGGCAGTTTTGAGGTATGTGTGATTGATGGTACCCATCATAATGATGTTGACTATTGGGAAGTTCCCAACAAGAATATTAATCCATTATAGATGATTGGAAGAGAGGACTTTGACAAAAGAAGGAATTGGTTCCAAAATTTGGGGGGCCTTGAGCCACCAATCTTTAAAATTGAGCCTAGTGGAATTGGATGAGACATCCTACAAGGAAGGAACTTTATATAGTCATGTAACAATTGTATATATGATTTGGTGTGTTTCTTTTTGGTTGTGTTTCCTTGTCTTTTCCAGGAAAGCCCCTGGTTTTGGTCCTTGTGTGTTGGTCTGCTTCAACCTGAGATTGTGAAATCTTACTATGCCTGCAAGAGGCATACATCCCCAGTCGGAGCCATTGGTGGAACCCTAATTTTTTTCATTGTCCCATTTGGTTTCATGGTTAAATTTTGATTTCTCATGTCTTATTTCCATTAGGGTCTAGGGTTTATGGTTCTATTCACTTTTTACCCCTGGTTAGCCTTGGCTTATAATTTTACATGGACTGGCTGTATCAGGTAACTAGTTGCATTAGTCACACTTTATGGTGTTCATTCCCATTGTTGATTGGCCCCAAATATTAGGTTACCCATCAGTCCCAAGTTTCTCTTAAGAAACAACTTAATCCCACGTGCAATTTATCACCACTTAAGTTATACTTCCTGGCAGTTTATCGCTCATTGCATGTCTGTTTGAAAGCGACTTGTGTCTAGCCTGTGATGAGCGATGCTATGTTCCCTTGGATGTTTTAAGTCCATTTCCCATTGCTTGTTCGAAGTTCACTACCCAACAAACAACCCATGATGAGTGATGTGGTTAAGTCTCCAGCCATCGCTAGCATTTTAACCATCGTCGGTTGTTTCTTCGCTTTCAAGGGAGGAACCTGCGACTGCCAATGGGTTGAGTTTCTCCCCATCACTGGCAATCAAGACATCGCTAGTTGAGACCACCTGATGTTGATGAATATGCAATGGGTGATATGGTGTGAAGTTATGGCCAGGATTTCCTTGCGATCAAGATCAATGGCTGAAATTCAAAGTCGAGTTCTCAAGCATGCGGTCCTTTTGTATCACACAAGTGATCATTAATGGAAAGATAAATATAGGGATTTTAAATATGATCTTGGTGTGAGTGCATAATTATGTGTTTCACACGTACAAGATTTGTATGTAGTCTTAATGCACCTCTAGATTAAGTGGTCGAGATTTTTCATAGAAACAAGTGGCCAATTCACTTGTGCGATCTCCCTTGGAATGTTAATCTCATATGCTCGAATTGTTCTATTTAATGTGGAGTGAAGGCTGATTTATTTCACCACCTATTATCTTCATGAATTGTGAGCTTGCTGAAAGTGTGTGAAATAGCTGCAAAACTTGGGTATTGTTTGGTTAAAATGAGCCGATTGAACACATTTGCTAGCCGAATGAGATGCTCAAAGAGACTTTTGAAGTCTCAGGATGGTTCCTCCATGACCGAGTTAGATGTGCCGAAAATTCATGAGAATCCATAGGAAGGCACAAGAGGTGGTGGGAGGCCTGTACAAAGTTTTCTTAGGCACACTTATCATCTGAGAGGAAGAATTATCTCTGGGGAAGAAATTAAAGGTAAGAAGAAGGAAATTAACTAGTTTGAGAAGAGGGTGGTGATGAAGGACAAGTATCATCAGGCCTATTTAGGCAAGCATCATTCGCCCATTGATATTTCAAATGATTGTTAGGAGAGTGAGGCTAAGATAGATTTTGGTTATGGTCAATATCTCATGGCCTCCATTGAATTGGCTGGTGTAAATGAGGAGGTGATCATAGTTTCCCCAATTTTTGTGAAAGCACCATGTGGACATACCCATTTTGTTGCTAAAAGGAATGTTGATAAGGATGAGGAGGTGGTTTCTCTAGCCTTTGCTAAGACACAAAGTGGGCGTATGTTTTCTCCACTTGATTAAGTGAGTGGTATTGGGTCCTATTTTTTGTGTGTTGGTGATAATATCGGTTATGGAGGTTATCCTGGTTTCCTTTGTCTATGTGGTTCCTTATCGGCTGGTATCATAAATTTTGTACTGGTGAATTACAAAGGCTCAACCGCATCTTGTAGCGGTTGTGGCGACATCAACTATTTTTGGCAGGTAGTGTGAAATTTTGATTCCCCTATTTGATAAATTATTACATCTAATTATTTGGGGAATTCTTGAAATGCAATTAAAATTTGTTTTGAAATGAAATGCATTCTGAATTGTAACTACAATGAACCCAATGCTTGGTTCTCCCTTGGTCTATAAAAGGGATTTCAAGGCTCATTGCAGTGGTTCAAATTTTGAAGTCTCGAGATGATCTAGGTAGAATTTAGTTCATATGTGAAGTATATTGTACATGGTCGATGAATAGAACATTAAATTGTCTTGGTTAGGGGTATACATGTGGTATTCTTAAATGGTTTTATAGAAATTACTAATATTGAAACAAATCTTAAGTTCTGAAACAATACTCTCCTTTGTATCATCTTTTGCAAATTATGAATGAAAATATCAAGGGTCTTTTCATTTATCTTCAATGCTTCAATTGAATGTATGGCTCTTTGTTTACTTTAACTCAAAGAGTTAATTAAATGCTTGAAGGGAGTCACAAATTTGTAAAGGGTTGCATAAGATTTAGGTAAGAAGTATGTTCTAGGCATTGTGAGTTCTCATATTGCAAAGCATTATGATAATAGGCCACACATTTTAGATTCATTAATTAATATATTACTGGTTATTACATATTTGACTCCATTTACCCAATTGATGAAGCACTAGTCCATTCATGGATAATAATGAGGCATTTGAGCTAGTAGTATACCAGATTAGGGGTTCAAAAGAAGAACACATTTATAAATCATTAAATATTGAAATTATGTTGTATGTGCTTAAAGTATCATTCAATTCCTAGCATTAGATGGTTATTTTCTCAAAGGTCTTCCAAGCCTTCAGTAAGTAATATCTAGTTGCATTTGGTAGGAAAAAATCTATATGTTGAAGTATTCATGAGACATTAAATATCAAATGAACACAGTAAGGAACACCCTCCTTGGTCCTACAGAGCCCAAAGAGTAGGGGTAAGGGTGTGAAAATATTTACCCATTAGTTGGTGACAAGCCTTGGTTAATTCTTGAATATAAGGGTTGGCAATCCTTTAGGGAATTTCAAGGCTTTGCTGGAAAAAAAACCAACACTACCCACACGCATGTGATGTATTTCCTTTTGGTACCCTAGTAATGTTGATTAAAGCGTAAAGTGGCTTGCTAGACACTTGTGAGGTGGTAGGTCCCCGAGTTGTGACTAGAAACATTCTTAGTAGCCACCCTTTTGATTAAGACTATTTGGTGTCACTGTTAGTGCAAGGGATGCACATCACACCCCGAAGTTACTCAGCATGAGGCTCCCTTGAGATGAGATAGAAATCCCTCATTTATTATAAACTACTTGTTTACTTACATATTTCTAGGGAGAGGGTGATTGGGTCATCCTTCCAATCTTGGAAGCCCCTAGTTGTCCTCTCTCACAAAGAAAATAGTGAATACACCCCGTAAAGGTGTCCCTACACTTGTGTCGAAGGAGATTACAAGTTGTGGTCATGAAAGTGCTACCATTGGCTATTGAACTTAGGGATACAAAGTGCTTGATGTGATTTTTATTGTGCTATACTAGTGGAAATTAGGGTGAATAACCCTCAAACACACACTTTTTGTTAAAATATTGAACAACTCAACAACCAAAAATCCGTCTTTCACAGTTTTTGTTGTGTTTATGATTAGATTCTTCAAAATTTTCCAAAATGAAAACCATTCAAATCATCAAACTTGAAACTAGTACACTGTTCATCGCACTTGATAAAAATAGAACCACAACTGGAAATTATAACACATTTTTTAAACAAAGAATCAAAATTGCAATTTTGCATTGTATTTGCTAGAAAGAAACCCACATCTACTATAGTGGACTGAATTTGTCAAACGGTGGACCAAAATTGCCAAATTATAAGCATTTCAAAGAATACTTGTCTAATCTCAATCCTAATCATTTTGACAGTGACCATACTTGCTGGTTACATACTTGCACAGTCCTTTTCATTGCATTCATTTAGGTTGCATTACATCACTTGGCTAGGATGCATTGTCATCCTTAGTTCATCATGAATTTTATCTTAGGTTGCATATACCTTTTAGATTTTAGACATAGGAAGCCAATCAAACCTTTGAACTATCTATGGTCACTTATTTAGATTATCATTGACCTTATATTTCAGTTTATCTATCATCATCATTATGATTGGGTCTCAAACTTATGTCTTAGTTGAGACTCACTTTGTCAAAACATCATCCTTTCTTTATAATCAGATTTGTTACCTTGGATTACCATAACTTGGTTAGCATCCTTTTTCTTAGGTCTAAAGGTGCATATCCTTAGTTTCAGTTGGCATCCCTTAGTCTCATTTTAGCTTTATTGCATACCATATCCTTTGTTCAATATCATCCTTGCATTACCATAGCTTGGATTACCATAGCTTGGTTAGCACCCTTTTTCTTAGGTCTAAAGGTGCATATCGTTACTGTTAGTTGGCATCCCTTAGTGCCATTTTAGATTTATTGCATACCATATCCTTTGGTCATTATCATCCTTGCATTATCATTTCACATCCTTATATTATCGCAAAAATCATAAAAATATAGCATAGTCTCATATCTCATCTTGCATTATCACCCTTACATTATCAATCTTTATGTTGCAAGTCTTATATGGTTCAAACAATGTCATGAGTAAAAATAAAGGACATGGACACTTCAAGTGATCCCCTTTTCAACCCCACAAGTGAAATGAATCTTGGGTCAAATTCAAATTCACCTCAAACACAACAAAGGGAAGCATCAAATCCATTTTCCAATCTCATGTTAATTGATGTCACCAAATGTTTGACCCCTGAAGAAATTTAACATGCCACTCAAGACCCAAAGATAATACAAATTATGGGTGAGCTTGTTAGTGCAGACCCAAACAAATTTTTTCTCACACTTTCTATGAAAGGTGCTAAACTCCCCTTTGACTTTGAAACTTCCACAATTGTAGAGGGAGTAACACTATCACAAACACAAGGTCCAATTCAATACACATTCACACAAGGTCAACCCATTTCATAGAAAATGTTCACTAGTCTACCCCTTGGGGCCACAACATACATTGCAACAACTACACATATTCCTAATCCACCAACATTTGGAGCTAAGAGAGTACATACTATGTCCCAAGTATCAATATTCACATTTGGTATCTCATCTTCTAATCCCATGGGTGTGACATTTGCAAATTCTTTTGACATAAAACAATACACCCTTGATCAATGCAAGTCAATATCCACCAAACAAAACAAGGATAATTCATATTGTCACATCTAGAGTTCCAACACAAACAATCAATGATACACCTAATACCAACATGGCCTTTAGAAAAAAATTGAATACCAATCCTCTCCCATCACAACAACATGTCACACCAAATGCTAATTTCATACCTCAAACTCATACCAATATCAATGCCACATATACACCACATTATCAACAAGGTAATCCAAATCCCTTGCAACAAAATTTCAATCCAAATCACACATTGGTGCCAAAATTATCATACAACACTCTTAACACTAATGTTGATCCCCTTATACAAAGTCAACCCAACATGACACCATCCCCCATGGACACCATAATGCAAAAGATGCAAGAAATACAATAGCAAATGGAGAAAATACAATTTCGGAAAAATAAGAAGACATATTCTATGGAGGAACTATGTCCTTACACTTTCTAAAAAAACTTATACATGCCACCTTTCCCCCAACATTTTATTTCTCTAAACTTTAACAAGGATGAAGGGAAGGGCGATCCAATGGAGCGTATACAAGAATTTAATATGGCATGTATGGACATTGCTTATGAGCCCACATATTTGATGAGACTATATCCTTGAAGCCTTTCGGGGATGGCTCTAGAATGGTTTTCACACCTTCCTCTTGGGATACAAACATGGGGTAAATTGGTTGATAGATTCATTAACTACTTTTCCTACAACATAGAAAGTGATACAACCTTAGCAACACTGTGCTCCACCAAATAGAAAGAGGGAGAATCACTTACATCATTCTATCAAAGATGGCATGACATGGCTAATAAATTTCCTTGCCACATAACTAAGAAACAATTGGTCAACATTTTCATAGAGATCCTAAACACAAAATTAATGATCCAACTTCAAATTCAATGTTGTACCACCTTTGAATATGTCATTGAAAAATGGGTATTTATTGAGAAAGCTCTTGTGGCAAAAGGATTAGTTAAAATCTTCAAAGAGACTCCAAACTCTTCTAGTGACAAAGGTAAATTTTGGTCTCAAAATAAGAATGTTACCAATGATGGAGTCATGGTTGCTAAAGTGGTAAATCAAGGTAACCCCACCCTTCATCTTATAGGTCCATCCATGTCAAACACACCAACACCTAGCCATGATCAGACATTGAATGTAGTCCAAAAAATCAACAATGTAAAGGACCTCCCCATACTAAAAAGACATACACACCTTTAGTGGAATCCATTGAGTCAGTTTTGAAGAAACTTCTACAATCAAAAATCATTCAACTTCCTGATATTAAGACATGTGAACCGACATTGGTCAAAACCAAATTGGTGGAATAAAAATCACCGTGGCAAAGGACACAAGATATCATTATGTTGAACACTAAGAACCTCATTCAAGATCTTATTGAACAATGAGATATATTAGTGGATAATTAACAAGGTAAAACCAATGTTGATCACACCATATTCAAAACTACCTTGCAAGACCATGGAAAATAGAAGGCCTCTAGTTCAATAAGTAATAGCAATGATAATTATACCCACATTGTGCATGATTATACCATTAATCACATTCAAGCCCTTGATAATCATGTTGCTACTATTACCATTAATAAACGTTTAGAATGCACCATTACCACTCTTAGAGCTAAGGTAACCTTGCAAGGAGCCACCTCTAATTTGCAATAAAAAATTCACATACCAGAAAAACAACTAACTCAAACAATGCAATAATGGGTTTACATCTCTAATACACTACAACTCGGCTAAATATGAAACATTGGCCTTAACCATTATTGGGGATATCAAGCCATGATTCTATTGTTCCAAGGTGGTTTAGTCAAGTCCTCCATCATTAAGGAACATGATTCTTACACAACAAGAAGTTAAAGAATTATAGATCCCCTATTCACGGAGAAGTATATTCCAAAAAATTACTTCAAACCTATTCATAATGAACTAGGTTGGATCTTCTATAAAGACAATATATATTCTCATAAATTGCTTCTACCCCAATTTCATAATAAAATGCAGTGGCTCTGAGTAAGTGGTACAAAAAAACTCCTATATTTGCTATGTGTCAAGGTTTATTTTGGGACTTAAAAATTATTTTTACAATTGTTCAACAAAAGAAAAATAATTGCATGAACAAAAATTTACCATGTATAAAGTTAACATAGTGACCACAATAGAGAAGCCACCATAAGTGACACCATGACCATTTTAACAAATAAATTTATGCATGTAAATTGGAAACCTATGCTCTGGGCCAATAATAGTAGGAGGGGGCAATCCCATGACATAACCAAGCTCTCTAAATAAGAGGTGAAATTGAAATTGTATGCAGTTGCCATAGGTCACCAAAAGTATGAAGGTGGTTGATTAGGAAGTAATTTGGAAGTCAATGTGTTAAAGAATTTTAATTATTGGGTCTAGAAGTTGTAGAAAGAAATTTTTTTAGTGAAAAAACATGGTTGCAATTGATTTAAAATTAAAAGATCTCAAAATAAAAAGGATTTCTCGAATTGGAAATTAGGGCCTGGGAACCACTTGGAAGATTCTTTGATAAAGGGGAGATTCATTAGCAAATTCTGGTCACTTTTTGTTGGCAATTTATAAAATAATCAAATATTTTATTCATGGTGTATACTCATTAGAAATGACCAATTTTCATTTTGATTATGGGTTTTTAATTCTAGGTCTAGAGGTGCTTGTGTGAAAATTTAATATACTTTTTGGTTTTCATTAACATTTTTATTTAAAAATAATTTAATATGCTAACTATCAATCACTCATTTGCATGGTGCTATGTTGATTTTTTTTCATCTCAAGTGTTGAATTCGTGTTCTAGAACTTCATCCACCAGATCTATGTTAAGAACTTTATTTAGTCAAATGTATGTGTACATTTTAGGGTAAGTTCATACCTTGTTCCAAAGCTCTCATTGTGGTAAGTTCTGGAATTTGACTTTAGACCTGCCAATGGAATTTGCTTGAAATATTTTTGTGCATATTCTGCAATCATTTCATTCCATGAGCCTTTGGTTGAAATATTTTGTGCATCTAGATATCAAACTTTTTCAAGGAGAGCATAATTTATCTTGACCCATACTAATAACTATTACAAGATTTTATGGGTCTTGTAGAAAATGTGGAGATAACAGGTCTGGACTATCTTGAGACCAATATTAGGAGTAGGGTAAATTATGAGATTGCTTCCAACTTTGTGTGAAATGTGATTGAGTTTGTGTTATGATGGGATTGATATAGTTTTTCTTATAATATGATAACTATTTTACAAAAGTGATAAATGCAATTTTCTACTAATTAGTAATTCTGCCTTATTTCCTAAAATTCTTCAAATGTAGCCCTAATATCTCATGGTATTGGGCCTTCCATGAGCTCCATGATACATTTTTTTCATCAAGATTCAAGAAATCTATCGAGATATAGAGATAGGTGGTAGTAATAGTCATTTAATTTATGTAGGTGCTAGTGATTTGTTCTAACTTATTGAGAACTCCATAAAGAAAACAAGCGAGCAAGAAAATGAAACAAAAGCCATCGAAATTGAACATGGTAATTGTTGATCATCAAAGCTTGTGATTCTTCAACAACCTTTAGGGTAAATTCAGTGAGTGGGGGACCAATTTTCTCCTCACTAAATTACCTACGAGATTTTTATAGAAATTCAGCTCTTCTTTGTGTTTGGGAGAAAATGGTACAAAAGAAATGTGAATAAAACATAAAGATGGCGATGCGCCAAAGCTTTTACAACATTTCAAAGCTTAACTATTCCTTATAACTGATATGATAGACACAAAATTACATAGACCCTTCATTGTTGGGAAGAGAACGAGCAACAAAGGCTCTAGAGAAAGAATAATGCAATCTTTCAAATCCTACCATGGGAAGCACCCATTAAGTTCCAATCAAACATAATAAAACTCTAAAGATTAGTTTAGAAATATTCAGAAATTTGTAGAATCCTTCTTCCTTTACAACATAATATGGAAAATGGCATACCCTTTACAGAAAATACAAGAGTTCAATAGACATGATCCAGTTTTTGAAAGCTAGCATTTAACATAGAAGCTTAACAACATGTAAATTAGTTATCCAAACTACCAACACAAAATTTTAACACAATGCTTTTAATATGAACGAAATATGAAAAAGAAATTTGAAAAAGGCCATAGCATGCACAATTTCAAATATTTCTCCCAAATAGATCTAACTTTCATGATATATAAACTAAAAACAAAGGTCGAATGCCAATCCGATGATAGTTTGAATTAAATACAACATGCCAGAGAGAATAACAATATTTTGTAAAGACCCTCCTACTTCTAAGAAAATAGAACTCCCTAATAATATCTATATCCTTCAAAAATATTTTCAAAGCAATAGCTAAAATCTCAAAACTCTTAAAATTTCAAGAAAAATTCTTAACTTAATATTGCCAACCTCTATTTATAACCAAGAGAAGAGGACACTACCTCAAACATTCCAGAAGTAGAAACCGCCAGATGCCTGAACCCGATAGCTCACAATCTGATCTTAGATCTTGATTAGATCGTAGCAATCTTCACTCATTAAGTCTCAAATGCTTCATTAATGGCTTCAGATATTTTAGCAAAGATAAATATTAGAAAACAATCAAATTTTAACACATCTTGGAAAAAATATGATTGATTAACTATGGAGGTTGATGATGTCGTCTCGAAGGTTGTACCTTGAAAGTAAGACACTTGTTGTGATATCTAACAACTTCTGCCCAAAAAGATCACTCCGCAAAATAATACAAACTGCCCGATGCAAATAGATGATGTTTCAAGTGAGTGGGCGATCTCATACTTGTGAGAGTAGTTTTGAAGAAAATCCTTGCCACGCTGACACATACCCTGGTTCGCACCTAAAAGGAAAATGATATGTATATAAAGCCATGCAGCCACCATGTGGCACATTGCATGCCTTTATGTAAGAGAGTCTTTATCTTTTAGGCATGGATTCATCCTGAAGCAGAAGAGAGTAAGGGCTGAAAACCAAAGAAAAGCTTAAAGGAAAAATTGCTTTATAGTTTTGGTGACTCACAAGGGGCCTTCACTTGTGGAGGCATAAGCCTAGACCTATAATAATTCCTGGATTTTGAGGAGGAAAAAGTGTTGTACCTCCCAATCCAAATTAGTGGGTCAGATGACGATGTGTAGAATCTCATATGCTTGATCCAGATCGAGGACTTCCTTAAAAGAAACCCCTGCCCACCTTGATGAAATAGCTATGATGTGGTAATAGAGTCAAGAAAGGGGAATGATTTCTCTCTCGATTTCCTCAACAATGGGTAATTCAAATTCAAGCATAATTTTGAACTCCTCCTTGATCTCATTGACCTTCCTATACAACACTACCTAGAAATCTTTTCTTTTTGATGTGACCTTGTTGAAGTTGATGTATTCAATTTCTTTCCTCGAGGTTGCCTTTTGGTCGGGAATTCCAGTGTCTCTTAAAGCTTCTTCAGTTGCCTTACATAAATTAGAGATCATGCTCTTTGATTCCTTAGCCTGGGGAGCATATATATGGAGAATTTGGTCGACCGTTGGGCCAACCTTCTCACTTAATTCTTGAGCATCCCTCATAAACTACAAGATTGGTTTTAGGGAAACAACTGCAACTACGGCAGGTGATCCCACAAAGCTGGTTTACAATTTTTGGGAGATTCTGATTTTTGTTGAAATCACATATTTTTAAAAAATATAATGATTTAAGCCTTAAAAATTTCCATTTTAAGGATTCTAATTGAAGAGGGTTTGATCAAACCACCTTAGATTAAACCCCCTTGGATAGAACCTCGCTAGTTTTAAACCATACCTGCAACAGAGTCTCCTTTACACCTATCAAAATGTTGATAAAAAATCACATTTGATTTACATTTTGGGGGATGAAATTAATTCATTTAAAACTTATTTCAAATGATCATGGCAGTCCTCAGAATGAGCTATCCAACAAATATAATTTTAACATGTTTTTGTTTTATTATGTATGTGTTTTTTTAGTTTTATTAAACATAGGTTTTTCACTGAAAATAAAACTCTATGTTCTACACATGTGGAAAAATAGTAGATTATCAAAATAAAGTTTTGAAAAATATGTTTACGCTAGGTATTGATGTCCTTGATCCATAAAAAAAAAAAATTAATTTCGATACATACAAAAAACGTTATGTTGTATACAGTCCGCCTATGTCTGAATTGTAATTGGTTTGAATTCGAAACTTGATTAAGGAAAAAATATTCAATAAAACACTATAAAACAAGATGAAAGTGCTAGATATCATAGTTACAAATCTAAATTCGGAAAAAATAGAATTTTATCCTTCATACAAAAAAAATTATGTTGTATACGGTGAGCGTCACTCCTTTAAAATGCTGTTTTTTTTTTAAAACAAGTTTTCGAAGGAGATGGAAAAATAAGTGCAATTTGATTCCAAAAAAATTGAAAAAATATATTAAGAATCTATAGACAAAACTTCACAAATCACTAGTTTTCATCATCTTCAAATTCCTCATGGTTTAGCCACTATAGGATCCCAAAAGTGAAGATTTAGTTAAAAATAATTAGTTCGGTGCCCAGTTTTCCCAACAATTGTAAACCAGTATTGTGGGATCAAAAACAATGTTACACTTCAATCAACTTATTAGCACAAGTGAATTTTAACTTTTATAATTAAAAATTAGTTTTGGTCAAACATATGATCTAGTAAGATTAATTCTAGGTAATTTAAATATGTCCATAACTTTTCGAACTAAAATTGTTGGCTAAATGCATATATGTAGCACCACTTTAAGGCTAGTTTACTAAAAAATGAAATTATTTGAAAAATTTAATGTTTCAACAACTCCTACTCATATAAATAACATTTTTTTAAATGTAAAAATACCCTTTTGTAGATCCATAAGTGTAGTTTTCAAATATATATTTATTTTAATAGTTCAATTATTATTTATATTTTTTACTAAAAGTAGGTTATCAGCACAAAACATATTAGGTTGATTACCATGTCAAGAGAAATACATAAACTTATTAAAAAAATAAAAAAAATATGTCACCCTAGATAAAATAATCTAGATTACGATAGTATAATTTATTTTATATTTTAAATAAATTTTTAATATAAAATTTGACGTCGAGTGGAAATAACTATGTTTTAAAACACCCACATTTAAATATTTATTTAAAAATATATTTTTATTAAAATTGAAATAAATGTATACATGCCCTAAAGTTTCAAGTTATAAATATACACAAAAAAACTGAAGGAAAAAAAAGAAAAATTACTATATAAAGCTTGACGTCTCATGTAATGTCATTTTTCAACATTTTATTAGCAACTAAATTATAGTGTTAATTTATAAAAAATTATATTCAAATAAATTTTTAATTTTACCAAAAAATACAAACATAATTTATATAATAAAAAATACACATTTTATTAGTTTACATCATTTCAAAATTCAAAACATATATGCCACTTTCTAGTGATTCAAGTTTAAAAGTTAGATCAGTGTTGGTCATTTCCTTTATAAAAGTGTGACATAGATTTATACTTTTACCCTATGATCCTTTCACAATGCATGGATATCAGTCTTTTCAGTATCAGGAGGATCTTGAATCCCTATGTCATAGTCAACTCTCTTTGGAATTGAGACTCCCTTGCTTGTATGCTCTCCTCCAATTGGATCTTCTCTTGGAGGGTGTTTGTAAGCTCAGAGCTCATCTTCCCAATCTCTTCAACGTGAGTCTACAAAATAGGCTCGATCTCCTATTTTTCTTGTTTTTCGCTTTCTATTTCTGCCTGGGCCTTCTGAAGATTGTTGAAGGCATGAGATCAGATGCTATCCAATTATTTCTACATGTCCTCCTTTTTCTGATCCAACATCCCTATCTCCTTTTGTAGCGCATCAAATACAACATTTACTCTTGTTATATCTTTGTCCATGTTCTTCTGTTTATGTTGATATTCTGCATTTGTCTCATATTTAGCAACAATCTCACCTTTCGATTTCTCTATCACAACATGAAGCTGATCTTGCTCATTTTGGGCCTCTTCAAGTGACTTAGTTGCTTCCCCTTGTTGGCCCTATAACTGCCTTAGGCAAGCCATTTCCACATCTTTGCCTTTGAATTCTTCCTGCAGCCTGTCCATCATGTCTTTTACATCTAACAATTATGCCTTGTGCTTCTTCATTTTTTTGTCTAGCTTTTTATAGTTGGTGTAAACCACCTTCTAAGTGGCTTTCACCAAAACCACTTTGTTGCATAGGAGAGTCTCACTCAAATCAAGGCCCACAACTCGAATGTCATAATCTTCTAATTGCATTTCTCCTTCTGTCTTGGATGCTAGTGGCCTCATGATAGTGATAAGTAGGGAATTTTGATCTTCATCAAAACAAGCCTCAATCTTTTGAGCAACTACTTTTTCCACAACCATTATCTACAGTTTTTGTTTTCTCTCTTTTTGGGCCTACTTCATTGCATCCAACTGGCTTTGAAGACTCTATGGGGTGTCAATATTTTTTGCAGCAATTGAAGCACCTAGAGGGAGACTAAAAAGGTTGATAGAAGGAGAAGCTTCGACTGTATGAGATTGTAGAGAGGTGAAGGGGAGCACTATCATGAAGAAAGGTGGGATACCATATGTGGACTGAGAGGGAGGGATACCTATTATAGTGAAATGGGAAGTAGGCAAAAAGAGAGACATTTCCCTGGTAGCGGATGGGTTTGGTGAAACTGGTAGCATGGATGCTTCAGTGTTTTCGATAGGGGCCCTTGATAGGGTGATTAAAGAATCAATTGTAGTCAACGTGAATGATGTTCACTCAACACATGAGGTTTCTTCATGGGCTTCATTTTTGAATACAACCATGGGTATGTTCAAAATGAGGATATCGAAATGTGCATATAGAGGACTCTTTTTAGCAGATGAGGGTGGAGGAATAGCTAAAGATGCAGAAGAAGAAAGAAAAGAAGGAGAATTACCTGGGTTGTTGAAGCCAAATATCCTGGCAAAGTGAATTCTGCCTCTTCCTCTGCTTTGATTGATATGCCTAGTTTGCCTAAGTCCTGGACCCATCTCCTCTTCATATGGGCAAAACTGGTAGATTTAGATTCCTTGGTGATTGATCCTATTGAAACTGGAGCTTCTATAGTTGCAACAAACCCCTTTGGGGACTGTCAGGTCCTTTTTCTCTTCGGTCGAGTGCTAGTGAAAGATGTGATCTGTGAGCCCTTCTATTTTGACCCCTTCCCTTTCCCTTTTCCTTTGTCAGGATCTTGAGGCTGGGAGGTGTAGAGTGGAAGTTTCTCTGGTCCAATCTCTTGATCAAACTTAGGATTACTATCATCTATGTCAACCTCCTTGTCATAAATTTGGCTGAACTTCTCATCATGTGGCTTAACATCTCCATACATGGCGTTGAGGCATTTAATCTCCTGTCAGTACCTCCAAAAATTTTCCTTCTTTCTTTTCGACCATCCTAGGTGGTTCAATTGTGTATTGAGGGAATTTCCTATCAAGATGCTCTACTAGTACTCTGCCACCCAGACATAAAAGTTGAGCCATGGTGGCTAGTCGAATGGTATCAAGGCCAAGTTGATGTAAGACTTCGACCTCTCCTCAATCGGGTTCATTCTTTATTCAAAGTACTCTCACGTCTCATGTCTTACAATTAGGAGATGCCTTATTGGGTTGTAGCTCCATGCATCGCAAATGAGGACCATGCCTAGGTGAGCCAATTTTCTAGTAATCACATCCAACTTCTCCCTTTTCACAATTGTTACTTGACTATTGGCAATAGTGAGGGAAATCGGATAAATTAGTGTCTTGTGTCTTTTGACGCAATAGGCTTTGTCAGCAATAGTTGCTTGATGGCATGCCTTTGAAGTGAAAGTCTCGTCTGTTACAAATTTAGGGAGCCTAAAAGGCTCCCCAATAAAACCATGGGATTTGATGAAGGTAAAATAAGCTCCTAGAAAATAATCCACCAAGGTCTGGTGACTTTTCATCCATGCTAAGACTTTAGGGGAAAAATGTCCTGAAGGGCATGGGGAAAAATATACAAGCACTAGTTTTAGGAAGGAATCCACAAATGAGTAATAATCCCATGTCTTGGAAAGCACATGGTCCATACAAAAACCGAATGGTATGATCCCTTCACATCAAACTTAAACAGTGACGAATGTCTTTTAAAAAAATCAGGGTTTTGATGCAAGATTAAATGTGCTAGAAGAGAAGAATACCTAAACTTAAAAGTAGTGCCATAATTTTTCAATTGTTCCAACATCTTTTCAGCTATCAAAATAGTTCCATCTTTTCTCCCTCTTGAGCATGAAAGAAAATCCCATCTGGAAAGCATAAATCCTTTATCATCGTCATAGCCGTAGATATAGGCCAACATTGTAAAAATGACATGTACATCTTTTTTGAAATTTCTACATACCAGAGGGAAGAGGAGGTTATTTCCTTTCGGCTTCTCTGATGTTTCATCCTCATAAAAATTCAATTGTCTACTTCTAGTCTTCCAAAACTCTTCCATTGTTTTGCGCTCAAATATTTTGACACCCCAGTTTTTAGGGATACATAACATATCCCGAATGGTCCTTGCGCTAATTCTAACCCTTAGCCTGCTACCGATTATAACCCATGGTTCTTTGTCCAGCCTCTTAGCACATGCATGTACCATCTTTGGACATAGGTGTACAATGGGCAACATGAATTATGGAAAACCACAATACCAGAGTCGTAGCATGAAGCCTTTAGCTCACCTATACTTGATCATTCTTTGCATTTCCCCTTCCCTAAGGATTTTAGTGTTCATATGCAACTTTGGGTCAAAAATATTGTTTGTAAAATCCAAGATCACTTCCTTTTTAACTAGGTTTCCTACCAGTACGGTTTTAGTATGAGAAAAATGTTGCTATTCCAATACTGAGGCATTAGCAAATGAATCCCTCTGAAAGATGTTGGCATAGCCTGGTCTATTAGATGAAATTACAGCCTATTGACCAGAAGATGATGCTTCTACCATTGTTGTGTTGAAGGATTTGCAGAAAGCTTCTTCAAAGAAACAGTTGTTTATTGTTTTTGTTAGCCAAAATTTTATTTTTGGGTGCATTCAATTTTCTTGCATGTACATGTAGTAAGGCACTGCCATTACCACTAGCTTGCTAAATGCTGTCAATGAGGTGATACATGTGGATTAGGGATTTGTATCCCTCGGGAATGCCAACTCCATTGCGAGAATGTAATTAGTACATTCCCTTCGCTGCCTTTTTCCCAAATAAGCTTTTGGTGTTGGGAAATGTGATTTTAGCCATGGGAAGCATACTTTAAGTGATACAAGGTACTCTTAAAAGAAATTCATATTTAATTTTTCAGAGCTTAGTTCTTTAATCAATGTCTTTTTGTATGAGAAAGCAAGCTAGCATTGATGACGATAATAGACACATGGCAGAAATCGGTACACATGAGCATTTACTCCCAACGACCAAATTTATTTCTCAAGGCTTGGTGCCAAATTTTTTGTACGATTCATCTCCCGCCCTTATGTTGCTTTGATATTTTCTCCATTATCATCTGGTGGGAGATGGATATTTTTTTGTTGAGCTCATCGGTGCAACTTTTGTATAAACAGCCATGCCACCTTAGTGAAAAAATCACTCGAATTAGCTCTTAAATTAGTAAGATTCCCCCATTGTATCCTTCATTCTACTAGCCTTAGCTTGCTTGTTGCTATGATGTATGGCCTAGGTACTCCTATTCGGATCTTACCATGAAGGCTGCAATATTCCTTCGTGGGTGAATTCAGCAGCAATAGAATTAAGCCCCTGGTAAAGAAGAACGACCGCCTCATCATTCTAGGAGTCAAATGGGTGCTCAACAAAGAGTACGTGAAGGATGAAACTAGCCACGGTGCAACTCCAACATCGTCTCTCACTTTGTGGCCTCCCTATTGGATTTGAACATCTCCAAGCCCTGGATAATCGAATTGTGTCACACCATGTTCGATTTGGACGAGCTCAACGAGATTGTGCAAGTGGTGGAATTATGAGCACCATGGACCTTTTTAGGCATGTTGATTATGGGGAGGAGTTGCTCTGGTTGCCCCTTCTCATCAAATTTTGCACCATGGACCTAGAGCAGCATCGTTCATTGTCTCGACCCGTGACTTCCTTCCTTCCGAGGGAGTATGGCGTGGAGTGTATTCTCGGGCTTGACTAGAAAAATCTCTTTAAATTTCTAATGTACAGTTGTGGTGCCAAGGACTAAGGTCCGTGTCATGTCGATCCCACATGTGTTTTGTTGTTGACCCCCTTACCACCCTGTTTGAAGAAAAACCCAAAGAATTTTCAATTTGATTGCTTAGCGATAGATGTAGGCTTCAAATTCACTACTTATTTTGTGTGTCACCTCCCTTTTTCCTTTTTGCAATATATAAATTTTTAGGTTTGCACGAGAAGGCTTCACACTTCTCTTGGAGCTTTGGGCTCACATTATAATGTAAATATTTTCAATGAATATAATATAATACCTTTTTTCTATTCCTGTGTTATTCTCATGGCTTATTCGTAAAAATATCATATTTTATATAAAAAATTATATGTAGTACATAATTGTGAATTTTTTAAAAGAACCTATGTGCTTTGATAGAATAATTTTAGATGAATACAATTTACCGATATATCCAAAACATTACCCTCCATGTCTTCTAGCTCATACATGTCTTCTAGCTCATACACGTTCTTTTCTTTGCATGTGTAAATGCAGAAGGGACCCTTCCATAGTGCTTCAAACTTTACATGATGTCTTGGTTTTGCAGTGCACTCATCTTACTTTAGCACAAGGCTTCCCTACCAAAAATGTAGGTTAGATGCCTTTTTATCAAACCATCATTTGCTAATATTACTTCCATTTTTCTAGTTTCTTCGATTTCCAATGCTTTTAATAGTTGCAATGTCAGATTTTCTATGCAAATAGGTAAAACCACCCCCTTTCCATACACTAATTCATAAGGAGAGGCCTTCAAGGGTTTTTTGGGTGTAATTATATTAGCCTATAGAGTGACTCACAGGTCCTTGTGCCATTCCTTTTGGCGTTTTGACCCAATGTTCTTAATTAACCTAATCAAGTTCTTGTTGGTCAACTTCGCTAGCCCATTTCCTTGCGGGTAATAATTTGATGAAGTCTTGAGGTAGACCCCATGCTTGAGAGAAAGATCTGACATCTTAGAGCCCACAAAATCTCATGCATTATTGGATATGATAATTTTTGGTGAACCAATCCTTGGCAATAGTTCCTCAAGAAAATTGACAATTTAAAATTTTGTAGCATTTTTAGGAGCAATAACCTCTACCCACCTTGTGGAATAATCAGTTGATGTAAGTATCCACTTATGGCCAGTGCTAGAGATGGGATTTATCATCTCCAAAAATCCAAGCCCAATTGTGAAAAGGGTTCCTTAGTCATGATCGGGCTCAGTGGCATGGCATAGTTCTTCCACTTGCCAATGAAATATTGGCACTGAGTACGCTTTTGCACCCTATGGTTTGCCTCACAAAACATGGAAGGCCAGTAATATCCTACCCACATTATCTTCAAAGCAATACTCTTGGCACAGAAGTGTCCACCCTCAGGACTGTTATGGAATTCATTTAAAACTCTTTCTACTTGTGGCTTATCTAAGCAATGGAGCAGGATGCCATCATAATTTATTTTAAACAAAATCCCCTCAATTAGTACATGTATGGTGCCTTGCGGCTGGTAGTAGCACCTTTTGTGAGGTGGAATGTTGGTTGGGTACTTTATTTTTTGCATAAATCATGTTCAATTCACCACCCAAGACTCGTTGGACTCGAAGTGATTTGTATAGATCTAGTTGGTTTCTTCCTCTATGATGAAGCTTAATTCCTACACAAGGTATTCACAAAGACCTCTTCCCCAAACCAACTTGTTTAGTTGAATTTCTACACCATATTCTAGGATCTTGGTGACCTAGTTGGCCCTCTTTTTATTTATTTTTCCTTCGATGATATATTCCCGAACATTGGGATGGGTGACAAGGATGGTGATTTTGTTGGTTGATACCAAGTGTCAAAATTTCTCAAGGATTTTAACAATAGAAAAGGCCTGTTTCTCTACAAAATTATACCTATTTTCATATCCCTTGAGAGTCCTCAAGTGGATTGTGATGGAATTTTCTCCTATTCCCTCTCCATCCTTCTAAGTGAGCACTGAAGCTATGTTGTGTTGGCCACTATAGACATAGAGCAGGAAATCCTTGGAGAAGTTTGGGTTAGCTAACATCAGGGCTGCAGAGATGGATGCCTTTATTTTTTCAAAAGCCATCTTACCTTTGGGAGTCCATTTGAACACTAAATTATTTTTCAACATCAACATGATAGGTCTCGCGATTCCCGCGAAGTTTGAAATGAACTGGATGACGAAATCAATCTTTCCTAAAAAGGATTGTAGCCCCTTTTGGTTGACTGGTAGTGGTAGCTCTATGAAAGACCTCATCCTTTTAGGGTCTATGGCTTTCCATATTTTTGATACCAAAAAACATAGTAGCTTGCCTTGTGGAACTCTGAAGGCACATTTCTTGGGATTTAAGGAAATCCTGAACTGTTGGTATTTCTAGAAGACCTTTTCCAGATGGTCAAAATGATCATCCTTTAATTTTGAAAAAACTGTCAGGTCATCTAGATATATTAAGATAATTTGATTTATCAACCCCTTAAAGGCAATATCCATTGCTCGCTGAAAGGTCGCACCAACATTGGAGAGTTTGAAGGGCATTTTTTAGTACGTGAACATTCCCCACTTGGTAGTGAACACTATTTTATGTTGGTCTTCCTCCTTTATATAGACCTAGTTATAACTCAAAACACCATTGAGAAAAAAAAACATCTCTGATTCAACCACGTTTTGTAGAATCTTCTCCATTGATGGAAAAGTGTAGTGATCTTTTAGGAAAGCTCTTTTCAAATCCCTGAAATCCACGCAGAGCTAAATATCATCATTCTTTCTTTGCACTGGTACAAGATTGGATACCTAGGTGGAATGTTTGATATGGTATATGATCCATGATTTGATTAATTTGGTGAGATCTTGTTCCATTAATTCTTCGACTTTCAGATTGATCGGCCTTTGTTTCTGTCGAATGGGATTTAAACCTTTGACCAGGTCTATAGTATGTAGAATTATGCTTGGATTCTCTCCTCTAAGATCATCATAGGTCCAAGCCATGACCCTGTTGTATCTAGAACATAGCCCTCCAATCTCTCTTTATCCTTTTGTGGAACTTCTCTTTCAAATTTTCACTTTTTTCCATTTTTGACATCGAGATCTTCATAGTCTTTTGCATCAGTAGTGAATCTTTGTTTTCTATTGATCACATCCTTGTAGTCAAAAATATTTTCAAGATAAATCAAACCTCATGGGAGCTTATTTCCCTTTAATTAGATCACTTTCCCTTCCATAGTTCTTCTAGCTTCATACTATGAATGATTGAAAGATTTGTTTTATATTTTGTAAAAAGGTGACAATCTAAACGTCATCCTCAAAAAGCTACTAGTTTTTATCATTGTAGGGAATTTCCAATTGGATGATGATTTGTACTAAATTCTATTTTGTCATTGATTCAAAAATTGGCTCAAACTATGAACCAATCAAAGCCATCAGATTAGTGACATTATTCTAGGACCACAGGATAACCTATATATTAAAATCTTCAAATCTCTCGATCAGGTCCCATACTCTGTGTCTATAAGACATCATTCTTACATTTTTGGTAGCCACCTACCCACAGATTTGGCTTACGACAAACTCTGAGTCTCTGAATAGTTGTACTCTCTTCATGCCCATCCGTTTTGTGAGAAAAAAACCATGGACCAAGGTCTCATACTTAGCATCATTATTTGAGCATGGGAACTAGAAGCAAAAAGCTTTGAGGGTCTCTGATCTAGTCAGGGATACCAATCAAAGACCTGCTCCATAACTGACCTTGCATTTGGCACCATCAAAGTATAGTGTCCATAGACTATTGTCAGCCGGTCCGCTAGGCTCTTCCTGTTCTTTCACCAATTTTGAGAAGACTTGGTCATCATTGAAGATCACATATGTGCCCAATCTAGTAGCATGAAATTTCTTGAATGGGTTAGAGTGAATAAACCAATTGAGGACCTCCTCTTTGGGGTTCAATCACTTGTGTCCTCCTTGTCTTCTAACATTTCTATATAATATGTCTCCCTTTCTGAGAAAAAGGTATGTGCCACTTTAAAGCATAGGACTGAATTGTCCACTATATGTTCTGGGTGCAAGGATTCAGATAGGATCTTCATATTTTCCCCATGCTTTTTCCATAATATAATATGAGACCAATCGAGCACTAAATATTCACCAACCTAAACTGTAAAGTCCCTTGAAAGGCACATCTCAAATACTGGGGGAATGCCTATTGCAACTATTTCTTGCATGACAATTTGGATCGGACATGAGAAGAGGGTTAAAGATAGATCCTTGATGTGACTAACGGCTAGGACCTTCTTCCCATCTAATTGCATAATCCCTTTCTCAAGAGGCTCATACTTGATTTTTATTGTGTCAACCTCTTGTTTAGGCATGACAGTAGTACTAACTCCTAAATAAATTATGTTATTGTGTAAAAGCTTATCTCCCATAATAAGTTTTAAAAAGAAAGGTGTGGGCCTTGGTTTCTTACCTCTTTCATATTTGCATTTTATGTGACATTCACATATGGCATGACTCTCAAAGATTGGGGGTTCAATGTGGGCTCTTTGCCTCTAACTTGATTGCGAGGAGGAATCACATTCATCTATGATATTTGTTCTTCTTTCTTCAATGCTTCTCAGAGCAATGTATTTTGTTCCAAAATTGGTATAATGTATAATAGAGATACATTATCAAAAACCTTCTTCAACTATTCAAGCACATTGAGTGCTCTGATTGGCTAGACCTTGGGTTTAAATGGTGTTATCTCTTTCCTCTTCAGGAGAAGTCGATCTGACATGGGCGGGTTTAGTGCTTTGTCTATCTACTTCTCTGGCAACACTGGAGCTTGAGACTGGTGAGTGGGTGAAGCTTGCATGACTTGCTTTACTTGTGGCTATGGTTTATGTGGTTGTGGATGCTATGGAGGTTGCTTCATGTATTCTCCAGTGAGCCTTCTTTTGGACCTTGTGTTGTGGTTTGATTGTATTTGTGGGGCACTAGTCATCAGAGCATCATTTGCAAATAATGCATCTTTTTCTTCCATCCAAGAGAAGAGCACCTAGTATGGCATGATATACAGCTCTTTCTCTAAGGACATTCCTTATGTTTGTGCTCTGAAGTGGGAGTTCTCCATTTTAGGAGATTGATATTCTTCCATGTTAGAGAAAAAGCCTTGGCCTCTTTGCTCCGCTATCTTCTGCTAAAGATTTCCCCTGGGATAATTTCGAGGCATATGGATATCATTACATGGGAAGCACCATGCATTCTCATCCTCCACCAGGTTGTTCTTGCCTCAGACTCAATCTTTTCTTAGAATATTCTTGATGGTTTGAAGCGGCATGGTAACTAGGATTATTTGGTTTGCGGATAGTAGTTTCTGACTTCCTCCTTTCAGAGCTCCTTGATATGCATTATGTTGATAAGATGGCCTTCCTCCCTAATAGGTCTATGTAGGAGGCTTCAGAGGTGCTAACTGCTATCATCGGATGAGGACTAGCTCATTCACAAAGGATCACATGAGTTTCTTCATATCATTGACATCTAGTGCTAATGAAGAGGAGCCTGACATGCTTGGTTGCACACCAGGGTATATGCACATGGATGGTGGTATAGCTGACATGGTTGCTTGTGGAGTGGAGGCACTTGGAGTTGCTTGTTCTTGGAACCACTATAGATTTACATGAACATGGGCATCAAAAGACATGTTGGAATCTTCCCAACATCGATTAGACTATTTTTTGTATGCATAGCCAAATCATATGCATTGGGTAGAATATCTCCTCCCATAGATTGCACCATGATTGTGATATCTGAATTGAAATCCCTTAGATAAACATGAGCACCATAGCAGCCAAAGGCCTAGTAGTCATAGGAATCATTTGCTAGGTTTTCTGAAACATGGTGTTGAAGTCGCTCATGGCCTCTTCTAGGGCCCTTTTGATGGCGATTAATTTCTGCAGCAAAGAGGAGCAATCTTCATTTTCTAAGAAGCACTCAAACAACTTCTCTCAAAGTTGATCCTAAGAGCAGATAGGACTGAAAGCCAAATACCTATACCAATCTTAGGCTTTTCCTTTGAAAGATGCATCCAGTAACCTGAGAGAAACATTCTCCTCCATGATGTTATGTACTCTACATACCTCTACTATATCTTGGAGATGTTCAAAAGTAGTCTTAAAATCCTCCTTGAAAAAATTTGGGATTTCTTTGAGAGTATTGACACATATGGCAGGCCATACATCTGGGGGCATAGGTGGTTGTAGCAGACTATTTCTATCCCAGGTTACAAAATTTCTAGGAGTGATGACACCTATATGAGCCATTGTAAAGAGATTCCTATGGATAGGGTATATGTGTATTCTGATTTGGATGGTTTCGCCTCTTATTGGAGTAGATACGACTTTAGATTGTGGGCTAACACTTCTTACCCTATTGCTTCTTACAGGTGATACAAAACCTATAAGTCTTCTTCTCCTTGATACAAAGGTAGGTAACTAAGAGTATAGGAAATGAACTCTTGAAGATGCTATTGTTTGAAATTTGGGCATGAAATTTCTAGCCTCTTTTCTTGGTCTGATTTAAGTAATATTTCTAACTTCTAATCAAACATTCAAAAAATTCCATCCCACCTGGTGTGCCAGAAAAAAACTATTGATCATCAAAGCTTGCACTTCTTCGACAACCTTATGGGAAATTTAGTGAGTGGGGGACCAATTTTCTCCTCACTGAATGACCTCCGAGATTTTTATATAAATCTAGCTCTTCTTTGTGTTTGGGAGAAAAGTGTAGAAAGAAATGCAAATAAAACACAAAGATGGAAATGCTCCAAAGATTTTACAACATTTCAAACCTTAACTATTCCTTATAACTGATATGATAGACACAAAATGCCACAAACCCTTCATTGTTGGTAAGAGCACGAGCAACAAGGGCTAGAGAAAGCACAATGTAGTCTTTCAAATCCTCCCATGGGAAACACCCATTAAGCTCCAATCAAACATAAGAAAACTCTAAAGATTAACTGAAATATTCTAAAATTTATAGAATCCTCTTCCTTTACAACATAATATGGAAAATGGCATACCCTTTACAAAAAATGGAAGAGTTCAATAGACGTGATCCAATTTTTGAAAGCTAGCATTCAACATTTAAGCTTAACAACATGTAAATTAGTTATTCGAAGTACCAACATAAACTTTTAACACAATGCTTTCAACATGAATGAAATATGAAAAATAAATTTGACAAGGCCATAGCATGCACAATTTCAAAGATTTCTAACAAATAGATCAAACTTTCATGATATATAAACTGAAAACAAAGGTCAGATGTCAATCCAATTATAGTTTAAATTAAATATAACATGCTAGAGAGAATAATAGTATTCTATAAAGACCCTCCTACTTCTAAGAAAATAGAACTCCCTAATAATATCTATATCCTTCGAAAATATTTTTGAAGCAATAGCTTAAATCTCAAAACTCTTAAACTTTCCAAAAAACTTCTTAACTTAATGCTGCCAACCCCTATTTATAGTCAGAAGAAGAGGGCACCACTGCAAACATTCTTGAAGTAGAAAATGCCAGATGCCTAAACCTGATTTCTCACAATCCGATCTTAGATTTTGATTAGATCGCAACAATCTTCACTCATTAAGTCTCAACTGCTTTATTAATGGCTTCTTGAATATTTTAGCAAAGATAGTTGTCAGAAAATAATCCGATTTTAACACAGTCTAAAAAAATTTTGATCGATCAACTACAGAGGTTGATGACACTGACTCAAAGGTTCCACCATAAAGTAAGACACCTACCATGCTCCCTGACAAACTCTTCCCAAAAAGATCACTCTGCATAAATAATACAAACTTCTTGACACAAATAGATGGCATGTCAAGTGAGTGGGCGATCTCAAACTTGTGAGAGTAGTTTTGAAGAAATTCCCCACCAAACTGACATGTACCCTAGTTCATGCCCGAAAGGAAAATGATATTTATATAAATTTGTGCAACCACCATGTGGCACATTGTGTGCCTTTATGCAAGATCAATCTTTGTCCTTTGGGCACGGATTCATCCTGAAGCAGAAAAGAGTAAGGGAAAAAACCTAATAAAATATTAAAGGAAAAATTGCTTTACAGTAACTATTATTTGTAGTGTAGGAAAAAGTATCCCCTTTCCACACTTAATTTGGAAATAACTATAATAAAATGACCATGATGTTGCCTTGATTTAATGTTGTAATATATTTTACATAAACACATTAAGTTCAGGGCTCTTTTAAATAAAATGGACTTAATTGTGCCTTATTTAGGGTGTTGTAAGGTGTACCTTTACACTTTCACACTAATCTATGGATTTATTATTTGATTGAGGTTAATTTTCCTTAATTGACCCCTTTAATTCAAATCCAAGCTTAATTAAATGCAAATTCCGAGGGATAAAACCCGACATTCATAAATGGTATTACATAAAATTTAATTTTGGAAGATGTGTGTCTTAGGTAGGTGACCTAAGACCCATTCACCACATTGTGAATGGATCCTCACTTAGTCCTATGACACTAATTTTTCATAACATTTCACATTGTCCAATGCATGTCTTAGGTAAGTGGTCTAAGAGCCATTCGCCCTATGGTGAATTGGTCCTCGCTTAGACCTAGGACCCCTCTTTTGGATATGTTTTTGATGGTATTTTAATGATTTGAAACCCATAATTCAATATTGTCTTGTGATATTTGAATGCTAGGAATTAATGTTAAGATATATATAAGAGGTCATTTTTAACTATGTTTCACTAAGAAATTTTGATGAGAACATCCTTATAGAAAAGTTTATGATCAATATTATTGTCAAGAGCATTCAATGGTAGATTTATTAAAGAATTGTTTTAGCAATCAAGATCCAAGCATTATGTCAAAGTGTAGCATTGAAAAAAGGGTCTTTTGGCTTTTCTGCGCTTGTTTGGGTCCTCCTTGCAGATTTTGGCTTAATGTTGCCTTGATTTAGTGTTGTAATGTGGATAACACATTTACATCAGGTCTTGGGCCTTTGTGAACTAATGTATTTTAATGGTGGCTTGTAAAGTTGTTGTAAAGTGTTGTAACACACTTTCACACTTTTCTAAGATTTTATCAATTAATTAAGCATAATAAACATATTTTCAATCATATTTTATCTCAACCTTCCCTTATTTGGTGTGTTGTAAATTTTTGTAACACACTTTCACATTCCTTTAGGCTTGTCATTAATAATTGGGCTTTCTTATGCTTTAATTGGCCCCTTTTTACATCCACAAGCATTATTTATGTGTATGTTTTAGGATAATCCCAACAAAAGGCATTTAAAACATCAAAATCCTAAAAACCCACCTCAAATTACTAAGGTGAGACGCATTCACCATTCTTGGAAAATGAGTCCCCTTAGGTGGGACCCATTCACCCAGGGTGGCAAATGAGTTCCCTTTAACTCAAAATCAAATTTAAAATTAAAATCTTTGGTGGAATTTTATTCTCCAAGATCCAATGTCAGCTTGTAGTGTTGTAATTTTAGGAATTCTTGCATAATTGAGTATAAATACAAGGTTCTTTCTCTCATTCCCCCCCAAGTATTCAAGTACTCATCCTTATAGAAAATTGAGTTTGCAAGATCATTCAAGGAATTCAAAGGCATATTATCAAGTATTCAAGAGAATTCTTCAAGCATCAATCATAGTGTCAAAGATAACATTCTTCATGTTTGTCATTGTGCTCACAATTGTGATGTAGAGTTCATGATCCAAGCAAGCTTTGCATTCAAGATCTATCAACATCAAGAGTCAAGAGTCGCATCCATTGTAGCCATTTCAAGCATAATTGGAACACTTTATTGCTAGGGTTTGGTGAATTGCAACATTATATTTTGTTCATTGATCATTCTCCCTTTACATTTTCTTTCATTTCAAGGTTTAATTATCGACAAGGGGTTTGACCAAGGCAAACCCCTATTCTCTAACCCCACAACAATTTTCCCCTCTCTTTGCATGTAATTTGAAGGTCTAGGTTACAAATTTATCAAGGAGCAAGATTGGAAAATTTTTCATCAAGTTGTCAAAGCAATTCAAAGTTTTCCTAGTTGTGAACAAGTCTTGGAGAAGCTTAGAGAAGGTCTATAGGCTGAATTTTTTAGTTTCAGACCCAAATTTGAATCAAGAATAGAAAGGCATACCGAGAGCTATAGGATCCAATTTTGAATTCCCAAAAATTCAGAAGTGGACTGATTCACCACTCTTGGCAAATGAGTCTCATTGTACCTATCTATCAAGGATTTTTTCAGATCTGAATACCCATTTGTTTGAAACTTGTTCCGACAAGGTTTTCCCGAAATTGGATTGATTCACCCAGCTTGGCGTATGAGTCCCAATTGGCTCCAAGAATGGATTTTTCAAGATTATAGATTTTGATTCTACCTTCTTCAGCTTCCTAGGTGCACATTTCTAGTTTCACAAATTTATGTTGCATTTTACTTGCATTTCTAGGTCATCTTGCATACTACACTATGTTTTCAAATATTTTATTTTCCAAGTTTACACTTGGTGGTAAACCCCTCATTTCTTATCATTCAATCCCCTTAGAACATTCCCTTTTCTAGATTTCAATCTCCTTTGTATTGAAATCTCAAGGGTTTGTTCTTGAGTGAACCGTGCCCTAGAAAAGTGGACCTCTCTCCTTTTAGGTCTAAAACACTAGAAGCCCTAGAGAAAGGACCCCACATTTTTTTTCTATGGTTCATTTTTCTGAACCTCTATTTAGAGCATCATAATTATGATTTGGAGTGCATTTATATCCTAGATTTAGCTTACATTAACATTGTATTAGGTTTTGCATTAGTTAATTTGCATTCTATGGTTTCAATTTTTGCATTAGTGAAAATCTCATTTAGCTTGCATTATTGCACTTAATTTCATTGAAAATTAGTAAAATTCTACATTTGCATCTTATATATGCATCAAAAAACATAAAAATCATAAAAATCAATTCTGAAATTTTGAAGTTTTTCAAAAAATCAGTACTTGGACTCATTCTCCACCTTGGGCCAATCAATCCCTTTGCATATTTTGCATTTCATTTTCTATCATTTAAAATTCATTTTATGTAATTTATAATTCATTTTCTGAGTTTCTATTTATTGCTTCTATATTTTAATTTTACTTTCCAGAATTTCAGTTATAAGCATTTCATTCTTATTAGTTTACATTGCATTTGCACTCAACCCGCATTTAGTAGATTTTGCATGAGTGTTTGGTATCCTATTGCTAATACCATAGTGAGAAGAAGTTTGAGACTCATGTCATCCCGTGATAGCACAATCCTTGTGGATCTTGGGTTATCTAGAGGTTCCACTCCTAGTACTGACACTAGTACACTAGGCATGGATAACACCCTTAGTAACTCTTTGCGTTCAAGTAGCATGCAAGTTGAACCAAAGCATGGCAAGATTTTGCAAGAAAACCTAATCCACATTCATGAGGACCTAGTGAACTTACAACATCAAATTGGCCTTGAAAACATTTCAAGTACTCTAATTACTACAATTGAAAACATTCACCGCATGCTTTGAGCTTGTGAAGAATAGAGTGCAATTCTTTGGCAAGCATCTTCCCTCAACCACTAGTTTTCCTTTCCCTGCAAACAATATTCCAAGCCAAGGAGGAACTCAAATTCCTCCTCCCGCAGCAATACCCTCAATCCCTACCTATACCCCTCCTCAAGACACAACAATGCAACAAGTTAGTAAGGTGATTCCTTCCTTGGGTATTCTAGCTAACATCCCTAGTTCCTATGTGGCATCACATGTTATAGCTCCTACTACCTTACCACCTATAATCATTCCATTCACTTGTCCTACAAATGCACACTCCATCACCACTTTCACTTCCATCTCATAACACAAGCAATGACCTGATCATACATCAACTTCTCCAAAACGTGTCATCCCTTCAGAAGAAAGTTTCCACCATCAACCAAAATCAAAACAACCCACCCACATATTATGTCAAAAGTAGTCCATTATCCTTGGATATATTATGAACATCGATGCCACAAGGTGTAGAGGTGCCTAGATTTGTGAAATATGGAGGGAAGCAAGATTCTTCTTAATTCCTACACTACCCTATGTAGTGACTTTGTCCTTGATGATAAACTATTGGCAAAGCTCTTTCCTAGGACCTTAAAAGACAGCCTTAGAGTGCATCTCTTCTTTACTAAATAACTCGATTCATTCATTTGATGAAATTTTTGAGGCATTTATAAACCATTTCAAAAAGCAGATGAATCCTAAGATGACATTGGCTGACTTGATGAGATGCAAGAAAAAAGAGGATGAATAGATAACTAACTTTATCTCCTGATATCAATTGCTTTATTCCCAAGTCGATGTTGAGATCCCTAACCCACACCTTCAAAAGATGTTTATATAAAAATTGCAAAAGAAAATCCAAGATAAGTTGACCATGATGAAATTCCCATCATTCATGCACTTGTGCACTACCCTCCGTGATTACCAAAATCCGGTTTGTAGTTGAGATACAAAGTCCAATTCTAATTGAATTGAGAGATCCAAGCCTGGGCACCAAAATTATTCCCAACCCTTTAGAAAAGGAAATAAAGGGTTCCTTCAATTCAACCCTCCTCAACAACCAACTAAAAAAATCCATAACCAATTTGTTGTTGTCAGAGCCACAGTTCCCTTTAGCTATGGAGATCCAAAGAGACAATTCACTCCCTTACATGACACCCTTCATAATACCATGTACCAACTTCTAAACCAATAGACGATTACCTTACCTCCCATTAAGACACTTGACCATAATAAGCCTTTACCTCTGAGCTTTAAATCAAATACTTGTTTCCACTATCATTGACAAAATGGACATGACACAAAACATTGCAAGCATCTTAAACATCTTGTGCAAGACCTCATTGATTCTAGTCATCTATCCATTACGAGAACTAGTGATCAAGGCAATAAGTCTGTTGCCCTTCCAAACCAAAACTTGCAAGTTTTCATAAATCCCATGCCAAAACATAATATTTCATTTGTCAAAGCTAGCAACATGCCTAAGAATGATGTGATGAATGTTGATATAGATGATGAAAACACTGATTCTATTCCAACTAATGCTATGAATTTCAATCCTATAGATGAAATGATAAGGGTGATAGATGTCATCCCTTGTAAGTGTTGAACTAAGAGTCCTCTTGATATGGCTTTCTTCTCTAAGGACATACTTAAACATTTGGCTGATGGTCCTCTTTACATAGCCAACTATATCTATGATAAGCCCACTAATGGGATCTTAATAGATCCCAGTTGTGGAGAGAATGTGATCACCAAAGAATTCTTACTCTTGCATGAGCTCTATCAAGATGAGTATGACAAATAGAAATCATGGATCAAGACACACAATGGTTTTGTGTGACCTACAATTGGATTGATCACCCTACCATTACAAATAGTACCAAAAACATTATATGTTGCATTATCCATTATCTCGTAGTCAGACCAATTTCGTGTGAAGCTAGGCCACCCATGGCTTCACTCCATGAAATCCATCACTTCAGCTATGCACAAATGCTTAAATGTTCTCTTTGATAATGAGATATTCACTATTCACCATAGTGGCTTTAACCCCTTGTCATCTAAATGAAACTTTTCCCTAGATGTCTTTTGGCTCGAGCCCATGGAACCTATCAAGCCAAGAGAAGACTTCTTTTTCTTGTCCTATCAAAATTTCAAGGAAAAGAAGATAACAGAACTATCTCTTTGAAACATGTCCCCATCCACCTTTGAGCCTACCATGACAAAACCATGCTTGAACCTAAACAAGACCAAAACAATCAGGACCTTGGAACCTAAACCTAAAACCTTACCTACCTCTTACAAGCAACCAAGAAACAATGAAGCCAACCCCGCCACACCTCCAAGAATAAAACAAGTTTACAAAGTGTTGATAGTGTTTTTATGCACTTCACAACACAGGTAATACATAGGTGCATTACCTCTCTTGAAAGACAATCTTCCACAATCAAATTGCAGAACACTATCCCAAGGTCTCTCGGATGTCAGGTCTTGACGATGCTTGGAATATATCAATTGATTTATGTGATTTGTTGGAATCAAAAGGTGGACTTACGGATGAGTTACAAAGTGGGAAAGTTGCATCAACAAATGGAGTTTTTCAGATGGGAGAGTTGCTATGCGTTTGTTGCAGGTTCAAACAACAGTCTTGAACTCCATTTTATCATTGGATTTAGCTTTACAATATGCAATGAACCTTGCCTAAGGTTACCTATTAAAAAAAAGGAAAAAGGGCAGGGAAGAGAAAAGGTTCCTGGATCTGAAACTACCAATGAACAGTGATCATGGAGGCTGCTACAGTAGACAAACTCCCTAAACTGGGTTTTGCTTGGCCAAGAGGATCCTACAATTACACAAAACTAGTGCAATCTTCTAAGGACTGTAGATTTTTAGTTTGCATACACACATCATGAACATGCAAATGAACTAAGTTGCAGCAATCAAATAAAGAGGCCGAGCTTAACTTTGCACAGCAGCTTGCCATCAACAAGTGCCAAAAGTATGGGCTGTAAATTCATCAAATACTATAACAAAAATCACCATTACCACTTCCATTCAAGAAACTACAAATAAAACTAAATTGGAAGGTAGAACCATGCACACATAATGAACAAACTCAAAAGTAACACCCATAGATCATGCAGCATTGCTTTCTATTACTGCAGAATGTTTTTACAATAGCTCTCTAACACTTACAAATGAGGGGAAGACCCCTATTTATAGTTTTCCAAAGCCCAAATGAATGGCCAGGATTGAGTTACATTGTGTGGCCTAGATTTAATTACATTAGGGCTTCACCTACCCCACAATATTCAGCAATTTAAAATACATCTTTTGTCTTCTCCCTATTCTGTCTTGTAGTGGCCAGTTACTGTAATAGTTTTTCCTTCTAGCTAATTTCCCTTTTACTGTAGCTAAAACTGATTGAAAGCTACCTTCTCCTGATGGAATTTTAGTATTCCTCATTGGATCAAATGGTTTTGTCGACGGACCCATGGTAGGCTTCTTGAAACCAAAAATGAGAGGCCGAAATGCTGTTTTAGGAATGCTGATTTGAAAACGGTCGACGGAGCACAAAACTCCGGATGATATTTCCCAGCTACAATTTTGCAATTTGAAAGTTCCATGGAGGATAAGACCCCATTTTAGCATCTGGGTTGAAGTCCGTTTTTGATTTGGAGGTGCGCTTGTACGTTCTAGAATGCCACTGTAGGAAAGTTGTTTTCAAACGGCCGACGGAGCACGGAACTCCAGATGGTATTTCCTGGCTGCAATTTTGGAATTTGAAAGTTCTAGGGAGGATAAGAACCCATTTTAGCATCTGGGTCGAAGTCCATTTTTGATTTGGAGGTGTGCTTGTACGTTTCGAAAATGTGAGGCCAGAATGCCGCTGTAGGAATGTTGTTTTAAAACGATCGACAAAGCACGAAACTCTGGATGGTACTTCCTAACTGAAAATTTGGAATTTGAAAGGTTAGGGGAGGATAAGACCCCATTTTAACATCTGGGTCAAAGTCCGTTTTTGATTTGGAGGTGCGCTAGTACATTCTGGAAATACGAGGCCGGAATGCCGCTATAGGAATGTTGTTTTGAAACGGCCGACGGAGCACGAAACTCCGAATGGTACTTCCCATCTACAATTTTGGAATTTGAAAAGTTAGGGGAGGATAAGACCCCATTTTAGCATTGGGTTGAAGTCTATTTTTGATTTGGAGGTGCGCTTGTACGTTCCGAAAATGTGAGGCCAGAATGCCGCTGTAGGAATGCTGTTTTGAAATGGCCGATGGAGCACGAAACTCTAGATGGTACTTCCCGGCTGCAATTTTGGAATTTGAAATGTCAGGGGAGGATAAGACCCCATTTGAGCATCTAGGTCCAAGTCCATTTTTTATTTGGAGGTGTGCTTGTACGTTCCAGAAATGTGAGGTCGGAATGCCACTGTAGGAATGTTGTTTTGAAACGGTCGATGGAGCACAAAACTCCGGGTGGTACTTCTTGGCTGCAATTTTGGAATTTGAAAATTTTGGGGAGGATAAGACCCCATTTTAGCATCTGGGTCGAAGTCCTTTTTTGATTTGGAGGTGTGCTTGTACATTCCGGAAACGTGAGGCCAAAATGCCGTTGTAGGAATGTTCTTTTGAAACACTGCTGCAGAAATATAGTTTGTGGAATTTTGAAAACTTCCTGAAACTTAATAAAACCTTTTCAGTTCACTTAGGTAGCACAAAAACATCCAAAATCCATAGGAAATCTATCCCCAAAGTCAAAGAATGAAGGAAAAAGAAAATCGAGCGAGCGGGGGGGCGAAGCTCGAAAAACCCAAGACTTAGCAAGTTTTTATTTTAGGGGCAAAACATGGTCAGCCAAAAATGAGACTCTAAAGGGCACGTTGAACAAATAGGATGGAAAAATGAGGGGCATGCAAAATGAGATGGGAGCAAAGAAGCCGGCCAGGAGCGAAAAAAAGAGGGTCCCTGCCTACGGTGGGGCATGTGTGCAAAATATGCACAACACAAAGTAAAAAAGAAAGTGGTTGAACAACCTCTCATCATTCCTTCCATTCCTCCCCTTAGGGAAGAAAATAAATCTATGGTTGATCAGCCCACTCTGATGCAGCTTGAAAACAAAACTAAAAGAAAGAGAGGTGCTAGGGAGCATAGATGTAGATGTCATCCCCTTGCTCACAAGTTACATGATTAATTAAACAATGAAAATCAAGATCCAAACTTGATTGAAGCAATGTATGATGATCTTCCTCCCTAGCCATAGCAAGAAATTTCCATGCATCCTCCACAACAAGAGTTGAAATATTCTATGGATATTATCCTTTGACCTCCTATTGTGATCAACTTAGATGATTATGATGAGGATGCCAAAATTGATGAAGAGGTGCATAATGAACTGAACACATTGTTTTCCTCTTCCATGAGCTTAAATGACAAATCTTCTATAATGAGTGTTGGACCTGGTTCTTCTCCTAGTTCAACACTTTCTCTTGTCCCTCTGGCTAGTTTCTCATCTTTGATATACACAAAGTACATGATTGGGAGGCAAATGACTTGCTTGTAGGTTGACTCGCATTTTCCATACTAGTATTTTGTATTATCTCTTTTTCATTTTCTCTTGTGTGGTTGCATGTACATAATGTGATCCCCTGTGACATTCTATTTTCTCTCTGTTTATGAAATTCCTCTATCTGTACCTTCATTCTTCTCTATGTTGTGCATATTTTTCAGTTTCATCTTTATCTTTTTCTTGTGTTTTCCTTTTTGGGATGATGCACGAAATCGAGACATTCATGTCTCCTTCATGTTGACCCAAAAGGCTTTCATTTTATTTTTCCATTTCATTTCATCTATTCTTTTTCTTGTGTTTTCCTACTGGGGATGATGCAAGGCATCGAGACATTCATCTCTTCTTCATGTTGACCCAAAAGTCTTTCATTTTCTCTTTCCCTTTCATTTCATCTTTATCATTTTCTTTTGTTTTCCTTTTGTGGATGACACAAGGTGTCAAGACATCCATGTCTCTTCCATGTTGAACCAAGAGGTTTTTCTTTGTTTTCTCTCTCTTTGTGTCATTCTTCTAGTTCTATGTGTATTTGGGGAATGATGACCATTTTGAGCTCTCTTAAAATCATTGCAATAAAGAACATACTGACCCCAAATCCATAGATCCCTTATGTGTTTGGTGTTTTCATTTTGGAGGCAACCCCTCTCTTTTCTTTTTCTCTCACATGACATAGCCTTACTTGGAAACATATGACTTGGCATAAGTGCTTTCAAAGTTGGCTCTCATGTCTTCTTTCTTGTTTGCATTTTTCATTTTCTACTTTAAAGTAATTTCTCACAGCATGGTGTTTAGAAATTTATTTAAAGTGGGGGCATACATTGGCATTATTTCTTTTGTGTTTTTCCTTTTCATGGTTCTTAGTGCAACCTTCTTACTTCATACGATGTATTTTTCACTTTTTGGATGACATTGGGTGTGATTTCCTTCATGACCATGATCTCTCTTAGCATATTACATTCCTCTTAGTGGATTGATGTGATGAACTACATCCCCTAAGTTGTGAATCTTCTATTCTTTGATTGGTCCTCTCTTGGAGACATTAGACATAATGTTCCCTAAGTTAAAGACCTCCCATGAACTAAGAAAGACTCCTTTGAACATTTCCAATTTTTGCATTTGTTTTTATATGGCCACATTGCATAACATAGCTTGCATGCTTGTGGAGCCATCCTGTTTGATCATGAGATCTAAGAATATAAAGTTTTTCTTGTCTCATGAAGCTCAAAAATCAAGTCATTTTGTGTGGCACCTTATTAAAGTTGTTAGGAGGTATAACTTTGGTATGGTTGAGCGGGAAGCCCAATTTGAGGCATGGATTTCCCCATAGCCACTTGCATGTGTGTGTGAGTACATACCATCCATGAGTGTATTTTTCTCACCTTTTAGGACTTCTCACTTGGCAGTCAACCAGGAGTTCCGTCGCCTCAGAATGAGTATACTTTTTTTTTTCTTCAGAAAAATAGCCTAGATCTGATCCACATCATGATGGACAAACGGTTGAATCTTGATTCAAATTTTTCCTTTATTTCTTTTTCATCTTTTGCAGTGTATGATTGGCCTTGTCTTTGTTCTTTACATCATTTTCATGTGTGTTCCTTTGTGCTTTTGTTGGTTTGCCAAAGGATCTTGATCCTAGGGGTTTGATTATCCCTCTTAATCATTGTTGTTTCATCTTGCTAGCATTTGGTACATTGGAATCCCTCTGGGTGCGTGTTTGTATACTTTAGTGTGAGTTTGAATCAAGTTCATCCTCTCACTAAATTGGGGGCTAAATGTAGCATTGAAAAAGGGTCATTTGGCTTTTTTCATGCTTGTTTGGGTCCTCCTTGTAGATTTTGGATTAATGTTGCTTTGATTTAGTGTTGTAATGTGGATAACACATTCACATTAGGTCTTGGGCCCTTGTGAACTAATGTATTTTAATCGTGCCTTGTAAAGGTGTTGTAAAGTGTTGTAACAAACTTTCACACTTTTCTAGTATTTTATCAATTAATTAAGCATAATAAACATACTATCAATAACAATTTATCTTAACCTTGCCTTATTTTGTGTGTTGTAAAGTGTTGTAACACACTTTCACATTCCTCTAGGCTTGTCATTAATATTTGGGCTTTCTTATGCTTTAATTGGCCCTTTTTGTTGCAAAATTTATTGTTCCTGAGCCTACCATTGCTTTACCTACCTATTAGGAGCGATTTATTCTTTGCCAATTTTGGGATCTTCATCCCTGCAACTCTTGATTGCTCAGAATTGAATAGAGTAGAAATTTTTGAATTCCCAATTAATGTTAGTAGGTAATTTTGAATTTTAGAGGGATCTTTTTTTTAAAGATAAAAGGAATGAAGGGAAATTGTTCTATCAGTTGGAAGAATTGAGTGTTAGTTAGTTTGTGCAACAACAACAAGGAATGTTCTTAGCACATTTTGTAGAGTGTTTGCAGTGAGTAGGATTGCTCCTGATTGCTCCATATTTTCTAGGAAAAACAAATAGTTCTAGTTGATTTGTAACAAAGAGCTCTAAGTATCTCCTGATTGTTTCTGATCTGGTTGATAAGTTTCTTTTCACTCCCAGAAAGTTGTAATAGGAAGTTTTTAGTTTGTTTTGTTCATTTCCAACTTGTTTAATAGAAGAATAAAATATTGCATGTCTCCTCTTATTTTTTATTCTGTATTTTGAGATTTGGGTGTTTCCAGCATGACTAGAAAGCCAAGCAACAACTCTGTGTTTGTGTTTATTTTGCACATTTAAAATCTCTACATGGTATCAGAGCCATAGGCCCCATTTCCTTATGAGTTAGGGCATTTGTTTTTTTTCTGGGTATTGAGTTTTTTCTGTAAGAGACATGGCTGGAGATGATGGAAAGAGATGCCAGTAGCCACCGTCCTTTAATGCACATAATTATGATGTTTAGGACAAGAAGATGAAGACCATTATGGTTGCAAATGATTTGTGGGATTTTTTGATAAATGGATTCATTGATATCAATGACCTAGCTACATTTGTAGCTCTCACAAATAACCAGAAGACCCAACTGAAGGAGGAGAGGAAGAAGGATGCTAAGGCATTGAGCTTGATAGAAGTAGCCTTGACAAAGGTTGTATTTCCTAGAATAGTAGCAGTTGAATATGAAAAGGAAGCTTGGGAAATCCTCCAAACTAAATATAAAGGGACTGAAAAAGTCAGATCCATGAAGCTCCAGATTCTTCGAAGAGAGTTCAAGATTATTGAGATGAAAGAAAGTGAGACCATCTCAGAGTTTCACACAAGGTTCTTAGGCTTGTTAAATCAATTGAGAATGAATGGAGAAATGATGGAGGAGCAGAATATTGTTGAAAAAATTCTCAGATGTCTACCCACGAGATATGATGCACTCGTCATTTCTATTGAAGAGGCGAAGGACCTCTCTACTTTGATGATGGATGAGTTAATGGGTTCTCTTCAAACCCATGAGAAATGCCTAAAAAGGTCTGCTACTTCTTCCCAAGAGAAAGATTTTAAATCTTAGTCAAATGCAAGAGGTAGGGGAGAGGTAAAAATGGCTCTTGAAGAGGTAAAGGTAGACCCAGACAAGGAAATGTTGGAAGTGAAATCTTAGGACGAGAAAGCATCCAAGAAGGAGGGAGAAGATCTCAAAAAAACTCTCGAAGAGGCATGAAGAACAAAAATTCAAGTGGGAGAAATGACAAGAGCAACGTTGAGTGCTGGAAAAAGCATGGTAATAAAAAAAAAAAAAATGCAAATGTGGCTGAAGGAAATCAATCCACATCCTTCATCATGTGCAACATTGGTGAAGAAGGAAGCCCCAAAGTTTGGTATTTGGACAGTGGTTGTAGAAACCACATGAGTGGTAATGAAAGTCTATTTTCTTTCATTGATAAAAATATTAAGTCTAGAATTAGAATGGGGAAGAAAGGAATAGTTTTAGTCAAGGGAAAATGATCTATCAGGATCCACACCAAGCAAGGTGAGAAGGAGGTTCAAAATGTGTTCTTTGCACCAGGGTTAAAGCATAACCTCGTGAGTGTTGGATAGCTGATCCAAAATAGATACAAAGTACTAATGGAGAAGGGCCAATGCATCATTTTTGATAAGAATGAGAGGACAAAGGTGTTTGTAGTAGTTGCAATGACAAAGAACCAGATGTTTCCTTTAAATATTGAGATGTGTTTCTCATCTCAGTGCATTGTTGCACCTCTCGTGAATGGAAAATGTGCAGCAGTACATCAAGCAGCCCTCAAGAGCACCACTCAAGACCCCTCCGAGCTATGGCATCTAAGGTATGGATATTTAGGCTATGCTAGTTTGAGTCTTTTGTCTAGGAGAAAACGTATTGATGGTTTACGAAGTATAGTAGAGCCTAATGTTAGATCTGAGGCTTGAATTTTGGGCAAGCAACATAGGCAACCCTTTCAATCAGGCAACTCTACAAGGGCAAGAGCACCATTGGAGTTGGTGCACATGGATTTCGTAGGCCCTATGCAAATCATGTCTATTCATAATAGCAGATTTTTTATGACCTTTATTGATGATTTCAGCCATAAGACATGGGTTTATTTTTTGCAGCATAATTTTAATGCATTTAATAAGTTTTTATTGTTCAAGGCCCAGGTTGAAAAGGAGAGTGGACATTTCATTAAGGTCCTAAGGTTAGATCATGGAGGAGAGTATACCTTTAATCATTTTGTGAATTTTTGCAAGAAAAATGGCATCAAGAACGAGCTTACAACCATTTATACTTTGCAGCAAAATGGAGTGGCTGAAAGGAAGAATAGGACCATCGTGGAGATGGCAAGGAGCATGAAGAAAGAAAAGGGACTCCCAACTAAGTATTGGGGAGAGGCTATAGCAACAACTGTTTATTTGATTAATAGAAGTCCAACAAAGGTGGTTCGTGAGATACCACAAGAGGCATGGACAAAACGTAGATGGATGGTTAAGCACTTAAGAGTGATCAGTTGTGTAGCATATTCTCACGTGCCTAAAGAAAAGAGGAAAAAGTTGAATGACAAGGGAGAGAAACTCATCTTCACAAGTTATTGTTCAGAATCAAAAGCCTACATGCTATATAGCCTATTTAGTAAGAAAATTATTATTAGCAGAGATGTGGAGTATTTAGAAGATCAGTCATGGGATGGAAAAATCACTCCCGATCACTCCCGATCACTCCTGATGTTGAAGGAAAGGAATAAGAAGAGTAGAATGATGATTCAGTGGAACCAACAATAGCTCTTGATTCCTCTGGATGAGCTCCCAATCGCTCTTGATCAGAACAAACAAAAAGGCAAGAAGCCACATATAGCTAGATAATGAGTCACAAAGAGCTCCCGACAAGCTCCTGATTTTTCCCAATCACTCCCGACCACTCCCGATCGCTCCAAAACCAGCCTGTTCAGTAGAGAAACAACAATAATGAAAGTTCAAACACCACTCTCGCCTCCCTAATGCCAAAGAAGACCAAGAGTCTAAGGGAGATCTACCAAAATGAAAGGTATGATGAAGAATTTGATGAGAACATGAATTTTGCAATATTTTCTCATAGTGATCTGATTTATTTTGAAGAAGTCATAAAAGAAAATAAATGGTGTGAGGCCATGGATGAGGAGATAGATGCAATAGAGAGGAACATCACATGGGAGCTAACTGATTTGCCTCCAAACACATAAGTTATTGGGGTGAAATGGTCTATAAGACCAAGTGTGATGTCGAAGGAAGGATAGAGAGGTAGAAGGCACGTTTGGTGGTCAAGGGGTACGAATAGCAATTTGGAAGAGTTTATGATGAGACATATGCCCCTGTTGCAAGGATGGAGACTGTGCAGGCAGTCATAGCAATTGCAGCCCAACACAAATGGAAGGTATTTAAAATGGATGTGAAGTCCGCCTTCCTTAATGGAGTGTTAAAAGAGGAAGATTATGTTGAACAACCTTTTGGATATGAAGTTCTGGGTGAAGAACACAAAGTGTATAGGCTAAAGAAAGCTCTTTATGGGCTGAAGTAAGCTCCATGGGCATGGTACAACATGATTGACTCATATTTGATTAGCAATGGCTTTAGCAAAAGCGATGGTGAGCCCACTCTTTACGTCAAGGAAGCAAATGGTAATATTTTGATTGTTGTCTTGTATGTTGATGATTTAGTTTTTATTGGGGATGATGATTTCCTCATTGCTGATTTTAAAAAGGCCATGAAATTTTTTGAAATGACAGATTTAGGTCTCTTAAGATATTTTATAGGCATAGAAGTAAAACAAATGCATGATGGTATATTTATCTCTCAAGAAAAATATGCAAATGAGATCTTGAAGAGATTTAGGATTCTTGAAAGAAAGCCTGCCCTAACTCCAACAACCATAGGTCTAAAGTTGAGCAAGGAAGATTGTAGCAACAATGTGGATCCGACCATATATAAAATTTTGGTTGGAAGTTTGATGTATTTGACAGCAACTAGGCCGGATATAATGCATGGAGTGAGTTTGATTTCTAGATTCACAGAGATTCCAAGAGACACCCATTGGCAAGCGGGTAAAAGAATCTTGAGGTATGTGAATGGCACCAAAGAATATGGCATATTGTACACAACAACAAAAGAGTACGCGCTGATTGGATACACTGACAATGATTGGGTAGGAAGTTTGGATGATAGGAAGAGCACAATGGGCTATGTGTTTCATTTGGGTTCGGGTGCAATCTCATGGGCTTCCAAGAAGCAACCTATTGTCTCCCTATCAACAAAAGAGGCTGAGTATATAGCAGCAAATGCAACAGCATGTCAGGCTATTTGGCTTAGAAGAATCTTGGTGGATTTGAGAGAAGAACAAGAAGATGGAACAACAATTTTCTATAACAATGTTTCATCGATAGCCTCAATGAAAAATCTCATGTTTCATGCAAGAAGCAAGCACACTAAAATCTGGTATCATTCCATTCGTGAATTGATTTAAAATGGTGAAATCAAAATGGAATTTTGCAGGTCTGAGTAGCAGCTAGCAGACAAATTCACCAAGAATTCAAGCAAGGATAATTTTGAACACCTAAGAAGTAGATTGGGCATGGTTGATTTGGATCAGGCCTGATCCTATTTTGTTGGCTCAGGACAAAGGGGGAGTGTTGGAAAATTTATTGTCCCTAAGCCTGCCATTGTTTTACCTACCTGTCGGGAGCAATTTATTCTTTGCCAGTTTTGGGATCTTCATCCCTGCATCTCCTGACTGCTCAGAATTGAATAGAGTAGAAATTTTTGAATTCCCAATTAATGCTAGTAGGTAATTTCAAATTTTAGAGGGAATGTTTTTTGAAAGACAAAAGGAATGAAGGTAGATTGTTTTGTCACTTGGAAGAATTGAGTGTTAGTCAGTTTGTGCAGCAGTAAGTGATTAAAAGCAAGAAGAAAAGTTGTAGTAGCAATAGGTAATGTTTTTAGAAAATTTTACAGAGTGTTTGCAGTGAGCAGGATTGCTCCTAGTCGCTTCGTATTTGCTAGGAACAATAGATAGTTCTAGTCGATTTGTAACAAAGAGCTCTAAGTAGCTCCTGATCATTTATGATCTAGTTGAGCAGTTTCTATTCACTCCCAAAAAGTTGTAATAGGAAGTTTTTAGTTTGTTTTGTTCATTTCTAGATCATTTAATAAAAGAAGAAAATATTACATGTCTCCTCTTGTTTGTTATTTCGCATTTTGAGATTTGGGTGTTTCCAGCATGACTGGAAAATCGAGCAGCAGCTCTGTGTCTATGTTTATTTTGCACATTTAAAATCTCTACACTTTTTGCATCCATAAGCCTTATTTATGTGTATTTTTTAGGATAATCCTAACAAAATGCATTTAAAACATCAAAATCTCAAAAACCCACCTCAAATTCCTAAGGTGGGACTCATTCACCATTCTAGTCAAATGAGTCACCTTAGGTGGAACCCATTTGCCCAGGGTGGCGAATGAGTTCCCTTTAACTCAAAATCAAATTTAATTTAAATATTTGGTAGGATTTTATTCTCCAAGATCCAATGTCGACTTGTAGAGTTGTAATTTTGGGAATTATTGCATAATTGAGTATAAATATAAAGTTCTTTCTCTCATTCCCCCCCAAGAATTCAAGTACTCATCCTTATAGAAAATTAATCTTGCAAGTGCATTCAAGGCATTCAAGGGTAGATTATCAAGTATTCAAGAGCATTCTTCAAGCATCAATCATCATGTCAAAGATCACATTCTTCATGTTTTTTATTGTGCTCACAATTGTCATGTAGAGTTCATGATCCAAGCAAGATTTGCATTCAAGATCTATCAACATCAAACAAGACTCAAGAACCACATCCATTGCAGCCATTTCAAGCATAATTGCAACACTTTATTACTAGGGTTTTGTGAGTTGCAACATTATATTTTGTTCATTCATAATTCCCCCTCTACATTTTCTTTCATTTCAAGGTTTAATTACCAATAAGGGGTTTGACCAAGGAAAACCTCTATTCTCTAACCCCACAACCATTTTTCCCTCTCTTTGCATTTGATTTGCAGGTGTAGGTTACAAATTTATCAGGGAGAAACATTGGAAAAGTTGTCAAAGCAATTCAAATTTGTCCAAGTTGTGAACAAGCCTTGGAGAAGCTTAGAGAAGGTCTACAGGCTGAATTTTATAGTTTCAGACCTAGATTTGAATCAAGAACAAAAAGGAAGACCAAGAGCTATAGGATCCAGTTTTGAATTCCCAAAAATCCAGAAGTGGATTGATTCACCATTCTTGGCACATGAGTCCCACTGTACCTGTCTATCAGGAATTTTTGTAGATTTGAGTACCCATTCTTTTGAAACCTATTCCGACAAAGTTTTCTCGAAACTGGACTGATTCAACCATCTTGGGGTATGAGTCCTAGTTTTCTACAACAATGGATTTTTAAAGATTCTAGATCTCCATTATGCCTTCTTCAATTTCCCAAGTGCACATTTCTAGTTTCACAATTTTCTATTGCTATTTACTTGCATTTCTAGGTCATCTTGCATACTACATTTTATTTTCCAAGTTTACAATTGGTGGTGAACCCCTCATTTGTGATCATTCAAGATCCCCTTAGAACATTCCCTTTCCCATATTTCAATCTCCTTTGCATTGAAATCTAAATGGTTTTTTCTTGAGTGAACCGTGCCCTACAAAAGTGGACCTCTCTCCTTTTAGGTCTAAAACCCTAGAAGCCCTAGAGAAAGGACCCCACATTCTTTTCTATGGTTCATTTTTGTGAACCTACATTTAGAGCATCATAATTCTGATTTGGAGTGCATTTACATCTAAGATTTAGCTTGCATTAACATTGTATTAGGTTTTGCATTAGTTAATTTACATTCCAGGGTTTCAATTTTTGCATTAGTGAAAAGCTCATTTAGCTTGCTTTATTGCACTTAATTTCATTGAAAATTAGTAAAATTATGCATTTGCATCAAAAAACATAAAATTCATAAAATTGAATTCAAAAATTTTGATTTAAAAAAAAAAAAATAGTACCTGTACTCATTTGCCACCTTGGGAAAATTAGTCCCTTTGCATATTTTGCATTGCATTTTCTATCATTTATAATTCATTTTTTGAGTTTCTATTTTCTGCTTCTGCATTTCAATTTTACTTTCCAGAATTTCAATTATAAGCATTTCATTCTTATTAGTTTACATTGCATTTGCACTCACCCCACATTTAATAACTTTTGAATGAGTGTTTGGTATCATCCTGCAATAGCACAATTGTTGTGGATTTTGGGTTATCTAGAGCTTCCACACCTAGTATTGACACTAGTACACTAAGCATGGACAACACCTTTAGTAACTCTTTTCCTTCAAGTAGCATGCAAGTTTAACCAAAGAATGATAGTATTCCACAAGAAAACCTAATCCACATTCATGAGGACCTAGTGAACTTACAACATCAAATTAGCCTTGAAAACATTTCAACTACTACAATTCCTACGATTGAAAACATTCACCCAATGCTTGAAAGTGAAGATGGCCTTGACCTTGTGAAGAATATAGTGCAAATATTTGGAAAGCATCTTCCCTCAACCATTGTTCCAAGCCAAGGAGGAACTCAAATTCCTCCTCCCACAACAATACCCTCAATCCCTACCTAAACCCCTCCTCAAGTCACAACAATGCAACAAGTTAGTAATGTGATTCCTTCCTTGGTTATTCTAGCTAGCATCCCTAGTTCCTATGTGGCATCACATATTATATCTCCTACTACCTTACCACCTATAAGTGTTCCATTCACTTGTCCCACAAACACATACACTCCAACACCACTTTCACTTCCTTCTCATAACACAAGCAATGACCCTCTCATACATCAACTTTTCCAAACCATGTCATCCCTTCAAAAGAAAGTTTCCACCATCAACCAAAATCAAAATGGCTCACCCACATATTATTTCAAAAGTAGTCCATTATCCTTAGATATATTATGAACACTGATGCCACAAGGTGTAGAGGTGCCTAGATTTGCAAAATATGGAGGGAAAGTAGATCCTTCTAACCATGTTAATTCCTACACCGCCCTATGTAGTGAATTTTTCCTTGATGATAAACTATTGCTAAAGCTCTATCCTAGGACCTTAAAAGACACCACCTTGGAGTAGTTCTCTTCTTTACCGAATAACTTGATTCATTCATTTGATAAACTTGTTGAGGCATTTATAAACCATTTCCAAGTGCAGATGACTCCTAAGATGACCTTGGCCGACTTGATGAGATGTAAGAAAAAAGAGGATGAAAAGATAACTGACTTTATCTCCCGATATCAATCGCTTTAATTCCAAGTCAATGTCAAGATCCCTGACCCACACCTTCAAAAGATGTTTATAGAAAACTTGCAAAACAAAATCCTAGACAAGTTGACCATGATGAAATTCCCATCCTTTATGCACTTGTGCACTGCCCTCCATTACCAAAATGATGTTTGACCAATGAAAACCCCCATTCACCTAAAAAACAACATTTTTTTCTCCATGATGTGTGATTGCAAATTTTAGGTGGAAGATCTATTGAATAAAAAAAATTTAAAGTTGTCAAAGCTGTATAATTTGTTGTTATAATTCTTGCAAAATCATGAAAAATGACCTACATAATTTTTTTTTGGCTTTTGACCGCGAGATACGAGAATCTAGGAGTGTAGACATAGGAGAACAAAACCTAGAAACAAATTTCAGAGACCCCTAGCTAGGACCCATTTTCCATAAGGCAAATGAGTCCTTAGTGAGCTTTGAAAAATCACTTTTTTTGAAACGTACACAACATTCATTCCTTCCAAACTCTCTCTCAAGTCTGTAGGTTCCATTAGTATTATGTTTATAGCTTATAATTTGGAGTTTATTTTCTATTTTTAATCTTTCTCCCCAAAGTGCTATTTAGCTTAGACCCTCATCCTTGCATAGATAGGAAATTTGTTGATTCATACCTTGATTTGGCTCACCTAAGGGTTGCTAGTCATTGCATGGTTTGGATTTCATTTCCTTCAATGAAGATAGACGAATAAGACCCCTTTTCCCTCTTTGGATCCACTTTTCCATTTTTTGGGGGAATAACCCCTATCCTATTTTTTGATGTTTCATTTTGGTGAACTCGACCTTGTACAACAATTTTTTTGAAAACTGTCCAAGTCCTTGTTAACTCTAGATCTAAGTTTTATAATACATTGCATTAGGTTTTCATTAGTTGCATTACATTTAGAGTTATTTAATCTTGTGTTAGTTTGCATTTTTGCTTTGTTTAATCTGAAAAATTCAAAAATTTGCATGCACATTATATTAATTTTTCATAGTGTTTGCATATTAGTGTATTTTTCATCATTCATATTCAAAAATTGGATCAAAATTGAATTTGAAATTTTTTCATATAGTTCATCATTTGTCATTAGTTTTACTTACATTTACACATCAAATTCTAGAAAATTCTATTACAAAAATACTAGTTTGAAACCTAAAATAGAGAACACATTTGATCATTTTGAAATTGCATTTTTCAAGTTTAAAAAACCTTGTACAAAGACCCATTCGCCACTGAGTGAATGAGTCATTAGATGCCTACAAAAACCAACTTTTATAAGCTTTTTGGTGATTTTCTGCACTTCTTAGGCTTGCTGGTAACCTACTGTATTAGTCTAGAAAGTTATAGGAATTTCTATTTTATGCATCTAGGTCAAATCATCCATTTAGTGTAGTCATTTTGAATCATTCCATAATCATTTCAATAGCAAAAATCATCAGATCTGAAAAATGTTCATATTCTTGAAGCTTTGCATAATATGGATAAAAGCACTTTTCACTTTTGCATACACAATGTTTACATTAATGAAACTTTGCATAAGTTAAATAAAAGTACTTTTAATGTTTTGATATACATTGTTTATATTCTTGAAACTTTGCATAAGTTGGATAAAAGTACTTTCCATGTTTGGATATACATTTTTTATATTCTTGCAACTTTGCATAAGTTGGATATAAGTACTTTTCATGTTTGTAAATACATTGTTTACATTCTTTAAGCATTGCATAAGAAGGTTAGAAGTACTTTTAATTTTTGAGCACACAATGTTAGTATCATATCTTTCTAATCATGCCAAGAAAAAGTTCATCCCTCCCATTTATGATAATCCTTTAGTGAAAGAGAATACAATCTTGGAAAATCATGAAAATCAAGTTTGTTCTTCTCGCAATATCTCTCCTATTTGTGAAGAAGATATATTAGTGTTAGAAGATCAAACCAATGAGAGTTATGAGAGTCCTATTTGTCTCTCTTCCCCTACTAAGGAAAACATTGTTGAACATGAGAATGTCATCATTGATAAGCAATAAAATCCAACTATTGATAACTCCCTTACTTGTGATGAAGTCATTTTAGAAGAACCAACCTTTCAATGTCATGAACATCTAATTTGTAGCTCTACTAAAAAATCTCCTACTAGGGAAAATATCATGGTGCAAGAAAATGAGAACATTGACAATAGTAATGTGGGTCCCTTAGATGAAGATGATGAAGTGACATTAGACTTCCCTTCACTAAGAGATCATAAAAATAAGGATAAGTGTGTTGAGGTTATGAACATTAGGACCCCCTCGAGTCCTCTAATTCTTAGACCTCATACAAATCCTATAATTTTTGGACCACCTAAGCATCAACTTGTCATTTATCCATCCTCATAACAACCGCAAGTTCAAAATAAACCCATGCTTATTTTAGAACCACCTAAAATGCAACTTGATAATGATAATGTTTCACAGCAACCGAGTTAGAATACCATTTCTCATACATATAACACTTGAAACAATCCACAACCAAGATAAACAACTCAAACATCCCTCCCATTGCCTCAACCTATCTTTCATAATGCTCCTAATTTTCCCTTACAAAGTGGAAAGGAGTATGATCTTTGTGAATAACTTAAAAATACTCCTGCTAAGATATCCTTATGGGACCTTATTCAAGCTTCACCTAGTTATCATAACATGCTTCAAAGAGTTTTACAACAAGTTCCTACCCTTCCTAATGTGCAACCAAATGAAGTGGAAACTCAAATTCAAGCTATAACTCCAATCAACTTAGACATTACTTTTCATCAAGATGAGTGACCTTCGTTAGAAGATAAAAAAAATGAAGCTTTCATGATAATAGCTTACATTAATCAAATTGCGATAAAGATAACTCTTGTTGACAATGGTTCAACCCTTAATGTGTGTAGTGTGATCCTTTGGAAAAGACTGATATGAATAATAGTGACATTGGGCTTGATTATTTGTCTTTTTGAGGGTTTGACAACATAGGAAAACAACCACTTGGAGTCATCACATTACGTATTAAAGTTAGGAAGGTAACATTACAAACTCTAGTCCATGATATGCCTCACGATCTTTCATATAATCTTCGTTTAGGAAGGCCATGGATTCATGAAATGAATGGGGTACCTTCTACTCTTTATCATAAAATGAAGTATATCTACAACAACAAAGTGTATACAATCAAAGTTGATCTTGAGCCTTATACTACTTTACTCATTGAGAAAAACAAGGAAAATCCTTTGAAAACATTGACGCCAACTATACAAATGGAACCCGTGCAAGAGAAAGAAAACGAAAACCATATTGAAAAAGTTATAAAGTTATTGAAAGATGATTGGGGTTCCTTGGATTTCACACCTACATTCATGGACGAATATAAAATCATAATAAAGGATTCTAAAAAGGGAAAAGAAAAAGTGATAATGTTAACACAAAATTCAAAAGCATCCACCTCAACCACTTTACAAGAAGAAGCAAATTACACAACAAACTTTAATGAAATTGATCATGAGCAACCACTAAATCCAAAATAAATGGAAAATCATTATGGAAGAGGTTACAAACTTATGAAACAACTTGGTTATAGTGGAAAAGGATGTGGTGTTAGAGAACAAGGTATCCGTGTCCCTATGGGTAAAAGTACAAACCTATGTCACACTTTATAAAGGAATCGACCAACATGAAAAAAAGTTGTCAACATCGACCACATAAAAGTAATATTTATGTTTTGAATTTCAAAATGATGTAAACTAATAAAATGTAGAACTCTCATTGAAGTTTATTCCCGTAATTTTTCAGATTTAAATAAAAATGATATTTTTTTTATTAATTTAAGAGCAAATTTTGTAATGTTGAAAATCTCAAGAAAAAGTGACATTCAGTTGACATCAAGAAACAAATAAAAAAAAGCTTCATTTTCTACTTTTTTTCCCTAAATAGGTGACTTCAATATTCAGGGCATGGAAAAATAATTGAAATTTTGATCTATATTTTTCTTGTAATAATGTTTTAAAGTCAAACTAACCCAAATTTGATAGCTTTTAGTTGACACCAACTATTGTTTATTTTTTTTTCATTTTCAAAAAACAAATTATACCCTTTTGAAGAGGATTCTCTCCTTTAGGGTATCATATATTTCCCAATTTGTTTTATGATGATTTACTATTTTTTGTTTAATTGTAACTCAACCTATTTTTGACTTTGAATAACCTACTTGCATTATTTTAAAATATTTATATACTAAAACTATTCAAAATATATATATATATATATTTAAAAAATAAAATTGATTGAAGAAATATTCACCAAAATTTGGAAGTTTTTGAAATTTTGAAAAAATGGTGACTTCGCTGCCAAGTGGGATGCCATCTAGACATATTCGGTTGAAGAGGATTCATCTAAACCCTATTTGGTTGAATGGGTTTCAGTCAAAAAGGATTCGGCTGAATCATTTCCAACCAAAACCTATTTGGCCGAAACTCTTTTCTTTTTTGATTTTTTGGTTTTTTCCATTTTTCCTCCACTTTTTAATGAAGTAATTATTTCTAATTATTTTTAAAAATCAACTTTTATTATTTACTTTCCCTCTTAAATCAAATAATTTCTATAATTATTTGATTTTTCTAGCCACCTCCTTATCTGTTCCAATCTTTTCTATTGTCTAATTTATTCTCCACCATTGATTAAATTCTAATTGAATCTTAGTCATCCATTTCAAATTGGCATTCTATAAAAGAGACTTTCTCTTGTCATTTTCTACCTACATGCTTTTTGAATGTGCAAGTATACTCTAGGCATATAATACTTAAATACTTTGCTAGTCATTTGTCATAGGCTATAGTTGCATACTTAAATCTAAGGGAAATCAAGCATCCAAAGAAAAATACTTGGTAATTTTCTTTAGTTTATTTTGTGTTTTCATTCTTATATGTTCTTCATTACTAGATTAAGGATTTAGGGTTTATGTTTGCATGTTATATGATCTTAACCTTGATTTTACCCTAATTACATTGGTGAACCTGATGTGAAACTTGCTACTGATATCTACTTTTCAGCGTGTGACACTGCTTGGAGGGAGTATAAATTTTGTCTTGTAGGGTTTATTGTTGTTTATTTCACATTGTTATATCTTGTTTGTTTACAACAATAAATTACATTATACACTCATGAAGTTTTAAAATGACCATGCATTCTCATTCATGAGGATTAAAATCAACAACTTGCATTATACACTCATGAGGTTTTAAAATGAACATGCATTTTCATTCATGAGGATTAAAATTGACAATAACATGCATTATACACTCATGAGGTTTTAAAATGAACATGCATTATCATTCATGAGGATTAAAATTAAAAACTTGCATTATAGCTTAGGAAAACTTATCAATTGGTGCTATAAAAAGAACCCCATAAATCCACATGCCTTCAGTTTGGTGCTCTAAAAAGAATTTTCTAAAGCTTTCTAGATTAGAACAATCACTTCACTTTTGATTCTCTAAAATGGAATGTTGTCTTTTTTACCAAACACTTTTCCAATATGTTGACAAAGCGTACAATTTAATTTAGTTGACCAATTAAGGCAAGACTTTAGAGATACTTCAATTGGTGATTACAATTGGACAAATAAAATTTTCTGGCTTGCATACTGCTATCTTATTATTTGATATCTTTTTCACTTCACGTTGGTGCACATAAAAAGAAATTTTTTTTTGTCTTGTACACACTTTCTTTTTAATTTTATTTATTTAATTTTTTATTTAATTTTTTAGGGATTAAAAAGAACATTGTAATGAATTGTACATTGTGTATTCTATGTTTGGAAAAGTAGGTTGCTGTCCTCTCCCCTCGCGCCTTTTGGAAATCTTGGGTAATGAAAAGCATCTTGAGTTTCACACATTGTTTTCATTTCAAAATATTACCTTTAGAGGGCCTGCCTCCTAATTTGTGAGAGGGAACGACCCAAGTGATACTTTTGTTTTGGTCCACTATACAAATAATTGTGGGTGTGATGAAAGTCATCAACCACTTGATATAGATGTTCTATACTAATGAAAGTCCCCCTCTATATCCATTAGATGCATAAAAACCATTTCTAAGGGTTGGGAGACCTCTTAAATGAGTGAATCACCACATGTATAGACACCATATTATCTCGAAAGACTGACTAAGAACCAATGTTGTAGAAGCCACCCCTTTTAGCCAAAAACATTCTTTGAAGTGGTGCATCAAAACTTTGATTCTGAGAAGTTACTTACCAAGTCCGACTTATGGTTGAGCTTAAAACACTCTCCATTTGTTGCATGTAAAATCATCCCTTTGAGGCATGAGGTAAGCCCACCTAAAAGGATGTGTCTATCCCTAGGATGTAAATTATTTTCACAAAATTATCAAATCTTTCAGTTACTTTGAAACATCAAACATTTTCTTGAATTAAAAAATGAACACATCAAAACAAACATTCAATATGGTTATCAAAATTCAAGCCCTTTTGAGTTAGTGTGAATCCTTTGAAAAGAGCCCTATATTTTCACTCCTTTAAGGATATCTTAAAACAATATCCCTAAAGGTTTCTAGATATTTAGGCTCACATTTCAAGTCATATTAAGGACAAAGTTTACATTGGAAACTATGACTTTAACATTTTGACTTCCATGAACTTTGAGCTTTTGTAGAAAGAAACATGCTCTAAGTTGTAGACATTTAGGGTCAAATAGTTTTGATTATTGTGTTACATGATATCACTTACCAAATCTCAAATCAGATTGAACAAAGACATAAAAATCTACAAAATTTATCCAAACTATTGCTAACACAAAATCTAGAAAACAAAACTGAACAGAGGATGCTTTTGCTTCTATTTGTGCGACACTTGACCAAAAATAGGTTGTAGTTGACCAAAATCTACTACTTTTTCTCTTTGTCTTATGACAGTCACTGAAATAAAATTGTCACTTTTGATCCTCAAATTGTTATAATTGACACATTTTTCCAACTGCAGTTGACCTTAAACTGGCCGCTTTTAACAAAAAGTGTCGCTTTTTCCATTACTGATTAAAAAATAGAAAACTTGAAATAAAAGCCACTTTTGGAAAACCTTACCATAGTTGTCCTCAAGACTTGGCTGTTATTGACAAAAAGCTAGTTGTTTTTGACAAAACAACTGCTATTGCACTAATCACAATAGCTATTGCTTAAAATAGTATCTTTTGACAAAACAATAGTTATTGCTTAAAATAGTTGCTATTGAAAAAATCTGGTCACTTTTGACAAAACAATAGCTATTGCTTAAAATAGTAGCTTTTGACAAAACAATAGCTATTGCTTAAAATAGTTTCTATTGAAAAAACTTTGGCCACTTTTGACAAAATAGTAGTTATTGCTCAAAATAATAGCTATTGCTTAAAAAAATTACTTGTGACAAAACAACCGCTATTGCTCAATACAGTAGCTATTGCTTAAAATAATAGCTTTTGACAAAATAGTAGCTATTTCTCAAAACATCTGCTATTGCGAAAAAAAACCACTTTTTCTGAATCTACTACATTTGTCACAAAAATCCTTGCCGCTATTGACACAATTAGGACCACTTTTGCCAAAACTTACCTCTTTTGAGCTCTTTGTTACCAGTCACAAACCAAAATAGGGACCGCTACTACTATATGTTTTGCATCAAAACATCCCAACAACATCTCAACATCAATCTATTACCCAAGTCACTCTTATCAAGGGTCAAAACATTAAGTAGGGAAAATATGTGTACAACATTCATCATCTACCATGCTAATCAAAATTCCAAACTATCCCAATCAAAATTCTAAACTCCATCATCCACCATCCCAATTTTGGAAAATAAAAATTGGAACATCCAAACTTCCAAATAATCTTTCCACATCTATCGTCATCCATCATAATTCAAAATCTTATCCACATTCCAAAACTCCTACTTCAATTTTTTTCTCTCTTCTTCTATAATTAAATGATTGTATGTTATATGATCTTAACCTTAATTTTACCTTGATTGCAGGTAGATCTTTTAAAATAGAGGTTAAAGTATTTGTGTGTGTTATTTTTGTATGTAAGTGAATTCAAACTTGAGCAATTTATGATGGGGAATAAAAATACAAGAACAAGGTTGTATGATCGAAGAAGAGATACTAGAAATGTGGATGAAGGAACATCTATTCAAGAACAACCCATGGAAATTGTTGATGACCAAGGAGTAGAGGTACCAAGACAAATTGAAGGTGGTGATAAAAATATTTTCCTTGGTATGGAAAATCTAATGGAGATGGATGAGGATTCCCTTTTCAATAATATTTCATCTGAATATATGTTATCTGAAAGCACAATAAAATTACACTCTAAAAGAATATGGGACAATTTTTTTGAAGAAAAGTCTATAGTATGAAGAGAATAGTTATTCGCAAAGCTATTTAGGAGGAAAGAAATGACCCTTGTTTTGGAGTTTTTAGGGGTTGATAATAAGAAAAAGTCATCAGGATCATTAAAGAAAACAATAGTTGAAAACTTGCAAGAAGCATTGAATTCTATTGAAAACAAGAGTTGAGCTGTTGATTTAAGTGTTGAATGTAGAGCATTGATGAGTGTAATTTCTAGTAAGAAATTATCACATAGAAGACAAGTTCAAGCAATTTTTGAATTACTCAATGTTTCTAGGAGAACTGTTTAAAGATATATCAAAAAAAGAAATAGATTGGATGAAAATATTGAGAATAATTGGGTAAATATTTGTAGGGTTCCCTGAAAAGATAGAATCTTAGAAGATGTAAAGGAATAGGTGATTTAATATTAGACCAGCCACTCTCATGTTTCTTCCAATATAAGGGACACTACAAATGAAACATGAAGGTGGTACAAAAATTTCACATCCAAAACATTTTATAGATACAACACAAAGTGAACTTTTTGAAGCATTCAAGCAATAATTTTTAGATGTGAAGATTTGTTAAAGGATGTTTGAGAGACTACGACCAAGTTTTGTATGTATAAATAAGGTACGAGAGACTTGTTGTTGTCAAAATCATCTTGAATTTCATCTACACCTATAGTCATATAAAAAATCTATGGAAGTAATCAATCCAAATATAGCCATCCTTGGAAGTACAACACAATTTGTGAAGTCTCTTCTATGTGAAAAATCAGAAGATTTAGATGAATTGAAAGTTCAGTGTATAGAAAATATATGTAATGATTGTGGAAATTTGAAGAATCCTTTACAAGTTGACAATATTGATCATTCAATGCAAGTAATGTGGAAGAGATTCGAATATGATAAATACTCAAAAAATTTAGGAGTTGAGACCAGAAAAATTGTTCTTAAAGAGGGTGAATTGTCTTACAATGAGATTATGAATAAATTTTGCAATATCATATATCCACATGTATTCAACATTTTCATGGTGCTAGATAGAAAGCTAAGAAATTTTGTGACTCAGAGAGTTACTTTCCACCAAATTGTATTCTCTCTATTGTTATTTTGTTTGAGAACTATACATTTAGTCCTCAAATTGAGATTCAAAGTCAATATTATCATTTAGAGCAAGTTGCAATATTTGTACAAATGTTTTATAGGCATGACAAAGAACATGTGGATGGTGCACAAAGTAGCAAAGAGGTTCATTTTTATATCAATGATGAGACAAGTCATGATAGAAGCTATGTAGCCCTTTTTTTTGCAATATTTTTTGAAGCCCCGAGATGATGTCAAATAGATGCTTCACAACACTAGATATGATCTGATGGATGTGTTGGTAAGTGTTGATTTTTTTTTAAAATTATATGTTTGTTTGTTTACTTAACTTTTTCAAACTTATATGTTTACACATAGTTTATTTTTACTATTTTGGTTATAAATGAAATTGGTTGTGTATACACCTAAAAATGGTCTAGACAATCTAATTAATTAAATACAAATTATTTGATTAATTAACCTTTTATTCTTCTACTATTAAATAAATAGAAATATTTATTTATATAGTTCACCTTTTATTTCTTCTATCTTTGTTACATTATTTCTTCTTAATTAAATAAACAAATTTATTAACTTTCATTATTAAATTCTTCTATTATCTTAATCACATCATCATCTAAATTAAATAAACAATTTTTCGACTTTGTTTTATTTAATTATCACACTTCCTCCATATTTATTTAATTAATAAATAGACTTCTATAGTTTGTTTTGTTAAATTAAATATCTTCTTGCCTAAATTGAATAAATCGAAATATTCAATGGAAATGTATTCTACAACTATTTCCTATTATCACTCAAAAGTTGCACAAATTAAATTAGATATTATATTTCTAATTTATGTCTAAATTAATTGACTCAATCTTCATGGGAAAATTTGGAGACAAATTGAAGATAAATTTGGAAATCAATCTCTCAATCCTCTTCCATCAATTCTTCCTATCATCTTGACTGATGTTTTTGTGGGTAGGAACCATTCCCAAAATATTCTCAATCTTCTCAATCTCTCACCATTCAATTCTCCAAATTGAATCCAAGCCTCTGTTTGCTGCCCCTGTGCAAATGTGTTCTTGGGAAATCTATAAATACAACCTCATTCAACAGGAAATGGATCCCAAGTTTATGCAATCTTACTCTGCAGCAATAGCAATCATAGCTATAGAATTTTAGATTTCATAATCATGTCTGCATCTTAGTTTTACTATAGCTTTCATCATAGGTTTCATGTTAGAATAGATTACAGTAGCTTCACTTTATCATTTAGAAAATATTATCAAATCATTTCATCACTACATCCAGCATCATTTCGTTCTTTAAATTGGCATTTCAACAGTTATAGTGTTTTACTAAATCTAAGAGCACCTTAGCTTAATAAATATTTTAAGATAGGAGACAATGAGACACTTTCAAGTTTCTGCTCTTTTTATTATTTAATTACTGTAAAATCTTGATATAATGTCTTGTTAAGATGTGTATTTATATTGTTACTTATTCACACTTACAATTTGGCACCCACTGTGGGGCATAACCCCATCTTTCTGTTAATTTTTCTGAAAAGTTTTGTACAGGTTTTTGGCATGTTCATTTAGTGTGATCGAGAGATTTTTTGGCACTTCTGACGAAAACTACAGCTCTTCTGAGGAAAACTATAGCACTTCAAAGATCTGTTTCAGCACTTCGATAGAAACTATAGCACATCTGACACTTCTTTTAGTGCATCTGACACTTCTTTTAGTGCATATGACACTTCTTTAGTGCATCTGGCACTTCTTTTAGCGCATCTAACACTTCTTTTAACACATCTGACACTTCTTTAGCACATTTAATGTCTATTTTAGTGCATCTGACACTTCTTTTAACTTCTTTTAGTGCATATGACACTTCTTTAGTGCATTTAATGTTTGTTTTAGTGCATCTAACACTTCTTTTAGCACATCTAACACTTCTTTAACGCATTTAATGTCTATTTTAGCGCATCCGACACTTCTTTTAGTGCATTTGAGGATTGTTTTAGTGCATACATGTTTTAGCGCATAGGATGTCTGTTTTAGTGCTTTTATAGTAAAATGGTCATATCTTGGTCATACGGAAGTCTTTTTTTGATTTTTTTTTTTGAAATGGGGTAGAATTTCATAAGATATGCAATGGTTTAGGTGTTTCTCAATTTTGGGGGAGTTAAAATTTTCAATTTTACACCTAAAGTCAAATCACATTGTAACTTGGTCTAAGTTTTAGGGTTTTTATGCTTAATCATTCATCTAAGCTTTATATCTTCTTATTTTTTGAACTCATATAACATTTTGAACATTTATTGTAGGTTGTAAGAAGAACATGGAGCATTGAAGAAAAAAAGAAAGTATTTGATATCCATTGTAATAGTATTTTCAAACGCTCATGGGAAAATAACCCATCATATGTTATTTTTCATTCATGCTTTAGGACCAACTAGCATTACTTTGGAATTAACCATCTACAAAAGATTTATAAATTTGGTTAAAAAGAACACTAGAAACTCACTAGTTTTTGGATTTGGATTAAAATGAACCAATCCTAGGGTAGCCATTTGGATTAAAATGAACCAATCCTAGGGTATTCATTTGGATTAAAATACACCAATCCTAGGGTAGTCATCATACATTGCTATCTTGGTTAAAATAAGCATCATGTCTTTTGTGAAGCAATATCGTCAAGTAGAATAGAAAACTATCATTTGGGTTTTAAAACTGAACATTGTTTACTATGATTGTGAGGTGATAGGCTTATGCTCTCCCCTTAAATTGGGTGATCAAAAGACCAGACTCATCCTTTTTTTCATGCAAATTTAAACTTTTTTTAAATCCCTTAGAAGGTTTGCCGTAGTGGGAAAAAGTACTCACCCTATGGGAATGACCTAATTGGGAACAACCAAAGCCAAGTTTTCCAACCCACTATAATGAAAAGTGAGTTGCTGATGAAAGTCCAACTTGATGAAAGTCTACAAGATAACCATCCCCAAAATATTTTTTCTAAAGATTGGGAGGTCTTCTGAGGGAGTTTATCGTTTGTCGCTCTGAACAGAAACCCTATCTGCGAACCATAGTGTAGAATCTAGTTGAGTCAGTAACCAAACATTGTAATACTCATGGTGCAAGGGGAGGGAAGAATCTACCCCCAAGACACTCACCATATAATTTCCAAGGACCATTTGCTCAAGGGATCGAGAAATCTAACTTTGAGTACATGCCTGGAAAAGACAAAAACACAAGCACTCTCTAGGGGGTGACACGACTGTGTGAGTCGACGCAATTTTAAGATGTGGGCTATTGAGTATAGCGATGACCTTTTTTACCTTAAGAGTGAGTCTACTTGAAGTGTATTTCTTTGTCAAAAAGCAGTGGAAATCAAGAAGGATCATATTTGATTCTTGAACATACACTTATTGTTTAGAATCTAGGTCTTAAAGAAATAGTTGTTTTACAAATGCTTGGTGTGTTTTCAAAACATTAATTCAGATAAGATCATCCTGAAAAACACAAAGAAAACAAGAAAACATAAAGCTATTGGAAACCCCTATCAGATGGTTAACATCAAAATTTATATTTTTATCATAACATAAATCCTAAATCAAAACATAGTCTTAAACTTGCATAAACTAGACTTTATAATTGAATTTGTTTAAATCAAACTAAGATCTACCATCCAAAAATTTCTCAATCAAACACATTTGATTAGTAAGTGAATTTTTAGGATCAACATCCTAAATCAAAGAAACAAAACTGTATAATCAAACTTGTCAACTTAGTCTAATCAATAGAATCTATCATTCTATTTGACTTGAGTTAGTATCCTTGACACTATACCAAACTAAGATCAAAATTTTATTGAAAACAATAGTGTTCGTATGTCCGTTTTAACAAGGTCACAAAGACTAAAAATCCAAAGAACAAGAAATTGAAACTCAAACCACCATGGTCAAAATAGATGAGGATCAATTGAATTCTTTAGATCATAAAATAAAAAAACTTCAACAAAAAATTTGGGATAAGCAAAGGGAAACAACCACAGAGAGATGTTTGTTGCCAGACATTTGTTCTTATTCCTCTATTAAAAATCTTGACATGACACCTTCTCCACCAACAACTACATCATCCAAGTTCAATATCTTTTATTTTTTGAAAAAATCAAATCAGAAGCCCAAATCTCAGTCCTCAAACACAAATGATATTGAGAAATCCTATCATGTCATGCATTTATCTCCATCCACCATAAGCCAAAATAAACCTCAAGATTCTTTCACTCAAGCTAACAATTTCATCCAATCATCCTCTTATATTATATCTTCAACATGCAATGATTCATTTCAACCTCACAATCCAAAGCATGCTAGCATAGACTCCCCTACAGATCAAGATCAAAATATTCTTTCCACTCCATCCAATGATATCAAAATTCCACAAATTCTTCCAATCTTTGATCAAGATCCCATTTCTCAAGAATCTTATGATGATCCCCTCCTTTAACTTTTAATCCAAAATAATTCCCTTCCATATCAAGAGACAAGTATCCTTCCAAGTTCTTCTTCCACATCATCTAATAAATCCATACCATCTCATGATTCTATTGCATCACAAGAGCATGATAGTTCTTCCATCCTATCTAATGATGTCTTACAAACTAATGCTCAAGACATGCTTTCTACAAAATCTCATGATTCCCTTCATCATCAAGATCAAGATATGTTTCCATTCAAGGATACCCTTTCATTCCATGAAGATGTTTATCCTTCTCATGATCAAGATATTCCTTTCATACCACTTCATAATCCTTTTCCAAGTCAAGATCAAAACACCCCATCATCTCCATGTCAAGAGCCTATCACACCTATTCAAGCTATCCATGAACCCCACACCTATAAATTGGGATCCTCCACCTTTATCCATTCCGGTTTACTTCCAACACCTATCCTCTCATCCATGTCATATCCTCCCCAAAATGGACTCACATCTTGTTTCATAAAAAATACATATCCCGTTGGTAAACGTATATGTCAAAGTATGAATTACAAAGGAAAAGGATTAGACCTTCATGAACAAGGTATCCTAGAACCCATTTTTGTTCAAAGAAACCCATATCACCATGGCCTTGATTATGTGCCTAAGTTTCTTAGTTCATCAAACATTCCATCTATCCTAGGTCCTCATTCTAGTTCATCAAACATTCCATCTATCCTAGGTCCTCATCCTAGTCCATCAAACCTTCCCTCTATCCTAGGTCCATATCCTATTTCTCAAGAACAAAAAGGGTACACATCCTTGATGCCCTTTCAAAATTCTACCCGCATTAACTCATCCATAATACCTCCATAACATTCATCTCAATCCACCCCTCCCATTGCTCTTGGAAGCAATTTCGATGCCAAATATAAAAAGTTTATATATCAAAATCCACATGTATCAAAGGATCAACATGTCTCCTTGAAGAGACATGCAAAAATAAAAGAAAATTTGATCCAAATCAAAATAAAAATATAAAAGTCCACAAAGGCCCATCAAAGCAAAATCTCAAAGACCACAAAAGTCCATAAATCAAAATAAAATTTCAAAAGGTCACAAAGGCCCATCAAAGAAAGAAGGCAATTTTCAAAGACCACAAAGGTCCATAAATCAAAAAGAAAAATTTCAAAGGCCACAAAGGCCCACAAAGCATAAATCAAAAATCATGTGGATTCCTAAAAGTCTCATAGAAGCAATAAAATCTAAATTGGCATCCAAATTTTCTAATCCAAAAGCTTCCTCCAATTTTCCATCTAATAACCTATCACCTTCCAAATCCATTCTTCCTCCACTCCACCACCCTTCAAGGTGTGTGCCAATGTTGATCTTTCCATCCTTTCCATATATCCATCAATAGGCCTTCCAACCTTCTATCCATTATCCAACATTCACCCCCATCATTCTCCTTTAATCCAAACCTTTGCATAAGTTCTTAGATTCTTCCATTATATCATTAATCTGCCAACATTTAGGAGTCTAATTCCCATTGCCATGGTTTATTAGAGGGATATTTGGTTGTGAAACTTGATACTTAAGTCCTTCCTCCATTTCCCTATCATCCATATCCTATTTTCCATATTCCTCTTGCACTCTACACTTAGGGACAAGTTTCGTCCATCCTATCATTCAGGGTCATTATCCTTTCTATGCTCATTCCTTACATTTCCACCTTTGATCTTGACAAGGTTAAGGATCTTCTTGAACATTATATATCTTAACCTATATGCTTTATCCATATCTTCCATACCATATCTTTCATCTTATCCATATTCCATCATTCTTGCTAAATACATCCTTTCTTCCTTTCCTTGCTCTTGATAAGGAATAGGGGAAAAATTCTTGGGCCTTGTGTCTGTATCTTATCTAGTTGATCTTGATCATATCCATTCATTATTTTTATCCCTGCCTTCTTCCATTCCATATCTCCTAGCTTATCAAAATCCATGACGCCATATCCCTTTGTAACCTTTAATCTTATCATTCAAATCATATTTAAGCCTAGCTACAAAACATTATCCAATCCTCATGTATTTTGTCAATCAATCATCAAAAATCATCAATATTATCATACTTAGAGGAAATTAGTGATCCTAAGTACTTATCATCATCATATCTTATGGAATCCATCATTCCTTACATCTTAATCAATCAACCATTATCATCTTTTGACAAGAGATATGTTGCTTGTGTGACATGTTTTGTAGTGAATCTTTCATATTGATCTATCATTTATCCATGGTTGCATTACCCCTATTGTGGGGCATCTTGTTCCCTCAATCTGGCATGTCATCTCATTTCATCTTAAATATCTTGAAAAATACAAAAAAATCATAAAATCTGAAAAAGGTGCTATAAAATCTCAAGTACATATCATTGCAATGTGGTCATGTCTCACCCTAGCTTGGGGGAAAAATATTGAAATCATTGGGGGAAATAAATAATGACATTAATCAAATGGAAAAACAACAGTAAGGCAAACACGGAAAAAACAATGATTGAAACACAAACCAACTTTGAACATCAATCACCATCAGGAGCACATCAAACATCCATATCATATCAAAAAATCCAAAAAAACAAGTCAAAAAGTTAGTCTCAAAAAGTCAAAATGAAAACATGAGTCTATGTTAGTCAGACTACATGGTCTCTGTATGTATAACATAGGAAAGGCTAATATTTGATCAGCCCCCGAGGCCCCTAGGGTAGGTCTTTAGGTTAAGTTCGATCCGAAATATTAGAAAATCACAAAAACATCAGAAAATCAAAATCCAAAAGGGATGATCTAATCTGAATAATGATTGAAATACTTTAAGCAAAGGTTAGATAGATGTACTTTCATCATTGTTATCATTTCTTTGGATCAACTCAATGATGTATTGAACTAGAGAAGCTAAGAAGAAGAATGATATTTTATTTGACTATTGTCTGTGAGTTAATCATTATTATTGTGTGAATTGTTGTGAGATGTGCTCTAAAAAGTATCACTGATGACATTCCAATTCACATAAGAAAATGATTGATTCGTGTCTGTTTATGCAAGAAATGCTTAGGTCATCATGGTTTAATTATACCTCGATGCTTGTGCTCACTTGCAATATCAAAAATCATGGAAGTCGTACTCATATTATCATGGTCTAAATTATGCCATTGATGCTTGTACTCACTTTCAACATTTTAAAAGGCTCAATGATGATAAAAAGCACAATAAATGGACCGTTAAGATGCTAATGCTTGCATATGTAGATTTGCACGGTTAAAGTAGATTGCATTCATATTAGTTTTGCATTTGCATTATAGATTTTCTAAATAGACTAATGATATCTATATCAGCCTGTACCAAATGCAGAATCATGTCCTACATCTTTGGGAAGAACTCTAAAATCCTCCTATGATCATAACATATTGCAAATCAGCAATATTATCAATCAATCAAACTATCAATCGAATTAGCTCTGGTGAGACTTTGATCAAATCTCATGAGCGACTATCATTGAACCTCACCTATTATGAGGTCAATCAATCAATCTATTATTGAACCTCACCTATCATGAGGTCAATCATCAATCTATCATTGATCCTCACCTATCATGAGGTCAATCAATCAATCTATCAATGAACCTCACCTATCATGAGGTCAATCAATCAATCAATCATTGGATCTCACCTATCATGAGATAAATAATCTTCTAATTTACCAGGATCAACAATCAATATCGAATCAAAGGCTGACACGATCGAAAATCATCAAACATAAGGAGGCTTAATACAAATTCATCCAGGGGAACTTTCTATATTCTTAATTGGGAGATAAATTATTTCACCATCACATCATTATCACATCATCAAATCATCAAAAACTAAAACAAATCATCCGAAAAATTGAAAATTGTGAAAAAATAAATAAAAATAAAAAATTCATCAATTTATCTCCCGACGGGGCATATATCCATCATCACCTAATTATTAAGTCTGGGGCATACTGGAAAATTTTCGTCAATACTAGCAACAATGACAAAATTTTCTTTGAAGCAATGTGTAAACACATCACTTCAAAGAGGGGCAAAATGTATACACCTAAAAATGGTCTCGACAATATAATTAATTAAATATAAATTATTTGATTAATTGACCTTTTATTCTTCTACTATTAAATAAATAGAAATATTTATTTATATAGTTCACCTTTTATTTCTTCTATCTTTATTACATTATTTCTTCTTAATTAAATAAACAAATTTATTTAATTATCATTATTAAATTCTTCGATTATCTTAATCACATCATCATCTAAATTAAATAAACAAGTTTCTGACTTTGTTTTATTTAATTATCACACTTCCTCCATATTTATTTAAATTGCTTCATGGGGCTTCTAACTCTTTTTAGGATTTCCATATTCTATTCTTAGCATAAAGTGTTTCACATAACCCATTATTTTAGATAGGTTCCAATTTAAATAGAGTCACCAACCTCAATTTTAGGGTAGGTTCCATGATATGTATGGAATATGAATCTCACAAACACTTTATTCTCTATTAGAATAAAAAATATATTGGAAAAAATATATGTCATAGTTTTTCATAGATATCAACTCTCAAAGGTTAAGTCTAGTGAAATATTATATAAAGGTTGTAAAGATCTATACATCAAAAAAGTAAATTATTTGGTGAAACCTCAGAAAAATAGGTTTTGTTCTCTATCTTTTGGGAGATGGAACTAAGGGACCTATTTCACTCTAGTTTCACTTAAGGATACCTTTAGATATCTCAACCCAAGGATGGAATGAGGGAAAGAGATCTGCAATAAGGTGTCCTAGGGTGTGATTAAAGACTAAGGAGGGGTTCACCACCAAGCTAGGGCTTGGAAAGGCAAGGAATGTAACTGATATGCAAGACATGAACAAATGACCTAGAAATGAACTCAAATCATAATAGTAAACTAGAAAAGTACATAGGTACACCTAGAAACATGAAAAATCTTTAATGCAGGTCTAAAATCCTAAAAATGCCAATTTTGATGTACATTGGGACTCATACGCTAGTAGGGGTGATTTAGTCCCATTTTAGGGTTTTGGGCCAAAACCAGAATCTAGAACTAATGAATCAAGATCTACAGAAAAAATTTGAAAGTAGGTATACTAGGATTCATACACCATAAGTGATGATTTAGTCCCATTATCAAGGTTGCCTGGAAACTCTGATATCTTTTGATGCTTTCTTGTATCTCCTTTCCTCTCAAATATCTGAGTCTGAATCACTGAAATGCAACCTGTAGGTGACTTTCCATGATCTTGCAATGTGGATGACAACTTTGACAACTTTGCAACCTTGAAAAATTTTCTCCAATCTTTCTCCCCAATGTGCCTTTAACCTAGATTTGCAAATCACACACTTAAGAGAGAGAAAAACAAATTTTATTAGTGGATAGGGGTTTTCTTTTTCAAACCCAATTTTGGTAATCAAACCTAAAAATGAAATGAAATAGAAAGGAGGAATGATGATTGAACAAAATGATATGTTGAAAATCACCAAACCCTTGAATAATATGTTGCAAACATGTATGAAATGGCTAGCATAAATTTAGATCTTGACTCTTGCTTGAATGATTGAAACTTGATCTTGAATACTTGCTTGAATCATGAAACCCTACATCAAAAATGTTAGCTCAAAAAAACATGATGCTTGATACTTGAATAATGCTTCACAATGCTTGATAATCAGCTCTTGAATTGGTCTTGATAATAAATTTTCTATAGGAATTCTCTCTTCAACTTGCTAGGTTTTTTGATTGTTGGGTGATCCCACAATACTGGTTTATAATTTTTTTCGAAAATGGACATTGAACTAATTTTTTTTAACTAAATGTTCACTTTCGAGCACCTATAGCAGCTAAACTGTGAGGAATTTGAAGATGATGCAAACTAGTTATTTGTGAAATTTTTTCTATAGATTCTAAATATATTTTTTTTGAAAATTTTGGAATCAGATTGCACTTCTTTTTCCATCTCCTTTGAAAACTAGTTTTTCAATAGTAAACACCATTTTTAAACAGTGACGTTACTAGCTAACACATAACTTTTTTTCTATGAAGGATAAAATTCTATTTTATTTGAATTTAGATTTGTAACTACAATATCTAGTGCATGGAATTGGTTTCATAGCATTTTATTGAATTATTTTTCTTAATTAAGTTTCAAAGTCAAACCAGTTATAATTTAGACATGATTTACTCGCTAAAACATAGCTTTTTCTTGTATGTATCAAAATTCTTTTTTTTTTGTTGGATCAAGGATATCAATATCTAGTGCACATATATTTTTTAGATTTTTTTTGGTAATCTACTATTTTTCCACATGTGAAGAATATAGAGCTTGATTTTTTGTGAAAAACCTACATTCACAAGAAATAAAAAATAAATATAATAATCAAATTAAATTTATTTAAAATTATAACTTTTGGGAAGCTTATAATAAGGACTACATACTTACAAAAAATAAATTTAAATGAATTCATTTGATCCCCCAAAAGGTAAATCAAAAGTGGTTTTTAATCAACATTTTGATAGGTGTAAAAGAGACTTTGTTATAGGTACGGTTTAAAAATAGTGAGGTTTTATCCAATGGGGTTTGATCCAAGGTGGTTTGATCAAACCCTTTTCAATTGGAATCCTTTAAATGGAACTTTTCAAGCTTAAATCATTATATTTTCTAAAAATATGTGATTTTAGAAAAAATCAAGATCTTCCAGAAAGTGTAAACCACTATTATGGGATCACCATGCTTGTTAGGAGAAAATGTGTGAAATAACCTTGTATTTATACTTGTTTATGCCAAATTTCCCAGAATTACAACACTACAAGCTGACATCAAATCTAGGAGAATAAAATCCCACCAAAAATTTAAATTTAAATTAGGTATAAGCTAAGTTGGAATCATACACCAGTTGTGGCATATGAGTTCCATTAGGCTAATCTTGGGAAAAAAAATTCAAGAAAAGTTTAATTTGATGTTAAATTTAGATCTAGGCCCAAAAACCTAGGTGGGACCCATACACCCAAGGTGATGTATGAGTCTTATATCACTAAATCTAGGCCATACAATCTAAAATCATTGAATAATGATTGGTTACTTGGTGTATGTCAGGATTATCCTTGAAAAGATAAATTAGTTAAGGCTTGTGGATGCAAAATAAGGCATAAAGAAGCCTAATTTTAGCAAGGAGGGCCCAAACAAGTGTAAAAATGTAGAGGGATACATTTTCTTACACTGGATCTAGCCCCCACTTTAGTGAGAGGATGAACTTGCCTCAAAATCACACTAAAGTAGACAAAACTCGCATCAAGAGGGGTTCAAGTGTACCAATGCTAGTTAGATAGGATGACAATGATCATGAGGGATGGTCAATCCCCTAGGATCAAAATCTTATAAAAAACCAACATAGGCACAAAATAACACACGTGAAAATGATATAAGGAGCAACAACAAGTACAAGTATATACTGCCAAAGATACATAAAAGAAAGAAAAATGAAAATTAAAAAAAAGGGGGTGGATCAAGCTTCGACCATTTGTCCCATATGTTGTGGATCAGATCTAAGTTGTTTGTCCAATAAATGTTTACAATTGGAACATTATTTCCACTATGAAAACCAACATAGGCTCACAAGGGCTAGTGGAACCTCAAACCATCCACTAGGTGAGCCCCCCTAGTGAGACACATATGCATGTAGCCGGTATGCACTCATGCAGACAAGCAAGTGGTTATGGGAAATTCATGCGTAAGTTTAGCTCCCATACATACAACTAGACCAAAGTTATATCTCCTAATAACTTTGATAAGGTTCCACAATATAATGAACTTTGAGCTCCATGAGGCAAGCAAAGCTTTGTATACTTGATACTCATGAACAAACAAGATGGCCCCACAGGCAAGAAAAGTGTGTTATGCAAGGTGGCCATATAACAGATGTTGAAAATGCAAAATAGTGTAAGGTATGTTCAAAGGAGTTTTGATTTGTTCATGTAAGGTCTTAACTTAGAGGACATTGTGCCTAATATCTCCATGAGAGGACCAATCAAAAAATAGAAGATTCACAACTTAGGGGATGCAATGTGTCGCATCAAGCCATTAAGAGGAATATAATATGCTAAGAGAGATCACACTCTTCAAGGACATCATACCCAATGTCACCACAAAGTGAAAGATGCATAGGATGAAGTAAGAAGACTACATAATGAAACATGAAATGCAATTGAATAATGACAATGTATGTACCCACTTTAAAGAAATTGCTAAACACCATGTTGTGAGAAATTAATTTAAAGTAGAAAATGATAAATGCTAATTGTGTGGTATGAAAAATGTCCTACAATGTCAGTATAACACACCTTCATGAAATGCATTACATAAAAGGAAATCTAAATAGAAGAATATTAAAAGCTACAACTATCCTCTTAATTCATTCCATGGTTCTCTAATCTCAAAGAACCCTACAAATCATGCTCTTAGACCTTATTAATGTTGCACATGAACATGCAAAGATTGACAACTTAAGATACGAGATGCTACAATGAAGTCTACATGCCTATGTTTTTGGATTTTCAGTATTTTATGCTTGAAAACTAAATGGTCCTATAATAAGATGATGATAAAATCTAGATGATAATATGGATGATGATAATCTAATGAAAATTTTGAATGAAAGATGCAATGAACTAAGCCATCCAAAGAAAAATTTCCATTAAAACACTATATGAACTAAAAATGAAAAACTAAGCTAAAATGCTCTCCAAATCTCCCTCACAAAAGCACTAAAGTTCAACAGCATAAACTTATCAAATTCTTCATGTTGAAAAGTTGTAGCAAAGGGTCCTATTTATAGATTTTCTATGGCTCAAGGTGATGTGGCAACAATGGACAGTCAGGATTGTGATCCTGTGACATCAACGGTGGAGCATCATGAGGTTAGAGGGAATCAAGGAGATGGTTCCCTTCAACAAGACAAATTGGCAAGTGTTAAAGGGAATCACAAAGAAGGAGGAGTGATGTGTGTTAGTTAGTTCCAAGTTGGTTGCAAAATTTGTTCAAGATATTTCATATTTTCCAATTTGTAAAATTCATTCTGTGAGACGCATGATGAGGTGGCAGGTGAGTTCGAGGTGGTTAGAGGAAAGTTGTAGAAATGTGCTTAAATTGAATTAAAAAATCAATTTAAATGGAGATGGTAAATTATCAGGATTCCAAATTAATTCATTTGTGCATCTTAACCTATTTAAGAAGAATATGCCAATTTGAATTTAAAAATTCAAATTTAAGAGGAAGAGGGAAACCCAATTAAATAAAAAATTGATTTAATTTGTCCATTTAATTAATTTAGGAAGAATGTGAATTTTGGAAAAGAAGAATTAGAATATGAACCATATAAATAAATTTAACAATTTATTTATAATAGTAGAGGAATTAAAAACATTAACCAAATAACAAGTATTTAATTAATATAATGCTCCAAACCATTTTTGTGTGCATACATTTTGCCCCTCTTTGAAGTGATGTTCGCAGTCGCATTGCTTCAAAGAATATATTTTCCGACCATGATGATAAATTTTTTTGACATGGCCCAGACTCTTATTTTTCAATGATGAGGAAAGGATGCCCCCTCGGGAGATAAATTAGGGATTTTTGAAGTTTTGATGATTTTTAAAAAAAATTGATGATTAAATAATTTTTTGATGATAAGCTGATAATTGATAGATTGGATAAGGATGACCTGATTTATCTCCCAAAAATTAGAAGAGTTTCGCCACACTGTTGATTAGCTGATGAAAAGACCCATTTGAAAAATTAAATAAAATGCCCCATTAATTACCCCTTAATTAACCTTTAAAAGGGTAAAAAGGGTAAAAGATAAGTTCATTTGTAACCTAAGCATTTTTAAAATTGAGAGCTTGTAGAGCAAAGATGGATAGAATTCCACACCACACATACCAATTCGAGCGAGTTTTCCGCCACCAGTGTCCGACTACATATGGACCTCTGGTATGTATCTTGAAAACTGCTTTTTGAATTTCAAAATGTGATTTTTCCCACTTTAAAATCTATTTGAAAATTTGAATTTTTGTACGTTTTAGCACATAGGGTATCCACTTCAGTGCATAGGAAGCCTATAATAGTGGATCCCGTTAGTTTAGGACCCCATTATTAGATTGGTGCATACAGTTCCCGCTTTAGCGTATAAGGTCAATAGATTAGCGCATTTGGCAAATAGCGCATCCATAGGATAGAGTCACACATACGTTTGATAATGTAGTGCATCCAGGAAACAACACATCGAGACTTTGTTTCGGCGCATAAAATCCATTTTCCATCACATCAATGAAATAGCGCATCTAGACTCTGTTCCAATGCATCCAGCAATTTTTCTAGTGCATCTGGTAAATGAGTGCATTGAAACCCTATTTTAGCGCATCCAACCAAAATTGATGTTTTTGATGATTTCCTCCTAGATTTTGATGTTTGATGATTATGTTAGCCGATGATAGGATGATGTTGATTAATAGGTTGACGATCATCCTCATGATAGGTGAGGAATGATGAATAGGATAGATTTGATTGATCAATTGATTGATTGATTATCGTCCTCATGATAGGTGAGGAACGATTGATAGGTTGATAAGTTGATGATTAATCTCATGAAAAATGAGAATCAAGTAATAAGATAGGTGCTCCTCAATATTTGATCAGAATCTCACATGAGCTTATTTGATTAGATGATGTGCTTGATTGATAGGCTGATTGAATTATTTACTGACTTGATGTTTTAATTTTATTCTAGAAGGGTGGCTTACAGAACCTTCAGGTTCGTGAGCGCTTTCCAGGGACATGGGACATGATCCCACAACTGACTCTGGTAGATCTTGCTATTATTGACCAGTGTGGTTTGACTTCATTGATTGACATGCCCCAGTACTAGATTAATTGAGGGCTACTGACAACACTTGCAGAGAGGTGGCATAGTGACCACAACACTTTTCATTTTTCAATGGGAGAGATGACAGTGACCTTGGAGGATGTATATCAGATACTGAGGATACCGGTTGTGTGGGACCTTTTGTATGATTATGAGGAGCAGGGTGGCATAGATTCCATATGCCAAATTTTTCATGATGATCAGTTTATCGGGTATGAGATTGCATGGCGAAGTTGATTGGTTCCAGGAAAAATTTAACCTATGTTCTTGTTGATTTCATTGGAGGATTTCTCTGCCCCAACCATAGGTCAAAGGGCTTCTCAGTGGGTTGGGGACAGGTTCTGGATAACATGATTGCACATGGCACGATGTATGCTTGGGGTTTGTGCATGTTGGCACATCTATATCATGATTTGCACTAGGTAGTGTACCTTCGGGCGAGAATTTTGTCAGCAGGTTGCACACTGTTATACCTCTGGGCCTAGGAGCATATTGCGATTACACGACCAGTGGGAGACAAGGCACAGCTAGCAGGATGACCGTACATTTTTGGATACACAGGGCCACTACTCCAACATAAGCTGGGCAAGTTAGAGTATTGGAGACGGGTCCTAGATGACCTTGATACTATGATATGGCAACCTTATTTGGACTGTGATCCTTGCCTAGAGGATGGTACAGAGTTATCTTATGCATTTTGCAATAGATACTTGATAGGCCGGACACCTTACATCATTGAGAGGTTCATGTTTGGCAGGGTGCATCGATAGTATGGTCACATCCAGGGGATTCTATAGGGGGTAGCACACTATGCTAGGCATAGGAAAGATGTACTAGAGTGGGGACCAATGATTGATTATGATGTAGCTTGTACAAAGTACTACGGATTACAACCCATTTACTGGTAGTATCATCTAGAGGTTGTGGATGCCCTGATGATAACAGGCTATGTCGAGATGGAGGAGGTGAGGAGGAAGAGGGGGAGGTTGGTGGTGATGACGGAGGTGATGGTGGGGGTGATGATAGGGGAGGAGGTGATGGGGGAGATGGATGAGGTGGAGGTGCACCAACCTTTGGGGTTATCCCCAAGAGGCGGAGATCAGGTAGACAATGACCACTTATAGTGCAAATTCCCTCACAGAGACAACAGGCATAGATTGTTGGGCTATAGGGATAGGTTCAGACTTTACAGGCACAGGTCTAGACACTTCAGGGACAACTTGTCTAGGCCCAGGCATAGATTCCGGTGCAAGCTTTGGCACAGGTGCAGATCTAGGGATAGATGGTATAGCTACATGCTCAGGTAGCTACTCTAACTGCAGAGAGGGATGCCACGAGGAGGCAAGAGGCACAAGCTATGGCAGTAGCAGATAGAATCTAGATAACTACGTAGGGTACAGGTACTGCAGATCTGGTTAGAGAGCTCAAATAGTCCACCAAGGAGGAAAAATACTATAGAGGTAGATATCATGAGGTTTTACAAATGACACAACAAGTCAGCTACACTAGATCTAGATCTAGATGTCTGCACTCGCATACTAATAGCAGAGGGGTTACACAACCACTCCCACCAGGCGAACCTCCACTAGGGACATGACCATCAGGGATAGGGTCATCAGGGGTTGGACAGAGACCGGCCACATCAGGTGGTAGCACTATAGGATCACCAGGACATACTTGATTTCATACTTTGATTTAGAGACTCGGCCTTGTGCCACATTTTTCATGTATCACTTTCTCAATTTTATATCATTGTATACTTGACATGTTTTTATGAGGTTATATGATATGCAGCATCGTTCAATGAGCTTATGTGTTGTGATGTTTTATTATGGATAGATGCATTTAATTTATGTTATATATGATTATGCCATGTTCTATATGATTATGTTATGGATGCATGTATGGATGATGATGCTCTACTTTTATTATGCTTATGAATGATGCATTTATGAGATGGATGATATGGATGCAAATGGATGATTATATATATGGATATGGATGGTTTATGGATGTAAATGTGATACATATAGATGTATAAATGTATGATTTTATCTTATGCCACTATGTGATGAATTTTATGATGCAAATGAAATGTAATGCACTTTTCCATGTTTTTGGTATTTTCTATGCAAATATGTGAAATGAATTATTACAAATGCAAATGGATTATGATGTTGAATGAACCTATGGTGCTATTGTGATGAATGGATGGATATGGATTATGGATGCATTTATTATGACCTTGATGTGATGATACGAATGTTGATAGTATTATGCTTTATTTTTGAAAACTTTTATATGCAAATATTATAATGAATGCATGAATGATTTGTGACAGTGAATGTATGATATGGAATGAAAATGTCAATGCAAATGAATGATTTTTGTTTTTTTTCATGTCAAGTATACTCAATCCCATAGAAAGAAATAACATCAACCTTGAGAATGATCAACTTTGAAAATATATAATGCATATGCAGACTAAAATGAAATGAAATTATATCTATGCAATGTTGTCAATCTTATTCATTGTGCATATTGTCATCATTGAGCATTTTATTATGTTGAAAGTTAGTACAAACATCAGTGGTATAAAATAGACCATGATGACATGAGTAAAAATTCCATACAACTTTAGTTGAGATTTAATAGTGCAATATAACACAAGCATCTAGGTATAATTAGACTAGGATGACCTGAGTATCACTTGTCGAACAAACAAGAGTTAATCATGTTCCTATGCAAATTCATAATGTCATCAATGATACTTTATAGAGCATGTCCCGTGAAAATTTTCACAGTAATAATGATTGACTCTCAATCAACACAAAAATAAAATATCATTCTTGGTCATAGTGCCTCTATTTTGTGACATCATCAAGGTACTCTCGAGAAATGATGACAACAATCAAAATACATCAAATGAATATTTTTGTTTAAGTTAATCCAGCCATGATTCAAAAGATGATTCACCAGTGATGAGATGATTTGATTTCACTTGATTTGAATTGAATGATTGATTGGATTGATTGATGTTCGATACTCAGACTTTGATGGTTATTACGATTGTTTCTTTTGAATGTTGTGGTTTTCCAATTGCTTGCTTGTTGATTTATGCTCAATGGTGATTTTGCCCCCAGTGAGATCAAGATTTTGCCCCCAATCAGAACAAACCAAATTTATTATGGATATGTACAATGAAAACCAATCCAAGGTGGGACGGCCACGTTAGCCGAATATAGACATGAAAATCAATGAAATATAAGCGTGAATGCGAAGGGGTGGTAGAAGCAGATGGTCAACATACACTTGAATAGATGAAGAAGCTGAACTATCACAAATAACGCCTATTTACTAGGTTTTCACCATTTGTTTTTATTGCACTTTTCAGATTTTATGATTTTTTTGCAATTACTAAGATGCCTGTTTGCCAGGTTTTCATCAAGGTAACCATTTTTTTCTTTTTTTTTTGTATTTTTTTGTTTTTGACTTTTTTTGCTTTCTTAGAATATTTTTGCTTTTTATGCTTTTTAAGGACTTTTTTGCTTTGTAGGATTTTTTAAGGACTTTTTCTATTTTTTAGGAATTTTTTCAAGACTTTTTACGCTTTTTAGGATTTTTTCAAGACTTTTTCTACTTTTTAGGATTTTTTCAAGACTTTTTCCACTTTTTAGGATTTTTTCAGGACTTTTTAAACATGCACTAGCTACTTCATGTCTAGAACTCTTTCAGGTGAAGGTTGTTCATTGGTTTTTCAAATAGATCTTCTTATGGTGTAGATAACTGATATACCCCCGATCCAAATATTGAAGCCACCACAAAAGGACCTAACCAATTAGGTTCAAATTTTCATTTGTTTTCTCGATCCTACTGATTACGGGGATTTTCTTTCAATACCAGATCACCTACTTGAAATGTCCTAGGTTTGACTTTATGATTGTAGCTTTGGGACATTCTCTATTGATATACTTTCAGGTGATCTATCACCAACTAACAACGTTCATCTAAAAATTCTAGTTCTTGTAGCCTAGACACACGATAATCTTCATTTGATATGAGACCTTTCAAGGAGACACAGAGGGATGGTATCTCAACCTCGATGGGAAATACTATTGTTAGGACTCAAAAATGTAGGTTTAAAGCACAAGAGATTGCCAAGCTCTCACAACATTTTTGGCTAACATACAAGGCCAAATAGTGAATTTGAACCTTCTACTCTTTAGGCTCTGCTAAACCTAGGCGGGCAAACCTATATACATGAAGCAAATTTGAACTATATATCACCTTTAAGCAATATATCCACAATGTTAATTGGGAGTGGAAAGATACAACCCTAATTAGGTATAAATTGTATAAGCAATATGTTCAGTTAACAAATATGGAATTCTAAAATAAGATTTAATGAAACTAAGTGAATTGAAATGGGTGAGACCAATGTCCTATTGGGTATATGGAGTCCAATGAGGACATAGAAAATGTGACCGTTAATGGAAATAACTCAAACTATTTGGCACACTGATATAAGTTTATAACCTGTATAAACATGCAAGTAAATAGTTGACAAACTCTACTTGAGATAGATTGACAACCCTAATTATACAACTCTACTTAATGATCCAATTAACACTTCAAAATTACTGTGACTAACTAAAAGGATTTAATCTTTACTGGAAAGAACCAATCAACCATATCACACGAATACAAAACATGTGCATCGATAAACTACATATACACTTGATATACCAGTTTAAATAACAGAGAAGCATTAAAATGGAGACAACCAAAAATTGAATAATTCTAACAAATAGTTGATACAAAAATTAGGCAGCAAAATCAGACATCTTCATTGACTTCTTCAATATTTATACATGCATCATGGTCCTCATGGCATAAAGTTCTGAAAAAGTATTCTACTCTACTTATTGTTCTCCCTTCCAACCCTTCTTCTATCTCGAACTCATGCTTTTATACACTTTAGAGAACTTTTCCCATGCCTTTTGGTTTGTATCTATTCGTATTTCCATGAGAGGCCAAGAGTCACGTCACTTCATATATCACCTTTAAACAATATATCCACAATGTCAATTGGGAGTGGAAAGATACAACCCTAATTAGGTATAAATTGTATAAGAAATATGTTCAGTTAACAAATATGGAATTCTAAAATAAGATTTAATGAAACTAAGTGAATTGAAATGGGTGAGACCAATGTCCTATTGGGTATATGGAGTCCAATGAGGACATAGAAAATGTGACCGTTAATGGAAATAACTCAAACTATTTGGCACACTGATATAAGTATATAACTTGTATAAACATGCAAGTAAATAGTTGACAAACTCTACTTGAGACAGATTGACAACCCTAATTATACAACTCTACTTAATGATCCAATTAACACTTCAAAATTACTGTGACTAACTAAAAGGATTTAATCTTTACTGGAAAGAACCAATCAACCATATCACACAAATACAAAAAATGTGCATCAATAAACTACATATACACTTGATATACCAATTTAAATAACAGAGAAGCATTAAAATGGAGACAACCAAAAATTGAATAATTCTGACAAACAGTTGATACCAAAATTAGGCAGCAAAATCAGACATCTTCATTGACTTCTTCAAAATTTATACATGCATCATGGTCCTCATGGCATAAAGTTCTGAAAAATTATTCTACTCTACTTACTGTTCTCCCTTCCAACCCTTCTTCTATCTCGAACTCATGCTTTTATACACTTTAGAGAACTTTTCCCATGCCTTTTGGTTTGTATCTATTCATATTTCCATGAGAGGCAAAGAGTCACGTCACTTCATAACTAAAAATAATAGTCATAACTGTCATAGCAGTAACAACTTCCTTACTGCGTTACCTCGTGCCATCCTTTCCACTGTTGTAGTACCATGGTCTACTTTGACTTCTCTGCACCTTTACCGCTTTACCGCGAGCTGTATTTCTACTCCTAGTGGTACTGCAATAGAATTTCATGTTACTCCTCTACATATCTCTCTACCGTAGGTCTCATTTTGAACCTCCACGATATGATAGTCTCTTCCCAGCATTGCTCTCTATCACCCAACCACACATCACATTTTTTCTTCCCATAGTATAGCCGTGACCTACCTTGACCGTCACCTCCACCTCTCTACCATGGTCTCTTCTTCATTATGCTCCTCCCGTGCACACCGCTCTACTGCAGGCTAATATTTCTCTCCACGCGATATGGCGACTTCCACATGCTCTGTTCTTTCTACCTCCCAACCATAGTCAAACCTTTAACTCTACACGGTATAGCAGTATTAGCATGGACTATTTTCCCTACCGCTCTACCATGATCCAAGTTCAAACTCCTTGTGGTATTGCAGCATACCTTTATAAAAAGCCCTTCACTTCACCGTCGAACCGCAAGCCAAGCTTTTGCTCTGCATGGTATAGCGGTAAAAGTATAATGTGACTATTCATAACCATGATACTGCAAGCTACTTTGCAAAGGGTTGTGGTAAGGAGGTAAGTGTTGATGTGTTTTTCATGCACTTCTCAACACAAGCAATGTATAGGTGCATCACTTCTCTTAAAAGACAATCTTCCACAATCAAATTGCAGAACACTATCCCAAGGTCTCTCGGATGTCAGGTCTTGACAGTGCTTGGAATATATCAGTTGATTTATGATGTGATTTGTTGGAATCACAAGGCAATCTTACAGATGAGTTACAAAGCGAGAAAGTTGGATCTGCAAATGGAGTTCTTAAGATGGGAGAGTTGTTGTGTGTTTGTTGCAGGTTCAAACAGCAGTCTAGAACTCCATTTCAACATTGGATTTAGCTTTACAATGTGCAATGAACCTTGCCTAGGGTTACCTATGAAAAAAAAAGGAAAAAGGGCAGGGAAGAGAGAAGGTTCCTGGATCTAAAACTATGAATGAACAATGATCATGGAGGCTACTACAGTAGAAAAAATCCCTAAACTGGGTTTTGCTTGGCCAAGAGAAACCTACAGTTACACAAAACCAGTGCAATCTTCTAAGGACTGCTGATTTTTAGTTTGCACATGCACATCATGAACATGCAATTGAACTAAGTTACAACAATGAAATATGGGATCCCAGGCTAACTTTGCACAACAGCTTGTCATCAACAAGTGCCAAAAGTATGGGTTGGAAATTCATCAAATACTAGAACAACAATCACCATTAGAACTTCCATTCAAGAAACTACAACTAAAACTAACTTGGAAGGTAGAACCATGCACACATAATGAGAAAAATCAAAATTAACACCCATAGATCATGCAAAATGTTTTTACAATAGCTCTCCAACCCTTTACAAATGAGTGGGAGACCCCTATATATAGTTTTCCAAAGCCTTCTTGAAACCTGCATGCATGAAGTGTCCTAAGTGATTTAATACACAAATCAAGCCAAATGTCAACCAAATCTTGAAAAATCCGTGTTATATCCATGCATGCATCATCAAAAGATCATAATATTCAGCCTAAATTGACATTAGCAGCTTACTGGAGGGCGTTTGAATATTCCGGGACCGAGCAACTGAAATGTTATTTTGAAAGGGCAAATAGGGTAGGCCGCTCCAGATGGTATCTCCCAGGTAAAAATTTGGAATTTGAAAGGTCCATGCAAGAAAGGATGCAATTTTAGCATCTGGTTCAAAGTCTGTTTTCGAATTGGGAGAGCATTTGGATGTTCTGGAAATGAGGTGCCAGAATGCTATTCTAGGAATGTTGTTTTGAAAATGGCGAATAGGGTAGGTCGCTCTGGATGGTATCTCCCGACTGCAAATTTGGATTGAAAGGTTCATATAGGAAAGGATACAATTTTAGCATTTAGATGTTCCGAAAATGAGGGGCCGGAATGATGTTCTAGGAATGTTGTTTTGAAAATGGTGAACAAGGTAGGCCACTCCAGATGGTATCTCCCGGCTACAAATTTGGAATTTGAAAGGTCCATGTAGGAAAGCAAGCAATTTTAGCATCTGGGTCAAAGTCCATTTCCAAATTGGGAGAGCGTTTGGATGTTTCGAAAATGAGGTGTCGGAATATTGTTTTGAAAACGACGAACAGAGTAGGCGTCTCTAGATGGTATCCCTCGGCTGAAAATTTGGAATTTGAAAGGTCAATGTAGGAAAGGATGCAATTTTATCATCTGGGTTAAAGTCCGTTTCCAAATTGGGAGAGCGTTTGGACGTTCCGAAAATGAGGGGCCGAAATTCTATTCTAGGAATGCTGTTTTGAAAAAGGATAACAGGGTACGCCGCTCCGGATGGTATCTCTTAGCTGCAAATTTGGAATTTGAAAGGTCCATGTAGGAAAGGATGCAATTTTAGCATCTGGGTCAAAGTCCATCTCCAAATTGGGAGAGTGTTTGGACATTCTGGAAATGAGGGGCCAGAATGTTGTTCTAGGAATGTTGTTTTGAAAACGGCGAACAGGGTAGGCCACTCTGGATGGCATCTCTTGGCTGCAAATTTGCAATTTGAAAGGTCCATGTAGGAAAGGATGTAATTTTAGCATCTGGTTCAAAGCCCGTTTCCAAATTGGGAGAGCGTTTGGACGTTCCGAAAATGAGGGGCCAGAATGTTGTTCTAGGAATGCTATTTTGAAAACGGTGAACAGGGTAGGTCCCTCTGGATGGTATCTCCTAGCTGCAAATTTGGAATTTGAAAGGTCCATGCAGGAAAGGATGCAATTTTTGCATCTAGATCAAATTTCATTTCCAAATTGGGAGAGCGTTTGGATGTTCCAGAAATGAGGGGCCGAAATGTTATTTTAAAAATGGCGAATAGGGTAGGCTGCTCCGGATGGTATCTCCCGGATGAAAATTTGGAATTTGGAAGGTTCGTGCAAGAAAGGATGCAATTTTAGCATCTGGGTCAAAGTCTGTTTCCAAATTGGGAGAGAGTTTGGAAGTTCTGGAAACGAGAGGCCGAAATGTTGTTCGAGGAATGTTGTTTTGAAAACGGCGAACAGGGTAGGGCACTCCGGATGGTATCTCTCGGCTGCAAATTTGGAATTTGAAATATCCATGTAGGAAAGGATGCAATTTTAGCATCTGGGTCAAAGTCCATTTCCAAATTCGGAGAGCGTTTGGATGTTCTGAAAACGAGGGGCCAGAATGCTGTTCTAGGAATGTTGTTGCAGGAATGCTGTTTTAAAATTTTCGCAACTTCCTGAAACTTAACAAAACCTTGGCAGTTAACTTGGGCACCACAAAGCATCCCAAATCCATAGGAAACCTATCCCCAAAGTAAAAAATGAAGGAAAAAGTGAATCAAGCGAGCGGGGAGGTAAAGCCCAAAAAACCCAAGACTTAGCCATTTTTTATTTTAGGGGAAAAATATGGTCAGCTAAAAATGAGACTTTGAAGGGCACGTTGACCAACTAGGATAGAAAAATGAGGGGTACAAAAAATGAGGTAGCAACAAAACAACCTATCAGGAGTGAAAAAAGGGAGTTCCTGCCTATGGCGGGGCGTGTGTGCTAAACATGCACAACAAATGGCGACTCGTTGGGGAAATGCTCCAGAGCATTTCGATGACAAACTAGAATCACGAACCTATAATCTCTGGTTCTGATCTTCATGCTAGGGCAAAGAAAGGATCAAAACCACTAGCCAACCCAACCTTCAGTATGCTGAAAATCCAAGCGTGTGCAATTGCGTTAATTCCCATCCTTTAGCTGCTGCAAGAACCTAGGCTCCATCAAGTTAAGCTACATAGTTTATTCTAACTCCAAAAGCATCTAGGACATTGCCTTGTTGCCAGTCAGGCATCCATAGCCCCAATGAGGTTGTCGCTATGATTCTCCTAAACATTGCTCTACTGCCAGTCGGGCGTCCATAGCCCCGGTAGAGTTGCTTGTATACCCCTGAAAAGCTGAATTTCTTTCATTTTGATTATCAATATTTTTCTTTCTTTCTTTTGTTTCTTTTCTCTTTTCAGTTCTTTTATTTCAACCCGCAAGCAATGAAGCTCACGCTCAGGGCTGAGAATCACAGTGGCCCTGGAGCCAAAATTTTAGATTTTTCACTTAACTATACTTCACAAAGGACCTACAACAACCATCAAATTATTAAAATGTGTGAGAGATATAAGATTCTAGAATACTTCAAAATCAGACCAGCCAACGACTTATCCATTTTGAATCAAATATCTAGATCGCTTGATACTAACAGAAGATCCTCACCATCCACTATGAAAACTTGATTAGAGTTTGACAAAGAAATACATAGAACAACCCTAGGAGATAAGTATAGTTGTTGTGCACACAGATGTACCTAGCCAGAAGTAGAGGAACCTCGAGCAAAGCAACAAAAGAGAAACAAAAAAATCCAATGAAAAGCAAACTCCAACACCAACCAAAGCGGGACAACGAAATAAAATAGCGAAGAACCTACTCTAAAGCAAGCAACCTACAACAAACCAACTAACCTAAGGAAAGCAGGAAAGCAGAGTATTTACAGGAAACCTACACTACTAAAAATGAGGTATATACAAAGAGATATTTACGAAGCACTACGTTCAAGCAAGGCCATCCGACACTCATGCCCATTGGATCTTACAATGCGTGCACAAGCAGATGGGAAATCGTTATAGTTCTCAACTATGCAAATTTATCCTTATATTCAGAGAAAATAAATTCAATATGGCAGCACTCAAATTCAGTCACCCGGTCAGGGAAAATCAGTAATTGAGGAGGCTCATTAAACCCACAATTAATCCATAAACACGTCCATTTTTCCTCATTCCCATAATAAAAATGATAAGTGCAGCTATGAAAATTAATAGGAGTAAGGAAGGATAGAACTTGGATTTCATCACATGGAGGTGAAAGCATTTGATAATCAAGAGTGAGCACTGCATCGTCAATCTTTGCATTAGCAACCTCGGACAGGCATGGTGGAGGGTGCAACACTTCAAACATTAAGCTTGAATAAGGCTAGGAGAACAAGGCAGCAAACACCTCTTCTGATCTACGTGTGGGATCTACAACCTCCATTGGCAGTTCTTCAAAAAGAAGTACTTCCCTACATTGATCATCCACAAACTTGGGATCCACTTGATTGCTGTCTCGAAAAGGTAACACGCTATCCCATCTCCTTTCCCAAGTGTCAAACTTATCTTCATGCTACTCAGCATCATGGGATGATGACATGTACGAATCTTCCCTATTGTAGCCATCTGAATATGAAGGAGGATTAACAATGATCATGTTAGAAGGACTCCAAGTTGCATCTTGTAGTCGATTGGGTGTTTCATCTCTGTTGGTAGCTATCTCAACACCCCCGCCTTTGTCTTCTTCTCTTTTTTGTTCATGCATCTCATCATGATGTTCACTCGTTTCCCCTTTTTGACTATCACTATAAATGGAGAAGGAACCCCTCTCCCAATTTGGGAACTCTAGTGCATCACCGTTCAGAGGCTCAAGGAGTATGTCCTCATCGCTACCATCTTCTGGGATGTGCTCTTCCTCGACATGAGCATACCTCTATAGTACAAATCCCAATGGAAAGAAGTCATCAATTGATGGCACCTCATCAAGGGGACCAAAATCCAACATGCAATCTCCCTCCAAGGACTCGCCATGAAGCCCATCGTCCATGGTGCACAAATGCTCTTGAAGAGGGAGAAATTTTTGATGACTGGTGGAAAACATTCCAGTTTGATCTACTTCATCACTCAACAGCTCAAGATTGTATTGTTGTCCTCCTTCTATTGCTGTCCCAACATTTTTTTTGAGGACTGCCTTCAGCTAGGTTATCATTTGGCTCAGGCTCTTGATCCTCACGTTCCATCCTTGAGGCAATTACAGGAAGTGGTGTACTTGGCTACCTTGCTTGTTCTTTGACTTGCTTGATGGCTTCTTCGCACAGTCCCCACATGAACTTCGAGTGTGATGAATCATGAAGTCTGCACCAATTCGGTAGTAGTAGCACCTCTAAATCCACTTTTTACTTTAGCTCTGACCAATCCTTTGCTAATCTGGAGACGAGTTGGTCATATCTTTCTGCTACTGGGTCCTCATCATCACTTGAAAAAGAATATTGATGGTAGACAACCATGGCGAGTGGTTGCTCCCCCTCCTCCAAACTTTCATTTTCATATTCTCGATCACTTTTATTTATGAAGGAGAGGTCCTCTAATCTAATCTTGTTTATTTCTTCATCATCATTCTCTACTATCCCAAGGCTGTCAACCTCTTCCTGTTGCTGATTTTCAGCATCTTCATTGGCTACCCCCGCATACACTGCTGCAAACTTCATTGATTCATCCTCAATTGCCAATGGCTCCTCTTCCTGAGTGGAGGACTACCCCTTAATGGTGAAGGAGAGGCTTTCCAACTCCATTCTTAGTGAACCTTCACCAAAGCTTTTTGTTGTCCCCAGAAAATCAGCTTCTCCTTCTTGATTTTCAGCTTGAGTGTTTGTTGTCCCAACACTAGTTTGTGTAGGATTTCTTGGTTTATCTGTAATGTGTTGTCCTCCAAATGTTTACAGCTTCTCTACCTCATGGGATGACTCATTCTCCTTGACAGTTGGCTTTGACTTTGACTTGGGTGATAATGCTTGCACACGAAGGACAAGTAAATTCTGAATGTGGTGCATTGTGAAATCTACACTAGCTTGACATTAGTCCTTCCTCCAATCTTGGTTTGTCTTTGCTGCCCAAAAATTCTTGGATAAGCTCTTCAAATGCCTTGGCTTCCATGGTTTTCAATTCCTCCTCCGGTTTTGCAAGGGCTAAAGGCTGATATATTTCCCAAAAAGGGAATCTCTCCTTGCAAGACTCTTTCAATTCTGCTCAAGAAGGTTAGACACTCCAATTCATTGTGCCTGCAAGTGCAATGGATCCTACACTGATCTACCAATGCAAATTGCTGCAATGGTCACTTCAATCTCCTATTTAAATCTACATGTAGTTGAGCGATGCTGATTTGCACATGCTACTCCATTTCAACTCAGTTGTTGTTTGCCCTCAAAATTTTCTGATTTCAAGTTTCAGCATTAAAAGAGATCTCCTTATCTTAGATTTCTTCTTGAAAGTGCTCTTTTCAACATCCAACACTCAGCTTTGTAGCCTCAACATGTCACACCCTCCTTCTAGCGTTAGTTTTGTTGATGTGTTTTTTATGCACTTCTCAACACAGTTGATGCATAGGTGCATCACCTCTCTTGAAAGACAATCTTCCACAATCAAATTGCAGAACACTATCCCAAGGTCTCTCAGATGTCAGGTCTTGATAGTGCTTGGAATATATTAGTTGATTTATGATGTGATTTGTTGGAATCACAAGGCGGTCTTATGGATGAGTTACAAAGTGGGGAAGTTGGATCTATAAATGGATTTTTTAAGATGGGAGAGTTGTTGTGCGTTTGCTACAGGTTCAAACAGTAGTTTAGATCTCCATTTCAACATTGGATTTAGCTTTACAATGTGCAATGAACCTTTCCTAAGGTTATCTATTAAAAAAAAGGAAAAAAGGGCAGGGAAGAGAGAAGGTTCCTGGATCTGAAACTACAAATGAACAGTGATCATAGAGGCTGCTACAGTAGAAAAACTCCCTAAACTGGGTTTTGCTTGGCCAAGAGGATCCTACAGTTACACAAAACCAGTGCAATCTTCTAAGGACTGTTGATTTTCAGTTTGCACATGCACATCATTAACATGCAATTGAACTAAGTTACAGCAATGAAATATGGGAGCCTAGACTAACTTTGCACAACATTTGTCATTAACAAGTGCCAAAAGTATGAGCTGAAAATTCATCAAATACTGGAACAACAATCACCATTACAACTTCCATTCAAGAAACTACAACTAAAACTAACTTGGAAGGTAGAACCATGCACACATAATGAGCAAACTCAAAAGTAACACCCATAGATCATGCAATGTTGCTTTCTATTGTTGTAGAATGTTTTTACAACAGCTCTCCAACCCTTTACAAATGAGGGGGAGACCCCTATTTATAGTTTTGCAAAGCCCAAATGAATGGCTAGGATTGATTTACATTATGTGGCTTATATTCAATTACTTTATAGCTTCACCTACCCCACAATATTCAACAATTTTAAATACATTTGTTTTCTTTTCCCTATTTTTTCTTTTAGTGCGCAGTCACTGTAGCAGTTTTGTCTTCTATTTGATTTCCCTTTTACTGTAGCTGAAATTGACTCAAAGCTACCTTCTTTTCGATGGACTTGCAACATTCATCATTGGATCAAATGGGTATGTCGATGATTGGCATCAGTGGATTGGTTGCCCCTGATTCAGGCAGACAACCCCCAAAGATCATCATCATCTGGTGAAAAGTAGGATAGCCCCCCTTGCATTTTGTCATTGACCTCCTTGGCATAGGCCTTCTTCTAATGTCAACTCTATTGATGGGCACTATGAGGAGAGGTGGGCATAAAATGAATGGTGATATGAGCCACGTGTTTTTCCTTATTCAACTTTCTCAATTGGTCTCTCAACGGACCCGCAGTAGGCTTCTTGAAACATGCATGCATGAAGTGTCGTAAGTGATTTCATACACAAATCAAGGAAAATGTTAACCAGATCTTGCAAAATTTATGTTATATCCATCCATGCATCATCAAAAGATCATAATATTCATCCTAAATTGCCATTAGCAACTTACTGGAGGGCATTAGAATGTTTTGGGACTGAGAGGCCGAAATGTTGTTTTGAAAGGGTGAACAGGGTAGGCCACTCCGGATGGTATCTCCTAGTTGCAAATTTGGAATTTGAATGGTCCATGCAGGAAAGGATGCAATTTTACAATTTGGGTCAAAGTCCGTTTCCAAATTGGGAGAGCGTTTGGATGCTCCAGAAACAAGGGGCCGAAATGTTGTTCTAGGAATGTTGTTTTGAAAACAGTGAACAGGGTACGCCACTTAGGATGGTATTTCCCAGCTACAAATTTGGAATTTGAAAGGTCCATATAGGAATGGATGCAATTTTAGCATTTGGGTCAAAGTCCGTTTCCAAATTGGGAGAGCGTTTGGATGTTCTGAAAACGAGGGACCAGAATGTTGTTTTGGGAATGTTGTTTTGAAAACGACAAACAGGGTAGGTCATTCTAGATGGTATCTCTTGGATGCAAATTTTGAATTTGAAAGGTCCATGCAAGAAAGGATGCAATTTTAGCATCTGGGTCAAAGTCCATTTCCAATTTGGGAGAGCGTTTGGACGTTCCGAAAATGAGGGGTCAGAATGTTGTTTTGAAAACGGCGAACAGGGTAGGCCACTCTGGATGGTATCTCTCGGCTACAAATTTGGAATTTGAAATGTCCATGCAGGAAAGGATGCAATTTTAGCATCTGGTTCAAAGTCCACTTCCAAATTCAGAGAGCGTTTGGACATTCCAAAAATGAGGGGTCGGAATGTTGTTCTAGGAGTGCTGTTTTGAAAACGGTGAACAGGGTAGGCCACTCCAGATGGTATCTCCCGACTGAAAATTTGGAATTTGAAAGGTTCATGTAGGAAAGGATGCAATTTTAGCATCTGGGTCAAAGTCCGTTTCCAAATTGGGAGAGCGTTTGGACATTCCGAAAATGAGGGGCTAGAATGATGTTCTAGGAATGTTGTTTTAAAAATGGTAAACAGGGTAGGCCACTTCGGATGGTATCTCTCGGCTGAAAATTTGGAATTTCAAAGGTCCATGCAGGAAAGGATGCAATTTTAGCATCTAGGTCAAAGTCTGTTTCCAAATTGGGAGAGCGTTTGGACATTCCAGAAACGAGGGGCCAGAATGTTGTTCTAGGAATGTTGTTTTGAAAACGACGAACAGGGTAGGCCGCTCTAGATGGTATCTCCCAATTGCAAATTTGGAATTTGAAAGGTCCATGCAGGAAAGGATGCAATTATAGTATTTGGGTCAAAGTCCGTTTCCAAATTGGGAGAGCGTTTGAATGTTCTGAAAACAAGGGGCCAGAATGTTGTTTTGGAAATGATGAACAGGGTAGGCCGCTCTGAATGGTATCTCTTAGCTGCAAATTTGGAAATTGAAAGGTGCACATAGGAAATGATGCAATTCTAGCATCTGGGTCAAAGTCTGTTTCCAAATTGGGAGAGAGTTTGGATGTTCCAGAAATGAGGGGTCAGAATGTTGTTCTAGGAATGTTGTTTTAAAAATGACAAACAGGCTAGGCTGCTCGAGATGGTATCTCCCAACTAAAAATTTGGAATTTGAAAGGTCCATTCAAGAAAGGATGCAATTTGAGCATCTGGGTCAAAGTTTGTTTCCAAATTGGGAGAGTGTTTGGACGTTCTAGAAACGAGAGGCCAAAATGTTGTTTTGAAAATGGTGAACAAGGTAGGTCACTCTAGATGGTATCTCCCAGCTGCAAATTTGGAATTTGAAAAGTCCATGCAGGAAAGGATGCAATTTTAGCATCTGGGTCAAAGTCTATTTCCAAATTGGGAGAGCGTTTGGACATTCCGGAAATGAGGGGCCAGAATGTTGTTCCAAGAATGTTGTTGCAAGAATGCTATTTTGAAATTTTTGCAACTTCCTGAAACTTAACGAAACCTTGGCAGTTCACTTGGGCACCACAAAACATCCCAAATCTATAGGAAACCTATCCCCAAAGTCAAAAATGAAGGAAAAAAGCGAATCAAGCGAGCGGGGACATGAAGCCCGAAAAACTCAAGACTTAGCCATTTTTTATTTTAGGGGCAAAATATGGTCAGCCAAAAATGAGACTGTGAAAGGCGCGTTGACCAACTAGGACAGAAAAATGAGGGGCACACAAAATGAGGCAGCAACAAAACAGCCTGTCGGGAGCGAAAAAAGAGGGTCCCTGGCTATGGCAGGGTGTGTGTGCAAAACATGCACAACAGTAAGAAGAAAAGTTAAGTGGATGTTAAGGTAGTGGTATGGTGGTAAAAGGAAATTTTAGCATTCTAGAGGGTGGTAAAATGATTTTTTATAAAAAAGATGGGAAAATAATGGGTTCAAATGGATAAAACCCCTTAGAATTTTTTATGAAATTTTTGGTTCTAACAGTGACTCCTGTTAGGGATGAGTGATTTTCCAATCACTGCAAAAAACCAGAATATCACTGGGAGAGTAGAACAAGACACCAAAGGATGTGAAACAATGAAGGAGGTGGAAAATGGAAGATGGAAAAAGGAAGATGGAAAGTGGAGCATGGAAGTGACCCTACACTATTGTACATGGAAAGAAAGATTGTTTTCAATAAGGGAACTCTAGGATTGTCCATGTACTGGCAAGTCCCAGACCCTTTCAAAATTCCTAAACTAATGTGCATGGAAAAATAATGTTTAAAGAGGTTTGTTAAGAATTGTCCATGCACTGGCAATTCTTAATCCTCTATTACTCCTTAAGAGAAAAAATTCTTGAAGAACTACCCATGTACAGGAAACTCTTACTCCTCTCCAGACATGTTCTACAAGAAATAAGAATCCTCCCCTCCTTTGCCAATGACCACTCAAGGACCCAACCACAAAGTTTCAAACTTTCCATGCTTTCCCTTCTCCTGACATTGAGCATTCCACATCAACACTAGATCATTTTCTTCAAATTTTTGCTCCTTGGCCTTTTTATCAAAAAGATACTTCATCTATGACTGCAACTTCACATTCTACTTCTGGGCCATTCTCCTTATTTCATCAAGTTCTGCAAGCTGCTCCATTCTTTCCTCCATTGGTTCAGAAATATCCAAATCCTCTTGCAGCATAAAATTATAAACTAGTAAAAGGTTCTATAGCGGAATCCTTGATTGAGTCCCATACACCAATTCAAATGGAGACTTTCCAATCACCTTTTCTACTTTAATCCTATCTTCCCACACATGAATTCTCAACTTTTAGTTCCATGCCTTTTTATTTGTATCTAACATCCTCCTTACTATCTTCAAAAGACTTTTATTACTTGATTTTGCCTGACCATTTCCTTGTACATGATAAGGGGCAAAATAGGAAACATTAATGCCACATGTGTTGTAGAAATATCTGAACTCATCATATCTAAAACACATCCCATTATCTGTGATCAATCTTACCGATGTGCCAAATCTAGTTATAATGTTCTCCATCATAAAGTTCACCAACACCTTATTCATTGCTTGTTTAGTTGGGATAGCCTCCACCCACTTGGTAAAATAATCAATCACCACTAGTATCCATTTATGTCCTCCACTTTATTTTTCCTATATTTCTCCAATGAAGTCAATTCCCCATTGGTGGAAAGGGGCTTCTAATTGCAAAGGTCTAAGCGGTAAGGCTCCTTGATACTTCATTTTCCCTGAAAACTTCTGACAAGCCTCACATTTCCTTACATGTGGAAAAGAGTCATTAAAAACTTTAGGCCAGTAATAACCAGCTCTGAGAATCTTATGTGTAGTAGTCTTGGAAAAATAATGGCCTCCACACACCCCTTCATGCATATCCCTCGAGACATGTTCTTCTTGGGATTCATCTAGACACAACAACAACATTCCATCACTATTCTTCCAAAATAGGTCCTCTTCTATAAAAAAATACTTAGATGCTTGTAGCTTCAAAATTCTCTTTTGATTATCATTCAATCCCTCAAGGCATTTCATGTGCTTGAGATAATACATTACATTTGTGTACCAAGAGGTATGTTCAATACTTGCAACTGCATTCTCCTCACCTTCTATATTGCAGATTTGATTTGCTTCTATGTTTGTTTTTTCCATTAGCCTGGCCAAACCCTATCCTCTTACCAACCTAGTAATTTGAATTTCCATATTGAACTCTTGGATTTTATTGATCCATTTACATCTTTTTCTTGTCACCTCTGTCTATACTAAGATATCTTTCACAGCTGCATGTGGGACATAAACAATTACTCTAGCTCCAACAATATATGGTCTTAAAGCTTTTGTTGCTTTGACCAATGCAAAGGCCTATTTTTCCATAATTTCATATTTCAATTCTGACCTCTGCAAAGATTTATTGAAAAAAGATACAGGCTACTCATGACCATCATTTTTCTACAACATAAGAATTGTAATGGTGTGAAATGAAGCAAAAGAAAATATTTGAAAGGGTTTGGAAAAATCAGGGGACTTTAGGATGGGAGCTTCCTTGATATCTCTTTTTATAGATATGAAAGCTTCCATGGCTTCAGTAGTCCAGTCCAACTTCTCTCCCTTTTTCAACATCTTGGATATAGGTTTAAAAATCTCAACAAAATTGGATTCAAGTCTTCTAACAAAGTTAATTTGACCAAAAAATGATTGGATTCTTTGATAGTTTTGGGAATGGGGATTTTATCTATGGCATCTACTCTCTCAGGGTCTATCATAATCCCATATTTTGATACAATATGTCCTAAAATTTTACCCTCTGTAACAACAAAATGACATTTTTTAGGATTAAGACTAATACCATATTCCAAAGCCTTGATGAATATCTTCTCCAGGTACCCCACATGATCCTCTACCCTTTTGGAATAAGCAGTAAGATCATCTTGGTACACCACCATTATAGCATTAATCAGATCTACAAATGCCACATTCATGGCCCTTTGAAAAGTGGCCCCTGCATTTGTGAGACCAAATGGTATTCTCACATAAACATATGTTCCCCATGGTGTAGTAAATGTTGTCTTGTATTGCTCAGACTCTTTGACTTTAACCTGGTTATATCCAGAAAACCCATCCATCATTTACAGTAGCTCACACCCTATTACTTTGTGCAATATTTCCTCCATATTTGGGAGAGGATAATTATCTTTAAGGGAAGTAACATTTATATTTCTAAAATCTACACATAATCTAATATCCTCATTTTTCTTTCTTATTGGAACTAGGTTTGAGATCCATGTTGAATGTCTAATGGGTTTAATAATACCTCCATCTCTGAGTTTTGCCAGTTCCTCCTACATCTTAGGTTCCAAAGTTGGGTTAATAGGCCTCTGCCTTTGTCTGAATGGCTTTGTGTCTAGTTTAACTAGAATCTCATGCTAAAAAAAGGTCTTCTCTATATGGCCCGAGATCCTCATAAGACCAAGCAAACACATGTTTGTATTTTCTCAATAATGCAATCAACACTCCCTTGATGGTTGGACTTATCTTCTTTCCAATGTAGACCCTTTTTGGTACTAACTTAGTTCCTAGATTTATTTCTTCAATATGATCTCTCTTGACCGATGTCTGCTCAGAATCTCCCAAGACAGTTAGCAATTTGATCTTGTGCTTAACAGTCATATTTAAACCAATCAATAAAGCCTCATATTCTTCCACATTGTTTGTACACTCAAAGGTTAGCAAAAATAAATATTTGAATGTTACAGCTTCAGGTGATATAAAAATTACTCTAGATCCATTGCCTTCTTGTCTGCTTTCCCCATCAAAATACATTTTCCACACACCTTGCTGATCTTTAGAAACATGCTTATCAATTGGGTCAGTATTTGCAAATTTAGGTTGAGACAGTTCCACTCTGAAACTCCCTAAATCCACATCACATAAACATTTGAGTTGTTCTTGCGGAACATACTCAACAATTTGATTCATCCTTGGTTCTTTATACAACTTGACTTCTTCACCATTGACTGGTATTGTGGGATATGATAAGTCAAATTGTACATTGCCTCCAATTGCTGTAGTCCATTGTCTTGAAAAAAGCATTCCAAACTGAGGAGGTGTGTCAATCATAGTTATATCAATGTTATAAGTCACCTGTGGGTAAGTTTCCAATTTCACTTTGACATCTTTCATAATTCCCACAACCGGGATAGGTCTACTATCCATTGCATAAAATTTTCCACCCTCAACATCTACCCACATACCAAGTTGTTTCATCACCCCTACTGGAATAATGTTCATAGAAGCACCTGAGTCTATCATACAATTTGCATACCAGCTTGCCATTTATCATTAGGGTAGTGAGGAATGGATCAATTTTTAGTGTATTCATCAATGCATCAGTTAGGAAAACCTCTAGAACTTTTATATTTTGCTTCCTATTAGCAATTTTAGGAATCTCCTTATGTTCAAGGTTTATATTTTGATTACTCCAATTAGACATTAATTGAATAGAACTTTCCCTATACTCTTTAATCTTCATCATTTCAAGTAATGGGACTGACATTTTTACCTAGGAGAAAGCTTGCATGAAATAAAATGAGGCACCTTCTGTCCTGATCATCCTCTTTTGCTCTGTTGATTCTCCTTTGTTCTCCTCTTTCTCCTTTTTGTATGTTTGATCTGAAATTTGTTTGTGCTTGGGAAATTCTTTGTTTTCTTCTTTAGGGACATAATTTTATTCTTTTTTATCAGATTACTTATCATTTGTCCTTTTTGAAGCTTCATGGGGCATTTTATTATTCTTCAAAAATATTCCTCTTGGAACACCTTCATTCTCATTCACTGTTCTATTCCTTACCCAATATCTGCTTTTGGCCTACTCAATAGCTGCAATGGTTAATCTTTTAATTTCTTCATCAGTTGGTCTCCTCACATTGCACCTATTTGTCTAATATCATGTAGTAGGAGGACATTGTTCATTATCACTTTCTTCATGATCAGAAAAAACTTGTTGTTATGTCATATGGACATTGTACTTTTGGTGATCAACATCATATTCATACCCTCCTTCTTCTGAAGATGAATACCCCTGCTCAATAGAGTGAAGAGTGTGGGAAGTTAAATAGATATTATGGTCCTCTTCATTATTGTCTTCTGATATGTCTTTTCCTAGTATTGCCTGAGCTACACTACAATACTCTAGGGAATGTGGCAAGTCATAAACTAAGCACCAGGGACTGGTATCTACCATATATGCCCCTCTTTTCTTTAAAGGATCAGGTGTCTCTTTATTCCTTGGCCTATCCATCACTGGCTTTCCATCCTTCCAATTTGTATTATATGGCATGTCATGTAGCCTTATCCTTTCATTTGTGTATGTATTTTCTTGCCTATTTGGAGGAAAAATTTGAGGAACCCTAGGGTTATCCCTCTTAACAATCATTCCTGCAGCTTTCCTATTATTTTCAATAGCTAGTGCTATCTTTTGAGCTTCAACTAAATTCCTAGGACACTTGTTCTTGAGCTCATAGCCTATCTTAGGATCAAAATATTTTAAATAGATACTCAATGCAGTAGGATCGGCTAATTTGGATCCAGGAGGTATCTTATTATGCAATTTAGAAAAACTCTGGTTGAAGTCATAAGCTGACTCATTTTGATGCTTCTGGATAGTTACCAATTCATGTAGGGAAAACTCTAGTGCACATTGATTCCCATGCTGCTCAAGAAACTGTTCATAAAACTCTTGAATGGAGTCAATAGAAGTTGTGGAAAAAATGTTAAACCAATTTATGGCATCTTCAATCAATGACATCATAAACAATCTCATATTTACATCCTCATATTGCATATCCAAATCTTGAATAAATGCATTAAATCTCCTTAGGTTCTCTTCAGTTGTGATTGCACTACTTCCTATGAACTTTGGGACAAGGCTTCTCCAATTGTTATCCATGGGATATTGAAATTTAGCCAAATCAAACTGTCTGATCATGGTTGTGTAAGGTGGAGGAGGTGGATTTTGATGATGATGGTATTGGTACAATGGATTGTTGTAAGGTAATGGCACATATTACTGACCTTGTGGGGGCCTATGTCGTTGACCGTGTGGAGGCATATATTGCTAGTGAGGAGGTGGCTGAGCATTTTGATGTTGTGGTGGAGCATTTGGGGGTCTATATTGATTCCCTGGTTGATTTTGTTGGGATCTTAGAGTATTTGAAGGTCCTACATTATTATTCCCCTACTTGTTAGGTGGTACATATTTAGGCAAGTTAGCCATCTAAGCATTAATCTGAGCTTTTTGTAACTTCAATTCTTCAAGCACTATTATTGCTTGGAGCCTCTGCTCATACTCTATTCTTGCTCTTTCCAATTCTTGTCTTTCACACTCCAATCATGCATTTATCTCATCTCGAGCCATGTGTTCATAGTTCTCTTTAGAGGTTGCTTCATAGCCAAGTCCATCCTGATTTCTTCAAGCAACACCATTTTCTGATCATATTCATGTTGTCTCCTTTCCCTTTCAGCCTCAAGTCTAGCCATGAACTCCTCAACTTTCTTGGGGTCTTGTTGATTGAAGGGATTCCTCTTTTCCTCAGGAGTGTGAGGTTCTCTAGATGGGTTGTTTTTAATTACCAGTGTACCATAGGAATTATGTGTCTCTAGGGGTGCTTTTGATGTTTTGTCTTTATTTTCTAGGCCCATGTCATCAGACACCTTCTTGCCCTTATCATTCTTTTGAGTCCATTTACTTTTGTCATTATTAGAATCCTCCTTATACAAAGATCTTCTATCATGCATGTTGTGAGTAATTTTGATAGTCTAAACTCTAGGATAGTTCCTTTCTGATGTATATTTCACTTTATCAGTTTCAATGCACTTGTTCATTCAAAGTCGCCACTCACTTTCCAAAAGTGAGAAAATTTTGTAATTCTTTGTTCCCAGCGGAGTCTTCTACAAGATATTGACTCTATGATGAAGGCATGGGTTTAGTTTAATGCTCCCCAACAAAGTCGCCAAACTGTTAGGACTCAAAAATGAAGGTTTAAACCATGAGAGATTTCCAAGCTTTCACAACATTTCTGGCTAACATGCGAGGCCAAATAGTGAATTTGAACCTTCTACTCTTTAGGCTTTGCTAAACCTAGGTGGTTAAACCTATATACATGAAACAGATTTGAACTATATATCACCTTTAAACAATATATCCACAATGGCAATTGGGAGTGGAAAGATACAACCCTAATTAGGTATAAACTGTATAAGCAATATGTTCAGTTAACAAATATGGAATTCTAAAATAAGATTTAATGAAACTAAGTGAATTGAAATGGGTGAGACCAGTGCCCTATTGGGTAAATGGAGTCCAATGAAGACATAGAAACTGTGATCCATAATGGAAATAACTCAAACTGTTTGGCACACTGTTATAAGTTTATAACTTGTATAAACATGCAAGTAAATAGTTGACAAACTCTACTTGAGATAGATTGACAACCTTAATTATACAGTTCTACTTAATGATCCAATTAACACTTCAGAATTACTGTGACTAACTAAAAGGATTTAATCTTTACTGGAAAGAACCAATCAACCATATCACACAAATACAAAAAATGTGCATTGATAAACTACATATACACTTGATATACCAGTTTAAATAATAGAGAAGCATTAAAATGGAGACAACCAAATAATTGAATAATTCTGAAAAATAGTTGATACCAAAATTAGGCAGCAAAATCAGAAATATTCATTGAATTCTTCAAAATTTATACATGCATCATGGTCCTCACGGCATAAAGTTCTAAAAATTTATTCTACTCTACCTATTGTTCTCCCTTCCAACCCTTCTGTTGTCTTGAACTCATGCTTTTATATAGTTTAGAGAACTTTTCTAATGCCTTTTGTTTTTTATCTGTTTGTATTTCCATGAGAGGCCAAGAGTCCTGTCGCTTCATAACTAAAAATAACAATCATAACTATCAAAGCAGCAATAGCTTCCTTACCACGTTACCTCAAGGCATCCTTTCCACTACTGTAGTATCGTGGTCTGCTTCGACTTCTCTGCACCTTTACCACTTTACCATGGGTAGTTTTTCTGCTCCCAATAATATCGTGGTAGCATTTCATGTTACTCCTTTGCATACCGCTCTACCGCAGGTCTCATTTTGAACCTCTACGGTATGATGGTCTCTTCCTAACATTTCTCTCTACTGCCCAATCGTGCACCACTTTTTGTCTTCCCACAGTATAGTGGTGACCTGCCTTGACCATCACCTCCACTGCTCTACCATAGTCTCTTCTTCGTTTTTCTCCTCTCATGCACACCGCTCTACCACGGACTAACATTTCTCTCCATGTAGTATGGTGGCTTCCACATGCTCTGTTCTTTCTACCACCCAACCACGGTCAAACCTTTCACTCTATGTGGTATAGCGGTATCAACATGGATTATTCTCCCTACTAATCTACCATGGTCCAAGTTCAAACTCCTTGTGGTATGGCGGTATACCTTTAGAAAATGCCCTTCACTTCACCACTGAACTGCGGGCCAAGCTTCTGCTCTGCATGGTATAGCGGTAAAAGTATGATGTGATTGTTCATAACTGTGATACTAGGAGCCACTTTGGAAAGGGATGCAGTAAGGAGGTAAGAAGCAAATTTAAGTGGATGTTAAGGCAGCGGTATGGTAGTAAAAGGAAATTTTAGCATTATGGAGGGCGGTAAAATGATTTTTCATAAACAAAGATAGGAAAATAATGGGTTCAAATGGGTAAAACCCCTTAGAATTTTTTCTAAAAATTTTGGTTCTAACAACTGCTTCAGATCCATAGACAAGGGCATATGGTGTGGTTCCCATGGGAGTATAGATACTTGTGTGATAGGCCCACAGAGTAGGATTTAGTTGAGTATGCCAGTCACGCCCAGCATCGTTGATAGTTTTCTTTAGGATCTTCAGGATTGTATTGTTAGAGGCCTCTGCTTGGCCATTCCCTTGAGGGTAATAGGGTGTAGAAAATTGATGTTGGATATGAAATTTCCCACAAAGTTCTTGTACGTTCTAGTTCTTAAAAGGTCAGCCATTGTCAGTCATAATGGATTGAGGGATACCATGTCTGCAAATGATGTAGTTTAGGATGAATGAGAAAATCTGCTTCCCGATGATGGTGATCAGAGACACTGCTTCAACCCACTTCGTGAAGTACTCTGTGGCTGTGATAATGAACTTACATCCATTTGATGAAGATGGGTGGATTTTTTCTACAAGATCCAACTCCCATTGACAAAACGACCATGTTGATGCAAAGGGCTGTAATTCTTGTACTGGTGCATGCATGAGATTACTATGAATCTGGCATTTCTTAGATGTCTTGACAAATTGAAAGGCTTCTTTCCCCATAGTCGGCCAGTAATATATCGGATGAAGGAGTTTCTTAGTGAGGGTTAAACCGCTTGAATGACCTCCACAAATACCCTGATGGACATCACGTAAAGTTGTTTCAGACTTGCCACTTTCTAGACATTGCAAAATAGTTCCATCAAGACCTCGATGGTAAAGTACATCCACTATTAGTGTATGATGGGCAGATTGGCACATGAAGTTTCATTTCTGATTGTGGGAAAGATCGAGAGGAAGGATATCATCTTTTAGGTAGGCATAGATATTTCTATAGGTGGAGGTATTTGTGTCATCTAGGTGGAAAATAAGTTGGTATTCAGAGTCATCATATGCGGGGTTAAACAATTGCTCCACCATGAACCCATAGCGACCACATTTTTCTGGAATCTATAGCAAGGAAGCAATAGTGGCCATAGAATCGGTAGCCTTGTTGTCACTCCTTGGTATCTGACCAAATTTGATGTCAAAAAAATACTTCTTGAAATCATCAATCATTCTTTTATAGGGCATCAGTTTATCATCCTTGTTATGGTAATCATTGTTGACCTGATTGATGACTAGTTGTGAATCCCCATAAACTTGGAGCTCTATGATTTTGCATTCCATAGCTATCTTGATTCTGATGAGTGCTTCATATTTAGTTGTATTGTTGGTGCAAGGAATCATCAAGCAATAGAATTTCAGAATGGTGTTCCCTAGGGGAGTGATGAATAAGATTCCTGCTCTTGATCCATGTTGAGTGAAAGAACCATCAAAGTATAACACCCATTATTTTGTTGTCATTGTCAGGACATCTACATCTGGAAACTCAACATGTAGGGGATGATCATCATGAAGTGGTGCCTCAGCTAGTTGATCCACAATGGCTTTCCCTTTGATATATTTTTTGTCGACATATTGGATGTCGAATTCACTGAGTATCATTACCCACTTAGCCTGTCTTCCTATAAGATTTTCTTTACTTAGGAGATATTTTAGTGGATCTATTTTGGATATGAGCTTAACTGTGGGAGTCAGCATATGTTGCAATCGTTGGGTAGCAAACAATATGGCTAGACAAGCTTTTTCAATGGGGGTATAATTGATCTCATATCCATTCAAGGTTCTACTGATGTAGTAAATTTCTTTTTCCTTCCCCATTGAATCTTCCTATACCAACAAGGCTCCCAATGATCAGTCAGTAGTGGAAATGTACAATAAAATAGGTTTCCCTTCTACTGGAGGTGCTAGGACTGGTGGACTCATCAATTATTGTTTTAGTTGGTTGAAATTTGCTTCACACTTCTTGTCCCATCAAAAAGAAACATCCTTGTGCAGGAGATGAGCAAAAGGATGAGTCTTCTCAGCTAATTGTGAGATGAACCTTCTAATTGATTAGAATCTTCCTTGGAGGGATCTTAACTGATTGATGTTTAAGGGGGAGGTATATCCATTATAGCATTTACCCTTGTAGGGTCCACTTCAATACCTTTCTCTAACACTATGTACCCCAATAGCTTTGTTGACGTTACCCCAAATACACATTTCTTTGGGTTGAGATGAACATTGAACTTTTCTAGATAGGTGAATAGCTTGTCTAATATCTCTAGATGCCCTTCTCTAGTGTGATATTTTTCCAATAAGTCATCCACATAGTCTTCCATGAAGGTATGCACCATGTCATGGAAGATGGTTGTCATAGCTCTTTGGTATGTGGCCCCTACATTTTTCAACCCGAAGGGCATGACATTCCAATATAAGGTACCCGATGGACAAGTGAAGGCTGTCTTATCTTGATCTTCAGGAGCTATCTTGATTTGGTTATATCTAGAAAAGTTGTTTATTAATGATAACATGCCATGACCTGTTGTTAAGTCCACAATGATGTCTATGTTAGGCAAGGGGAAATCATCTTTCGAGAAAGCCTTTTTGAGATCTCTAAAGTCGTTGCAAATCCTTATGTTGCCATCAGGTTTTGAAATAGGTACAATATTTGATATCCACTCTGCACAGTCAATAGGCCTGATGAATGCTACATCCAATAACTTCTTTAATTCAACGTTTACCAATAAGGCAATGTGCGGATGCATTTTCCTCAACTTTTGTTTGACTGGTTTAATTCCTAGAGGAAGGGATAGATGGTGCATGATGATGTCTACATCTACTCCAGGCATATTCACATAGGACCAGTCAAAGTTGACTTGTCACTCTTCAAAGAACTTAAAGCTGGGCTTTTCTATTTTTGTCAATGATTTTGCCAGATAAAGAGTTCTTACTATTTTTGCACTACCGACATTGATCGACTATGTTGGCTCTATTAGGACTTTTGATCTCTCCTAGAAGTGCTTTGGGAGAGTATCAAATTTCGCATCCTTTGGAGCCTCAAAGAGGTTTTCACCCTCGAATGTGCTCTTTATTTTTACTTTTTTTTGGATTTGATACTGCCATGGAATGGTTTTCACCATCATATCTTTCTTTTGTTTCATTTATTTTGCAACTAGGAAATTTGACACCCTATTGTTGTGAATCTCCGCTATGATGTTCAATGGTGGAGACTATTTCGGGATTTACAACATAGAGGAAATTTACGATGGCCTCATCATTTGAAAACGTGGGAATAATGATAGGTTCGGTTTGGTCCCAATCTATTAGTTCAAGATGCAATAATGGTAAGGTGTCATCAAGTGGGTTCAAGTTAGATGTCGTAAGTGTCCTGATAGTAATGTTGTCATCAAACAATACTAAGGCCAAGTCGAGGTCTATAATGTCACTCTCTTTTGAGGGGTCCATCTCGCTATGAGTTTGCTCATCTTCATTTTAGCCATCGATATTGTGAGATCCTAATTCAAGTGGTCTAAGTCCTGAGCCTTGCCCCTCCTCAAGCATGGGAGTATACCAATGTATTACATCAACATTCTTGTCATGACATGATTCTTCTGACAAAGAATCCCAATCATATTCATTTGAATTTGTTTCATAGTGGTCACTGGCTTGGAGTTGTAGGACCTGTTCAACAACCTTCTACTTTAGGTCTTGTTTTGCTTCTTCATCTTTTTGATGTTCTTTGTATCCTAATCCTACTTTGTCTTGGGATTGGTTATAACAGGTTGGATAGGTTCTATGATTCCCTCCTTTCTTTTTCCAATAGGTCCTTGTCCATCATATCCCATCTTATCCAGGATCAAGAATCATTTTCCATACTGAGTGATTTGGACATTTGTTTTTGTAGCTTGAGAATCAGTTTCATCTTTGTAGAGCCAATTCAAAACATCTTTGTCATCAAATTCTTCTGCTTGGTTGCCTGCCTTTATGAATCGACCATCAAAAAGGGTGATTGGTTGTGAGGATGTTTGAGATGAGGTTGATGATTGACCATAGGATTTTGGGGACATTAAATGTGAGAGGTAGAGGGCTTGCTCAATGTAATATTCACCGACACCTTTGTCTTTGATTTGGACTTTCTCCTCAAATTGCTTGGCCATGGTATTAAGTTGGGCTTCAAAATTGGTGGATGTAGAAGGGCTAGATTCTTCCTTTTTCTCTGGCTATTTGGATGATGGACTTGAGTGGTTTCCTTCATGGAAGAATGTGGCTAAAGGATTAGCTTGATTGGAAATTTTGGAGATATCAGGAGTGG